>CM031608.1:71345714-71505714 GCA_018398815.1 Conus ventricosus
CACCACACACAAAAAAAACCACACGACGACAACGTGACAGTCTCACGACGACGACAGCGACGGTGACGGTGACCAGACGAACCTGCCTGCCGAAGACGAGAAGACAGATAAATAGTAACACACCGGCTTCACAGCACCAGTCTAATTTAAACCGCCCGCCAACACAACAGCGACAGTGACGACTGCCACCAACCACAGTAACAAACCACTCAGGGCGGCGACGACACCCTTCAATGGCGGCGGTCACCGAGTGAGGAGTCGGTAATACGGGGAATCAGCAGCGGCGGGACACCATCAACGATGCCAACAGCAACGATGGTAACAGCAACGATGGTAACAGCAACGGTGACACAGCAACGGCGACACAGCAACGGCACTAGCAGCATCAGTGGCACCAGCAATGGCGCCAGCAGCTACAGTGACACCAGCAACGGCGACACCAACGGCGACGTTACTGGCCAGGCTGTGAAGACCCCGCTGGATGGGGAGGAAAGGGAAAAGGTTGTAGCATTGGACGGGGTAAGGACTGGGACAACAGTCCGGCACAGCAGGATGGGGAGTGCAGGTGGGGTAGCTGAAGGCACCTGCGACGATCGCCGGGACAGTCAGGGACAGGAATGCCAGCAACTGGCCGTCCACAGCTCCCGACTACAACGGCCCTGACCCGCCTGGTGTACCGGGCCACAGGATGGTGGGAATGCGCCTCACCTGCACTTGGGACATAGCTGTTACCCTCTAACCGTAAATATACATAACCACATACATCACTAGGGTAACCCCTTAGTTCCCCCCTTTCCAGGATTTCCTTTACGCACCCCAGAGCCTAATAGCTCTATCAAACAAGTTACCTCTATCACCATCCCACGTTGTTTATACCACAAAATTACATTTCTCTTACACTACGGTATACACAGAGCTACTCCATAATACACCTTCCACACACCTACATTCTCAGTCATATTGTAACATCCACCACAAATATCATGTATCGATTCCAAAGAAAACCATGGGACATGACAACTATATCTCCTCGTCAATCACCCCCGGCATAAGCACACTCCTACAAATCTCCCGTATCGTAGGAACAATATTAACCTATATTATTGAATTAGGATACCCACACCATACAAAACCGCGCTGCATGACACCAGTACACAATACTTATCCTTTCTAATTAACTTCCATGAACGGCACAATCATAACCTCTACAGCACCCAGTGGCCAACGCACCTGTCTATGCTTCCGAAAGCATTTCCGTTCGAACCCCCCGTCACGAATAAGTACCAACTCAAACCAACCATCATAATCGAACCAATGATAGCTATTTACATTTCCATTCAATACTTCACAACCAAATTTCCTTCTTCCTTTTTTTTTCTCTTTTCTGTTTCCATCTCTCAACACAACCGTGGTCAAAACCCACCATCACACTGTTCTCAGCTTGCTTCGTTTTAGTCACTTATTTTCCCCCCATTTCCTCCCTCTTCTTTTCCCTAAGAAAACTGGAAACCGATTCAAAATATGAGCTCATATTATTACACGTTTGTAAAGTCGACAGAAATGTGCACAAGACAACGCCATCCTTAACACTACACTGCGATCACCTTAACTAAACTCCCATACCTGCTACAACACAAAACGACGACAACGACTGCAGCTGGCCCACCCCGCACCTGAAACCTCAGGGTTGCAGCACACAGAAACACAGATGACTTGAAACGACCAAGAGCAAAAACGCTCACGAGGGCCGGCCACCATGTCGACGAAGTCAAACTCGCAGCACAACGCTGGCACCAGAACAAGAGCCCAACGCTCTTCACAAGGATTCGCCCGAAGTGCTAGCCCCCCGGCCCCACCAAACTTTAAAGCCTGATGACTCAGCACTCCTCCTTGCCGAGTTCTGAACTCTACATAAACTGACGTGAACGGGACTCCACACGATACAAAACAGGAGACGGAAGGCTAACCCCCTCTCTCCCCACACTTATTTTTTCCTTGCCTGTGTATGGTAGCAAACGCACACCAGTATGTGCTGGAACGTACAGGTATCAAACACCCCCACCATCCTTCCTGAACCCAACAACTACCATTTATGGCCCGGTAAAACCTACACCCCATGTGGAATGATGCTACGAATCGCCACAGAGCCGTAGGCGCGTCTGTTGATTTCCCCGCTAATACAGATCGGTGACAGACGGATTAGATGGCAGTCTCATGTCAACAATCTTTGCAAGAGCATCTCCAAACATTTTCCTCCTGTGCCAACTTTGGCCCTGTGCCAAAAAATACTGCTGTACTTACGTTTTTCCTGCAACTTTCTCCATTATCAGATATCATTTATTTTTCAACAGTTTTGGGGTCGGTCTAGTGCTATCCCCAAAAAAAATTTTCTCGTATAGACACGCAGTAGAACTACTCCTTTCAGGTTACATTTGCGAAACAAAGCATCATTATTTGTAAATTTCAAAAAAAATTGGTGACCACGCCTATTACAGCAATGCCTCTTTTACAAAAAAGACAGCAATTCTGGTTTGCTGTGACTTCTACCTTTACTCACGCTTGTCAATACAAAAACAAAGCAAAGTAACTGGCCATAGGTCTGAAGCTCACTCCAGGCCAAAATACGAATTCACGGAACATGATTTATAAAAAAAAAATGGACCAAACATTCAGTGTCTCACAAAGATTCCATTCTTTGAGTCCTTTTTTTTAATGAAAAAATCATACTCCTACATTCAAATCGTCGGTAATTTGAACACCGCGTCTGACTGGTACTGGTACTTCGTACTGGTACTTCCCTTTTACCTTCCCCACCCCCCACTTTCTCTCTCTCCTTCTCTCTCTCTCTCTTCTCTCTCTCTCTCTCTCTCTCTCTCTCTCTTCTCTCTCAAAACGTTTTTTCGCCTTGCTTGAGGCTCGACTTCATATAACACAAGCGTAATGGTTACTTGTCAGTGTTTAAATTGGTTGAATTCCCATTATTGGGGGGGAAATTTCCGCTGAGGGCAAAGATCCCCAAACAAAAAAAGGGAGGCACAAAAAATGAAAAGAACGCAGGACACCACTAAAGATAAAGTGGGGAAAAAACAAGGCCGGGGATTTAGAAACTACCAACCAAAGGGAACCCATGTGATTATCAGATGAGGAATTTGTATAGGTACCATTGCCATTGTATCCAAGACTCAAACTTCTTTTGGCCCTTTTGGGTTCTATCCTTTCTTGGTTTCTTTATCTTTGATGACGCAAATTGTTTCAGTGGGGGGTTTTAAGTCCCCAGCAAGCCCACCCGCCGGGCGAAGTGGTAACGTGGGGACCCCCGGTGGGGGTCGTGGGTTCGAACCCCTCAGAAGTTGTGGGTTTTTTTGCCCCCGGCTCCTACCCAGGTTGAGTTTGGCGGACTCAGTTGGGAAGTGGGCCCCCACAGTGATTTCTCCCCTTAAGGGGTGCCCTTTTGAGAGTGTTGCCAAATTTCTGACCAACCTGCGGTTGCCTGTATCTCTCGGGCCTGGTTGAGCGGGTATATTATGAAAAGGGAAACGTAGGTTTCCGCCCTGTTATGTGTCTCGACCGAAACGGAAATCCGTAAAACATCATTTAAACATCTATTCTATCGATCGCTAAAAAAGTCCAAAATTTGGGCCTTAGCCCTGCTTATGGGACCCCAAATTTTGATGTCCCCTCCCCCGTCTTGACCTTGGTTTGGTTCCGTTAGGTCACCGGTATCGGGGAATCCATGGGGGCTGTGTTTGGCGACGTGGTGGCGCCCCCCGGGGGAGGGTCACTCCGCCGGCTCCCCGATAAAAATTATTGTCGTCAGTAGGGGGCCTTAGAGGTGGTGTCCTGCGTTGTTGATCAGAAAAGGCGCCATGAAAAACCCCCGAAGTGACCGGCAGCAGGCGTGTCTCCCCCGGTGGGTTGCCCCTTTATCGACTTTACATTGCTGTTCCCGTGGATTGCCGGTGCGGGGCCCGCGGCGGGGCCCACGGGCTGTGGTGTGGACGGGGGTTTTCGGAAAGAGCGGCGTGGGTGCCTGCCTTGAGGTGGGAGAGAGTGGGACAGCAAAAAAAAAAAAAAAAAAGTCCCGAAGGATTGTTTGGGTCCCTCAAGGGTCGTCCGGGACCGGTTTTTGTTTGGTATACACCCCCGCCTCTCCGGCATTTTCAGCCAACACTCTCCCTTTACCTAGCTTTTCAGATGACAACCAGCTGTAGGCCCATATCTTGCCCATTCCCGTCAGCTTTATGAATAATCTTTTCAAACAGTTTACCCATGTTAAATCTGGATGCCAAACAAACTCAAACTTAAGCAAAAATTTAAAATCCTCATTGCTTCAAAACACATTATTAGAAATCATTATCTCCCTGTTCTATAAATGTTGTGGAAACAAGTAAAAACTATCGTGTCTGCTCGTAACCTCGGCGTTCACCGACCAGACTCTCTCTTTCAAACAACATATCTGTAAAGTGTGCAAGTTTTGCCACCTTGAATTATAGAATTAGCTCAGTTCCCCCGCTTCCTCATAAAAATCCCCTGAAGCCTCTAATCTGTGTTTTTCCCCTGTCTGGGCTCGACTTTTGTAACCCCCTCCTTGCCGGTTGGCCCTTAACACTCATCTCCAAACTTCAAAAATTTCAAAACAATGCGCCCGTCTGATCTCCGTCTCTGATTGACCATTTCCCTTTGTCCCCTTTTACACTGCTGGCTCCAGTTCGCTCGCTTGACTTCAAAGTTCCCCGGGGTTTTAAAATCACGATAAATTTGGGTCCCCCTACCCCTTTGACCTCCTCCATTCTGTGTTCCCTTTCGCAAATTACGTCATCCACCCATTTTGCTGCTTCGGTTCCCTCCCTCGCCTGAAAAAATTCAGGCAAAAATCTTTTCTTTACCCGGCACCTGCTTAAATAGTCTCCCCTTTTCTCTGCGTAACACGACTCTTTAAGAGACTTTAAAAACCCCCCGAAAGACACATCTTTTCTCTCAGACTGATTAATGATATCACTTACACTGTGTTCGTGTTTGCGGGATGTTGAACGCCCCTCGTCTGTCTGTCCGTGTGTTGTGATTTAAATTTTTTTTTTTTCGGCGGTGTGTGGTGTGTGTGTGTGGTGTGTGTGCGGCACGGTGTGTGTGTGTGGTTTGTGTGTGTGTGTGGGTGTGTGTGTGTGTGTGTTTTGTTTTGTGTGTGTGTGTGTGCTCGCGTGCCGTGCGCTTTGAATTTAGAATTAGAATTTTATCATGTTTTCTGTAATATGTGCTTTGGGCTCTCGCGAGGTAAAGCGTTCTATAAATATCCTTTTACATTACATTAATTGCCAAATGCCTGAGCCCCGACATACCACCCTGCCTGTGAAAAAGTGGAATGGGAAAAATCAGATGAAGGAAAAGTCCAAAAACTGGATGCACTGGTGGGAGGGATCACACTGGAACACAAACTTAATACATTGGAGGCATTGTTATGCATGCTGCCTGTTATGTGGGCCCACCTTTAGAGTGAAGCGCCCAAAATTTAAAAGACACTTGAGTTACGAAAGAAATCCAGACGCTGGATAACCCCTGCCTCAGAAGATGAGGACGAATGTGTTGGAAAAGCTTGGGAATACCTGAAACGCACAACTTTGCTTCTTTAGAGCCCCCTTTCCCAGTTCGCCGGGAAACTCCGAGCAGCCAAAATCTGGGGCAGTTAAAAATGGACAAAGAACCTCTGGTGCGGCATCTCATGAAAACCCATATTTCGACTTTCAGAGTAGAGTACCACTTGAAATCCAGGGCGGGGTGCGGTTTGCAGTGCCAGAGGAAAGGTTCAGTGACAAGCCACAATACTGGAAGATATAAAGAAAATAGTGATGAAGCCAGAGCCATTTTCGCCAGATCTGATGGAATACCCATCGGCTGTGTAAGAAATAGCCTAGTGTCTTAAAAAAGACTTCACAAAACGATAAAATCAGCATGGAGGAACTTCAAGGTCAGCGACCAATTTGGTGGTTAGCTTATTGATGTTACAGTCCCAAAGAGCAAAATCCGAGCGACCGATATCCTTCTGAATGTCGATGGAAAAAAAATTTTTCCTCTGTCAATGGAGCCAGACTGACTTTATACCCGAAGAGAATGTGTACCTGGATTTGTCCTCCAGAAAGGAGGGATCACTGTAGAATATGCCACTATGGTTTGGGAAGCAATCCAAGATCTAAGACGGGGAAACGGGAGCTCGAATGTGGTGTGGGTCAGTCGGGCAAATTTATGCGGTACAGTTCCACACAAAATGATCCAGTTGGCCCTCGAGATGTATTGTGTTTCATAGAATGTAAGAGAAACGTTGAGTAAGAACGTCCGTGACTTCTCAGTGAGCTGCTGTACAAAAGAATACACAATGAATTGGATCAATCTGGAAACTGGCGTAGCAAAACAAAAACAATACCACCATTCAAAAGATCAATATATTGCAAAATGTTAATTACTTAACTATAAAACAACATGCAGAGTTAATTACAAATCAGGAATAAAAGATTTACTGCTAAGTAAGATGTTTGAGGAGAGAGAGAGAGAGAGAGAGGAGAGAGAGAGAGACTAAAGGGAGATAATTCATAGGGTGTGAAAATTGAAACAGACTGTATAAGCATTTTAACTATATAAAAAAAAATATATATATTATATAATAAAAAACATTCCCTATCAAACCAAGTACGGAATAAAAGAGGACAAAAATTTCAATACCAAGAATTATATCACAAAAAGTATAATTGTTCAAACAGTAAAAAAAGAAAACAATCAAAGTTTAATATAATTCAGGATTGAAAAAAAAAAAAAAAAAAAAAAACGAGGCGGAAACAGGCTGCCCGGGTACACAGTTGTTTGCCTTGACGGGATTGTGAAGGACACAGGGAAGACAATAGGAGGCGGAGTCTGTATGTTTGTCGGCAGAAGTGGTGTACAAACATCACAGTAAAGGAGCAGTTCTGCTCTCAGTACCTAGACCTGTTGACAGTCGCACTGAGACCTTCTATCTCCCAAGAGAATTCAATCAGCTGTTTGTCAGCGTTGTGTACATCCGTCCTAGGGCAAATGCAAAAGCTGCCAGTTCAAAGTTGTGGAAGTGGTTCACAAACTGGCATCACAGTCACTGATGCTCCTTGTCTCCTCTTGGGGACTTCAACACAGTAAGCTGAAGTGTTCGCTCCCCCACTTTAAGCAGTATGTGACCTGCGCTACCCACCAGGGAAACATCCTTGACGTCTGCTACGGCAACATCCCCGAGCCTACAGGTCCAGACCACTCCCTGGCCTCAGCAGAAGTCCACACAACATGGTGCAGCTGGTGTCCACCTACGTCAACGTCTCAAACGAGAGAAACCGACTGTGAAGCTGGTGAAGAAGTGGACAAGCGAGTTAACAGTTTTGTGTGACTGCTTTGAAACAACAGACTGGACAGTCTTTCCCCGATCCAAGCCTCGACGTGACTGCCGACGCCATCTCATGCTACATCTCCTTCTGTGAAGACACCGTCCTCAGTACAAGACATGCAAGATTTACCCCAACAACAAGCCTGGGTGACCAGGGTATGAAGAAAATGTTGCACAGAAGAGAGACGCGTTCCTGAGAGGTGACAGGGATGAGGTGAAGGCAGCCCAAAAACAGCTCCAGAGACAGATCAGCGAGGACAAACGCCTCTTCACATCTAGGTGGAGTTTAACTTCCGGAGGGCAACACCAGGCTGTACTGGAGAGACATCGGGACAATCACTGGTCACAAGCAGCAGAAAGTCCTTCTCCAGACCATTGATGAAGCTAAGCTGGCCAGAGAGCTGAACACTTTCTATGCCAGGTTAGACCGTCGGGCTTCAGCGGAGAGCAGCAGCGGGCCATACAGGAGGTGGCAGGTCGCACTGCTCATCTAATCACCATCTCAGTCGATTTAGTTAGGACATCCTTCAAGAAGGTCAAAGTGCGCAGTGCTGCAAACCCTGACAGCATCACTGGTAGGCTGCTGCGGGAATGCCGTGACGCTCTCGCTCCGATCTACTGTGAGCTCTTCCAGAGGTCCATTGACGAGGGCTCCATCCCAGCCATCTGGAAATTATCAACCATCGTGCCTGTTGCTAAGAAAACGTTCTCCAGTCACCATGAACGACTACAGGCCAGTAGCGCTCACTTCTGTCCCCTTTAAGTGCGCCGAGATCATCCTTCGCCTGCCGAGGTTGGAGGCAGAGGGCATCAGGATCCTCCTCAGTTTGCTTATTCCCGCAACTGGAGTACTGAATATGCCATCCTCACCCTCCTCCACAGTGTCTACATGCACCTCGAGAAGCCTACCTCATACGTAAGTGTCCTCTTCATCGACTTCAGCAGTGCTTTTAACATGACTCTAACCCCGTCTCCTTGTCACCAAGCTCTCTCCGCTACAATGTCAACCCGGTCCTCATCAGCTGGATCTTCAGCTTTCTGACTCAGAGAACGCAGCGAGTCCAAGTTGGGCACGCTCTCTCCGACTCTGTGACCACCAACACTAGCGCTCCCCCCTCAGCCCCGAGGCTGGTGCTGTTCCTGCTCTCTTCACCATGTACACTGCCGACTGTCGCAGCAAGGATGATTCTACTCTGCTGATCAAGTTTGCAGACGACACCTCACTGACGGCCTCATCCTCAAAAACAAGAAACAATGTACAGGCACGCCGCGGATGAACTGGCTGATTAGTGCAGCACGAATCATCTGGAGTGAACGTGTCCAAGACCAAGGAGATCGTCGTGGACTTTAGTAGGAAGAACAAGCCCAGCACCGAGCCCCCCGTCATCAATGGTGAGCCAGTCGAGATCGGGTTGAGTACTACTAGTAAATTTGGTACTATCATCGACAACCAACTTGACTGGTCTCCCAATGTAGATGCAGTGTGCAAGAAAGGGAAACCAGTGATTTTTCTTCCTGAGAAAGCTGCGACAGTTCCGTGTCAGCCCACAGATCCTCCAGTTGTAGTACACTTGACCATTCAGAGTGTATTGGCCTTCAACCAACTGTGCTACCACAGTAGTGCCAAGACGACGACATGGACCAGCTGGAGAAAGTAGTCAGCAAGGCAGCCTCCATCGTGGGGAAAGAGCTGGTGCCCCTGAGCGCGTGGTTCCAGGTGTGGCCACTAAGAGCTTGGCATGATCCGAGCAGACAACCACCACCCAATCCACAAGGTGCTGGCATCCAAGAAGCCAGGAAAAATCTTCCTGGTCCTGAGGAGCTTCAATGCTCGGCCAACCGACTGAGGGACTCCTTCCGTCATCCGCTGTACGCCTCTTCAGTGAGAGAGCCAACCAGAGAAGCGAGAATGGCCATGACAAGTGCTTGAGATACTGAAGTATGAATGATGAGTGACTGAGGAAAAGGGTAGAATGATGGACATGTGGCGAAGTGTGAGAGAATTATGGCTGTATGAAGCAGTGTGGATTAACCTCGCCGGACGGTGCTTTTGACTTACACGGAAGACGGTGTGGGTCCATGTGGACCATGTCCGCGGAGGGGTAAAACACAGTGTTCCTCTTTGCGAGCCCATGGGTCACACGGACCCACACGTCACCTTCGCCGGACGGTGCTTTTGACTATACACGGAAGACAGTGTGGATCCATGTGGACCATGTCCGCAAAGAGTTTTCCTCTTTGCGAGCCATGGTCCACACGGACCCACACCGTCGTCAATGACTATATAAATGTCACCTTTAATTACCTTTTGAAATTTTGACCTATATTTTCAAAATTTTAGGACAAGGAGAGAATTTGTGTTTTGGAGCATATCTAAAATTTCATTGAAAATATCTATAAATATACGAGATATTGGCATTTAAAGACCTTCTGGGTCCACATGGACCCACACCGTCCGGCGAAGGTTTTAATGAAGGATGGTGGATGAGACCTGAACAGCTATATATGGAGTACTTTTACCTCAGATTTGTTCTTACCTATTCTTTTGGTTTCAATACTGACCCTGTGACGTGCTTGCGTGTGCGCCTGTGTGTGTGTGTAGGTTGTGAATGTTCTCCCGACCCTCACCTGCCCCTATTCCCGCCCTCTATTTAAGTATTTTAAGTCCCGTTTTACAGCGAGTATTTACAATTGTTAGAATCATTGCAAATGCTGATAATTTTTTGTTCTCATTTTATTCTTTTTTAGTATGCCTGCGTTTTTGGTGAGGTGGCAGGTGTGTGTGTGTGTGTATGTGTGCACGTGTATGTATGTGTGCATGTGCAAGTGCGTGTGTGTGTGTAAATTTGATGGACCTCCCCCCTTCAAGCTATCTTTTACTTTTTTATCCATGAATTATATTATTTGACTTTGATCGTCTTCTTTTACTGTGTCAATAATCATACATTTGGTGATTGTCTTCTTTTACTGTGTCAATATCATACATTGGTGATATCATTGCATGCATTGAAATTGTTCTATTTATTCCTTACTACAAGCCTATTAGGGAATGTTTGTTTTACTGTTGGAACGCTTACACAACATGTGTGTGTGTGTGTAAAAAATGTTTTTCTGTAATTTGATGGACCCCCCCTTCCAAGCATCTTTAAAAAATTTTTTTTTAAACCCCAAACTTAAATGACTTCTTTCTTTTTTCTATTGAAATAATTTATACTTTTATGTGTATTCCCTTGCAAGGGGGTGGAAAAATTTTTGTTCTCATTTATTTCCCTTTCTTGGTTTCCCTTTAAAGGGGGTCATGTTTATTGTTAAATGTTTTAAAGCATGTTTCGTGGTGTGGGTGTGTGTGTGTGTGTGTGTTGTGTGTGTGGAAGAGGGGAGGGGAGAGGGGAGAGAGGAGAGAGAGAGAGTGTGGGGGTGTGTGGGTGTGTGTGTTTGTGTGTGTGGGGGTGTTTGTGTGTGTGTTGTGGTTAAAAGGGCCACCTCCTCCAAAAAATATCCCTTTTTCAATCGAATCTTTTTTTTTTCCAAAACACAAAGATGTTTGGGGAGGGGGTTTTTTTGAATTAAACACCTTTCGCACAAAAAACGATGCAAGGCCAAACCAAAGCCCCTACCCACCCTCAATCAGAATGTAAAGTATTTTTATTCCAGGGATTAAGGCTTCTTAAAAAAACATGGGACAAAAGGGGGGGGGGGACACACTGCGTGCATGCACACACACTGAAATGACATGATGAAATTTTTTTTGGTTGTGGGGCCCCCCCCCCCAGTGGGAAAGGACAAAAGGGGAAATCCCGTAGGGCCCCCTACCTTTAAAAGCGCCCATAAGAAGTCAGAAAAAGCACCAAACTTTCTGCTTTGTGAAGGCTTCTAGGTTAGTAGTTTTTCAAGTTTTCATTTTTATGCTAAAGTAAACCAACAAAAAAACCTTTTAGGTTGTTTAATTCATGTTTGGGAAAAGGGAAAAAAAAACCTATAAACTTTTCAGATAAAAACCCAAAAGAAAAAAACAAACCAAAACACAAAAAAAATTTCGGGGAAAAAAAAAAAATACAAAAAACGTTTTGGGCAGGTTTCCCAAAAATAATTTCCCAAATTTTTAAAACAGACTCCACGCAGGTCAAGCATGCCAAAATCATTTTGGGTTTTTTTGTTGTTTAATGTAAAACTTACTGAAAAAAAATTCAAATGTCTTTAAAAAAAAAACACAGAAACCCCCCATGGGGCAACATGCCCCCATTTTTTTAAGGGGGAATTTTGGGCTCGAGTGTCCTTTTCAGTTTGTATATCAATTGTAAACCTAACTGCCTGGGCACAACCCAAAAAAACTTTGGCCCTGTCTTAAAAAGCTACAGCCAATTAAAAAGGTTTTAAAAACAAAGACCGGAGAATGGTGACAAAGGCAGAACAAAACAGCTGACCACAGCAACAAAAAAACAAACTTTAATTTTTCAAACAAAGGGACCGTCACAGGATTTAAAAAAAAGGGAAAATATGAGCACAGAACGTCCGAAGGCGGGGGGCTACCCGTAATGGGGAAAAAGGCCCCCCCCATCCCCCCGGGGAATGCCCGGTTAAAAATTTCCCGGGGGTAGGTGAGAAAAAAAATTTTAAGGTTAAAAAAACAAACCCAAAAAAATCCAAAACCCCAGCCCCAGGGAAAGCATTTATGGCCGATAGGGGGAAGGGTTTATACTTCTCATTTACGGAAAACTTTCACAAAAAGGCCTTTTAATTTATAACCCCGTTTAACCAAGAGAAAATTGGAGGGGGGTAGGGGGGGGGGGGGCGGGGGGGGGGGGGAGGGAATAGGAAAAAATGGTTTCTTCCCCCTCCCCAAAATGGATGTGTTTTTTGTGTGTTTTTTTTTTAAAGATATTGGGGAGTTTTTACTTAAAAAAAAATTAATGAATGGGGTTTGTTGTGCCCTAACCTTTTACTTTAAAAATATAAACATTTTAAAAAAAAACAAATTTTCAGAACCCGTCTGTGGCCCTATTTTAACCCCTTTTTGCCCCGTATAGTGTCTACCTGTGCAACCCCCCCGCCCTAGCCCGTTTTTGTGTTCGCGGAATTTCGGGGGGTGCTGTACTCTTCTTTCATCTTTTGGATTGTTTCAGAAGAAAATCCCAAACCGAAAAAATTTGATTTTTTTAAACAAAATTTTCAAAATTTTTTTATTTTGTTTGACCATCCGTGAACCCCAAACTCCTTTATAAATAGTGGCTTAAAAAAGTTTTTTTTTCACTTTTTAGGGGCAGGTTTTTTATTCCGAAAGTGGGATTTCAAAATTTTATAATGAAATGCAAATTTTAAAAATTGCCTGTTGAATTTGCCAAAATATTTTGTGCCACTACATTTAAATTTTAAAATTTCTCTCTGGTTTTAAAAATGTACCGTTTTTGGCCAAAATTTTCCCTAAAGTTATCTTAAACATTTTCTCACTGTAAATTTTCTTTTATTGGCCTTGATGTTGGGATAAAAAGTTTTAGAAAAAAACATATCAAAATTTATTTGAAAGGTCACCCCCTCTCCCCAAACACCCTCTAAAACAAGATGGGATGGTTTCAATTTTTTTTTATTTTTTCTTTTTCACGCCCTGCAATAAGGAAAATTTAAAATTGCCTGATTTGAACGAGGGCTGGTGCCGACCCTAAAAGGCCATACACATTGTATGTGCCCCTGGAAAATTTTTTCGGGGTAACTTTACGTGCTTTTACAAAATGAACTACTGCAATTTCAGCAGCCGTAAACACTTTGTGCGCTATGGGGGTTTGGAAAATGTCTACACTTTTTGTAAAACATATTCGGGAAATTTGACAGAAACAACACAATTTTGGCTGACAAAAATTGTATCAGATTTAAAAAAAAACATACAGAACAAAACAGAAACAAACCCGAGGGTGCTGTTTTTAGCAAAAAAGGGACACCAAAGGGGTAAAAAAAAATTTTCAAGAACAAGGGAGAACAGCATTATGTGTGTTGTTTTTTTAAAAAAATTTTTACCCATTTATGGGGGGAACATAAAAAAGAACATGGCGGGAAAAAAAATAACATGGGAAATTTTGTGTACATTCCAAAATCTGAAAAAGGGAATTTTAACCCTTCATTTTTTTTTTATCCCTTTTTTTAAAGGGTTGGGTTTTTAAAAAATGATAGTGATTTGTCCAAGCCCCCTTATAGCAAACACAAATTAATGTGTTTTGTTCAGGGCCCAAAAATTTTAAATTTTTTACCAAACCCCGGCCCCCCCCAAAAAAACATTTTTGAATGTAACTGTAACATTTTGGGCCCCGCCCACAACACCAAAAGTGAGTGTGTGTGCGTTGTGTGTGGGGGTTGGGGTGCGCCCCCCGCGCTTTCGAGTGTTTAAATTCATCTAAAAATAAAAAATTAACCCCCCTTTTTGTCCCATCTGCCGGCCCAGGTGCAGCATGTGTGCATGCTTTGTCTGTGTTCTCTAAAAGAACAAAAAAAAATTAAAGAAAATTTTCAAACCCCAAATTTGGGTTAATCAAATACAAAAAAACCAAACAAACAAATCGCTAAAATAGGGGAAAAATTTAAAAGTTCCAATTCCTCTGTTAAACACATCGTTTACTGGTACATTACCCAAAACATAAAGCAGGTGCTTAAATCATCAGGGTCAGGGTCCTAAATTTTAACACAGGTCAACCTGATGGGGCTACAAACCAAGCAATCAGACCCCGCACTTAAAACCCCTTTTTACCCTAAAAAAACACTTTCCCTGGAGCCCTTTCCCCGCCTGACAAGTTTTGGGGGTTAAAGGGCAAAGGGTGTTTAAATTTAAAACTGTCATTAAAAAGTTTTTTGGAACACACAAAAAGGGGACAATTTTTATAAAAAAAATAATTTTTTGTAACTTTTTTAAAATTTTTTATTGTTTTGATTTATCTGGTGATACATGGATCCTTTATAAACTAAGGGCCAAACAGTTTTTGAATTTTCCCTTTTCTTATTTGTGAGTTTTATTATTATGTTTGGATCAAGCAAAACAAAGGGGACCCGTTTTTCCCAAAGGGCAAATTTATCTTCGCAACTCTGTTCTTTCTATGGTTTTTTATTATACCAAAATCAGCGGGACAGATTAAAGTATTGGGCTCCCCGGTTTGGGCTTTGGGCAAAACTCTGAGGTTTCGTTAAAAAACAGCGACCCGTTTGTGACCCGAACAACCCCTTGAGTAAAAGAAATCACATGGACAGACCATAGTGGGTGAATGACCCTCTGTAAAGGTAAAAAACATAAAAGAAAGTCAATAACAGAAAAACCTCTGCAGGTACAAAAACACTTGTAAAAAAAAAAAAAAAACCTGTAAAATGCCCCAAAGACCCCTGTTGGTGCTTGGAAAACACATGGGGCAGGGCGCTAGTGAGTGAAAAGGTCTGTGGTCCCCCTTCCCCCTGCCCCTGAACCGCTACTAATGAACCACCCCGGGGGGTCAAATTTTAAAAAACCCCAAAGCATAAAACGTATTTATTAAAATACTGTGTTGGGAAAGGGGGATTAGGTCTCAATACGCGCACATTTTTAAAAAAAAATTTATAAATAAATCGAAAGAAAGCATGTGCAGGTGTGTGTGTGTTGTGTGGTGTGGGTGTGGTGTGCGGCGCCGTGGTGGTGTTTCTTTGTTGCGCATGTTTTGGGGGTGTCAACCCTTAAAATGCTTATGCATGCATGCGTTTTGTACACGAGAAAAGCCGTTTTAATTTTTCTATGTGTCTTTTTTAAAAATGAACCCCATGTCCTTGCATGTGTATGATTGGGGGTTTTTCCTTTTTGGGTGTTGATTTTATGTGTGGAATACATGTGTACGTACGGCAACATAAAGGGTTTTTGCACACAGATTTTTTAAATCCGGGTACATTAAGCTTTTTAGTATATAACAGAAAAGGGGATAAACCAAAAGGCCCCACCCGTGTATTTTTATGTGAAAAGGAACCCTTAAACTGTTCCAAATCCCGTTTTCCCTTCACAAACAGGGCGTGGCCTCTTTCCCATTCCTTACTGTGGATTCCTCGTAAACCGCCCCCGTCTTTTTTAATCTCCGCTGACAAACCCCGGGTCATAGCGGTTGTATACTCCCATGCGAAAACCATATTCACGTTGTTGACAGTCCCACAGAACAAATACCGTTTCAGTTTTTAGGTCGTCTGGAACTTGAGTGACAGTCCCTTCACCTGGAGGTGATCCATCCTGAAAGACAAACACAGAAACATCCAGACTGTCAGTGCAAAGAGTCATCAGTTATAACACATGTTTGGTTGCATGGCAACAAAGAGCCGCCTGTAAAATGCAGGATGATGGGGAACACCATGCACAAGGCAGCACCCTCATCTCCTGAATACACTGTGTCTACAACCTGACAGCCACGCCTTTGTTTGTATCAAATGCATTTAGTGTTTGTTCCTGGAATAAAATTAAGGTTCTTAAAGGGAAAAAAAAAAGGAAAATGAATTAACCTACAGTTGATGCTTTCTTTAAAACAAAAAAAAAGTATAAAAAGATCACAACTAGCCTTTTAGACAAATTTTTTAAGATACAGACAAAACAATACAAAGTTTACATTAGAGTGTAAGAAGATTCACAACAGACTGGACATGAAACAGCAATCCCACATGCTGACACTGCTGTAAGAAATATTGGAAGTTTGTTACATCATTGGCTGAGGACTACAGTTTCATACATAAAGCACAACGCTTTTAATGGTAAGAAATGTGGGAAACTTCTATGCACTACGTTCTCAGCAGACAAGAACTTTAGCAAGAGAATACACACAAACACCCCACACAGACAGCCTATAGCACTCAGCAGACAAGAACTTTAGCAGAGAATACACACAAACACCCACAGACAGTCTATAGCACTCAGCAGACAAGAACTTTAGCAAGAGAATATACACAAACACCCAGACATACAGCCTATAGGCACAGCCAGCCTATAGTGGACCAAACAATACACCAGGAAGGGAGACAAATCTGGATTGTGGACAACAACCTGAAGCGGACCATAATCCTGCATAGTGTGCTGTTAGCCTGTAGTGGACCACACAAAAACCTACAAAGGGAGATAATCCTGAAAAAGTGCACACAGCCAATAGGAATCGAACAAAAACCTATAAAGGGAGACAATTCTGGATAAATTTGCAGACAGCTGGAAGTTGATCACACAATAACCTAGCAAGGGACAGAGAGAGAGAATGATGCTTATAACCCAGCAACTCTAGGTACTGGACAGCCAGCCTACAGTGGATCACTCACTAACCTAGAAATGGGATAATCCTGGACAACGGGAATACGCGAGTCACACATTAACCTGGAAAAGGAGACAAACCTGGTTATGGGTCAGGCATCCTGCAGCGGTCACATATTAGCTGAGTAAGGGAAACAATCCCGGATAGTGGACAGGTATCCTGCAGTGGGTCACACACTAGCTGAGAAAGGGAAACAATCCTGGATAGTGGACAGATATCCTGCAATGGGTCACACACTACCTGAGGAAGGGAAACAATCCTGGATAGTGGACAGGTATCCTGCAGTGGGTCACACACTAGCTGACAAAGGGAAACAATCCTGGATAGTGGACAGGTATCCTGCAGTGGATCAGACACTAACCTGGAATGGGAAACAAATCTGTATGGTGGATAAATAGCCTGTAGTGGATCACACAAAGGGGTACAAACCTGGATAGTGAAAAGTCAACCTATAGTGGATCACACAGACACCTAAGTAGTGCATCATACACTAACCTGGTTCTGGCCAGTAGACAGGCAGTATATACTTGTGACGTCAACGTAAATTATGACGTCAACTTAAAATGACATAGGTAACTACATGACGAAAATAATAATATGAGACAAGAGAAGGGAGCAAGAACTAACGGCCGAGGCTTTGGTGTCCAGCCTACTTTATTTTGTTTTAATCATCGTTTTCTCCGTAGTGTTACTATATGGAGAGGCTGACCGAGTGGTCAGTAGACATGTGTGGTCTCTACCCAGTGTGGGTATGGAGAGGCTGACCGAGTGGTCAGTAGACATCGTATATGCATTGCCATCCGGGTGTGGGGTGCAGCCCATGCCCAGCCGCCGTCTCTACTCCGTGTGGGTATGGAGAGGTTGTCCGTGAGGTCAGCAACAAGCTAACATGTAAAAGGGCTTCAGAGTTCGTTGGGACGACAACTTGTGTTCTTCTGTTGTGTGAGAGTCCCTGGAAGGACTCCACAAACTGCTTCCGTGAGCGGCTTCGTTTTCCGTGGAGTGAATGTAATTTGTAGGTTTGTGTATTCTGCTGTTTGTTTACTTCTTTTTCAAAAAAACAATTCGGTCATTGTTTTTTTTCTTGAGGAGGGGGAGTATGTGACGTCAACGTAAATTATGACGTCAACTTAAAATGACATAGGTAACTACATGACGAAAATAATAATATGAGACAAGAGAAGGGAGCAAGAACTAACGGCCGAGGCTTTGGTGTCCAGCCTACTTTATTTTGTTTTAATCATAGTTTTCTCCGTAGTGTTACTATGTGGAGAGGCTGACTTTCAAGTCAGTAATAGATCGAAGTTCATTGTGTATGTGGGATACTTTTGATGACGGTACCAGCGGAATATGTACCAGAAAATTTATTTGTTATAAAAATGTTGTGAAGGCTGTGTCGCCGAGAGTGACTTAAAACTCCTGGAAGATTATTTATGTGCTCTAATTGTACCACCGCATGTGTGTCGGTGGGCTGAATTTATTGATGTGAACACTGTAGTTACACGGAGAAGTTAATATTTGTGTTAGATCAACGGTACGTCGAATCGAAGTTTGTGTTCTATGGGACTTTGGTGAAATTGTGTTCTCGGGGATTCAATATTGATTGCTGTGCCTTGTGAATCTGCAGTTCTTCTATGGTTTACTGTGCTTTATGAATCTGCGGTTCTTCTTCTGTGGATTGCTGTGCTTTGTGAATCTGCAGTTCTTCTATGGTTTACTGTGCTTTATGAATCTGCGGTTCTTCTTCTGTGGATTGCTGTGCTTTGTGAATCTGCAGTTCTTCTATGGTTTACTGTGCTTTATGAATCTGCGGTTCTTCTGTGGATTGCTGTGCTTTGTGAATCTGCGGTTCTTCTGCTATGGGTTACTGTGCCTTGTGAATTTGCGGTTCTTCTTCTGATAGTTCGACGTAATATATTGTGCTTGCTGTGTTGAGACCCTGTTTCTTCTTCGTCGCTTGTGTTTGTGAACGGCTGTGTTTACCGTGTGGGGACCTTGGTTATCCTTCTTCGTCTTATTTTAGTGCTGTAGACTATGGCTTGGGTACTGTGGAACTGATTGCGTAGATTGTATATGTGAGACACTGTGGACGGCGCCGGCGAGATCTGTGAGTTATATTAAGATACGTAGTATGATACGCTGATATATGATGATTGAGGTGTCTTATGTATTGATATCTTAATTGACGTGCATTGATCTGTATTCTATGTAATGGCATGTATTGATTTGGTAACGATTCATATTGATGGTTCAGGCAGCATATAAAAAGAAGAAAATCTAACACGTGTGTTGCCTGGCTATCTATGTTCGTATGGTGTGGGTGTGTGTAGGGGAAAAGTCGTACACGCATCCAAACTTTTGAGAGCGAGAGTCAGACAACAAAACACGCACCACACACCATCCGTAACAATACTGCATCACACACTGACCTGGAAATGGCTCTACTGTTGCATTGGAAGCATTTTTCTTGTTTGTTTTGTGGTTTTGTCTCTCTCTTCACTACACCTATCTGAGGGCTACTTTTTTAGATCAAACGACACACTGAAGTCCTGTCATCAGCACGCAGTTAGCACACAGAAAGAAATCCATGACGACGACAGTCAGGGTTCCCAGGTGGTGGGCATGAAGCCAAAAAAGGACCTTTAAAGGACTTTATAAGGACCTCAAATCAGTTTAAAAGGACCTTTGCCAACATGACTTTACAGTACACCCCAAACCTTTTGACATGCAGAACAGCAGACACTTACCTCTCATAAACAGAGGAACAGCTAATCCCATTTGAATGTTAATTCAGTCTTTGCAATTCACGTCACTGTAGGTTTCTTTGGCTGAATGTTATTGTCACAAAGTTGTATTTCACAAATATGTAGATTACTGAGTTTTCACTGTGAGTCACAAACTATTAATATATCCTAGTTCAGAGGAAGCCTTGACATTCTTTTGTAGCAGCTCAGAAAATCGGGGTTCAAGCCCAAATGTTGTCAGGTATTGGCATCTTGTTTCCCCACATTGAAATCTGGCAGCAATGTCACTGTCTGAGAACATAGATCTGAACAATTCTCCGCTCTGCTCTGATGATCTGTAACTGTAGTGGCAGTCCACAACTTTCATTGCCCACAACACTTCAGCCTTCAATCGACCGCTGTCAAGATCAAAACTAGATCTAGGCCTAGTACTAGTAGTAGATTTCTGTGGTTGGACTTGTACTGACGCACTTTCATTGCTGGCAGTGGCATGACTAGTACTGCTAGTTGAACTGGAAGCGACTGTGCTTGACACACTGCTGTTTGTTGAAAAGAAATCAGTCATGTTACATCTGGTGTCTGCCTTGAATTTTCGTTCATTTTCACATGTCTGTCGGTCTTGGCATGCTGCTTAAGGACACTCTCTCCCATTGATGCAAGTTTCAACGAAACCCCACAAAAAAGGCACCGAGCAGAATGCTTGTCCACAGTATCCCTTCTCACCCACTCGCAATAAACTTTATCAGATAACCATCTATCCTGAAAGGAACATTTCCCTGGCATTTTGAACGTTTAGCTTGCAAACAAAACTTTTTTAAAACTTTCCAAACTAGGCCTCCGTCAGAATTAGCTAGCGCAGGGAAAAAGGAGGAAGGAGGAGAAGAGACGGGAGAAGGCATCTATCTTGTACATGCTGCTCAAGAACGCAGCATATTGCTGTTCTCCAAGGCAGTTTGTTATGTTCGCATGTTCGCAAACCGTGATGTTATGTACCTACATTTATGTGGGTAATATGTTTTCATCTTTATTGCCTCACTCTTTTAATTAATTTCTATACAGGGAACCTTTTAACATAGATCGTTTGACCGAAAATATTGAGTCAGCTATATGCCGCAAACATTAGCACCGCGTCTGCTCTTTGGAACCCATGACGTCAAAGCTAAGCAAAGCAGCAGGCGTGACTCATAGCCACTGCGCGCGGCTTCACGTCGTCTGCCACTGAGCAGAAAGCGCACTAATGTTATAGGCCTAGTAGTACTATCCTTGACGTTGTACAGTACTGAGTTTCAGACGATATCGCGTCGGCATCTTTCAACTCTTTGCAACTTGCAAAAGTACGGTTTTGGTTGTCGAAGGTGTTTCAGTTTCGTTCTCAAGTCTCTTTCTCTTGATAAAACAGGACTTAACAGTACCTTTCAAAACTTAAAAGGACCTCCTGATGAGTTAAAAGGACCAACTTGCTGAATCAAAGCACTTAAAAGGCCTTTTAACCAAAATCCAATTTATAAGGACTTAAAAGGACTTGAAAGGACCCTACGAACCCTGACAGTGTTGTCCTTCAGCAAATATTTTGAAATATTACCTGTGGTCACCAAGCTGAAGTATATAATAATAATAATAATAATGAATACTTATATGGCGCCTATTCTCGGCTAGAGGCCAAGCTCTAAGCGCTTTACAATCAACACTCGTTTACACAACAGGCTGCCTACCTGGGTAGTGCCGACTGAAGAGCTGCCAGCTGGCGCTTCATTCAGTCATTTCCCGTGTCATCCAGTCAGTATCGTTCAATTGCGATCACTCATTTTCCTTACTTCCTTCATTCTTTCCATTTCTCACGCAGAGTGCATGCTATGTGTAACGTGTCATCCATACCAACGGCCAAACTGGCCTACTCTTCCGAAAGTTGGTGATGGGATTTTACGTGTGTGCAAGATGTTATGCGTGCGTTCACACACGGAACCTCGGTTTATAGTCTCATTCGAAGGACTGTATGGGAAATGGAGTCAGAACCAATGTTAACTCCGAGGGAAAAATCCCCTGCACCGAAATGCCCCGGCGGAGGTTCGAACCCGCAACCCCAGATCACCGAGATTACGATTCCCGCGCTCTACCAACTGAGCTATTCCAGCTTATTCATAAGTATATGATGATAGATAAAGAAAGATTGTCTACCAGGAATGGCAAACTAAATTTCACACTTACCAATCTGTTGTGTCAAGGAAATGAAAAGTCCCATTCAATAAGACATAACACAATGCAATATAATATTGCTCATGATTGTGACACACCCTGTCTTAAAGATGAGCCACGTCAGTGCAGCTCAGTCTACAGAGGCATTCTCAGGTCAAAACTGGATTCCTGGAAGAACACTGCACTTTCCTTCACAATTTCACTGATACTACATGATTGTGATCGGGTGAGAACTAAGGCTGTCAGATGAAACAGGGGCTGGGCAGAATGGGTCACAGGTGCTGCAAGGTGCTGTCTCTTCTGTCTCTGAGGTGACTGACACAGTCAGCACACTGTTCACATGTTGAAACTCCAGCCTTACACTGTTCTGAAGCATTTCATTCATTCCCACAGCTTTATTTTTCTGTCCCATGCGAGACACTTAGTTAAAGTTACACATTTCTGACTCAACATTTTTGTTGTTGTAGTCCAAGCAGTGGCATGTATCAAACTTGTGTACTAGTTAACTAGGGAAAATTAAGTTCCCAGAAAGTGATGTCATTTTTGCACAATTGTGTGTGTGTTGTCATTGTTTGAATATCGCCTGACCACTTGTGTACAAGCTTTCATGCCGTATCTACATTATCCACAGGAAAATAAACCTAGTCAAGTTTGGTATTAAAAGAATTGTCGGGAATTCGCCTATTCAGTCATCTCAAGAGCACAGATATATTACATTTTTCATGACAACCACTGATTATCAAACTAACAACCCCATTTGTAATGGCCGCTCATCAATGCCAAACACATTGTTGCCAGACCAGCTGTACACAGATGACATTCAGTTGGCCGAGTACAGCGCGGTTAGCTGGCTTGTGGGGAGCAGCGAGTACAGCGCGGTTAGCTGGCTTGTGGGGAGCAGCCTGCAGAAAACACCCCTTTCCCTGGCCAGCATTCACGGCTTGGCCTCTGCAGCTGTGGGCGAGCTGTAAACTCCTCTTCCTCTCAGAACTAAGTGGCTTGCTCTGAACAGCCGTGGATGAATTCCGTCAGTTACACTAATAACATACCCATGATCCATACATACCACAGATGTATAGCACCAGTCTCTTCCCCGTCCGACACGATCTCCAACTTTGATGACAGCAGCATACTCTGGTCCTTCTAAGGGGACCCATTCTCCTGTAACATGACATCAGTCTCTTCAAAAACTGTTCCCACAACTCAAGGGAAAAACAAATAAAGACTGTAATCCACAGAACATGTCACATTCTACTTCAACACTAGCTGTCAGTATTTGATTCTTACTCAAATCATTGACCGACAGATACTGGCTCAGACACACGCACCACTCCTCTCTCTCTCTCTCTCTCACACACACACACCACTCCTCTTTCTCTCTCTCTCTCTCTCTCTCTCTCTCTCACACACACACCACTCCTCTTTCTCTCTCTCTCACACACACACCACTCCTCTTTCTCTCTCTCTCTCACACACACCACACACTTTGTCTGTCTCACACATATACACACAGACAGACACACACACACTCACAAATGCATTTACACATGCATACACACATGAGCACACAGACACACAAACACACAGAGTGTTATGATGCTGAAGACCAGAGTCAACAACACACACACTCACTCACACACACACACACACACACACTCTCTCTCTCTCTCTCTCACTCACACACACACACTCACACACATACACGCACACAGACACACACGCACACATACATGCACACATACACACACACACACACACACAGTACATGTTTGTGCATGCTTGCGTACATGCTTCATAACATGGATGATCAAAGAGAATAGATCTTAGAGGAAAAGCCACAGCTGATCTTTTCCATCTCCAAAGTCAACTTAAGTAGAGACTGACCTCCTGAACTATCTGAATACCTTCTGGTGCACACTCAGGTCAATCTAAATGCAGATTACTCTCCTGAATTATCTGAACACCTGTTTATTTTCCCCAGATCCACCTGGATACAAACTGATCTAAATTATTTGAACACCTGTTTATATACCCAAGTTAACGTATAGTGTATGTGCTGAGCAGAAGGCTCTCTCTTTCATTCCACATACCAAGAAATCTTGCTGATTTATAACAAGAGTTGCTTCTCTTTGAAGTTCTCTTTTGTGTGAATCTGTGAAGTGATAACTTTTGCCATTTACACAGGAAATAAATTTGACAGCCAGTATTTCAACTTGTGTTAGGCATCCAAGTCTGAAATTTGTTGTCAAGGTGCATCAGATTCCTGGGGACATACAACTGAGAAAGTTGGATGCCAATGATTCCAGATTTGCAGATCTGACTTATATTGATGAAGAGAAGGACTGTCTTTTGTGAGCTAACACAGATGATGATACATTGTTAACAACTCAAATTCTATTCATCTTTGATGATACACATTCTTATGGCTCTAACAGCAAAAAAGTGAAAATCAAGATGAAAAGAAAACAGTGTATGTGAACTTCTGGCTGAGGCAATTTTTTTTCTTTTCTCTTTTCCCTTTTTTTGTCAGTAAACAGACTAGAAAAACCATGAGCAGACTAAGGGTTATAGGCACAAATAAAGGCTTTGTCAGGAGAAGATAACCACCTCAGTGCAACAGGACCTGATGACAAAGAAAGGCTTTGTTGCTAGTTTATGGAAAAGATTTCCAGCAGGAGCTATTAACAGAAAGAAAAGCCTTGTCAGGAGAAGCTAATCACTTCCATCAGGGCTTAAAACAGGAGGAGGAAAAAAACACTGAAACTAGGGGGGTCCGGGCATGTCCCCCGGGAAATTTAAAAAAAAAAACGAGTGTAAATCTATGCCATTTCGCGCTTTCTGGACATAATTTCAAGAGTTATTTAGTGCATAAAAATTGCTGTAAACACATAATTATTACAGGAAGACATATTTGGGACAAGGGGAGAAGGGGTTAAACACATAATAAAATGAACACTCCCCCTTTAACTTGAGTGTTTTACATGTGTTCACCAACTATAGTCTTTGGATGAAATCTCACTTCTGGGGTTGCTCAATAAGTTTCACTTTTCAGGTTTAAATGATCACACAATATCAAGTTTGAAGTTGGTGCACACAAAGTCAGTAACTGCATCAAACACTTTAAAGTTCAGCCTCATATAACAGAGATCAACTTGTGGAATCAGCACATTTTGAAAGTCACAATATCCAAATTTTGATAAATGAGAAACTTGTGGAATGAGCACATACTGAAAGTCAAATTTTGAAGTTCCTAAATTATAATAAACACTGAAATACAGGATTTCACAAGGACACACACACACAGCTTTGTCATTTGGGTGTTTGGGTGGTGGAGGCATTAAAGAAACATAGCAAGGAACTCTGTTCAGAGCCTAGCATTGGAAAAAGTGATTTAGGCTTACTCGGCCGAGGTCCTGGGGCCGCCTAGGCTGATTCATGGGTGACACTTTGAAAATCTGAAAATGAGGCAGGGGTCCAGGGGCCGCCCAGGCCCTGGCGGGTGCAGGGGGAGTGCCCTGCTGGGGGGTCGAAGACGATTTTATGAAATTTTAGGAGCATTTCATGGCCTCTTCTGGCATCAAATTGGAAAATCAAAGTGTGTGTGTGTGTGTGAAAATCAGAGATTTTCTTTTGAATGACTCTGTGTGTATGTGTGTGTGTGTGTGAAAATGAGATATATCTTTTGAATGACTGTGTGTGTGTGTGTGTGTTGTGTGTGTGTGAAAATGAGATATTCTTTTGAATGACTGTGTTGTGTGTGTGTGAAATGAGATATATTCTTTGAATGCTGTGTGTGTGTGTGTGTGTGTGTGAAAATGTCTTTTGAATGACTTTGTGTGTGTGTGTGAGTGTGTGTGAAAACGAGAGTGAGAGAGAGAGGAGAGATTTCTGATGACATCCAAGTCCTTTGCTCTTTGAGAAGAGGAGAGGAGAGAGAGAGTGAAAGGAGGGAGGGGAGAGAGAGGAGAGAGGGAAGGGAGGAGGAGGGAGAGAGGGAAGGGGGGAGAGAGAGAGAGGAGAAGAGAGAGCTGTACAGACAGCACACAACACACACACACACCCCCTCATTTTTACATATACCTAAGGGGGGAGTACGCTTGCAGGCAGCTTTGAACAGCCAGACCACACTGATGACAGCTAAAAGGATGGGAGAACAGTGAGAGGTAGGTAGAACGTGGTGGGGGGGGGGGGGGGTAGGTGATAAAGGAGAGGAGTAAGCATCAAGAGAGAGAGACGGGGGGGTGGGGGGGGGGGTCGGGAAGGGGACGGAGACGAGTAAGCGGCAACAGGGGGGGGGGGGGGGGGGGGGGGGGGGGGGGGGGGTGAGGGAGCCATTCCCATCTCCACTTGTTCTTCACCCCTTTCTCAACAGTAGCGAGATTTGAATCCCCTTCTTGTAAGAACGGCATGACAAAAACTTTACTTTGCCTAACTGGAAAACTTTTTTCTCCCAACACAATGGCGCGACGTAGGCTTACAAAGATGGCTGGACCTGCGTTGTCTTCACCGATAGAGCGCTTCCTCATTTCCGGTCGTCTGCTTCGGTCAAAATACCGCCGATTCAACTGTTCTTCCCCCGAAAACCTTTTTTTTTTTTTTTTTTGAATGATGAAACTTGAAAAACGGAATTTCCGTCTGGGACCTTGCCGAAAAAACGGATTTCCGTCACCCAGACGGAAGAGTGGCACCATGCAGTGATTTTTCCTTCAGCCTCTTTCTGTGGATGTCCGTTTCGCAGTGGTTTTTCAGCGCAATGAAACCTTTGTTTGAGTACGCGATCTCCTTATCGCACAACGTGCAATGGGCCTTGCCAGCACAAGTCAGTTTCCTGAAAAATTCACCATATTGGCACTTGCTCTTTTCATTTCCGTCGTCGTCGAAAATGACAAAATCGGCATCAAGCCAGTCCCATCTGATCTCCATTGGTAGCGGCATCCTTGGTCAGAAAACGGCATTCCGCGTTGAACAACATCGACTCTTCGCGCCATGATACTCGCTGCTGTAAGTTAACAAGGGAAAGTGTACAAAGATGGCGGCGAGCCCGACCGATTTGGAATAGGCGACAGCGTACCGAATAAGCGCGCCGGATGCGAATTTTTTTTTTCGCGATAAAAACGATTTCGGCGTACGCTCAATCGAAATCGGCGTATGGGGGTCTATGAATCGGCGTATATACGCCGAAAGGCTTACAATGCTAGACCCTGCTGTTTCTTCTTGCTGCTTGCACTGTCTGCTCTGTCTTTGCCATCCACCTTCTTGCTTACTTGAATTTCAACCCTATCTTTGTCTGCTGTTTCCTTGCTTTCTCCTGTCTGGCTTTCACACTCTACAATTTTTATTTCATTCTCATCCACCTTCTTGCTGACAACTTGACTTTGATTAGTTTGAACCCTATCTTTTTCCTTGCTACCTCCCGCCTGGCTTGCACTCTCCACATTTTCTATATTACCCTCTTTTTTTCCCACAGGATTGCAATGTTCTATCCTGGCACGTTTTACTGCTGCTAAAGTGTCTTCAGTGACCTTTCTTGTAGTTCCACTCAGCGCCTTGACGTTTGACACGTGCTTCGCTGAACGAATGTGATCAAGAGCTTTCTTCCCGCGACCACCGTAACACTTCCCTTAAGCACAGTTTGCACCAAGCTAAACCTGGTGCAATAACTTTGCGAAGAAAGTCTCCAATGAATTCTTCGTCAACTTTCTGAAGCGTCCACTCCCATTTCCACTTGTTTTTAATTGCAGATTCGTCAAAGATCGACCCGCATGAACAATGACTCCGCGCTCCGCCATTTTGTTTTTTCCGGAAGTCCGACCGGAAACTGCTTCCAAGAATAATCAGGGGCCATAACTTGCGCACAGTTGCTATGAACGTTTGCAAGCCGATCACGGATACCTTGCTCCTGTCGGGTTTTTTTTTTTTTTTTTTTTTTTGACAAACCGAAATCGCGGAATTCCGCCCAGACGCGGAACGTTTTAAGCCCTGTTCCATACAACAGGTATTACTGGCACAAATAAAGACTTTGTCAGGTGACAATAGACACCCCAGTACAACGTGAACTGATGATGCAGAGGATTTGTGAAAGAACAAAAGTCATAACAAGATCAAGTGAAGCAAAGCAAGGCCTTGTCTAAGAAAAATAGTCACTGCATACACACATGAAAATATTGCATGCCCTCCCCTCCCCTCCCCCCCCACCCCCCTCCACACACATACATACACACAGAGCACTGACTATACAAGTAATAACATAATTCTAATGACTATCACAACATTCAAATCTGAAAATTAAAACACACTTTTTATATTTCTTTCTGCAATGAGAATATATACTGACTTCCATAAAAAACGCGAAAATTTGAAAGGCTATTTTTCGGGTGAAAAGGGGTGAATATACAATATTGAACCATTGTGGCAAGTTGTTTGGGTCCAAGACTCGCGTGCAGTGAAAAATTGTGAGCAACATATCATTCCCGGCATTGGAGGGTCAACAAAAATGGCAAACTGGTTGCTGCATGTGAGGCACGTGCACACCATGCAGAGCAAAGTTAATCAGCGACAAGTACGCAGGCATGCAGCCTTTATAAAGCCGCGCTACAAGGTTCAGGTAACGACTTGCCGTCTGAGCGCTACAGAGATGCCAAGACTACGAGCAGAGGAACGCAATCGTGCCCTAGGCCATCTGGAGGCTTGTGTGGATGCCAGGCAGGTCGCCAACATCTTTAACGTCCACATCTCAACCATCTATCGTCTGCAGCACCGCATGCGAGTCACTGGTACCACTGATGATCGTCCCCGGCCAGGCCGTCCTTGGGTCACCACACCAAGAGAGGATCGCCATCTTGTTCGAACCCATCTGCGGGACAGGTGGCAAACAGCCGCTAACACTGCTTGACAGGTGCCTGGGAATCTCCAGCAACGAATCAGCCTCAACACTATGCGGCGGCATCTTCAGGAGAACGGGCTGGCATGTAGGCGTCCTCACAGAGGTCCGGTACTGACACCAAGACACCGGCAGGACAGGCTGCAGTGGGCACAAGCCCGAATCAACTGGCGCAGGAGGCAGTGGGGACGCATACTGTTCTCAGATGAGAGCCGTTTTTGTATTGACATGGCTGACGGTCGTGTCAGATTATGGCGTCGACCTGGTGAACGCTACGCTGACTCCTGTGTGGTAGAGCGGAACCCCTGGGGAGGCCCGAACGTGATGATATGGGGTGCAACTGGCATTAACCACGCCATAGGACCAGTCATCTTTCAGAACATTGGTCCCCTTCGCGGACAGGGTGTCAATGCACAGCGCTACATCAACCAGGTGCTCAGACCCCATGTCGATCCTTTTTTTGCGCAACACCCAAACTGGACATTCCAACAGGACAATGCAAGACCACACACCGCCAGGGCCACCCAGCAATTTCTTCAGCATAACAACGTCAATGTGCTGCCCTGGCCAGCCCTCAGTCCCGATTTAAACCCAATAGAACATTTTTGGGATGAACTTGGCAGACGGTTGGACCTCCTGCGTCCACTAACAGCAACAGCGGCTCAACTTCACCAGGCCATCGTCCATGTGTGGGCTGGTGTGCCAAGGGGACGCATCAACCACCTGGTCCACTCAATGAGCCGCAGGTGTCAAGCAGTTGTCAACGCAAATGGTGGCCACACACAGTATTAGGACTTCAAGCTGGTTTGTCACGTGACCTTGGATTTTCCACACAAAAGACATATTGCTGATGACATTTTCACACAGTACCGGTGTAATGAATCAAATCACGTTGAATTCTCGCTTCCACTCTGTACAATTGTGACCAATAAAATTCACCCCCAACCTTCAGCTTGTTTTGTTTTCGCGTTTTTTTTTTTTTATGGAAGTCAGTATAGATAGGAAATAATAAGAATTGTTTCTACACATACTATCACCAACATTTGCATTTATATATAAAGTGGACAACTCATCACAAATCATTGAGGCATTTTCACAGAAGAACATTGAAGTACCCATTGATTTGTCAGCACCAGACTCCTTGCTCAGGAAAGAGGAGTGATTCTGAAACTGACCAGAGAAACAGAGATGGGCAACAGGTGACACAGGAGCAGGGAGGAGGGAGACAGAGGGTCATGACAGTGACAGTACTCACCACACAAAAGACACTTTTCCGGAACATCATGGTCCTGCACACAGTCCACAGTAAAAACAAATGACTTCACTTATCAAAAATTATTTATGGACATACTGAAATATTGATGTTCTTCATTTCTCTCTGTGTCTCATATCATGTTACATATATCTAGAGAATAACTGGTAATGAATTATCCAAATCTGTTAACAAAAATATGTTTAAAAGACTATACATTAAGGGATTAAAAAAAAAACCCATCCCGGGAGCAAAAATATCTGAAGGCTGGAGTCAATATATAAAGATAAAACATGTCAATGTATTCCATTTTCTTTTTTCTTATTAAAAACAACTGAACAAAATACTTATAATCATCTACAGACAGTCACATGCAGATAGAGAGGGGAGATAAAGGGTTAGGCTTAGGGCCAGGAACCACAGTCACATACAGAGAGAAAGGAAATAAAGGGGTCAGGTACAGACAGCACATACAGATGGAGAGGGGAGATAAAGGGCCAGGTACAGTCACATACAGACTGAGAGGGCTCCAGATAAAGGGGCCGGGTACAGACAGTCACATACAGACAGAGAGGGCTCCAGATAAAGGGGGCCAGGTACAGACAGTCACATACAGACAGAGAGGGAAATAAAGGGGCCGGGTACAGACAGTCACATACAGACGAGAGGGGAGATAAAGGGGCCAGGTACGGGACAGTTCACATACAGAGGGGGGAGAAAAAGGGGGCCAGGTACAGACAGTCACATACGAGGGGAGATAAGGGGCCAGGTACAGACAGTCACATACAGACAGAGAGGGAGATAAAGGGGCCAGGTACAGAGTCACATACAGACAGAGATGGGAAATAAAGGGCCAGGACAGACACTACATCAAACACCTCACATCATAATCTACCTGACCTTAAAAAAAGAAAATGAAAGGAATGGGAGTGGAGATGACAGCTGAGGGGGAAAAGGGTGAGAATACTTTTGGGGGAGGATGGGGGAGGTAATGGAGAAAAAAGCAGAGCAAAACCCTTCAGAACAGCGGTTATGGCACTGAATTTGTGTACCATCAGCTACATAGTGTGGAACCACGTCTGGAGTAGACACACATATATATTATAACAATATCTATATATCTCCCACACATATATAAATATTTAAATATTTTATATATATAAAATTTATATATATATATTATATAAATATATAATTCAATTATAACAAAGCTTACTCTTATGTCTTGATTGAAGAAACAGGGGGCGATAAGCATTCATATCTGCAGTGGCAGATTATTCTGCCTATTACAGTATGTGCTTGTGTGGGTGAATGGGGAAAATAAAATGCTTCTCAAAATGGCCTTCGGAAAGCTTACAGTCTCCAAGGGGAGACGATCCCCAAAGGGGGAAAGAAAACCCACTAAAATTATATATATATGTGCGTGAGTGTGTGTGTGTGTGTGTCTGTGTTTTGTGTGTGTGTGTGTGTGAAATTTGGAGAAAACAGACAAGCAATAAGATAATGTTGCTTATAGCCCAGCCGCCCGCAAAGGGCCATATCAGGGCTGCCCCCAAACGTTAAAATCAACTCACCAGTCAATATAAAAAAAAACCCAACTTTCAAAACATCTCGTTAAATGACTCGTCTACAAACGCCACCAGAAACTTTGTTAAAAATCTTTCTGCCGTAAAATCTTAAATCAGATAAAAAATGTTAATCTCTCTCAAAAACTCAAGGATCACGTCGGCGGGACATCCCTGAACAGGATCTTCATGGACTCCGTGTAAAAGGGTTGTGTCTCACATCGTGCAAGTCCCAACATCCAAAAGAACATGTTTCATTGTGAGTGGCGCATGACAGGGAAAAATTTGCACCACGGAGCTTCTTCACTCTTTAAAAGGTAAGAATGGGTAAATACGAATGGCCGGTGTGCAGCCGGCACAGAACCCGTTTCCCTCTTTACGACCTCCCGACGTAGATGGGGGGAAGTCCTTAAGGTTTGGACGGAACTGAAAAAGTTTGTTACTCGTCTGGGTGTTCCAATCCTCCTGCCAGAGGTCTCTCACATAATCGTTAATTTGGGTTTCACATCTGAGCGGGGGATACAAATGTTGGACAGCTTCTCTCTTGTGGCGTTCTTGGCTAAACGATAAACCTTTTCGTTCCCGCCGTTTCCCAAACATGACGGAACCCAAGCAAGAGTAATGTTGTAACAGTCCCGCTTTCAGCGTGCTAAAAAGTTCAAAGAAATGTAAAAGTTCTGGATGCTGAAGGTTGCGGCCACTGGGCTTCCAAGTGACAGCGAATCCGACAGAACCAGAAAGTCCCTCTTCGAAGATTGTGAGATTATTTTCAAAGCCAAAACCAGAGCAGTAAGTTCAGCAGAATATACAGAAGCTTTCTGAATGAATATGTTTCAACAGTATCTGAAAAGGAGCCCCAGGGCAGTAGGCTGCACAGGCCACTCCATCTTCGATTGGAACCTTTCAGTAAAAACTTTTTGATAGGATGGGAATTTGGAAACAGAGCTCAGCATACAAACCTTGTACGCCAGAGACCTTTGCAAAAAGCTGCAAGATCGAACGATCTCTGGCGTGAAGAAGGTCCACGAGGGTTGATCCGGAAACTTGGAAAATCCGACACAACTCCTGGGTCTAAGCCTGCATTCGCACGTGAGGCTGCATACGAAGACCAAAGGGCGGAAAACATTTCGGGTTGTTTTCAAACTTACTTTGGAACGGAGGACAAAGACACAGTCATAGGCGGATTCTGCGGTTCTGAGAACAGTCAGTTATAATAATTCAAAGACAGTTTCGCCTGCGGTTGGACAATGAAGGTTCACCTCCCTCTGCGTACAGGCTGAAACACAGGGGTGGTGCGGAACGCCCCAAGACAGAGACGAAGCCCTTGATGGTGGATAGGGCCAAGAGTTTTGAGGTAAGAGGGTCTTGCGGACCCCGTATACGGCAAAAACCGTAGTCCAGTTGGACGGCCCCCAAGGCTCTGTAGAGGTGCAGCAAGTTTTCTTATCAGCGCCCCAGTCGGTGTGCGTACGACCCGCAGAATATTCAGAGCTTTCTGGAAATTTCATTTTGAGGTTTTTGGGTGGGCTGAGAAAGTTGAGTTTTTGGTCAAAAATAACTCCAGGAATTTGGCTTCTTTTACAACTGGAATGGTGGACTTGTCCAGACAAATTTCAGGATCAGCAAAGAATCGACGAAAATTTGGAATGAATTGACTGGTTTTGGTACGGGAGAAGTAAACCCGTTTTCCCGGCCCACTGTTGGATTCTGTTTGACACAAAGTTGCAGTCGACGCTGTACACTGGCGTAAGAAGCTCCAACTGCATACAGCGCAAAGTCATCAACAAACAGAGGGGGACTGGGTTGCCCAGCCCTTATCGTTTGGACAATTCATTTATTTTAATGCTGAAAAGGGCGGGAGAAAGGATGCTCCCCTGAGGAACACCCAACTCCTGCCCATGGTTTGTCAGAGAGTGTGATGCCAAACACGCACCTGACTGTCGATCGGCTAAAAAGTTTTGAATGAACAGAGCAGGTGACCCCGAAAACCAAGTCTGGCAGGTCCATGATGACTCCTGTTTTCCACGTGGTGTCGTACCCTTTTCGACTTCGAAAATAGCGACCACATGTGCCTTGTTAACAAAGGCATTGCGGATGGTGGTTTCCAGACGGATTAGATGGTCAACCGTCGAGTGGTACTCCGGAAACCGCACTGTTCCCCTGGCCAAAAGACCATCGGTTTCCAGTTTTCCACATCAGACGGGAGTTGACCATCTTTTCCATCAGTTTACAGAGGCAGCGGGTCAGAGCAATTGGGCGATAGTTGGAAGGGTTGGTAAGGTCCTTTCCAAGCTTTGGAATGGGAATGATCAGGGCTTTCCGCCAGGAGGGCGGAAAGGACCCTTGTCCAGATAGGGTTTTATAGACTTGGAGAAGAGTCTGGAGACAGCTTTTGGAAATGTTTCACAACCTGAAAATGAATGTCATCCAGACCAGGGGCGATCAGTGCAGGTTTGTAAAGCTAATTTTAGTTCAACGACTGAAAAAGGAAGATTATGGTTTCAGAGTTGTCTGATGCGAAATTGTATGAAGATTTCTCTCTAATCTCTTGTTTCTAAAAAAAAAGACTGCAGATTTATTTTAAGATGAGGATTCTGTTGGATGGTGGAGGCCAACAGATTGGCAACAGCTTGTTTTTCAGTGATCAGAGCATCAGCAAATTTCAAGTGATGAATGGAGGGGTTGGTGTTCTTTCCTTTGTTTTTCTAATGATGTTCCAAACTTTTTTCTTGAAAGTTTTAGATGTCAGCCTGGAGCAGAATTTCTCCAGAACTGACGTTTACTGATTTGAAAGTGTGTCTCGATTTCGCACGGAGTTTCTGATGGGCTCTAGCGTTGGGGACCTGAAGGTCGTTGGTATACCCGCGCTGAGCCGTTTGCGAACTTTTGAAAATTTTGTTGGCAGTCTGAATTGAACCCGGGTGTTTTGGCATTTGTAGTTTGTCGGAGACACTGGAATACAGGTTCTAGCCAGTTGATCACAGTGTTAGTCAGAGATTCTGCTGGGTCTGGACCTGAAGAAAATTTAGTGTCTTGGAATTCTTTTGAAATAGTGGTTGCAAATAGATCCCAGTTGCTTTCTTATAAATTGAGATGGTGAGAGACAGATACGTGTTCAGTTATTAGGGTTGTAGAAGACAGGGAAAAAGGTCACTTCCGTGCAGATCGTCTGGACAGACCACTATAGTCCAGGGCCCCCGAGGGGTCACAAATCGACAAATCTAAACACGAAAATGAACCTGTGGAAGAGTGGAGGTAAGTTGGAGCTCCATCGTTCAGGGCAACACAAATCAAAATCAGAAAGGACATCCTCAAGAAGCAGACCTCTGGATGATGAACTGACACTACCCCAAAAGGATTGTGACCATTAAAGTCACCCAACAGCAAAAAAGGTCGGGAAGTTCTCCGATCAGACTGACAAGGTCCTGACGACAAACCGGGACAAAAGGCAGATACAGTGAGCAGATTGTGACAGTCTTTTGGAGAGTGACTCTCGCAGCTACAGCCCGAAGGAGGTGTCAGAGCGACAGGACTAAACAGCAAAATTTTATGTAAAAAGGGCAACACCACCAGACATCCAATGTGGATGGTTGAGCACGTTTGGATAGAACATTAAAGCCAGAAAAAGTGAAGGTCTTCTGGCTTTGAATTTTGGTTTTTCCCGAAGAGCCACGACGGAAGGTTTTCCCAGTTTGACACAGAAGCTGCAGCTCCTCCCAAAATTTGAATTTAGGCCACGGAATTCCAATGGATTATTTTACTATCCATGGTGCAGAGGAAGAATAAATCTTGTAATATTCACCACAAGTTCCTTTTATTCCATGTCGACATCTCCTAATCTGGGGAGTGCTGCAAATTTGTTTTGGGGTTTTCTCTCGCTTTTTTCTCTCGATCTGTTAAAATTTAGTGCTTTCTTTTTAGGCGGCGATTTTGTCTTTCCTCCAACCCCGCCACCCCCTTGTTGACAGCTGCAGGGTGCCCTTTTGGGGATTTTGAGGGGGTGTCTTGTCTTGTAGTTCAATAACTTCCAAATTTCTGCCCCCCTGAAGGGCCTGTTGATCTTTTGCCCCCTAATGGTTTGGGGCAGGAGTAGGTTTTGAAGACCGAGTCGTATCTGAAGGCGATGAATGCTGGGGCTCGTCGCGTGCAGTATTTCTGCCTGAGGTACAGACCTGGGGTTCCTGGGTCTCTCTCAGCAAACGAGGATTCGACCGTCTGCACGCCGATGCTGACTGTTGTTGGCTTCCGTACTGCGGCTGCAAACGAGAGCCCAGCAGTCGGTTGACTTTTCATTTTCCATCTTTTTCGCCTCAAAAAACGGGATTCTCTGTTCAGTCTTTATTTCTGAATTTTCCTTTTCCTTCAACCAGTTTGGGCAGGTCTTTGATGACGATGGGTGCTTGCCTCCACAGTGGCACAGAGTGGTGGACTGTCAAAACACACACCCGGTGGACTGGCTGGCAGCAGTTGAGTTGGTTTAAAAAGTGGTGACAGCCCTGATATGGCCTTTGCGGTCGGCTGGGCTATAAGCAACATTATCTTATCCTAGGTACCACACACCTCTTCTTCAGTGCATCTGTCTCTCACATGGCCGAACCTCTGGCACTTGAAGCAGCGTAGAGGGGACGGGATGTATAGCGACACTGAGACTCTCAGGTAGCCCACCGTGATCGACTCCGGTAGAGAGGTAGAGCAAAAGGTCAAGAAGAGGGTGTCAGTTGGGACTCTGTCATTGCCTTTGCGTACAAGCACACGATGAAAGTGGGTCACTCCTTCGATGCCAGTTCAGACTTGATTTCTGCCCCGACACTCCCCTCAGATCTCTGCACCTGATTACTCCCCTGGAAGGGTTTAAAATTTTGTGCGGAGAACCCTGACGGTCGATCAATCAACGTCGTCGACTTAAGAAGCTTTCGGGGTGCAGCTTGGAAGGGCACTCAACCAGAAGTGACCCTTCCTCAGTCTTTTGACACTCTTTGGTTTGCCACTGAGACCATTGATTCCTTTCGTGATCGCAAAAGGACTCAGGCCCGACAGAGGTCTATCTTCCTTTCCCCTCCCTCAACAACCAGCCAGCTGGGCCAGAAGCCCGACAGGTTTCTTGTCTCACGTTCAGAGTCCGTATCAGTGTCCGTTTTCCCAATCTTGCCTGTATCTTTTTTTTGTTTTAGTTGCCCTGTTGTATTCATTAAAATTCGTCTCTCTTGATTCCCACCCCACCGAGTCCCCAACAAGGGGAGCCCCTTTTATACGGAATCCCAGTATATCAGGGCACCAGGGTTCAAAAGATATAACAGGTCTGAAAGGTACCTGCCACAGAAGCTCCCAAACCCGTTTCACCCAAGCCCCCGCCTTCTAGTCTGAGCTAGGCATGCACGCGACCAGCCGCTTGATCGAAGTGGGCCACTTCAACCACCTGTCTAGAGGAAGTCCAGGCCAAGAGGTGTGTTGCCCTTTATGAACCGCAGTCCATCAGCGGGCTCAACCTCCAGGATCCTATTCTCCCCCATCACAGGGCGCACCCCACGGCAAACACGGTGGGCCTCAAGAAGACCACAGAGAGAAAAGGAGTTGGAACAGAAGGCTTGAAGGGGAGACGAAGAAAAAGATCCGTTAAGAAAGGCAGAAGACAGAATGGAAAAAAGGTTGGTTACTATTTGTCTGGGCCCTCCCCTCCTAACCTTTTTGACAAGGGAGACCCTACCAGGGCATCAATTCCTACCATGTAATGCTTGGCCAGTCCCGCAACTTGGCTATACAGGCCCAGCAGTGTTCACAACAACTAACCATCTAGCTGAGTTTGATGCCCCCATCAGCAAAGCCTAAAAGATCACAGGACCACGCAAGCCCTCCGACCACGGCAAGGTTTCAAAACCCCCCGGGGGGACAGACAAGCAGGCAGACAAAGATAGACATGTAGAAGAAAAAATAGTAACTAGCATATTTGTGCCTGGGATGCATGCTTGCATGTGTGCATGCGAGGGAGTGGGGTTTTTTTTTCCTGTCAAACAGATAAGAAAAAAAAGCACCATTGGCTTTGACCACAAAACAGATTTGAAGAACAGGTCTATGGAGTGATTTTCAAATCAGAGTAAATTCCATCAATATGTAACACAATACGATTAAATTTAAAACCAACAAACAAACCAAAGTACCTTACATATAAGAAGTCGGACACAGAAAAATCCCTTTTTTAGGGTTGGGTGAACACAGAAGTTATGCCCTTAGCCTGACTGGGTATTTATGATAATCTGATTTCGGTTTTGCGATATGTATTTATAACTATGATAAACTAGTCATTGACATTTTCATAGCAACTACAAAGTCCAATCCCTTTCCCCTATGAAAACAATGTTTTGATTTATTCAGTTCTTCTGTATAACTTGCCAGCAAAAATCCACACCGTATGTGTTTTCTTCTATTTCCCATATAAAAGTTGGGTTTTTTTATGGAAATAAATCCATTACATTTTTTATCTAATCACCCCAACACCTTGAAATCTCTGAATATCTCATTGCTTTTCTTTGAGTAATTTTTCATTTGATACTGTTTTTTATTCTGTACAGCTGTCAACAACCCCCATGCAGTTCCTTTTTTTTTTCTCGAATGAAATTACCGAAGTTAAATAGAAAATCCTAAGCACCATGAACATTGGTCCCATTGGTTTCAAAAAGCCCTATTAATCTTTCTTGAAACACGACAGGTATATCCTAAGTGTGTGACTTTCTAGATGAAACACTAAGATCTAAAACCAAGTCAACAGTAATTGCCTCCTGTGAGTAACCCTGAATCTGTTACCTGGCCATTGGCAGCGATCACTTTCTTCGTTTTCTTCACTGTGTCAGGGTTCAGGTTCAGACTCCCAGTTGTCGTTTTGGGGGGTCGTCAGGGAGCACCTGGGACTCCAGAGCAGCCAGACGTGACTTCAGCTTTGCCACCATGGCCAGCAGAGAACTGTCTGTGGCAGGGGAGATCAGACGTTGGGCAGTACTTCTGTGAGCTGACAGTCACCTTTGTGGTCTTCCAGGTCCAATTTGGAGGATTTTCTTTCGGCCAGGAAGGCGTCTTCTCTCGTTGAATTTTGAATTTTCAGTTTTTGGGCGCTGGGCCTCCACTGCCCTTGGAGGGTCATCAAACGTGGCCTTCACCTCATCTTTCATGGCCTTGAACTTGGCCTGGCCATCAGACACTTGGATACCCAGTTGACTGATCTGAACGAAAAGCAGCAAAACAAAAAATTCACATTTTCAACATGAGTTTATTACATGAACAGCAACACAGTGTAACTACATCTCCCACATATGTTCAATTTTTTTCCCAGTGAATAAAAGATCAGGGTTTTTTTTTTCTCATAAGTAATGGGGCAAATTCTTGGGAAGAGTTGCTGGCCACTCTGAATCTTGTCTTTATTTCAGTACATAACAAGTCATATAGACTCAAACAAAAACTTAAAAATCATAATTAACAAACAAAACAAAAAAAAACAAACCAACAACCAGCCATTCAGTTCTATGTGTTTTTAAAATCCTTCGGGGAATGTTTTTTAACCAAAAAAACAGCTTCTAAAAGGCCTTTTGTTTTCCCCGGGTGGGAGAAAATCGCTCTGAAAAGGCCTGGGGGGGGGGGGGGGGGGGGGGGGGGGGGGGGGTTGCCCCCAGATGCTGATGAAAATTTGTCTTGCCATGAAACTTTTTTGTCTCTCCTTGAAAAAAAGTTTAAAGTTATAATTTATTTTCTTACACAAGACCCCCAAATATGACAAAATACGACTTACAGCTTAAATATCAAACTGGAATGTTATGCCAAGTACTTAGAAATACTTCTTAAATTCAGTAAACCATCAAACAAAATAGGATGCAAGTGATAAATATTACTCCCATGATGTAACAAAAGATAGTGGCCAAAATTTCAATCGCTTAATTAATTTATAGTTCAAGAATGAAATTTCCTGTTTTGTTTTTATTCTTTTAGTCTACTGGCTTAAACTCAGCAACTCCATGTTTAAATAGTATATGTTGCAGTTTTCTTACACTGGAAAGCTGTTCCAGGTTTTGAGTATCTTGGGGGAAGTTTTTGACGAAGGTGATTAATTAAATCAGGTGCCAGTGACAGAGGCAAGCAGTGTTCCACTAAAAATGCAAAAGTCTGAATTTTGGGCATGCGCAGGTAATCAACTTTAGACACCAGAGCCATTACTGGAGCAGCTGCAGGAAAGAGTTGATGTATGTTTCAGCGCATTCAATCGCTCCACATGTTTTGTCCCCCAGGAATGCACTTCGATCAACTTTTTTCCATTTTTACTTGTATACAACTACAAGCTTCCGACTGCACAGTATACGGCAAGCAACGCCCACTTCATTTTTTTTCCACGGCCATTTTGGAATGGACATTCAATTCGTCCATCTCATCCACCCATTCATTTCTCCACTTGTTTTTCTTCAGGTCATTGCCAATCTTCTGTGCCTCTGCTTCAGCGTTAAGCAGCTCATTTTTGGTTTCATAATATAAAGAAACTATGATATGGTCTTCACGCATTGAAAACAAGATGGCAGATTTCAAATATGAGTGGCGTGAAAACTGAATCAGAACACGAACGCGCACACGGGGGAAAAAAAAAATTTGCTAGACGGAATTCCGTATCATACAGAAGGTCTCCCACCCCTGCTTTTCCCTGTTTATCAAAGCAGGCCTCTTTTTTTTCCACGAAGAAAAAATACAGGACGATTCTTCTATTTACTTCAACCATTTAAGCACTGAGCCATGGGAGTTTATCTTGAATCATTGATAGTTTATCTTCTAAACAAAGGTACTACAAATTATAATGTTTCACTTTCAGTCTTTCTTTTGTATTATGGCTATTTATCATGACACATTCTATCTGATAGTTTATCTTCTGAATCATGACAATTTATCTTCAAAACCCAAAGACAATTAATCTTCTGAACGAGAAGTTATCTACTGAATCAAGACGTTTATCTTCTAAATCATGACAGTTACCTTCTGAACTATGACGTTTCCAGATCACTTTGTCAACCTTTTTTTTTTTAGCCACAATGTTTTTTTATTGTTACATTTTACATTATCATACTTTATGAATATATAGAGAGAGAGCAATGACATTACTATATCACACACAATTTGGAGTATGTACCCTGCTAAATTCACCCTCCATCAAAATCTAGAACATCAGCAGAATAAAATTTCACCTCAGCTGTATTTCAAATCAAAGAACTATCAGCTTTCAGAAAATGAAGCCATGGATGTTTAAAAGATCAGAACTGTCTGTCCTGTCCATATTAATTGTAACCAGCAAAGTTTTGAAGGCTACATTTCAAAGTAAAGCAAGAAAAATGGAACATGATTGACAGTCATTAAAACACATAAATCAGAGCATTTCAATACTAAAGTAGCAGGCTGCATGTAGTAAGCAATTTATATGCTTGTGACTATGAGAGACCCAAAACAGACCCTTACCCTTTTCATTCCAAACTATGTAGCAGGTCCGTAGTATCACACTCAGCAATTTTTTCGTGTGCCTATGAGAGACATTAAACCCTTCTTTCTATTAATGTAACAGGCCTGCCAAATAGTAAAGACACTCAGCAGTTTTATGCTTGCAACTATGACTCACATTAACCTTTTATCGCCCACATAAGCCGCAGAGCTATTTGCAATCAGAATGCCCTGTGGCCACTTGGGACCATGGGAATGCATGTTTTCGTTTGTGTCATGTCATAACTTTCGATTCATTGTGGGCACTATAATCATTTGAAAAGTACATGGAAGGGGAAATTTTACTGATTTTTTTTCAAATGCTGCACACAGGGTTCCTACAGATTTCCGACAAAAAAAATTTTAAAGACTTTTTAAGGACTAGTAAAGCACCTTTTTTTAAATTTTAAAGGGCTTACTTCAAGGGTAATTTTAGAAATATAATCATGAAATTCAGACACAAATTAAATCATTCGCCGTTACTTTCAATAATCACATCATGGATCCTCTGCGAGCATAGATTTATTAAGGAATCTCAGCTGTTTAATTATCAGTATAGACACAAAAGTTTGCTTCTTACACTGCCGCAAAGCAAATGTTGGTTCTCCGTCTTGTGTGAATTGACAAATGTTTGCTGCCACAACAGTTCTCCAATCTTGCGGTTGACAAAAATGTTTGTTTGACTGAATCCATAAGGAATTTCAGTTCTTGTGTCAGTAGACACAAATACATGTATGTTTGAAGTTACCGAGGGTAAAATATCTCTATAACTAAAACTACAGGTCACAACACTGAGGGCCTAAATATTTAAACACTGAGTTGTAACAGAACACTAACAGTTAAACTGCGTCTTTCACTCCTTCCATCTTCTCTTGGAAACCCCCTTCTCTAGCTGCTGCAAACTCTGCTGCTTTTCATTCACTCTCTTCCTCAAAGCATTTGATTCAGCTATCAAAGACAGTTGACCCTTTCTCTCTGCATCCTCTGCCAATGAATCAGCTGATCTGAACAGATGTCTGATGTTTCCCGGGTTCTAGTCGCTGTTTTTTGCTTTTCATGTCGGACACCTCATCCAGAACTATTCTTCGTTTTTTTCCCTTTTTTTTAGAGCCTCTTGAATTTTCTGTGAGTCGTCCAAGTACTGCTGGCACTTTTGACGTGCACTTGATGCGACAGTAGCAACTCTTTGCTAATTTCCACCTTTTCCAACCCTCCTATTTTTTTTTAACATGATCAGCAATCAACTGGTGTGCAACAAGAGTGTGCTCTGCCCTGTTGTCCACACGATTTTTTGTTCAGGGAAAGCCTCTTTCCACTGTAGCTTGTCCACGTGACAGTACCAACACTTGCTTCACAAATCCCCACAAATCAACAACTGTTTTTTTTTTTCCCGCCATGTGGGTGTTTAAAGCAGTCTATCAAGCCTATCTGATTCTTTTTTAGACTGAAAACTGGCAAAATCTGAACTGTCAGACATGACACTGTTCAAAAATTGTCCATACTGACTCAGAATAGCGTCACACTGGGGTTCCTGAAACCCCGCCTGCATCTGTCATAATGTTCAGAGTCCTAGACAGTTCTTGGTGGTGTTTCTGCCGCTGTCCCCTTTGGGGCCATCAGTTCTTGGTGGTGTTTGTGCGCTGTTCCTCTGGTGCCCTCTGCCGAATCAAGCCCAAAAAAGGAGAGCACAATGGGGAATTTTACGGAGACCTTTCCAATATTTTGTAGACCATTGCTACAAGAAAGTCTTCCACCCTATCCTGAAATATATCTAATCTTTGATGTCAGAGGCAACCTGCCTTTTGTCGCATTCTTTCAGCCCCAAAACCAACACCGACTTTCGACACATCCAGATGATTTCTTTTTCTTGACATCTAACTTGACAAGTGCTGACAAGGAGTTGCTTGTGGGAACATCAGGCTTCATAAACTTCTCCTCAGTGACTTTATAACAAACCCCGGTGAGGTCTCTCCCAAAAAAAAGGGAAGCACAGGTCTGTCAGTCGGGTAGATGGTCAGGAAAGGCTGCACTTCCCTGCTGACAAGAAGGAAGAAATTCGCTTGGCTGTAATCAAAAGGGTCTTGCACAGCCTTCTGCACCACCCCGAAGGGGCACACTCGATGGCTCAGTCACACTCGATGGGGTCAGTCACACTCGATGGCTCAGTCACTCTCGATGGCCCCAGTCACTGTCTTCAACTTGGCAGCGTACAGTAGGCAACCAGGTTGGGCATCACCAACAGAGCACGTTCAGCTGCCTCAATATTCTCTAACCACCTGCCAAACACACATCCCACTTCTTTGAACTCTGAATCATGAATATTGAAATGGGAAAACATACCCACACACCCCTGCAAAGGCCCAACACATAACAGTCACACACACTCTCTTCTTTCATACACACACCCAAGCACACGCACGCAAACACATACACACACAATGATATCTACACACACAGAAATGCAATATAATATTCTCTAACAAAAACATAATACTTGGATTTCAAACACAGACTTCAAACACAGACTTCATCACACAAACACACACGCACACACATACTTACAGTAAATGATGCACAAGCACATACACACACATGTATACACCCATGCACACAATGATATCTATACACAGAAATGCACATATAATATTCTCTAACAAAAACATAATACTTGGATTCAGACACAGACTTCAAACACAGACTTCAAACAGACTTCACACACACACACACACACACACACACATACTTAGAGTAAATGATGCTCAAAAGCATGTGCACACAAACACATCCTCAAGCACTTGCCAATGCACACACCAGCAAACTATACTGACATGTATATCATACATAAAAACACCATAATATATTTCATTATTTACCGTTAATATAATATCTGGAACATACCTGTGTCTGCAAAACGTCAGAGGAAATGTGCTGCTCCCAGTGATGGTGACAAAAGCTTCCCTGCGTGCAGGACTGTCATGGAACAGTATGTACAGGCTGAAGGGAAAGCCTTCAATGTCCCAGTCAGCTGCCATACATCCCGCTCTGAAAGCATTGTGTAAAGTGTGCAGACCACAGGATCCAGTCTGCAACAGTCTACAGCCTGCAGTGTGTTTTTCCACTTGATCCTGAAGATTGTTGAAACCTTCCAGTTCACATTCGGTCCATCCATGGACAGCTGCGACAACTTGTTGTAACCCAGCTCTTCGATAATTAAGTGGTTCAAGATGGTCACAAAATGTCAGTAGCTGCTGCACGTCCCATGAACTCTGATCGCAAAAAATGAGAGTGAACTATATCATTGTCCCAGAAACGGATATGAATATCCATTTGCTTTTTCTGCAGTTCTTTTTTCAAACTTTCATCAAAGAGCAACAATATGCTGACTCACTTCTTATTTCTGTTTCAACACAGACTAGAGGTAGATAGCAATGCCGAACGCTGCCAGATATCTAGTTTTTCTTTCTCCACATTGAAATTGTTTGGCAACTGCACTATCCAGAAACATTCGCTGGAACAGATTTGAAATGCCTTCACACGAACGAAAGCTGTAATGATTGTCACTGCTTTTAAAGTCCACAATATTTCAGCTTTCAATTCATTGCCTCTGTTTTTAGTACGGCTCAGGCTGTTCACTGACATCTGAGTTGGACCAAAACTGCTGACTGATGAAATGCCGGATGATAAACTGCTAGGAGTGATGGATCACTCGTTGTAGATTTTTTTTTTGTTTGTAAAAAAACTCGAAAGATGAACTGCAGGATTTGAAGCCTTCATCAGGTCTCGGTGTTTTTTCCCTTTCCCATGGGTATTTACAGCCGATTCTCCCATTGAACGAATGTCTATGGTCTTCTTGCAAATGCGGCAAAAGGCCTTGCATCTGTCTCCACCTGGGTCGCCTGCAGCCATTCTTTGTATTCGTCTTTTCCCAGCCAAACCACGTTGAAATGAACACTTCCCCGGCATGTTGACTTCTCAATTTCAAAATGGGTGGAAACATTCTTTCACTTATGCGCATGTGCCATGAAGGCCTGTAACTCTGAAGTTTTGACCTGTAGCAGATGACGTATTGATGAGATCGATCTTAACTCCCAACTCGGATTTTTTTTTTTTTTAAATCCAACTGCAACATTTTTTTTTTTTTTTTACAAACTCGAGATTTTACACAGACTTTATTCAAAATCATAGGCACTGACAAAATTTAAGGACTTTTTAAGACCTTTCAGCAAAAGCCTGTTTTTTTAAGGACTTTTAAGGCCTTAAAAAGTATGCCCTCAAATTAAGGACTTTTAAGGACTGTGCGAACCCTGTGTACAGCTGTTGGTTTAGTAGTTCAAAATTTACAGTCTTAAAGATGTAGTACACCCACAGTAGCTCTGCTCCAAAACTGGTTTTCAGCTGCTTGGAGCTTGTTGGTGATGAAAGTGTTAAGCTGTAAATAGCGACAACTATCATCAATGGCAGTGCCACTGACTGCAGCTACATCAATTTGACATGTGACTGTATCGTCTTTGTTGGGTTGCCCCATGATGTTCTAATGCTGGTATTTCCTGTGACACCAACATTGGCACTGCAAGAGACAGACATACAGACAGACAGACAGACAGACACACACACACACACACACACACGCACCCACAAAACACACCGTCTCAGATCCCAAGTAACATCCCAACAGACACACAGACCCACTGAACCTTTCTGTGTACTCCACCTTTTCCATGACAGCTGTCTCCTGTCTTCCAGTTTCTTCACTTCAGCCTTCAGCTCTTCCCTCTTCTCTTTGGCCAACTCCGAGATCCTTGCCAAGAGAAGACACTTGTGATGTGTTGAAGAAGCACACAACATGCAAACAGCTCCTCATGATTTGTGCAGTACAGCTCAGCCTGTTTACCGCTGTGACTGGCGCAGGTGACTTTGTGGTGTGTGGCCAGTTGCTCAACCGTTAGGTCACTCAGCTTCTCCGTGATATGATCTCGACTTGTGGGCATCTTGGCATGGAATTTGGAAACATGTCTTGCAGAGTTTGAAGGCACACTGCAGACAGAACACAGTGCCCTCTGCATCCTCACAACAGTGCACACATGGCTGCCACTCAGCCTTTTCTCGCTCTCTACCATCGCAGCTGTGGCAAAGTCAGTTGGCAAGGCGTCCACCAGAGAGGCAATGTCGTTTGATCCTGGCAAGAAGCAGGAAGGATTGGTTTTCGACACAGAGGGCAGCCAGCCTGGTTGCCTCTCTTTTCAATCCAAGCCACCACACATTTGTGACAGACAAGGTGAGTGCAGGGAAGCAATTTGGGAAGAGTAAAGCCTCGTGGCAGACAGGGCATTCCATGGGCCTGGAGCTGCAGCTGCCATGTCTGAAAAAAATACATTTGGAATATGACCACAGCTCGGAATTGGAAAAAAAACTGCACCCCAGTCCTCACAACTCCACCCCATCCTATACACACACACTCATTGACACATCATTTCACTGTCTATCCCCTTCCCTATACACACACACTCATTGACACACTCATTTCACTGTCTATCCCCTTCCCCATATACACACGCTCATTGACACACTCATACACCGTCTATCCCCTTCCCTATACACACACTCATTGACACACCTATACACTGTATATCCCCTTCCTTACACACACACTCATTGACACACTCATACACTGTCTATCCCCTTCCTTACACACACACTCATTGACACACTCATACACTCTCTATCCCCCTTCCCTATACACACACACTCATTGACACACTCATACACTGTCTATCCCCCTCCCTATGCACACACGCTCATTGACACACTCATACACTGTCTATCCCCCCCCTATACACACACGCTCATTGACACACTCATATACTGTCTATCCCCCTTCCTTATAGTTATACACACATGCTCATTGACACACTCATACACTGTCTATCTCCCTTCCCTATACACACACACTCACTGACACTCATACACTGTCTATCCCCCTTCCCTATACACACGCTCACTGACACACTCATACACTGTCTATCCCCTCCCCTATACACACGCTCATTGACACACTCATACACTGTCTATCCCCTTCCTTATACACACACGCTCATTGACACACTCATACACTGTCTTTTCCCCCTTCCTCCTCCATTGCTCCTTCCAGCCATGTATCTGCTTATTCCCCATCTCTCCCAATGTCACTTTCCTCACTCTTCCTCCTCCATGCCCTTTCCCTCCATTCCAAACCTCACACACACACACACACACACACACACCCCACACACACACACACACACACACAATGTGCAACTTTTATTTTTAACCCTGTGAAACATGAAAATATCTTGTGAAAATCCTGCAAAACTCTGCAAAGCTTTAACTTTATTCAAGTAATGTCTAATCAAGCATAATCACTGACTGAAGACAATCAGGGCTTAATTCAACCATACACACCCACATCCACACACAACAAAAAATTCACATCATTCCCACAAAATTCTTAACATTACTTGACTCACTGATGCCATTACAAGTCATTTAAAGATGAAGTGACCATACAGTATGTTTAAAAACTGAAAAAGTTATAAATGGCTACATCCCATATTTTTCAAAGAAAAACAGCAAAAGCACTCATACCCTATGTTGTCATTTACTAAAAATCACTCAAGGCAAGACAAAGGTGATTAATCAGTGGGCTTTGAGTTCAACCACTTCAATGGAATCAACTTGTACATTGTAGATCATCAATCAATTGAATTAGACACAGAAATGTAACAACCTGGGGGAGAAAAAACAGAAAATGTTATTCAACCCATTATTAATTAAGCTAAAAAATTATTTTTAAAAAGCACACTTTACTACACTTAAGTTTCAGTTCTCAGGAGGACATTCTCAGCTTCACAGATCTTGATGTGGACATGAACTGTCGAGCAGGACCAGAATCAGATGACTGTATCACTGACAAGCTCAACAGTTTCTAGTATCATACATACAGTTGTATAGAATTTTCAAACAGTTCTGCTGAGAGAAGATGGGGGGGGGGGGGGGGGGGGGGGGGGGGGGGGGGTCAAGGGAAAGGGGTGCGAGTGTGGAGGGGGGAGGGTGTGGCAGAAACATAAACCAACTGCACCTTTTTTTTTGAAAATGACTTCCTTTCTCACCTGGCACAACAATGTAATCAACAACAATGATGAACAAAGTCACTGTGATGATTGCCAGGTTCAACAAAGACATACAAACTTAAAATCATCATGTTTGAATCTCACATGATCTTCATCTTTATACAAACTTTAAATCATCATGTTTGAATCTGATATGATCTTCATCTTTATCCACATCCACTGCAAGATAGAATGAGGCTGTGTTAATAGTCCAGCTTAAAACAGTTGCATACTCACAAAGTTCACAGTCTTGAACCTCATATTTCTAGCTGATTAACAAAGAAAGACAACGACATCTTCATCTACTTGACACTTGCCACAATCAACATGCTGATTTATTCTGCCGCTTTGTGGGTTTTCATTAAGAAAAACTGGAATGAAAAGACCTACAACACTGATTAAAACAAGTTGTAGTCTATGTGGAGTTTTGCAGACTGCTATTTAAGCTGTTCACACACTGAAAGTCTGGCCGATTCCTTAGCAAAAATCCTATTTTAGAAGCCCCTTACCTTTTTTGCTTATCTGAACTGAAAATTCTACACTAACAATACAGGGAATCTGGAATCTTCTTTTTAATTCATTATAAATTGTCTTTCTGATATGTCTGCTGCTTTGGATGCACACAATCAGACAATGCAACAGCAATGCATTTAATCCCTGATGGTGGGAAAAGAGAAGCATGCCAACACTGGCTACATCATTGGATCTGCTGCTGTTGGGAATTACACCTTCATTGCTGGGTGGAAGCTATGGTTGTGAAAACACTTACTCACGGCTGCTCGTTCGTGTATGATTTCATGTAGTACAGTCCACTTTGCTACTTTCCTTCACTGTTAAATGAATGGCTTTCTGATCAAAGAGCTCTGACACTTTTTGAGGTGTTATGATACCAATCAAATTATAAATGTATAGCTCATCTTTGCATGGCTTCAGGCCTGTTAAACATGCAGTGGGTACGAGGGTCCTATACTGTGCTGGCATAATCTAATATGAGACAGGCAAGATATTTGCAAGCAACCTCCTTCAGACGACCAGGGCTGATCTTTAAAACTGATGTATGGAAAAACAACGAAGAAAGGAGACACGACGAGGGATGTTTGCTCTAAAATAGGACTTAACCAACCCCAGTATGTCCCAGCACAGCTTGCTCAAGTCCCTGGCTTAGTGAAGGATGGGAGAAGACTGAGTCTTCATCTGAAAGCTGTCTAGTGTGTGCACCTCAGAACCAAAGGCTTGCTTCCTCCAATAGAGTAACCATCCTCATCTGTATGGGAAATCTACAGAAAACCTTGACACAAAAGTGTTGCAAGTCCTGGCCTTCACAGCTTGTTGGGGTTGAGTTCCATTCTTTGATTTTATGTGGCAAGAAAACGGCCTGTCTGAGCTGAGTTTTACAATTGATTTGGGCCAATTAAAATGGGTGCATCATTGGCATTGTGACACAGGTGCATCTTTTATGCTCGGTTGGTTGGCAGGAAACCTACCTGCCAACCTACTGAGCGTGAAGAATCTCGATGTAAAACATCCTGGGTGAGAACTTTACCTGTTATGAAAGTGGCCTGACTCTACTGAGCTCTGCAATGATCTTCAGCCTGTTCCATAGCTTCAGAGCAGCCCAATAACTTTGAAAAAATAAAAATGGGCTGAACAAATGTTATCCTGGGTTTTCTCTCCCATGATAGTCACTATTTCATTTCACAAAACTTTCTTAGCTTCAAATGGACAATATAATACCTTTTGTTTGTCAGGTAATGGAATTCGAGAATTAAACTCACCACCGTAATGTGGCTCACGAATGTGTTGAGCCATGGGGGTGGCCTATCCTGGTTGTCCTGCGACAGACCTGGATGGAGATGTGCAGCTTCCTCACTGTTTGGCTGCACGACTGGATCTACCGGGTGTGTGTGTCGCTGGATCTGGTTGCTATGGCCTCACTCACTTTCAGTGTAGGCCGTCGCTGTCGCGCCGCTGCGGTCTTGTCTTTGGCATCTGTAAAATACCAATTCTTCCCACATGAAAAGGGGCTTACCCTGTGTGTTCTTGTATTGCCCTGTTTAAGCAGAATGGGATCAATCGACACGATAGTGTGGAGAAACAGTCATAGTCATGGCTAAAATAACTGCATTGCCGAGAGAACATGCAAACACAGTGATAACGCTGCATTGCTGAAAAATTTGCTGAGAAACCTACGACACATAGTCACCAGGGATGAGAACAGATTTTAAAAAAGCAGAGGAGATTTTTCTGTTGGGGGTGTGGGGGCAGAGCCCCAGTGGGGGTCAAGGGGCAACGCCCCTGTGGGGGTCAGGGGCAGCGCCCCCTGAAGCTGAAGCATTTTTAATATATAAACAAGAAAAATCCACATTTAAAACCATCAAAATATGTTTCTAGCCCTTATCTAAATTGAACTAAATTTATCTACATTCTGTTATTAAAATCACATTTCACACAAGGCATTACTATTAAAACTAAACTATATTTCAGTTTTTCACAAAAGGCACATAAATACAAAAACAATTTGGCCTTACCTGCTAGTAGTAGTAGAAGTAGGCCTTTTTTCTTTTCTGCTTCAGTGTGTCCTTGGTAGAATATCCACACTCTATGCTGGCATTTGTCTTTCGATACTTCTTTATTTACAGTTCTCAAGAGGTTGATCTGTAGTGTAGGCCTCATACGATCTGTGAAACACCTACACCACTGAATGAAGTCTTTCAATTGAGTCTTAGTCCAAATTACACCTCTCATTGAACTCTTTTTTTTATATTAACTAATGCTATTCTTAGTCAAAATCAACACTAATTTAACACCAGCAATCGTAATGAAGCCACAACTTCCGAAGCTGATTTTCTTGTTGCAAGCAACACATAACGCCTGCTCTTCACTGCTTTTGCATATGCTATCTCCAACTCTACTCCCACACACCTCTTCCTCGAGCCAGTTTTCTTTCCAACGGTTGGGATATTGTTTCCTTTTTTTGCGATTTCATTCGACGCCATGACTCACAAATGACACTCGGTCGATCGGCGCTGTAAGCGGATGTGCAGTAGTTGGCCGAGTCAACCGAGTAAAAACCAGCCCATTTGGGAATCTCGCCGGAGGCGTCTCGCCGAGATTGGGAGCAAAAAAATCGCGATAGCTTTTTTTTTTTTTTCGGCGGAGATTTTTTCGAACAGCGGAGATTTTTTTAAAGACGCGAACGGCGGAGAACGGCGGAGCTGTTCTCATCCCTGAGTCACGGCTAATGCAGCAGATCGTCCCGGCTGATGTAGCCGCATTGCTGGAAAACATGCAAAGTTATATATATATAAACATGCCAACATACAGCTGATGTAGCCACCTTGTGGAAAAATTGCTGAGAACATGCAAAACATAATTCACGGTTAATTGACAGTCACGGGTGATGCAGCTGCATTGCTGTAAAACATGCCATCACGGCTGATGTAGCTGCATTGCTGTAAAAACAATGCCGTCACGGCTGATGTAGCTGCATTGCTGTAAAACATGCCGTCACGGGTGATGTACCTGCATTGCTGTAAAACATGCCGTCACGCTGATGTAGCTGCATTGCTGTAAAACATGCCGTCACGGCTGATGTAGCTGCATTGCTGTAAAAACATGCCGTCACGGGTGATGTACCTGCATTGCTGTAAAACATGCCGTCACAGCTGATGTAGCTGCATTGCTGTAAAACATGCCGTCACAGCTGATGTAGCTGCATTGCTGTAAAACATGCCGTCACAGCTGATGTAGCTGCATTGCTGTAAAACATGCCGTCACAGCTGATGTAGCTGCATTGCTGTAAAACATGCCGTCACGGCTGATGTAGCTGCATTGCTGTAAAACATGCCGTCACGGCTGATGTAGCTACCACTGTGGAAAAAGTCATGGTCATGGCTAATACAGCCGCACTGCTGAGAAACATGCAAGATCACAGCTGATGTAGCTGCATTGTGAAGAAAACATGGGTCACGGCTAATACAGCCGCACTGCTGAGAAACATGCAAGATCACAGCTGATGTAGCTGCATTGTGTAGAAAACAAGGGTCACGGCTAATACAGCCGCATTGCTGAGAAACATGCAAGATCACAGCTGATGTAGCTGCATTGTGTAGAAAACATGGGTCACGGCTAATACAGCCGCATTGCTGAGAAACATGCAAGATCACAGCTGATGTAGCTGCATTGAGTAGAAAACATGGGTCATGGCTAATACAGCCGCACTGCTGAGAAACATGCAAGATCACAGCTGATGTAGCTGCATTGAGTAGAAAACATGGGTCACAGCTAGTATAGCCGCATTGCTGAGAAAGATGGAAGATGACAGCTGATGTGGCTGCATTGGGTAGAAAACATAGTCACGGCTAATGTAGCCACATTGCTAAGAAACATGCAAGTCATTGCTGATGTAGCTCTGCATTGTGGAAAAATTATGTTCACGGCTAACGTAGCCGCATTGCCGAGAACATGCCGAGTCACAGCTGATGTAGCTGCATTGTGGAAAACAAGCATGGTCACGGCTAACATAGCCGCACTGCTGAGAAAACATGCACAAAACACAACTGGTGTAGCTGTATTGTGGAAAAAATGATGAGAAACATGCATAACATAGTCACGGCTAATGTAGTCGCATTGCTGAGAACATCCAAAGTTATGGCTGGTTGTAGCTGCATTGTGGGCCAACAGTCATAGTCACGGATAATATCATGACCACATTGCTGAGAAACATGCACAGTCGCAGGTGAGAGCTGCATTGTGACAGAAAAGAAGCAACGAACAAAACAAGAGGGACATGAAATAGCTACTTCTTGTAATCTTTTGTGATAGGACGTCATGGTCTGACAGCTGAAGAACATGGTTAAAACTAAAAGGTAACCAAAATCAAAAACAAGATTCTGCCATGTCAGTTCTAAAACTAAAAAGGCACAGAAAAATGGTCTGCCATGTTAACAGATGCAGTAGCCATCCTTAATACAAAGGTTTTTTTTTTTGTTTTTGTTTTTCTTTTTAAATAATGATCTTTCTCAGGTTGTTGCAGTCTGATTCCACTGTATCTTGAGTAAGCAGACTAGTAAATGAATGACAGATAAAAAAAAAAAAAAGTAACGAGCAAAAGCAACATCAAATAGGTACTTGTGGTAATGTTTAGTGTTAAAACGTCACTGCCCTTTATAACTTATTCTTTGTGTGCATTCAGTTTTTATCTTGTAATTTGTTGCATGCTACGATCAAGGCTTCTCTGATTGATTTGTAGAACTTGAATTGCCCCTGGTTTGAAAGATGCACGCGGTCACGCAGGAACAAGCGTCTTTTGGATCTTCTGAGAGAAAAATATTCATGGTGGTTCCATGATGTGATGTATGGGATTCCTTCAAATGCCGCGTGTTGCCGGTGGAGTACTTTTTGCGCCCATGTGTTGTACTGTGTTACTTCTTGTTTTGATAAAAACCACCATTTCCCGGATCGTTCTGCTTTGAAATTGGCAACAAGTTAGACAACTGTCCAAACATGACATGTTCCACTCCGAATCTGCCCTTCAATAAAGAGGCCAAGGCCAACATATCCACAGCTAAATATTCATGTGTTGTCCCAAGCCTTAACCTCTTCACTGCGCTGTTGACGTACAGTGTCCGTCATGAAAAGTGCCGCCTGCAATGCGCTGTTGACGAACATTGTTCGTCATGATTCAACACTCTTTCTGTTTCATCCCAGCATTGCCGAAAATCCCTCTATTTATGATTTGATAAGCTCCCTTGACCACTCTTTGCTTTTGGTGTACCATTTGTTCAGGATAATTGGTTTATTTACATAATTTATGACGATCGATCAGCAAGGTACTGTCCTACTTTCAGTATTTGAAGCCATGGCTGCCCCACGACGAAGGTATACAGTTGCATAGGTTATCGACGAAATTAACCGAGATGAAGATAGTGGAGATGAAGATTTTGATCCAGCTGGCATCGAACTTCGTGAAGTTGATGCAAACGACCCAGAGTTTGATCTGGAAGTGGAAGAAGCTTTGTTGAACGACTCGTCGTCTGAGTCAGACTCAGAGCATGGAGATCCAATAATTCAAGACGCAGGTGAGTGTATTTGAGAGATTCGTTCAATTTTATAACATAATGGTGTTGCTTTCTTTTCAGTATAATTGTGAACAGAACCAAGTATGTGTATTATATGTCTGTACCGCTGATCGGGGCCGCGTCAGCGAGCGAGCCAGTCACCAATGACCAGTGTGTTTGACCGACTTTCAAGGCGTTGGGCTCGTGTGCCAGTGTCAGTTGCTCGCTCGCTCGCTCTCGGTCACACCGAGTGTGTTTGGTTTGCTTGTGGTTTACAAGTGTTTCTTACAACTCTTCCACTATGCCCTGTGTGTGTTCGTGTGAGGGGCAGGGTGGAAGTAGGGGGAAATGGTGTGTGTGTATGTGTGCGAGTGTGTGTGTGTGTGTGTGTGTGTGTGTGTGTGTTGATGATACTTTTTCTAGAAAACAGAAAGCACACAGTGATAAATAACACTGATCTAAACAATGTTGCAGTGAAGTTACTTGTTCAGAAGCATAACTCATTGGATTGTCTGCAGTGTTTGCTTGATGAAAATGAAAGGGGCTTGGCATGCTAATGACCCAATTTCAGTTTGCGTATGTTTGTTCGCTTATAGTGTGTATGTGTTTGTGAATATTTTCATAAACTGAAAACAAGAGTAGATACAAAAAAATGTTACCATTTTGAAGTGATTTTGTGTGCTGTTTGAGTTTTATTGGACTAACAGAAGGGGGTGTAACTTGTTTACACTGTGTGTGTGTGTGTGTGTGTGTGTGTGTGTGTGTGTGTGTGTGTGTGTGTGTGTGCGTTGTGTGTGTGAGTGGTACATTTTCTTTTTATTTCATGAAATATTTCTGTGGAAAATTGGACTCTGCTTTCAATGTGTTACAGCTAGGCTGATGCAGCATGGAGATGATGTTCAGCCTGGACCTGCTGGTGCTGGGCCTGTTGCTGGACCTGCTGGTGATGGATGCAGAATACACACATTGTGTTCAGGAAGGATGGTCACAGCAGCTCCTTCCTCGACTTCCAGAAAGAAGTCATGAATGAGATGATTTTGGGCGACAAAGATCCAGCTAATGCCGAGGACGACCATGCTGTCAGGTTGTGTGCTCGACACTTCATCGGTGTGCTGCCCCCTACCCAACATAAAGCACGGCCATCAAAGAGGTGCCGTGTCTGCTGGAAGAAAGGGCAGAGGAAAGACACCAGGTATTACTGCCCAGACTGCCCCAGCAAACCAGGATTGTGTTTGGAAGACTGCTTCCGGAACTATCACACTCAGTGTTTCTACTGGTGATAGAAACTGGGAGATCTACACACCTTTCGTTCTTCGTGTGGCTAGGCTGTGGTGTGGTGTGGCTGGACACTGCTTCATGGGTCTGTGTACACTGTATAACTCCAACACAAAGTGTGCTATAAACTGCTGTGAGGTCGCATCATCTGATTAGATCATGATCGACATCTTCATTTCTTTATATTACGTTTCAAGGAGTTCATGTGACATTCTGGCACACCATTTCATTATATTTTGTTACAAACAGATTTTTCATTGATTTTCCTTTCATATAACTTTTATGTAGCTATCTTCAATATCTTCTGAACTATAAGCAAATGAAAGTCATAGGCGTGATTTTTGTGTTTTTAGGAATTCTACAGGCGACAGAAACTAGGAGATAAACGCCTTTCATTCTTTGTGTGGCTAGACTGTGCTATGTTGGGACTGGACACTGCTTCCTGGATCATTGTACACTGTAAATCTTCAATACAAAATGTGCTATGAACTGCTGTGCGCTCCAGCATCACCTAATAACATCATGATTGATTTTTTTCAATTTTTTGTATTGCATTTCAAGGAGTTCATGTGTCATTCTAGCATATCATTCCATTTTGTTATTGTTACAAACAGATTCTTCATTCAATTTCCTTTCATTGATATAGGCCTATACTTTTATGTAGCTATCTTCAATATCTCTGAACTATAAGCAAATGAAAAGCATAGGCGTGATTTTTGTGTTTTTCTAAAAAATTTCTTAGCATGGGACTTAGCAAATTATCGTCTTCTTCTTCTTCTTCCTAAATACTGGTTCACTCAAAAACGAGTAGGTCACCAGCGCGCATGTTAAAAAGTAAAATAAAATAACATAAAATAGTGCGACTCAGACTGTTGGCCCTGGAGCAAATTTGGCAACATGGGGTCGCACTCGATATTCAAGAAGTTAAAAGCAATGGCTAAATTCAGACCCAGGTAACAGTAAATATCTGGGGAAGTAAAAATAGAAAATCGTCAATATGCAGTCATATATATGTTATGATAGCAGCGAAGGGGTTAAATCGTTGCCTCCTAGTCCTATCTGAAGAAAGATGATGTTGGGTCGGTGTTTAAGTAAGACTATTCATTATCATGCCTGGGAGTGTTTTGTTATCGCGCAGAAGACCGTGCACCGTGAGTCCGGCTCTGCGGACTATGGTAGGTAGGTAGGTAGGTAAGTAGAGCTATTATAGCCTCGCGGCTTCATGTGCTCCATCAATTGAAATGTCAGTACTTTTCCCAGTGTTTAGCGCAGCGTGATTACAGTTGCATATAATTTTGTATAGATTGGGATGAGAACAATTTCAGTCATCAAAATCATATACTATATCTTTGAAATTTGCATCTACATCAAGGAGGCTCTTAAAACTGTTGATATTGTTAGTTAGTTTGATGTAACTCGGAAGAGAATTCCACCTGCCTACTACTCTATTAGCAAATGAATTTCTCCTCAGATTAGTGCGAGAATATTGAACAAATAATTTGCCAGCATTGCCTCTTGTGATGTTAGATTTGCTTAACTGGAATAGTGAGTTGAAATCGATGTCATCAACATGGTGGAATATCTTGTAGGTTTGAATCAGGTCACCCCTCACCCTCCTGGCCTTCAGGGATGTTAATCCAAAATACCTAAGTCTTTCACCATAAGGCATATTTTTGCATTCTGGCAGTATTTTGGTCGCTCTTCTTTGAACCTTTTCTATTGATGAGGATTGCCTTTTAAGTAAAGGGTACCAGATGACATTACCGTATTCCACATGTGGTCGGATGAGTGATTTGTATAGCTTTATAAACATATCTTTGTCAATGAACGAGAAAGATCGTCTTATCAACCCAATCATTTGGTTGGCTTTACTAATAGCTTTCTGTATGTGTGGGTCAAAACTTAGATCACAATCAAGACTATCTCCACAGAGCAAGTGTCTTGCAACTTAATATTTGCGTTCAAACGCACATCATCTGCATCATAAATATGCTCAAACAAAACGTTTGATTATGGAATGACAAAGTAACAAGACGTGAGGCATGTTAGACACCGTGTAGGCTTCGATGGATGAGGATCTTACCTTGCAATTTTTCAGAATTTTTTTCGGAGAGCAGAGAGTGCGTCTTCACTGCTAGCGTGTTACTTCGAAAAGGAAGTGATTTTACGCATGCCTGACCTGCATTAAGAACCGAAAGAAGGTTTTCATCGAATGAGGAAGTTGAAATGATAAAAATTATTTCAGAATATCACTCAGAAACAAGCTGTACCTCCCTAGACTAAATAAGTATAAAGTGAAGTTATCAGAGCGATTAAAACTGTCGTCAACACTGCGTGATATTCTTTACTGGATGAAAGAAAGTAGAAAAATCTCACCTCGAAGTTCCTGGCTTCTCGTCCACAGTCGTATGACAATATATTGAGTGTCCTCCCTTGGCTTGAACACTTCTTCCAGTAATGTCCACCTGCCGAGTATTCGGCAATTATTGACATAACTGATAGGCCGATGGTTCGTGTGGTCGGAAACTCCCGAATTACTATTGCTGCCTTCACGGTCAGTTACAATTTTCGCACAGATTGTCAGACGCTCTCTCTGTCTCCCTGTCTCTGTGTCCGTCTCTGTCTGTCTGTCTGTCTGTCTCTCTCTCTCTCTCTCTCTCTCTCTTCTCTCTCTCTCTGTCTGTCTGTCTGTCTGTCTCTCTCTGTCTCTCTCTCTCTCTCTCTCTCTCTCTCTCTCTCTCTCTCTCACAGGTTTATCTGCTGCATTCATCACTCCAAATCAGTAGGTGCTGTTCATAAAAAAAAGGACAGAAAAATGTCTGCAGGAAACTCTTGAGGTAGGCATATCAGAGTAGTGTAATTCAAACTTAATATCATACAGAGACACGATTGGACAAGAACATCCTAGATGGTGAAATTCTTCCAACATCCCAATATAAGCTACACAGATGCGATAGAAGGAGAGATGGAGGGGGTGTATTCATCGCCGTCTCCACGAATCTGGTCAGCTCCTAAGCTACAGAACTTACCGTGGATGGCTGTGAACTTGTCTGGGCGAGAGTAACACCCAAGGGAAGAAGGCACCTCCTCATGGCGGCTTATTACAAGCCAGATGACGGAGATCCGACTAGCCTAGGACAACTTGAGACGTCTCTCCGACGAGCGGCAGACTCCAATGCTCACCTGATTGTTGGGGGGACTTCAACCTGCCAGCCATTGACTGGACAACATGCAGACTGAAGTCTAGGCAGTGCTACCCCAGACTTCACGAAGACTTCCTCGATCTGCAGCATGATCTTGGCCTTGAGTAGATGGTCACCTTCCCAACAAGAGGCGAGAACACCCTGGACCTGCTCTTGACCAACTCTCCATCGCTTGTCCCTAGAGTTGAGGGAGTACCCGGCGCATCGGACCACTCAGCGGTTTTTATGGAATTCCAAATTCACCCTGCCCGCCGTACAAACACGAACAGGCCTGTACCCCAGTACAATAGAGCGAACTGGCTGGCCCTCTGGGAGGCAGTGGTGAATTTATCCCACTCCATAGTCAAGACCTATCACTCTTATAGTGACACTGAGGAAATCTGGAGCAGCTTCAGGGAAGGCCTTCAGGCCATCATCAAAGAGCACACACCCCATACCACCCTTAGACCTAGGAACAAGAAGCCCTGGGTGGACTATTCTACCAAACGGGTCATCAGAAAAAGGGACAGGAAATAATTGCTGGAAGAAGTCAGGCGATCTGGATATACACGCAGAACTAAAAAAAAGTACAAGCATCAAGTTCAGCGCCAGCTCAGAAGGAACTACTGGGTCCACACAGCTGAAATGTTATAGGGCAAAGGTGATGGGGACATTAAAGTATCAAAACACTTCTGGACTTGCATCAAGTCAAAGCGACACGAACCAGCAAATGTTTCTCCTCTAAAAATCAACGGCAAGCTTATTTTTCACGCAAAAGACCAGGCAGAGACACTTAACCAGCAGTTCCAGTCTGCTTTTAGCAAGAGCTTTCCATGCTCCTCTGATGACTTCACATCAAGAACAGGACTCAGTACAGACGCACCCGGGCCAACCTGCAGCACTATCACTATCACAGAAGGAGGTGTGCGTAAGTTTCTGAGGAATCTGGATCCCCGGAAAGCACCAGGACCAGACAACATTAGCCCTCGTATCCTGAAGGAACTGGCAGAAAAACTCGCCCCAGCCCTCACCCTGCTCTACCAGTCGTCTATCAACACGGGCATAGTACTGAAAGATTGGACGACAGCACATGTTACGCCCATCTTCAAGAAGGGAGAGCGGGGGCCGGATAGCTCAGTTGGTAGAGCGCCGGACTCGTGATCCTGGGGTTGCGGGTTCGAATTTCGGTATAGGGGGATTTTTCCCTCGGAGTTAACATTGGTTCTGACTCCATTCCCTATGTAGTCCTTCGAATGAGACTATAAACTGAGGTTCCGTGTGTGAACGCACGCATAACATCTTGCACACACGTAAAATCCCATCACCAACTTTCGGAAGAGAAGGCCAGTTGGCCGTTGGTATGGATGACACGTGACACTAAGCATGCACCTTCCCGAAGATGGAGTATGGCTGCCTTAATGGCGGGATAAAAAGGTCATACACACGAAACTCCACTGCCTGGCTATACAGGGAGTGTCCGCAGGAGTATCAGCCTGCGTACGCAGAAAGAAAGAAAGAAAAAGAAAGAAGGGAGAGCGCTACAGGCCTGAAAATTACCGTCCGATCTCACTGACGAGTGTTCCTGGCAAAGTCCTAGAACACATCCTGGTCCACACTGTGATGGGCTTCGCAGAGAAAAATAACATAATCTGCCGGCAACAACATGGATTCCGTCGAGGGCGTTCTTGTGTGAGTCAGCTGCTAGGACTCGTGGACGACATCACACTTGATAGAGAGAAGGGAAGACAGCATGACGTCCTGGTCATGGACTTCTCCAAGGCTTTTGACAAGGTATCTCACTCGCTTCTGGTTCACAAGCTCCACCACTATGGAATCCGGGGCCACCTGAACAGGTGGATAAGGAACTTCCTTACCAATAGGCGGCAAGCAGTGGTGGTGGAAGGAGTTACATCGGCATTTGTAGGGGTTGAGTCTGGAGCCCCCCAAGGCTCTGTCTTGGGACCCTGCCTCTTCCTATTCTACATAAACGACATCCCGACGGGCCTCTCCTCAACCGTACGCCTTTTCGCAGACGACACTGCTTGCCACAAGACCATCAGGAAGGCCAGTGACCAAGCCACGCTACAGAGAGACCTTGACAAACTTGCTAAATGGGAACAAACTTGGCTCATGTCCTTCCATCCGGACAAGTGTCACACTCTACATTTTGGCACAAGACACCTAGGCCACTTACCATCTGCATGGTCACAACCTCCAGCCCACCAAGGAGGAAAAATACCTAGGGGTTACCCTGTCCACAGATCTGAAATGGGAACCCCACATTAACAACATCGTCAACAAGGCTTCTAAGACCCTCGGCTTTGTGAAGAGAAACCTGAAACTAGTCTCTATCCAAACCAAAGAGAGAGCCTACAAAGCCTTGTGCGCCCAACCCTAGAGTACGCCTGCCAGGTGTGGGATCCCCATCAAGATGGGGACAAGGTAGCATTCGAAAAGGTTCAATGAAGGGCGGCGCGCTGGGTTGTAAATCGCTACCGTCAGACATCCAGTGTAGGTGCTATGTACAAGCAGTTGCACTGGGCTCCTCTAGAACAACGACGTCAGCAAACCAGGCTAGCCACCTTTTACAAGTTTCGCCACGGCGACATCAAGATAACTCTGCGCACATCCTACGCGCTACACCCATCAGTACAACACCAGAAACTCTCACGAGATGCAGTACCATGTAAAACCCTGTTGCAGGAACTGCAGAAAGAACAGCTTCTTTCCGCGCACTGGGAGGGAGTGGAGCAATCTTCCAGCTGAGGCAGTGACATCGGCCTCGCTGGAGGACTTCAGATCCTGGATATAACCCCCCCCCCCTGCTCCCCTCCCTCTCCGCTCCCTCTCTGGCCCCTCGCCCCTCCCACCCCCCACCCCCACCTATCCCTCCAATCCTCACCTTAGTCTGTCCCCTCACTCCAGTATAGGCCCACTTTTCATAAGATGATGATCCAGGCAGCAGTTTTTGATCTACCGTTGATCCGGAACCCCCTACTAGAGTGTCAGAATCTTCAACTTGATGAAGGTGGACACTTAAAGAAAGAAAAAGAAGTACATCAGGCATAACTACATTATGTAATTATACTACTCGCTAGAAACATTCACTGAGTTCCTCTTTTCATAAGTCTTTGATTTGAACCGTACTTCCGTTGAACAGGTAAATGACCATTGTTTTAGGTGTAACGATTGATGACGGATCAGGACGGCAGTCTCATGTCAACAATCTTTGCAAAGCATCTCCTAAACATGTTTTTCCCCTGTGCCAACTTCGGTCCTATGCCAATAGTACTGCTGTACTTAAGTTTTCTTCCTGCGACATGCTTACATTCTCGGATATCATATATTTTTCAACAATGTGGGATGGGTGCACTGCTATCCTCAAGAAAAAAAATCTCTATATAGACAGGCAGTAGAACTACTCCTTTCAGCGTTACATTTGCGAAACAAAGCATCATTTATGTGTAAAATTTCAACAAATAGGCGAACACGCCATACTACAACAATGCTCTCTTTCAAAACTGACCAGCGTTCTGTTTGCCGTGACTTCTACCTTACTCACACATTGATCAGTACAAAACAAAGCGAAGTAACTGGACCATTTGTCTGGAGCTCACTCCAGGCACAAAATACGAATTCACCAAACATAGTTTAGAAAAATTCGACACAAACCTTTCAGTGTCTCACATTGATTTCATTCTTTGAAATTTTTTTTAATTAAAGAGAAAAAAAGAGAGAAAAAAAAGAAAAAACCCCACATTCCAACTCGTCGGTAATTTCAACATACTGTTTGTCTGAACATGGTATTGGTACCTCTCCCTTCATCCTTCACCCAACCGAGCCCCTCTCTCTTCTCTCTCTCTCTTCTCTCTCTCTCCTCTCTCTCTCTCTCTTTCTCTCTCTCTCTCTCTTCTTATGTGTTCTTTCTGCTTACTTGATGGCTCAACACTTCATATAACACTAGCAAGTAACAAGTCCGCTTGTCAGTGTTTGAATTGAGTTGAATTCTCATGCATCTGTTGGTGGAATAGTCTCATCTCAGCGCGGCATAAAGATCACAGAACAAAAAAGGGAGGCACAAACAATGTGAATGAACAGCAGCACACCCTCGCAAGAATATGAGAGTCGGAAACTAATAGCTATAAGACCAGGGTTCGAACTACCGAGCCAGAGACGTTCACGCTCAATATTCAGTTGAGGAATTTTAGAGGCGTCATTGCCAAACGCCAAAGACCCGAAATCCCATCCACTGTGCAAAGTGGAATGGGAAAAATCAGAAACAAAAAGTCCAAAAACTGAATGCACTGGTGGGAGGATCACGCTGGATCGCGAACTATTAACCACATTGGAGACATTGTATATGCACGCAGCCCTATGTACACTTTGGAGTGAACGACCAAAATTAAGACATTGCGCAAAACCCCAGATGCCTGGATAACAACTGCCCCAAGAAGCTGAGACGAATGGGTTGGATAAGCTCTGGGAACACCTGAACGCACAACTTTTTTCTTTAGAGACCCCTCAGCTCACAGGAATTCGAGCAACGAAAATCTGAGACAATCGGAATGGAAAAAAACCTCTTCGCGGCATCTCATGCAAACATATTTCGACCCTCAGAGCGGAGTATCACTTGAAATCCAGGCTTGGGTGCGGTTGCAGTGGCAGACACAAAGTTCAATGGCGAGCCCCCAGTACTGGTAGATATAAAAACAAAAGAGTGATGAAAGGCAGAGCCACTTTTTCGCCAGGATCTGATGGAATATCCTATCTGCTGTACATGAAAATGTCTAAGTGTCTTAAATGACTCACAAAATGACTGCATCAGGGAGGAACTTGAAGATCAGCGACCAAGGATGATAGCTGATGGAGTGTACAATTCCAAAGATCAAGATTCGAGGACCAATACCCACTTCTGAACGGGGAGGTAAAAAATCTTCTGTCACTGGAGCAGACTGACAAATACCTAAAGAAATAATTTCTGGATTTGCCAGTCCAAGAGGAGGAAGCCTAGGCTGACTGCGGAACATGCCCCATGATCTGGGAAGTCATTCAAAGTCTATGGCAGACAAAGGGGACTCGAAGTAGAGTGGTTCAATTGGCAAATGCATCGGTACAGCTCTAAAACAAAATGATTCAGTTGTCCCTCGAGATGTATATGTCCTGAAGATATTAGAGAAATGCTGAGGAAGAACGTATTGACTTCTCAAAGAGCGCTTCACAAAAGAATACACAAAAGATTGGATAAATCTGGAAACTGTCGTAGCAATGGCTTGTGCGACATCTCCAAACACTGTTCGAAATGGAGACATCTTTAAAGGGTGCCATGAGCTGTTCAGGTACACCAGACCTCGGGAATGGATCCTTCATGCCCCCTCTAAATGCCTTCATGGCTGACACAACACTGCTTCCCTCCAAGGAAGATGAGACACACAAAATACTGAAGCAGTAAAGGGAAGTTAGTTGCTTCTATAGGACTAATTTCCAGTCAAAGAAACACAAAGTCTCTCCCTGCGGAAAGTAAAATGGTTAAAACAGTTACACAGCCTTGGAGGTGGTGTGACGGGCTTCTTGAAAGACGCAAAGACAGGAAAGAAAGCCAAGCAAAAGGTAGAAAAAAAGCTTACAGATAACAGAGCAGTGTGGACATCCTAAAAAATACAAGGTCAGGATCTGCAGTTCAAGCTGATTCGAAACTTCTCTGGCCTCTATCATGTACGATATGAGCTCTCGTACAGTGGAATCAATGGGGGCTAAACCCCGCAAATACACAAGAAATGGCTTCGTGTCCCACCTGGTCTCGCTGACCTTTTACTTTACTGCTGATGCTTCCTCTAAAATCCATTCTCGAGGAGTATAAAGAGGGTGCACGAACACAAAGCTGTGAGGTCAGTCCAGCCCGAGCTAAAGACTTGCAGAAAATGAAATGTTGTGGAGGCAGTGGACGTGGCAAAGGAAAACATCAAGATCACGGAAATAAAAGATCACACAGACCAACAGACAGGGGCTTACGTCGACAGGAATAAAGTGATGGTCAAACACAACAGGAAAAGCCAAGAGAAACATGGCAACAGAGGAGGTGAAGAAAGAAGAGGAAGGCAGGAGAATCCATAAGGCAGTCCAGCAAGGTCAACGAGGGCAATGGAAGACGTGGGAAACGCACTCCAAAGAAGTGTCAGGTGGAATGACACATGGCACAAGGCACCTCTGACAGTCAGCTTCATCCTCACATCTGTATGTGATGTCCTGCCCCCGAGTTCATACCTGGTAAAAATGGGAGAAATAACGTGACCCTACGTGTCCAATCTGTCATGACAAACACACAGTGGAACATATCGAAGTTCATACAAAGCCGTGCTAACCAAAGGAAGGTGCAGACTGAGGCGCAACCAAACGCTTTAGTAGATCACACATGCTGTTACCGCTGCTGGAGGAGCCACCACGCCACCAGAAGCTCCAGCAACGACAGCAGACCACAGCTCAGGGTCTGGAACAGCTGTGACATGAAGAGCATGGAAGCGGGGTTGGCTGGATGGACTGGCTGGCTGAAAACGCACATGACATCACAGGAGACATGCCATGTGTGTGTGGTTGGGGGTGGCACTGAGGACAAGAGTAGGTGGGTGCATGAGTCGTACCAACACAATTCTCACATTGAATAGCTGGTCAGTATATATTGTGTCCCACAAGCTGGATGTAAGATTATTGCTGATTTGTTGAAGAATGATTTTTTTTACTGACATAGTATATTGACAGGGACAGCACTGTTCCCCAAATTACAGTCAAGCAAAATAAACCCATAATTTTAACTGATTCAATTCTCCTGTCGTGTTATGTAAATATCTTCCCCCCCCCCCCCCCCCCCTGTGACGTGACAGAAGTTACATGTAACATGTTTTATTTCTCCTGTGATGACATTTAGCATACTTCGATTCTTATATGACATCATGTAGCGTACTTCATTTCTCCTGTGATATTATGTAGCATACTTCATTCTCCTGTGGCAAATAGGATACCTTATTTCTCCTTTGACATGGGGCAGCATGCGTCAATTCTCCTGTGACAACAGGTAGCATACCTTATTTCTCCTTTGAATGGGCTGCATACTTCATTTCTTCTATGTATGGTGCAGTATACTTCATTTCTCCTGTGACAACAATGGAGCATACATCATTTTTCCTGTGATGTCATGGAGAATACTTCATCTCTCCTGTGATGTCATGGAGAATACTTCACCTCTCCTGTGATGTCATGGAGAATACTTCATGTCTCCTGTGATGTCATGGAGAATACTTCATCTTTCCTGTGATGTCATGGAGAATACTTCAAGTCTCCTGTGATGTCATGGAGAATACTTCATCTTTCCTGTGATGTCGTGGAGAATACTTCATGTCTCCTGTGATGTCATGGAGAATACTTCATGTCTCCTGTGATGTCATGGAGAATACTTCATCTCTCCTGTGATGTCATGGAGAATACTTCATCTCTCCTGTGATGTCATGGAGAATACTTCATCTCTCCTGCAACAGTATGGAAGCTACCACATTTCTCATGTGATGTTATGTATCATTCATCATGTCTCCTCGGACGCATAGAGGATACTTAATCTCTCTTCCAAGAAGGCTTTTTTTCCTGTGACAACATGGAGATTCTGTTGAGATATCATGTAGCAAACTTCATTTCTCTTGTATCTGTGACACGTAGTACACTTCGGTTCCCCTGTGATGTCATGTAGCAAATTTCATTTCTCCTGTGATGATATGAAACATACTTCATTTCTCCTGTGAAGGCAGGGAACATGTTTCGTTTCTCCTCTAATAACATTCAGCATATTTCATTTCCCCTGTGAATGACATGGAGCATACGTCATGTATCTTGTGACAGCATGCAGCATACTTCACTTCTATGTACTGTCGTATAGCACATTTCATTTCTCTTGAGATTACATGGAGCTTAATTCATTTCTCCTGTGACAACATGTAGTACACTTCATTTCTCCTGTGACAACATGTATTTACACTTCATTTCTCCTGTGAAACATGTAGTACACTTCATTTCTCCTGTGACAACATGTAGTATACTTCATTTCTGTGGACAACATGTAGTATACTTCACTTCTTCTGTGACAACATGTAACATACTTCATTTCTGTGACAACATGTAGTACACTTCATTTCTCCTGTGACAACATGTAACATACTTCATTTCTGTGACAACATGTAGTACACTTCATTTCTTCTGTGACAACATATAACATACTTCATTTCTGTGACAACATGTAGCAAAACTTCATTTCTCCTGTGACAACATGTAACATCATTTTTTCTGTGACAACATGTAGCATACTTCATTTCTCCTGTGACAACATGTAGTACACTTCATTTCTTCTGTGACAACATGTAGTACACTTCATTTCTCCTGTGACAACATGTAGCACACTTCATTTCTTCTGTGACAACATGTAACATACTTCATTTCTTCTGTGACAACATGTAGCATACTTTATTTTCCCTCTGTGACAACATGTAGCATACTTCATTTCTTCTGTGACAACATGTAGCATACTTCATTTCTCCTGTGACAACATGTAGTACACTTCATTTCTTCTGTGACAACATGTGGTACACTTCATTTCTTCTGTGACAACATGTAGTATACTTCATTTCTTCTGTGACATGTAGCCTGTGCTGACATAGGAACAAACATCTCCCTGTCTGTTCACATTTCCATACCATGAGCTAACACAACATCTCCCTGTCTGTTCACATTTCCATACCATGAGCTAACACAAGCATACAGCAAAACATCCAGCCTCTCTTCAGATACCTTCTTTTTTTTTTTTTGCTGTCCCAACCTCGGCGCCACCTCAGAGGCAGTGCATCACGCACTCATTCCGACACTCCGTCCACAGCCACAGCCCAATCGGCCCTGCCCCAGTCCCGGCACCAGCAATCCACAGGGAGCAGTCAATGTCAAGTTGTCAAGAGGCAACCCACCGGAGGAGACAATGCACTGCTGCCGAGTCACCTCGGTGGTGCTCAGTGGCCTGTTCTGATCTAACATACGCAGGACACCACCTACTAAGCCCTACTGACGACAATAATTGCTTAGTCACGGAGCCGGTGTGAGTGAGCTCTCCCTCCGGAGGGCCGCCACCACGTCTGTCCAACGACAGCCCCCATGGACTCGCTGATATTGGTGACCCGATGGAACCAACCAAGGCTACAGACGTGGAGAGGACATCAAAATTGAGGTCACCATGAGAGCAGGGCATGAAGGGCCACAGAATTTGAGACTTTTGTTTTGTTTTGTTTGCTGATCGATGAGAATGAGGATGATTAAGATGATGCTACGGAGTTCCATTTAGGTCTGACTACATGACAGGGCTGTACTCTACACTTCCTTTCATAATATATCCCAGCGTCAACTAGGCCTGAGAGATACAGGCACCTGCAGTGTTGGTCAGAAAATTCGAGCAACACTCTCAGAAACGCGTCCATTAAGTGGATGAAACTCGACTGTGTGGTCCCAGTCTTCCAACTGAGTCCGCAGCAAAACTCAACTCTGGGTAGGAGCCGGTCGGGGCAGAAAAACCCACATGACTCTGATGGGATTCGAACCCACGATCTCCCAGCCGGGAGTCTGCCACTTCGCCATGGTGGCTGGTCTCTCTTCAGATTCCTATACCCCGAGCTGTCACAGACACACAGTACGTCCCCCTGCCTCTCTTCACATTCCCATGATCCACGCTGACACGAACAGACACGTCTCCTGCCTTCCTTCAGATTTCTTCCTGTGAACGGATGAGGGAATAGCAGGTGGGTTGCAGGTGGTATCGCAGGTGGTGTTGCAGGTGTTGTTGTTGCAGGTGGTGTACAGGTTGTGTTGCTGGTGGTGTTGCTGGTGGTGTTTGCAGGTGGTGTTGCAGGTGGTGTTGCAGGTGGTGTTGCTGCTCATTCCTCATCTGCTGTAGTCTCCACTTTACTTTGGAACACGTCATAACGAGAGACGAGCATTATTCATTAGGACTACACACACACCACACACACAACACACACAGAGACACACACAACACACACACACACACACACACAACCCCACACACACACACCACACACACAAACACACACAACACACACACACACACACACACACACACACACACACAACACACAACACAACACACACACACAGACCACACACACACACACACACAACACACACACACACACACACACACACACACACACACCACACACACACACACACACCACAACTTAGCAGCAGCTTCTGCACGGAACCAGCTCCATGGTTCTCTTTGTCGAAAGTGTTGTGCATATCTGTGGACTGTTTCCCACATACCATAGTGCTGCATTTGTCAAGGGTTTCATATGAGAAACGTGCTGAATGCCTTGCTGAGGTACAAATATCACGTCAGTCTGGAATCCTGTGTTATTAGACTTGAGGAGAGGGAAGTCCTGGGCCCTTCCTCCCCCCTTCGTCCCTCCCTCCCCCCCCTCCCCCCCCCCCCCCCCCCCCCCCCCCCACACCCCTCCCCCCCCCCCCAAAAGACTTTCAGCCGAAGGGAATGAATATGTACGTCAAACCTGTACCACAGCCATCCCCTCTTCCACCCCTGTGACTACACTAGGCTCAATGACATACACTCATTACTGCACAGTGTTGTGTTGTTGTTGTTGTTGTGTTGTTTGGGGGAGGCCTGACAGAGAAGAGACTGAGTGATATTTTTCATTTCCAAGGGTAACAGATAAGCAAATATCTGGCCCTTGCCTGTTAAGACTGACAAGCAGCTAAGTAAGCATGTTCAAATATACGTATCTTTAAAATCTGCATAAAAAAGTGGATGAGTTGTTTTTCCATCAACATTGACGCATAGATGAGCTTAAAGGAAAAAATAAAGTATTGAAACAACAATCAAGGAAATATGAATTAGATTCGAAAATAGAAAGAAAAAGGAAACTCTCTCTCTCTCTCGCTCTCTCTCTCACACACACACACACACACACACACACACACACACACTTGAACACGCGTGCGCATGCACACACACACACACACACACACACACACACACACACACACACAACACACACACACACACACACACACACGCACGCGTGCACCCACGCACACATATCAATTCTCCAAGGCAGAGGGGGGGGGGGGGGGGGGAGTGGGGGGGGGATTTCAGCATGCGAGCTGTACAGCCAACTGTGCCAGGGGAAAGGTTGGTGTGAGTCAAGCCCTGAGTTCTTCATTGTGAGGTCAATACTGGACACACAATGCCTCACCATGGAGCTGACCACACGCCGGACAGTCCTGACGTGGACAGAAACTGACAGGGAGAGAGAAAAGGAGGAGAGGGGGGGGGGGGAAGATGTGTGTGTGTGTGTGTGTGGTGAGAGAGAGAGAGAGAGATATATAATGTTGTTGTCAGTTTGCTTCATTCTGCTTTAGTATGGCAGAGTGAATTCGATCAGAAGCATTTATTTTGTTTTGATAGACCTGAGTGGAGAGCAATACCCGGTCCCATGCCACTTTTCCTGTCTTCCTGATGATGATGACGGTGTTCCCATTCTGGAAGGTCTGCTGTGCGTTTCAGCCAGCCAGTCCATCCAGCCAACCCCGCTTCCATGCTGTTCATGTCACAGCTGTTCCAGACCCTGATCTGTGGTCTGCTGTCGTTGCTGGAGCTTCTGGTGGCGTGGTGGTTCTTCCAGCAGTGGCAACAGCATGTGTGATCTACTAAAGCGTTTGGTTGCGCCTCAGTCTGCACCTCCCTTTGGTTAGCACTGCTTTGCATGAACATCGATATGTTCCACTGTGTGTTTGCCATGACAGATTGGACAGTAGGGTCAGTCTTTTCTCCCATTTTAAAAGGGTTTTTGAACTGGGGGGCGGGACATCATATACTTGTGGGGATGACGTGAGCAGAGGGTCTTGTCCATGGTTTTCCCACCGACACTTCTTTGGGTGGTTTTTCCCACTCTTCCATTCCCCCTGTTGACCTTGCTACCCCTAGGATTCTCCTGCCCCCCTTTCTTTTTTCCCCCTCTTTTTGTCTGCTTTTGGCTTTGGGTTGTCTTTGTCATCATTTTTTTCCTGTCGACGAAAGCCCCTGTCTTTTGGTCTTTTGGATCTTTTTTTTCCGTGTCTTATTTTTCCCTTTTTCCCACCCCCTTGCCTCCCAAACTTTCCATTTTCTGCCGTCTTAGTTTGGGCTGGATGTCTCACAACTTTTGTGTTCGGGGCCATAAGGATAGTTAAAAACCTGATCACCCCCTTTAAACGGTTTTTTAGAGGAACTTCAGCGTGCTTGATACGGAAAAAGTACAAGGTCAGCGAGCCCCGGGGGGACACGAAGCTATGTTTTCATTATTTCGGGTTTTAGCCCCATCATTCCACTGTGCAAGCGCTATATCGTCTGCAAAGGGGCAAAAGTCAGAATCAGTATGATGCAGACCCCGACCTCGTATTTATTAGGAATCCACACTGCTCTATTGTCTGTAACTTTCTTTAATTTTTGCCGGTTTTCTTCCTTCTTTGCGTCTTTCAAGAAGCCATCATAGATTTTCCAAGGTGTGTAACTGTTTTAACCATTTTGCCTTAGCAGGAAGACTCTTGATTTCTTTGGTGGAAATTCATCCTTATAAAAGAACCCAAATCCCTACTGCTTCTATTTGTTTATCATTTTCCCTTTTGGGGGAAGCGGGGTTTTTTACCATAAAGGGCTTTTAGGGGGGGCAAAAGGGACCCATTCCCCGAGGTCTGGTGTACCTAACAGCCAGGCACTTTCAGAGTCTCCAAACTCAAACATGTTGGAGATTCGCACCAACCTTTGCTACACATTTTCCAGATTTATCCAATCTTTTGTGAATTTTTTTGTGAAGCGCTCTTTGAAAATCGATATTCTTCCGCAGCATTTCTCTGATATTCTTCGGGACATTACATTTCGAGGGCAATAAATCTTTTTTGTGTAGAGCGACCGAAGATTTGCCGATTGAACCATCACTTCGACGTCCGTTTTCTGCTAAGATTTTAATGACTTCCCAATCAGGGTGGCATTTTCCGCAGTCATGCCAGGTTTTCCCCCCTGGACGACAAATCCAAACCATTTTCTTCGGTATTTATCTCTGGCTCCAGGACAAAGTTTTTTTACCTCACGTTCAAAAGTGTATTGGCCCTCGAATCTTGATTTTTGGGAATGACAAATCAGTTATCATCCATTGGCCCGCTGACCAAATTCCCCACCCGATGCAGTCATTTGTGATCTTTTTAAGACATTTTAGATTTTTCATGTACAGCAGATGGGATATTCCATCAATCCTGGCAAAAAAAGGGGCTCTGCCTTTTATCCCTTTGTTTTTATTTCTACCAACTGGTGGCTCGTCACTGACTTTTTGTCTGCCACTAAAAACCGACCAAGCCCGGGATTCAAGTGTACTTGGGGGTCAAAATTTTTGCATGAGATCCGCAAAAGGGGTTTTTTTTTTGTCCATCCATTGTCTCATTTTTCGTTGCTCAAGTTTCCTGGTGAGCTGGGGGGGGGTCTCTAAAAGCAAAGTTGTGCGTTCGGGTTTTTCCAGAGTATCCAAAACCCATTCTCGAGCTCCTTTGGAAATTTTTACCCCAGGCATCGGGGGTTTTGCGAAGTGCCCTTAAATTTTTGGTCGTTTCACCCCAAAATGGGGTTATATTTCGTGATCCAGCGGATCCCTCCCCCCAGTGCTTTTCTTTTTGGACTTTTCGTTCATCTGATTTTTTCCATTCCACTTTTGCACAGGTGGAGGGGTTTTTTGGGTCTTTGGGCTTTTGGGCAATGACACCTCTATAAATTCCTAACGAAATTGAGGGGAAACGTCTCTGGCTCGGTGTCGAACCCTGGGCCTTATAGCTATTTGTTTTACTCTCATATTTTTGCGAGGTGTGCTCTGTTTTATTCACATTTTTTGTGCCTCCCTTTTTTGTTCGTGGATCTTTATGCCCGCTGAGATGAGAATTTCCCCCCACAATCATGAGTTTCAACTCAATTCAAACACTGACAAGCGGACTTAACTTGCTAGGTTATATGAAGTGTTAACCCTCAAGCAAGCAGAAAGAAAGTATGAGAGAGGAGAAGAGAGAGAGAGAAGAAAAAGAGAGGAGAAGGGGAGAAAGAGAAAAGGGGGGGTTGGGTGAAGGAGAAGGAGAGTAAAAGTCAATGTTCAGACAGACGTGTTTGAAATTACCCAGTTGAAAGAGTTTTTTTTTGGGTGTTTTTAATTAAAAAAAAAAAAACAAAAAATTAAAACAATGTGGACACTGAAAGGTTTTTTTCGAATTTCCTAAACTAGTTGGGAATTCGTTTTTGTGCCTGGGGGGAGCTTCAGACCCAGGTCCATTCTTTGCTTTGTTTTGTATTGACAATGCTGAGAAGGAGAAGTCACGGCAAACCAGAACCGGTCTTTTTTTAAAGAGAGATGGTGAGTATGGGTGGTCGCCTATTTTTGAATTTTACACAGAATGGGCATTTTCGCAAAGTAACGTTGAAAGGATAGAATAAACTCTTCTATCAGAATTTTTTTTTTCCGAGGGTAGCACACCCGACGCACACTGTTGAAAAAAAAACATACGTAAAAGTAGCAGGGCGCAGGGATAAAAAAAAACAACAACTTAAATAAGCATACTATTTTCTGGGGCCCAAGGGCACTGGAGAAAAATTTCTTTTTCTCTCCGTAAGGGCCGGGGTTTTTTCTGAACGTAAGTGGCCCTGCAAAACTGTTTTTGGGGATACACCAAAAAAAATGCCCTTTACCGTTCAGTGGAAATACGGTTCAAATCAAAGACTGGAGAAAGGGGCTCACTAACTGTTTCTAGCGGGGAGCTAATTACAAAAGTTTTTTTTTGGGGTTATCATGAGTTTGAATTACACTATCTGTATGCCTACCCAAGAGTTTCCTGCGGTAATTTTTTACTTTTGAACAGTCCAACTTGTCAGGGTGATGAATGCGCAAATAAAAGAAGAGAAGAAGAGAGAGGAGAGGAGAGAGAGAGAGACAATCTTGAGAAAATTATAACGGCCGTGAATGCGCAATAGAAACGGGAGTTTTCGGAATTACCAAAAATCGTTTCGTAAACCAAAAAAAGGGGGACACTCAAAAAAATATTGACATACGACAGTGGACGAAAGCCAAAACTTCCAGGGGAGATTTTTTTCTTTCCTTTATCCAGTAAAGAATTCACGCAGTGCTGGGGCGACAGTTTTAAAACGCTTAAAAACTTTAACTTTCAATTATTTAGTCAGGGAGGTACAGTTGTTCCTGAATGTTTGATATTTGAAAAAATTTTTTTAAAAATTTTAACTTCCCCAATCGATGAAAAACCCACTTTTGGTTCGCAATTGAAAAGGAAATTTAAGCAAAAAAGTGGGAAAAAATAAATTTGTAAAATGAATAGTGGGTACTGGGAAAAAAACCCGATAAATTTTTCAAACCCATTTTTCATTTTTTTTTAAAGTTTATTGGGTGCTTGAAACTAATAGAAAGGGTGAAATCTTTCAGTACTCAGTTCAGGCCCCTTATTTGATTCGTAAAGTTCACCCAGGGTGGGTGCATACTGGCGTTTTGAACAGGTGTATGTTTTTCATCGAGACTCTTCATGCTCACTTGGTTGGGAGGTAGGTTTCCCACCAACCCACAAGCATGAAGATCCGATGTAAAACATACACCTGTATCACACCCCGTGCGCACCCATCTCAATGGCCCCGATCAATTGTGAACTCATTCAACAGGCCAGTTTCTTTCCCCAAAAGTCAAAAAATGGAATCAACTTCAACAAGCTGTGAAGGCCAAACTTTCAACACTTTTTTGTCCAGTTTTCTGTAGATTTCCCAAAGAAAAGAGGGTGGCACTCGGGGAGGAAGCGCTTTTTTTCCAAAGGGGCACACACTACAGCTTTCAATGAAGACTCCACTTCTCCCCCTCCTCCCAAAACCCGGATTTGAGCGGCTGTGCTGGGACATACTGGGTTGGGTTTAAATCCTTTTTAGAGCTAACCTCCCCCCCCCGTCTCCTTTCTTCATTGTTTTTACATACATCAGTTTAAAGATCAGCCCTGGTCACCTGAAGGAGGTTGCTTGCAAATCTCTTGCCTATCTCATACTAGATTGTGCCTGCACAGTATAGGACCCTCATACCCAGCGCATCTTTAAAAAGCCTGAAGCCACGCAAAAAAGAGCTACACATTTTATAATTGATTGGTATTTTAACACCTCAAAAAGTGTCAGCTTTGATTGGAAGGCCATCCATTTAACAGTGAAGGAAAGTAGCAAAGTGGACCATACTACATGAAATCATAAACGACAAACAGCCGTGAGCAAGTGTAACACAACCATATCCTCCACCCCAGCAATGAAGGTGTAATTCCCATCAACTGCAGCAGATCCAATGATGTAGCCAGTGTTGGCATGCTTCTCTTTTTACCAGCCACCATCAAGGATTAGAATGCATTGCTGTTGCATTGTGTGCAGCCCAAAGCAGCAGACTTATCAGTAAGACTATTGATAATGAATTGAAAAGAAGATTCCAGATTCCCTGTATTGTTAGCGTGGAATTTTCAGTACAGATATAAACAAAAAAGGTAAGGGGCTTCTAAAACAGGATTTTGCCCGGGATCAGCTAGACTTTTGGTGTGTGAACAGCTTAAATAGCAGTCAGCTAAGCCCAGGGCTTCTGAAAACGCAAAAAATTGCGTACAGTACGCATTAAAACTCTACGGGGCGCACTGGGTGTCCGTGTAAGGGGTCCCCGGGACCCCTTCAAATTTTGGTGAAGTCAGACATAAAGTGAGAAAAGACTGCCTTCAACATCGTAAGTTGGGTGCCGTAACTTCGTAGGTCTGCTACACTTCGGACCGAACCCATCCCTTTCAAGTTTGAACAGTAACAAAGCGAGTAAGGCAGCCTCCTAACAACATACGTCGGTCACTTTTGTCGTTTGCTGAGGCCACAGCATCGGCCACAGCATCGTTTTCAGTTGACCGAATTTTCCTACTTTGAGCCATGTGATGTCACTGTTTTGTCAGGACGCACGATACATACAACACTTTGTACGTCAGGATAGACGAGGGAGAAATATCCCTCAAGCAGGCACACCACAGGACACACGTCTTACAGTGGGGAGAGCTCTGGCAGCAAGTGGCCCCTGTTTATTCTCGACAATGGTCCTTCCCGGATGCTTGGGATGTGAGTCACGCATGCATATTCATAGTGGGTAAAACCATTGGCACACACACACAGTCTCTACAAGTTGGTACCAACACAGTCACGATGACGCTTTTCATTTTCCCGGCAGGAGAGAGGCATTTCCGCGAAGCCTTTGTTTCCAACATGTCTTTCGAAACGCGGTTAACGAAATCATCGTCGCAAAAGCGAAAAAGCATAGCAGAGGAGCAAGATCGAGAACGGTTACAATTTTTGATGTTTATTTTGTTGTTTTTATTGTGACGATGTGTCTGTGACAATTGCAGTGCGCGTGCTGCAATTTTTAACGTATATTTTGTTGTTTTTTATTATGGTGTAGGGACCCCTTAATGTTAGCCTGGGACCCCTTAAAAATCTGATGAAGGGGTCCCTGGGACCGGAAAGATTTTCACCCTAGCAGAAGCCCTGTAAGCCCCACATAGAGTACAGCTTGTTTTAATGAGAGTGTTGTGGGTTTTTTCTATCCAGTTTTTCTTAATGAAAACCCACAAAGTGGTAGAATTAATCAACATGTTGATTGTGACAAGTGTCAATGTGGATGAAGATGTCATTGTCTTTTTTTGTTAATCAGCTAGAAATATGAGCTTCAAGACTGGTGAACTTTGTGAGTATGCGACAGCTTTTAGCTGGACTATAAACACGGCTTCATTCCACATTAGAGGGGATGTGGATAAAGATGAAGATCACATCAGATTCAAACATTATGATTTAAAGTTTGTATAAAGATGAAGATTATATCAGATTCAAACATGATGATATAAAGTTTGTATAAAGATGAAGATCATGTCAGATTCAAACATGATGATTTAAAGTTTGTATAAAGATGAGGATCATATCAGATTCAAACATGATGATTTAAAGTTTGTATAAAGAGGAAGACCATTATCAGATTCAAACATGATGATTTAAAGTTTGTATAAAGAGGAAGACCATTATCAGATTCAAAAATGATGATTTTAAGTTTGTATGTCTTTGTTGAACCTGGCAGTCATCACAGTGACTTTGTTCATCATTGTTGTTGATTACATTGTTGTGCCAGGTGCAGAAAGGAAGTCACTTAAAAAAAAAAAAGGTGCAGTTGCAGTTGGTTCATGTTTTTGCCCCGCCCCCCCCCCCCCCCCCCTCCCACACACACACACACACACACACACACACACACACACACACATACACGCACTCCTTCCTTTGACCACCCCCACCTCCACTCCATCACCCCCAATGTCCTGTCAGCAGAAGAGAAGAAAGAGGAGTTGGAGGAGGAAAGGGAGGAGGAGGAGAAGAGCAAGAAGAAAGTGCAAAACCGATGCCCCATGCTCAATGTTTGACCGTTTGGAACCTGCCATGATCTGGTAGGTTTGACTTTTATCAACATGGCTAAACATTCTCTTCAAAACTCTGAAACCAAGCTTAAAGGCCACCCAGTTCTACATTTGAAAAGGCCAAGCTTAAAGCCCACCTGCTTCAACATGTCTCCAGAGATCAAATAAAAAGCCCACCTTTCTCCACAGCCCTACAAAATCAAATCTAACTTTGAAGCCCGCCTGGTTAAGATTCGTGTAAAGCGATGTCCATGCCAACTCATTTGTCATCTTGTAGCATTGGTACTCCATGGAATATGTCATTCTCTCTCTCTCTCTCTCTCTCTCTCTCTCCTCTCTCTCTCTCTCTCTCTCTCTCTCTCTCTCTCTCTCTCTTTTTCTCGTGTAGCATTGGTACTCTACGGAATATGCCTCTCTCTCTCTCTCTCTCTCTCTCTCTCTCTCTCTCTCTCTCTCTCTCTCTCTCTCTCTCTCTCTCTCTCTCTCTCTCTCTCTCTCTCTTCTCGTGTAGCAATTGGTACTCCATGGAATATGTCATTCTCTCTGTCTCTCTCTCTCTCTCTCTCTCTCTCTCTCTCTCTCTCTCCTCTCTCTCTCTCTCTCTCTCTCGTGCAGCATTGGTACTCTATGGAATATGCCTCTCTCTCTCTCTCTCTCTCTCTCTCTCTCTCTCTCTCTCTCTCTCTCTCTCTCTCTCTCTCTCTTTCTCGTGTAGCATTGGTACTCCATGGGATATGTCATCCTCTCTCTCTCTCTCTCTCCTCTCTCTCTCTCTCTCTCTCTCCCTCTCTCTCTCTTTCTCGTGTAGCATTGGTACTCTATGGAATATGCCATTCTCTCTCTCTCTCTCTCTCTCTCTCTCTCTCTCTCTCTCTCTCTCTCTCTCTCTCTCTCTCTCTCTCTCTCTCCTTCTTGTAGCATTGGTACTCCATGAATGTCATTCTCTCTTTCTCCTTCTCCTCCCTCCTTCCTCTCTCTCTCTTACTCTTTCCCCCTCTCTCTCTCTCCTCTCTCTCTCTCTCTTCCCTCTCTCTCTTCCTCTCTTGTAGCATTGGTACTCCACTGAATGTCATTCTCTCTCTCTCTCCTTCTCTCTCTCTCTCTCTCTCTCTCTCTCCTCTCTCTCTCTCTCTCTCTCTCTCTCTCTCTCTCTCTCTCTTTCTCTGTGTAGCATTGGTACCCTATGGAATATGCCATTTTCTCTCTCTCTCTCTCTCTCTCTCTCTCTCTCCTCTCTCTCTCTCTCTCTCTCTCTCTCTCTCTCTCTCTCCCTCTCTTGTAGCATTGGTACTCCACTGAATGTCATTTCTCTCTCTCTCTCTCTCTCTCTCTCTCTCTCTCTCTCTCTCTCTCTCTCTCTCTCTCTCTCTCTCTCTCTGGTGCGTTGTAATTGCGTTAGTGCGTCTTGTTTTGACATTAGACCCTAGCTAGACAAACAAACCGGTCTTTCTTCTTCTTCTTCTTCTCTTCTCCTTCTTCTTCTTCTTCTTCTTCTTCTTCTTCTTCTTCTCCTTCATGCTCAGGTTGTCAGACTGCTTTTGTTTTTATGAAGACAGCCATGATGATATTAAACTGCCGAATCACCAGTTGTCATTACATTAAAGGAAATGTGAAAGCTTTGCAAACGTACTGATAATAATGTCATTAAATAGTCCTGATAAAGCGAAACTATCTAGAATTAGAAAAGAATGCGCCATATGCTCAAACATACAGAAGCCATCCACATCTATACAATTGTGTGTGTGATTACTAGAATCTATTGAGCTTGTCAGTGATACAGTCATCCGATTCTGGTCGTGCTCGACAGTTCATGTCCACATCAATATCTGTGAAGCTGAGAATGTACAAGTTAATTCCATTGAAGTGGTTGAACTCAAAGCCAACTGATTAATCACCTTTGTCTTGCTTTGAGTGACATTTTAGTAAATGACAACATAGGGTGTGAGCGCTTTTGCAGCGTTTCTATGAAAAATATGGATGTAACCATTTGTACTGTTTCAGTTTTAAGCATATATGGTCACTTTATCTTTAAATGACTTGTAATGGCATCAGTGAGTCATGTAATGTTAAGAGAATTGTGGGAAGAATGTGAATGTGAGTGTGTGTGTGTGTGTGTGTGTGTGTGTAGTCTATGCATGTGTGTGTGTGTGTGTGTGTGTGTGTGTGTGTGTGTGTGTGTGTGTGTGTGTCCTGTGTGTGTGTGTGTGTGTGTGTGTGTGTGTGTGTGTGTGTGTGTGTGGATGGTAGAATTAAGCCCTCATTGTCTTACTTCTTGTTTTTATAGTTCAATTTCATGTTTTATAATCATTTCCAAGATAGATGGTTGATTTGTTGTTATTGTTGTTGTTGTGTTGTTGAGGCAGTGTGGCCATATATATAATATTCATTCATTGTTGATGGATCCTCTTCAACTTGACCAACCTGTTCCAGAACCTATTACATATACTCTGACAGTGCTGAGACTGACTAGGGATAGTCTTGGTTTTCTGAATGGATTGATCATCCATTCATTTTTCTGCAGTGTATAACTCACTTGTCATCCCTCTGCCACTTCCACATGCTCCCTTGCCCCTTGACCTCCACCCCTACCCATCCCCCATCCTGGGGTTGTGTAACACCCCACTCTCCCTCTCTCTTTGTCCCATCTCTTTCTGAACTTCATTGTAATTTTAACTAATTCCCTCCCTTACTCCCTTCCCAAATGTTGCAAATTTAGTCTTTAAGGGACATAACTTCAGAGGTATAGATGTCTTTCCTAAGGTAGTCAGTGTTGACCAGCTAACTGCATGAAGAGTTTGTTGGTGGAATAATGATAATCTTCTTCAGTCAGTGATTATGCTTGATTAAACATGAACAGTCATTACTTTATTAAACTTAAAGCTTTGGAGGGTTTTGCAGGATTTTACAGTGTTAAAAATTGCACATGAGTGTGTGTGTGTGTGTGTGTGTGTGTGTGTGTGTGTGTGTGTGTGTGTGTGTGTGTGTGTGTGTGTCTGTGTGTGGGTGTGTGCGTGCCTGTGTGTGTGTGTGTGTGTGTGTGTGTGTGTGTGTGTGTGTGAGGTTTGGAATGGAGGGAAAGGGCATGGAGGAGGAAGAGTGAGGAAAGTGACATTGGGAGAGATGGGGAATAAGCAGATACATGGCTGGAAGGAGCAAGGGAGGAGGAAGGGGGATAGAGAGTGTTTGAGTGTGTCAACGAGCATGTGTGTATAGGGAAGGGGGATAGACAGTGTGTGAGTGTGTCAATGAATGTGTGTATAGGGAAGGGGTGGAATTGTGGAGGACTGGGGGTACAGTTTGTTTCCAATTCTGAGCTGTGGTCATATTCCAAATGTATTTTTTCAGACATGGCGGCTGCAGCTCCAGGCCCTATGGAGTGCCCTGTCTGCCACGATGGCTTTACTCTTCCCAAACTGCTTCCCTGCACTCACCTTGTCTGTCACAAATGTGTGGTGGCTTGGATTGAAAAGGAAGGCAACCAGGCTGGCTGCCCTCTGTGTCGAAAACCAATCCTTCCTGCTTCCCACCAGGGTCAAGACGACATTGCCTCTCTGGTGGACGCCTTGCCAACTGATTTTGCCACAGCTGCGATGGTAGAGAGTGAGAAAACGCTGAGTGGCAGCCTTGTGTGCAGCTGTTGTGAGGATGCAGAGGGCACTGTGTTCTGTCTGCAGTGTGCCTTCAAACTCTGCAATACATGTTCCAAATTCCATGCCAAGATTCCCTCAACTCGAGATCATATCACTGAGAAGCTGAGTGACCTATCGGCTGAGCAACTGGCCACACACCGCCAAGTCACCTGCGCCAGTCACAGCGGTAAACAAGCCGAGCTGTACTGCACAAATCATGAGGAGCTGGTTTGCATGCTGTGTGCTTCTTCAACACATCGCAAATGTTCTTTCTCAACAAGGATCTCAGAGTTGGCCAATGAGAAGAGGGAAGAGCTGAAGGCTGAAGTGAAGAAACTGGAAGACAGGGAGACAGCTGTCATGGAAAAGGTGGAGTATCTGTACACATAGAAATGGTCATTTGGGTCTGTGTATCTGTTTGGATGTTGTTTGGGGATCTGTGTGTGTGTGTGTGTGTGTGTGTGTGTGTGTGTGTGTGTGTGTGTGTGTGTGTGTGTGTGTGTGTGTGTGTGTGTGTGCATGTGCACTTGTGTGCACGCCCATGTGTGCATGCATGCATTGGTGTGTGTATGTACACATGTGTGTGTGTGCATATGTTAGTTATAGCAGTCCCAGTGAGATTCAAGCTTTAGGACATCATGGAGCAACCTATCAAAGGAGACAATGCAGCATGTCAGAAGTAATATAGCTGCAGTCAGTGGCACAGCCATTGATGATAATTGAAGCTGTTACAGCTTAACACTTTCAGCACCAACTATCTCCAAGCTCCAAGCAGATGAAAACCAGCTCTGCAGCAGAGCTACAGTGGGCGTACTAGATAAATTTACAAGTCTGTTAATTTTGAACCACTCGACCAGCTGCTATACACCATACAAGAATGATATGAGGCAAATTTGTTCCATGTACTATTTAGATATAGTGCCCTCGGGGTATCTGAAAATAAGATAAGATAATGTTGCTTATAGCCCAGCCGACCGCAAAGGGCCACATCAGGGCTGTCTGAAAATAAGATACAAACACAAACAAAAATGTGCATTCCCACGGTCCCAAGCAGCTATTTGTGGCATTCTGATTGCAAATAGCTCTGCGGCTATTCTTGCAATGAAAGGGTTAATGTTTCTCATGGTTAAAAGAAAGAAAAATGTTGAGTGTCTGACCAATTTGTAGCCTGGTACTTTAGTATGGAAATGCCCTGATTTCAGATTCATTTAATGACAGGTCAGTAAACATCTTCCATTTTCTTGCTTGCTTTGAAATGTAGTCTTCACACTGGCTGAGTTATAATTGATATGAACAGAGAGTTCTGATCTTTATAACATGTCATGAGCTTCATTTTCTGAAAGCTGATAGGTGTTTAAATTAAAGTTTCAAAAAATTAATTAAAAGTATGGCACAGGGAAATTATTCTGCTGATGTTCTAGATATGTTTGATGGAGGATGGATTCAGCAGGGCTCTTATTCTGAATTATATATATATATATGTATAGATTAATAAGATAGATATCATGTAACAACAAAAACGTCTGTGGCTAAAAGTGGTTGACAAATTTGACCACATATCGATTAGTACAAATAAAATAAAAATTAAATTACAACATGGAGATACACTACAGTGATCTTGATCTATAAACTGTCATAGTTCAGAAGATAAGCTGTCATAATTTAGAAGATAAACTAACTGTCTTGGTTCGGAAGATAAACTTCCTAGCTCAGAAGCTAAACTATCTTGGTTGAGAAGATAAAGTGCCATGATGCAGAAGACAAACTATCATGATTCAGAAGACAAATTATCATTATTCAAGAGAGAACCTGCCATGATAAAGGAATTAAATTGCCATAATACAAAAGACAGACTCACACATGATAGTGCCATTGTTTAGAAGATAAACTGTCTTAGTTCAGAAGATAAACTATCATAATTCAGAAGATAGACTATCATGATTCAAAAGAGAACCTGTCATGATAAAGGAGTTAAATTGCCATAATACAAAAGACAGACTCACCCATGATAGTGCCATTGCTCAGTAGAGAAGCTACCATGTTTCAGGAGATTAACTGTCATTAAAGTGGTTGATGTAAATAGAACGACAACGTATCTTCCTGCATTTTTCTTGGTGGAGAAAAGAGGCCTGCTTTGATATACATGCAAACATAAAACATCTAAAAAGAATATCTTTTATAGGGCTAGCCTGTCCTGTTTAATGGTCAAAATTCTGAAGTACAACCATAGAACTAGAATGGCTGTTTGTTTTGTTTGTTTGGTTTTTAATTATGATTATTAAGTTACTGTTTGTGTCCATAGTGACTAATTGTGTAGTGAAATAAAGACAAGTTTCAGAGCGGCCAACTACGCTGTTAAGGGGCGTGAAACCTCTCACAAAAAGCATTAAACGCTTGGAGGCAAAGGGACGTTGTACGTAGTATACAAATAGGTAATAGACCCATTAACCAGGGTACCTTACCCATCGCACACGGCCGAACTGTGTCAAGGAGGACGAAGTGGTCGGATGACAGATGACACCTAGGAAAGAGTTCGGACCTGCCCGGTGGTGAAAGGGGGAAGGGATGTAACCACTACGACCTCGGCGCTCCAAGTGAGCGCTAAATGCTCAGTCAGCTGAGGTTCTTTTGTAAACAGTCAGTGAAGAGCAGGAGTCTTGGATTCGTTCGGATGGTATTGCCGTGGGTCACTGTGTTGGTTCTATTGTCAGGCTGGCTGAATGCGTGTGGAGGTTGTAGTAGCCCTCCTTAAGATAATTACTGTGTTAAGTGACCACCGAAGTCGGTGGGAAATTTCGATGTCCATCTGGTGCTAAGTGTTTGTTTGCTAATCAATTAGGTAGGGATGTGTGTAAATGCTGATGTGTGGGAGAATGTAGCGAATGGAGAATTCAGGGTACTTGTGAACTAGGGGTTTGAGAAGCAGCATGGACAAAAGGCATGGCCCGAAGGGGGATCCTTTGTTTCCATCCCTATATAAACTGAGGGAGAACAACGTGAAGGAGAACAACACCACGAGAGAGAGAGAGAGAGAAGTCAGAGGAGAGAGAGAGAGAGGAGAGGAGTGAGCAGGACAGAGAAAGGGTCAAGAGAAACGTGGTCTGGGAGATAGAAGAGACAGCAAAGTCTTAAGGTTGAAGACAAGCTGGAAGAGAAGAAAACTAAGTTTGAAGCCCAGAGGTGGGTGAAGACAGACAAACTGAAATTGAACCCAGAGGTGGGGGAAAGAGACGAAGAAGAAGAGTTCTATGTCGAGATCCCAGAGACGACCACAAAGACCCAGTCCTGAAACCTGGAGCCAGTCAACCAAGGGTGTCACCATCAAGCAGTGCTGAAGAAGACTTGAAGAAACTGCTTACCTATAGATGGATTGGATCTCATGGAATATCCAATGTTCAGCCTGTGGTTCCATTCTAATGTATTGATGTGACCCTTGCTGGCTGGTCCTGTTGCTGTTCTTGGGAACTTTCGACCTTTCTTTCGTCCCAAGGATAGTATGGGAGGGATTTAGCCACCGGAGGATCGCATAGAGTTGTGCACAGAATATGTGTTATATTATTTGAAAACTGAAATAATCTCAGGAAATAGATATTTGATTGCAACATAAATTACTTTCAACGAATTACTTTCAACGAGATTCTCGTTCCTGCATCATCTAGTACTTTTTATATAAATTTTGTGAGCAAGAAGAGCAGACATTTTTCAATATGCTGTTTAATTGTCATATTATTACACACCGATTTTGGATGAATGTCCAGTAGTTGCTGACTGAAAAATATTCACATTGTCATGATTTTATGATTAACAAGGAACTTGTATTGTTTGATGTTAAGAAGAATATACAGACAGACGCTTTTTTTTAATCCATCACTTTATTTGCAAAATTTTACATCTGCGCATAAATGCCAATTGCACAACCACATGTACACACCTTTGTAATCATTGTGTGATAGATATTACTTAGAGCATTACATGGCAATTACAAAAATATGGAACTTGTGCAAGTTTAAACAAACTTGGTTTCTGTACAATTCAGTTCTCGATTAGTTTGAACGTTAGAATTTAAAATATGTATTTTATCTGTAAACCACCACATTCAGCAAGATCTACTTCAGCTGTATTTTTTCAAAAATGGTTGAATACCTGTATATAATCAAGTTTGATTTGTGTTTGACATGAAAATGTCAATGGACCTCCCCTGTCCCTTACCCTCTGCCCCCAACCCCCCCCCCCCCCCCCCTCGACCCTGGTCCCCCTTTTCCTGTGTGTACAAGGATGTTTGATTGTTCAATGGCCTTTTTTGTTGTGTGTCTGTGTGCGCCCCCCCCCCCCCCCCCCCCCACACACATTCTTTTCTTTTTTTTTTTCTTTTTTCTTTTTGAAATGTTATGATATCCATTTATAATGTATTGTTTGGAAAAGGATTTTTAAAAAAAAGAGAGAAAAAAAAAAAAAAGACTTGAAGAAACGTGTTCAAGAACTGTGGTGTGGTGTGAAAGCGTGGTTGTGTGTGTGAAAACCTGGCCAGGTAAGAAGTCATTTTATTATAACCCGGGATTAGGAAGTATTGATCTCTATGTTTTGATATTTCATTGTGTGTGATTGATTGTTCATGATTAATTATAAGTAGCATAGAAATTGTATTTCTTGTTCTCAGTCGTGTTAGGAAAGAATCGAATGCGTGACATCCCATTCCCAGAGAGAGGTGAATGTTTGTTGCGCGCATGAGTGTGCATATGCGTGTATGAGTGCAAAGATAACCTTGGTGTGTTAAGCCTGACTAATAATACATCAACTTAGTGCACTTAAGCAATACCATCACGATTTCCCCCCGTCCTGGACATACGCTTTCTAGGAATTTTCAAATAACTTTAAAGAAAAAAAAAAGCTGATCTTTTATTTGTTTGGAAAAAAGTGAACATGTGTGCAAATGTAGTTACACAGCGTTGCTGTTCATGTTATAAATATCAAGTTGAGAATGTGAATATTTTATTTTGCTGCTTTTTGTTCAGATCAGTCAGCTGGATATCCAAGTGTCTGATGGCCAGGCCAAGTTCAAGGCCATGAAAGATGAAGTCAAGGCCACGTTTGATGACCTCCAAATGTCAGTGGAGGCCCAGCGCCAAAAGCTGAACTTGGAAATTCAACAGAGAGAAGATGCCTTCCTGGCCGAAAGGAAATCCTCCAAACTGGACCTGGAAGACCTCAAAAGTGACCTGTCAGCTCACAGAAGTACTGCCCAACGCCTGATCTCCTCTGCCACGGACAGTTCTCTGCTGGCCATGGTGGAAAGCTGAAGTCACGTCTGGCTGCTCTGGAGTCCCAGGTGCTCCCTGACGACCCCAAGACGACAACTGGGAGTCTGACCCTGAACTTTGACACAGTGAAGAAAACGAAGAAAGCGATCACTGCCAATGGCCAGGTAACAGATTCAGGTTACTCACAGGAGGCATTACTGTTGACTTGGTTTAGTTCTGCAGTGTTTCCTCTAGAAAGTCACAAACTTAGGCCTCACCTGTTCTGACTCAAGAAAAATCAATAGGACATGTTGAAATCTATTGGACAGTGTCAGGATGCTTAGGAATTTTTTAAAACTCAGATGATTTCATTCAAAAAAAAAAAAAAAAAAGGAACAGCATGGGTTGTTGTTGACATGCTATACAGAACTAAAATGAATATCAACAAAATGATTACATAAAGAAATTCAATGAGACATTTAGAGATTACAAAGTGTTGGGATGATTAGATATAAAAATATATGGATTTATTCCTGTTTTTGAAAAAAAAAAAACTTTTTATTTAGGGAAAAAATAGAAGAAAACACATATCAGTGTGAATTGTTGCTGGCAAGTTATACAGAAGAACTGAAATAAATCAGACCATTGTTTTCAGAGTGAAAGGGATTGGACTTTGTAGTTGCTATGCAAATGTCATGACTAGTTATCAATAGTTATAAATACATATCTGGCATACAGTATCAGATTATCATCAATATCAGTCAGGCTAAGTGGCATAACTTCTGTATTTACCCAGCCCGAAGCAAGCATTTTGCTGACTTCGTATGTTTAAAGTATATATATATAATCAAATTGCATCACATGTCGATGGATTTTATTCTGTTTGGAAGAAATTGCACCATAGACCTGCTCTTCAAATCTTTTTTTGTGGTCAGATGACACTTTTTCTCTTTTTTTCCTCATTTGTTTTTACCAGAAAAATGCATTGATGTATCTGCTTCAACCAGAAAAAAGGCGCGCGCACGCACACACACACACACACACACACACACACACACACACACACACACACACACACACACACACACACACACACAAATATGGTTTAACCAGAAAAAAGGCACGTGCAAGCACACACACACACACACACACACGCACACGCACACGCACACGCACACGCACGCACACACACACACACACACACAAATATGGTAACTGCAAAGTTTTTCTTTTAATCCATCTATCTATCTGTCACTCTCTGTCTGTCTGTCTCTCTAAACACACAAACATAAACAACACACACACACACACACACACACACACACACACACACACACACAAATACTCTAGTTACAAACTTCTTTTCTGTATGTCTATCTCTGTCTGTCTGCCTGTCTCTCTAAACATACACACACACACACACACACACACACACACACACACACACACACACACGCACACACGCACACACACACACACACACACACCAAACAGGCACACGGGTGCACACACACACACACACACACACACACACACACACACACACACACACACACACACGCACACACACACACACACACACACACACACAGAAAGAGAGAGAGATGGGTAGATAGATTGGTCGATAAGTCGAGAGAGAGAGAGATAGGTTGATAAATTGGTCGATCGATCAATAGATCGATCTCTCCAGGCATTAATTCAAACTATGCAGCGGATGTTACAAAAATTCAGTGCCATGAACCAGCTGTCTCTGAAGGGTTTTGCTCTGCGTTCTTCTCCATGCCCTCCTCCATCCTCCCCAACAGTATTCTCTCCCTTCCCCTCTCACCTGTCCTCTCCACTCCCCATTCCTTATATCTCCATGCCCTCCTCCATCCTCCCCAACAGTATTCTCTCCCTTCCCCTCTCACCTGTCCTCTCCACTCCCCATTCCTTATATCTTCCTGCACACTCTGCTCCATGTGATGCTTTTTTTTTTTTAGGTCAGGTAGATTATGATGTGAGGTGTTTGATGTACTGTCTGTACCTGGCCCCTTTATCTCCCCTCTATGTCTGTATGTGACTGTCTGTACCTGGCCCCTTTATCTACCCACTCTGTCTGTATGTGACTGTCTGTACCTGGCCCCTTTATCTCCCCTCTCTGTCTGTATGTGACTGTCTGTACCTGACCCCTTTATCTCCCCTCTCTGTCTGTATGTGACTGTTCCTTGCCCCTTTATCTCCCCTCTTTGTCTGTATGTGACTGTCTGTACCTGGCCCCTTTATCTTCCCTCTCTGTATGTGACTGTCTGTACCTCGCCCCTTTATCTCCCCTCTTTGTCTGTATGTGACTGTCTGTACCTTGCCCCTTTACTCCCCTCTCTGTCTGTATGTGACTGTCTGTACCTGACCCCTTTATCTCCCCTCTTTCTGTCTGTACGTGACTGTCTGTACCTGACTCTTTATCTCCCCTCTCTGTCTGTATGTGACTGTCTGTACCTGACCCCTTTATCTCCCCTCTTTCTGTCTGTACGTGACTGTCTGTACCTGACTCTTTATCTCCCCTCTCTGTCTGTATGTGACTGTCTGTACCTGACCCTTTATTTCCCTTCTCTTTCTGTATGCGACTGTCTGTAGATGATTATTAGTATTTTTGTTAAGTTGTTTTTAATCAAGAAAGGAAAAAAAAAGAATCCGCTTCACATGTTTTATTTTGTATATGACTCCAGCCTTCAGATATTTTTTGTTCCTGGGTTGTTTTTTTTTTATCCCTTTCAAACATATTTTTTTGTCAACAGATTTGGATAATTCATTACCAGTTATTCTCTAGATATATGTAACATGATATGAGACACAGAGAAATGAAGAACATCAATATTTCAATATGTCCATGAATAATTTTTGATAAGTGAAGACATTTTTTTTTTTATTGTGGACTGTGTGCAGGACAGTGATGTTCCAGGAAAGTGTCTTTGGTGTGGTGAGTACTGTCACTGTCATGACCCTCTGTCTCCCCCCTCCCTGCTCCTGTTTCACCTGTTGCCCATCTCTGTTTCTCTGGTCATTTTCAGAATCACTCCTGTTTCCTGAGCAAGGAATCTGGTGCTGACAAATTAATGCGTACTTCAATGTTCTTCAGTGAAAATGCCTCCATGATTTGTGATGAGTTGTCCCACTTTATAGATACAAATGTTGATGATAGCCTTGCCCGACCTGATCCTCACCTGTTCCGATCTACTCCGCCCCGCCCACTTTGACCCCACATTCCTATTGATACCTATATTGTTACCACAAGCGTTACTGAATCAACATCAACATGACTGCCCATGCCCTCCCCTTGCGACCCCCTCCCTCCCCTTCCACTAATCTTTCGCCCGTTCCTGTCGTACATCCCTCCCCACACCTCCCCAACATATGACCACAGTCTTAGGCTCGAAAACATTTACAATCTGATGGTGCATCCCCTCCCCTAAACGCCCTCCCCCCTTCCGCCCTCTCCCCCTTCCCTGCATGACCGTACCCCCTGTCACCCTTTCCAACCCATACTTTCCCCGTCAGCACGGTTTTTGCACCCCCCCCCCCCCCCCTCCTCTCCACTATTTACACCCAAACACACACGCACAAATCAGGGGGTGGAGGGGTGGGAGGTGGGGAGAGAGAGTCTAAGCAAAATTGGTAGCATTTTATTCTGCTTATCTCCTGCACCCTGCAAATGTTCCGTACCTCCCCTCCTATCCAGTGCGGTCGTTTTTCAGACCACGGACCCAAACTGGGCATCTTCCCGCTTTTTCCCCGCTCCTGCTGCTCCCGTCCCTCTCCCGCTCCCCGTGTCTCCCTCCTCCTCTACCTTTTTTTTTTTTTTTTTTTCCCCTCCTGATTATAGGAGAGGAATGACACCTTCCACCCCCTCTCCCTCCCCAGGTTCCAATATCCAAAAGGAGTGTCAGTAGTTACTCTCGGGCTCACACACCACCTTGAACTCCCTCCCTCCTTGTCCACCCTCGTCCCTGCCCCAGCCCCCTTGTATTGCATTTACAGTAGACTTTCGGATGACTGCTCAACTTCGAGGCCTTGGAGATTCAACATGTATATCTAAGTATGTACAAGTATGTAAACTGAGAGCGGAGAGCAAAATGAAGGACTATGGTAGAGAACAGCTCCATGTCCCTTCTCGTACCCGCTTTTTAAAAAATCTGTTGCTTATCTTTTCATCTATCTGTTCATTTATGACAGTCTACCTTAACCGCTTTTGTATCTCCCTCCTCCGGTCTTTCTGTAACTAATATCTTTGGTAATTTGATTACATTTGGCTACATTTACCTTTTTCTCTCGATTTTTTTCCTTTTTATAGATTTAAATTTTTCCTTTCCTTCATACTATAAGAGCAGGATTAAGATCTAAGACTTTTTTAAAGGATAACTTTTCAGGGAAAAATATTCCTGATGTTACAAGTTTATTAAGAGAGGAGAATGACGGTTATGGATAGACAGTGAGGATATGAGGATTACGATCCCCTCCCGACCCCACCCACGTATTTATTTGATTATTTCTCATTTCGGTGTTGTTTTTTTTGTTTTTGCTTTTAAAATTTAAATGCTTACATAAACGACTATTTGTGTAAATGTGTCTATATATTTAATTCAGCTGTATGTGAAGGTTGTCTAGTACGAGATAAGAACTTGACTACGTGCAGCTGTAGGTGCGCATGCTTATGTGCACACAGCTTCTCCATTTTCCCCTTTTTTCCCTCATGTATTTGTTAAGGGGACTTATATGCATATTTAATCCTTATATTGCAACCATGTCAGAGACAACAAGAGACACGGAAACGCGATGAATGAAAGATATGGTAGTGAGAATTGTAAGAATGATCGAGTGAGAAGATTAGAAAAAATTATCAGTTTTGTTTCGCTTTGTTTTAATCATGGAATGCAGAATATCGATGATTATAGTGTACTTTCTGTAGGTGGCATGTTAAAGTATAATCTTTACTATCCACCACTGTAAATATGAAATGACTAGAATCACAGTTGCATCTATGAACTGTCAAGGTTTGGGGGACTTTAAAAAAAGAAGAGACGTCTTCCACTATTTAAGACAAAGAATTATAATGTATACTTCATACAAGATACACATTTTGATCCAAAACTTGATAAACACTACTATGCAGAATGGGGGTTTACTTCCTTCTTTTGTTCAAATACTACTAATTCAAGAGGTGTAGCAATACTTTTTAATAACAATTTTGAATTTAGAATAAATGGCGCATATAGCGATAACGCAGGAAATTTTCTAATGCTACAAGTGCATACACTGGACTTAGATTTTGTCTTGGTGACAATATATGGACCTAATAGGGATAATCCTAATTTCTATGAACTAACAAATAAGAAAATAAAGAATTAAACTGCGCAAATCTTATTATTGCAGGAGACTGGAATTTAGTATTAAACCCAAACTTAGATTATTGTAATTACAAACATGATAATAATGTGAAGGCTAGAGAAAAAGTAGAGGAGATGATAGATGACAATTTCTTGGTAGATATTTGGAGAGAATACAATCCGCAATTACAACGTTTCACTTGGAGAAGAAGTAACCCATTACAGCAGAGCAGATTAGACTTTTTTTCTTACTTCTGAGAATGTATGCAATTACATTACTTCCGCAGATATTTTGCCAGGATATCGAACTGATCATTCATTGATTACAATGGAAATGACTTTTGGAGAGAAAAGCAAGAAAAATAGATTCTGGAAATTTAACTGTTCATTGTTAAAAGATCAGGAATACATTAACGAAATAAATGGTCTCATAGACACGATAGTTTCACAGTATGCCGCAACCCCTTACGATAGAAATAAACTACCGGAAATACCAACTTTAGATATCCACTTTACTATCTCAGACCAGCTACTCCTTGATGTTTTATTGATGGAAATTAGAGGTAAAACCATCGCTTATTCTACAATGAAAAAGAATGCAAATAAAGAGCTAGAAAAACGGTCTCGAGAACGAAATTGAAGAGTTAGAAAAACAACCAATTAAAAACAATCATGTACTCCAAGAAATAGAAAATAAAAATAGAAAATTAAGAGAAATTAGGCAAAGGAAAATGGAAGGTGTTTTAATACGCTCAAAAGCTAGATGGGTCGCTGAAGGTGAAAAAATAACGAAGTATTTTTGTGGGTTAGAAAAAAAGAAACTATATAAATAAACAAATGACAAAAATTGTACTAAACAGTGGTACCCTTTTAGATAAAACAAGTGATATTGTCTATGAAACAAAATCCTTTTACGAAAAGTTGTTTGAAAAAAAAAGACATGATCAACTGTGAAATAGAAGAAATGGTACAAAATATACCCACATTGTCGGAAAATGAAGCCAAAAGTTTAGAAGGTGAAATAACGCTTGAAGAAGCCACACAGCCTTTGAAAAATATGAATAACGGCAAGAGTCCAGGATCGGATGGGTTTACAGTAGAGTTTTTAAAAGTTTTTTTTTGCGGAAAAGAATTGGTGAGCTGGTCGTGAGGTCTATAAACGAAGGCTTTATCAAAGGAGAAATGTCTCAAACACAAAAGGAAGGAATCATTATATGTCTCCCAAAAGATGATAAATCGAGAGAATATCCAAAAAACTGGAGGCCAATCTCTCTTTTAAATGTTGTGTACAAAATTGCTACAACTTGTATTTCTAGGAGATTAAAGAAGGTTCTCCCAAAGCTTATTAGCGAAGATCAATCAGGATTTATGACTAATAGATATATGGGTAATAATATAAGATTAACATATGATATTATTCATTTTTGCGAAGTACAGAAAACTGCAGGACTATTATTGGGTATAGATTTTGAAAAGGCATTCGATTCTCTTGACTGGGGTTTCATGTTTAAAGTTTTGGACGCATATGGTTTCCATAAAGACATAAAAAGGTGGATCAAAACTTTCTATTACAATATCAAATCAACAGTTCTAGTAAACGGTCAGTCATCTCCATGGTTCGAAATAAAGAGAGGCTGCTGACAGGGTGACCCGATTTCGCCATATTTATTCATACTCTGTGCTGAAATCTTAGCAATTATGATACGAGAAAACACAAGTATCAAAGGAATTCAAATAGGACAAACAGAACATAAGATATCCCAATTTGCCGATGACACCGAACTATTCCAACACAGGGACAGAGAAACATTTGAATTAACTTTCAAGGTATTAACAGATTTTGGAAACAAATCGGGATTACAACTTAATGTTGGGAAAACGTTTGTTGTTTGGCTCGGCAGAAAGATGAACAGTGACATCAAATTCATGCCACACCTTAAATTTAACTGGAATCCCCCAAAATTTAAAATACTTGGTATATATTTTGCTAATGACCTGGAAGATTGTGCACGGCTAAATTTTGATGAAAAATTCCAAGAAATAAAAATGTTATTAAATATATGGATGAAGCGATTGATAACCCCTCTTGGAAGGGTTGCTGTACTAAAATCGATGGTTCTGTCAAAACTAGTTCATCTATGGTTGTTACTTCCAAACCCTCCCGACAACTTTATTGAAAATCTCAAAAAAATTTGCTTTAAGTTTATATGGAACGATAAACGTGATAGAATTAATAAAATACGTCAGTTAAAATATACGCGACGGTGGAATGGGAATAACAAATATTTACTGCTATATGAATGCATTGAAATTAACGTGGTTTCGAAAATTACATAATAGTAATCATAAATGGAAACAAGTGTTCTTTCATTGTTTTAAAGACGCAGAAAACTGGACGCTATTTGGTCCAGATTTCTTCTCCAGATATAAACACACCAGTAAATGTTGGAAGGATACTTTTGAGATATATCAAATGTTTAGAAATAAAATCGAACCTAAAACACCAGAGGAACTTTTAGCGGAACCAATATTCTATAATAAGAATATGAAAATTGGCGGGAAACATATACATAAAAAGAACTTGCAACTAAAGGCATATTCTGTATTGGTGATTTGATTGATAACTATGGTAACGCAGCTTCATACCAAGACTTCAGCTCAAAACATGACATCACGTTAAATCCACTAACATATTTAAGTTGCATGACCTCCATTAACAAATACGTCAAAAGGACCAGTATAAAAATTGAAGATTCTAGAAGAGACCGTGAACCTAAGTCAATACGTATGTTAATAGAAAATGTAAGGGGTTCAAGAAAATTCTACGACGTGCTTATAGAAGATAGAAAAAGACCACACTTTTGCAATAAATGGGAAACTATTTTTGAAAGAGAGATAGATTGGAAAAATTGTTTTGAAAAAATCGTCAAAATTAACGAGATAAAACTCCGATGGTTTCAGGTTAGAGTTCTCCATTGTATACTGGCGACAAATGTGGTTTTGAGAGAAATGGGAGTAGTACAAAGCAACAGCTGTAGTTTGTGCTTGAGAGAAAAAGACAGTATAAAGCACGGTCTGTGGGAATGCGTTCACACACAAAACCTCTGGAAAGAGTTTCAAAACCATCTCAAAGCACATTTCCCCAATATAGATAAAGTAGATTTAAACGAACGCATCATCATTATTGGTATTGATCAAAACTTTAAAAGTGACTATGTTTTTGATTATATTTTGTTGTGCGCAAAATTTCATATATATCAATGCAGACTGGACAAAATAATTCCTACACTTAACTCATTCCGGAACAAGATGAAAATGAGATATAAGATAGAACTTTTCAACCATAAACTGTTGATGAAATCTGACCAATGTGAAACTGACTGGGCATGCTATAAATCCATAACAGAAATTTGAGTAAAGATCACCTTATATTGTTAATTAAAGCTGTGTTCCACATACCCAGTCACTACCTCTTAATCCATATTTCCACTATTCTCATTGTGATACCTACCCTAAACCTTTTTTATAGTTATATTTTTGGATTCATATATTGAGTCACAGAGAAAGTATAACCTAATATGAAACAAAACAAGCAAAGAGTAAAACCAGGTATATTTGTGTTAGAGAATGTGAGTGAGAGAAAGACGAAGTGAGTGAGTGAGCCTGAGATAAAATAAGAAAATGGGGTGGGAGGAGGGAGGGGTGAGTTGTAGAAGGATGAATAAGGCAGAAAAGATACGATCATGAAACTATTAGGTTACTTCAAAATATTTACTTCGCGTCATGGCACGTCTCTTTTTCTAATTCTACTTTTGGTGATAAACATTTTCTTATTAAAAATAAGTGTCTCCGCCGAGATCATATCCTAAATTCCTATAATCCTTAGTAACGTGTATGTATGTTACATTGTTATTCATTGTTATATGTGTGTAAACATGTGGTGCACCGTTAAGTTAATTGGAAAATGTGTTTATTAGAAAATGCATATATAGTAGAAATATTGAAAACATGTATGGGATATGCATGTATAAACCAACGTACTGCTTGACGGATTATATGATCGTAATAAAGAAATTAAAAAGGAAAAAAAAAAAAAATGAGAAGCAATATCAGACACACCAAAAAAAAAAAAAAAAAAATGTTGATGATAGTGTGTGTAGTAACAATTCTTATTATTCCCAATCTATATTTTCATTGCATAAAGAAATATGAAAAGTGTGTATTCATTTTCAGATTTGAATGTTGTGATAGTTGTTAGAATTATGTTATTACTTGTATCGTTGGTACTCTTTGTGTATGCTTGTGTGTGTATGTGTGTGGAGGGGGTGGTGTGAGGGGAGAGGGAGGGGAGGGCGTGCAATATTTTTATGTATGTAAGCAGTGACTATTTTTCTTAGACAGGGCCTTGCTTTGCTTCACGTGATCTTGTTATGACTTATGTTCTTTCACAAATCCTCTGAATCATCAGTTCATGTTGAACTGGGGTGTTTATTGTCTCCTGACAAAGCCTTTATTTGTGCCTATAGCCCTTCGTCTACTCATGGTTTTTCTAGTTTGTTTACTGAACCCCCCCCCCCCCCCCCAAAAAAAAAAAAAAAAAAGAAAGGAAAAAAAAAGAAGAAAATAAAAGAAATTGCCTGAACCAGAAGTTCATATGCACTGTTTTCTTTTCATCTTAATTTTCACTTTTTTGCTGTTAGAGCCATAAGAATGTGTATCATCAAACATGAATAGAATTTGAGTTGTTTACAATGTATCATCATCTATGTTAGATCACAAAAGACAGTCCTTCTCTTCACCAATATAAGTCAGATCTGCAAATCTGGGATCATTGGCATCCAACTTTCTCAGTTGTATGTCACCAGGAATCTGATGCACCTTGACAGCAAATTTCAGACTTGGATGCCTGACACAAGTTGAAATACTGGCTGTCAAATCTATTTTGTGCGTAAATGGCAAAAGTTATCACTTCACAGATTCACACTAAAGAGAGCCTCAAAGAGAAGCAACTCATATTATAAATCAGCAAGATTTCTTAGTATGTGGAATGAAAGAGAGAGCCTTCTGCTCAGCACATACACTGTATGTTGGCACAGCATAGTGATCTGAGCAGAGTACACATATCTTTTATGGGTGTGTCACAGGCTAAAGTTTAATCTATGTTGTAATGAAATGTATGTTTTCTCCCGATAAACCTATCTTTGTGTTATTAATTCCTGCCGTAATGAAGTGGGTGTTTTTTCTCCTGATAAATTCTGTTTTTGTTTTATTTATTCCTGTTGCAGGGAGTGATTGTTTCTTAAGAGAGGAAGACTTTTTGTGCCATTAACTCCTGTTGTAATGATTATTTTCTCCTGTCAAAGCTTTTCGTTTTAGTCATTAATTTATATTGTAATGAGGTGTTTATTGTTCACTGACTAAACCTTCCTTTGCTTCACAAATTCCTGTTGTATTTTAGTGATTATTCGCTGCAACATTATCTTATCTTAGCTTACGAGTGTTTTTCTCATGATCACCATTTCCTGCTGTAATAAAATGATTACTTCTGTTCAAATCTGCCATTGTGTTTTGCATGTAGGCTGATCAAGTATTGAAAATTTCTCATCATCAGTCAAATGCTGTCTCTGACTCTGCGTTATTTTACATGCATAATTGTTCTGCCTTGATATACATCCAGAAGGTGTTCACACAGTTCAGGGGTCAGTCTGTACAAAGTTTAACCCTTGTATACACACAGAAGTTATACGTATAGATCAGATCAGTCTTTGGGCATGTTGTCTCCGGTATGTCCTTAGGTGTTCAGACAGTTCAGGATGTCAGTGTGTACCTTGATTGATCAGGATATACACACACAAGGTGTACAGTCAGTTCAGGAGATCAGTCTGTACCCAGGTTTATCTGATTGTACACACAGAAAGTGTTCAGAGAGTTCAGGTCATTCTTTTCCTAGGTTGACATGGGTATATAAACAGGTGATCAGTCAGTTCAGGAGGTAAGGATGTACTTAGGTTAACATGGGTATATAAACAGGCATTCAGAAAAAAAAAAGAGAAAAAAATAATAATAATAAATCGAGCTTATATAGCGCTCTTCGATGAGAGAAAAAGACTCATCCTCAGAGCGCTTCACAATACAGGAAAAATAAGTTTCCATAACCATTGAACAATATTGAGAAAAAAAGGCATACAAAGCAAGCACTAAAACAGATGCACAAGCCACATCCCCTCCCCCCCCCCCACTCCATTTCTCCCCCCCACCCCCACCCCCACCGCCACCCCACACACACATGACGTTTTATGAACAACGCTCGACAAGAATTTGGGAATACAAGAAAAGAACCAACACCCATCCCCACCCACCCACCCGCCTCCAATTTCGTGAGCACTGCACGGAGTACAATTTAAAAGATGCAGAAGGGAGCACCCCCCCCTCCCCACACACACACACACACACACACACACACACACACAAAGGGCAAACTCAACACGAAGCAACAAAAACCCACGCGCGTAAACGCACACACATGAACGCACACACGCAAAAGCACATAAGCATTCAGGCGCGGAAGCGCGCGTGCACATACAAGAGGTGAAGGGTTGGAGAATGCATGGGAAACACGCATTAACTCGTAAGCTATGAAGAAAGACAAAAGGACTTCTGAAAGAGATGCGTTTTGAGACCAGATTTGAACGCAGAGAGAGTCTGTGAAGAGCGGAGCTGGGAGGGGACGGAGTTCCAGACAAGGGGGGCTTGATAAGTGAAAGAACGTTGGCCAAAGGATTTCAGTTTCATGCGGGGAAGCTTGAGAAGTTTATCACTGCTAGAGCGGAGAGTGCGAGAGAGTTGATAAGTGACAAGTGTGTTGGAAAGATAAGCAGGCAATGTTTCATCAAAGTGTCGGAAGGCAAGTGTTGCGAGTTTATACTGAATGTGCGCATGAATGGGAAGCCAATGTAGTCTAACTAACAGAGGTGTAGTAATTCAAGAGATGAGTCTGAATCCAGGTTGACCTGAGTATATAAACAGGTGTTCAGTCAGTTCAGGAGGTCAGCATATACCTAGGTTAACTTGGGTATATAAACAGGTGTTCAGTCGGTTCAGGAGGTAAGGATGTACTTAGGTTAACATGGGTATTTAAACAGGTATTCAGATAATTCAGATCAGTCTGTACTTAGATTGCCTTGAGTATACACCAGAAGGTATTCAGATTGTTCAGGTCAGTCTATACTTAAGTTGACTTCGGAGATGGAAAAGATCAGCTGTGGCTTTCCCTCTAGGCTTTATTCTCTTTGATCATCCATGTTATGAAGCATGCATGCGGGCATGCACAAACATGTACTCTGTGTGTGTGTGTGTGTATGTGTGTGTGTGTGTGTGTGTGTGTGTGTTTGTGTGTGTGTGTGTGTGTGTGTGTGTGTGTGTGTGTGTGTGTGTGTTTTGTGTGTTTGTGTGTGTGTGTGCGCGTGCGTGTGACCCCCATGTGTTGTTGCCTCTGGTCTTCAGGATTATAATAACTTGTGTGTGTGTGTGTGTGTGTGTGTGTGTGTGTGTGTGTGTGTGTGTGTGTGTGTACGTGTGTGTGCGTGTGTGTGTGCGCACACATGTGTGTGTGCATGTGTCTGTGCATTTGTGTGTGTATGTGTGAAACAGAAAAGAAAGAGTGTGTGTGTGTGTGTGTGTGTGTGTGTGTGTGTGTGTGTGTGTGTGTGTGTGTGTGTGGTGTGTGTGAGAGAGAGAGAGAGAGAGAGAGAGAGAGAGAGAGAGAGAGAGAGAGAGAGAGTGATGTGTGTGTTTGTGTGTGTGTGTTAGAGAAAGAGGAGTGATGTGTGTGTGTGTGTGTGTGTCTGTCAGTCAGTGATTTGAGTGTGAATTGAATACTGAAAGCTAGTGATGAAGTAAAATGTGACATGTTCTGTGGATTACAGTCTTCTTTGTTTTCCCCTTGAGTTGTGGGAGCAGTTTTTGAAGAGACTGATGTCATGTTACAGGAGGATTGGTCCCCTTAGAAGGATCAGAGTATGCTGCTGTCATCAAAGTTGGAGATCGTGTCAGACGTGGAAGAGACTGGCCCCAGTATTATGGATCAGTGGTATGTTATTAGTGTAACTGATGGAATGAATGAAATGCTTCAGAACAGTGTATTACACTGCGAAATGGTCTGGAATAATTCCATAAAAGTTATAGAAATGTTCTATAATTTTCCGGAAATACAGTTCTAGAATGTCTGGAAGTTATTCCAGAAAATTCACGTATATTAAATGAGAATGACGGAATATTTGTGGAACATTCCACAAAATTCTGGAACAAATTTGTGGAGTAATTCCACAAAGTTATAGAATAATTCTATAACTTGTGGAATAATTCCAAAAACTTATGGAATTAATTCCACAAACTTATAGAATAATTCTATAACTTGTGGAATAATTCCCAAAAAACCTTAAAAAATTTAATTTCCATAAACTTCTGGAAAAATTTCCAGAAACTCCGGGAATTAGTTTTTATAACCTTTTTTGGGATAATTCTACAAACCCCCTAGGAAAAACCCCCACAAACTTACAGAACAAAAAATTCCCAAACTTGCAAAATAATTCTAAAAATTTTTTGGGGAATATTTTCCTATGAAATTTTGGGAAAAATTTTCCCCCAACCGAAAATAGCATTTCCCCGGGCCAAAATTTCAAAAAAAAAATTTGGAAAAAGGGTCCACAAGTTCACTAATTGTCTAAAAAAAGTGTTTAAATAAATCAACTGAAACAGCTTAAAAGGGCAACCCCCAAAAAATTTCAACCCCCAAAAAAACCATTTTCAATTTATTTTAAACTAATTTTTAAATTTCTTTGTGCCAGGCAAAAAAAAAAGGGTAAAAAAAAATGATTTTTAAAATGCGCACCAAAAAAAAATTTGCAAGTTTTTTCCTTTATTACATAAAATAAAAAAAAAAGGATTCCCCTTTTTTTAAAATTTTCCCTCTTTAAAATTTATCAATTTGACCCCCGGGAATTCGAATCATTTTAAATGGACACATGAACAAATTTTTAAAGACTTGGGAAAAATTTTAAAAAAACCAAACAGTACAATTAACAGCCCTAAAAAGAAACATTATTTCGTAAAATCAAATGAAATTTCATACATAAAAAGGGCACTTGGGGAAAAGGGTGGGAAAGGGACAGCAAAATTTCCCGGGTTTGTAAAACCCCCGGGTGCTGCTTTTACTCGGGTTTAAAAATCTTTTGGCACTTAGAACTGAATGCCCGTTTAAAATCATTGGCTCGGGAATTTTTTTGAAAAAACCAAACTTAAAACCCCAAAGTTAATTAAACTCAAATAAAACATCCCCCCCCCCCAAAAAAAAAACCAAACACACACACAAAAAAAAACATACTACTGGGATAAAGTATTTGTTCAAAAAACCCATTCAGCAAAAACAATAATAAGGGAAAATTTGTATACTTTCTTTTTTTATTTTCCCCAAAAATGACCAAAGTGCTTCACTTTTATAAAAAAAAAAAAAATTAAAACAAAAATTTCAATTAGAAAAAAAATGTAAAATCGATGTTTTTTTTCCCTTGCAAAAAAAGACACAGGGGGGCCCAAAGACACACAAACACCTTAAATGTAATGAAAAAAATTTGCCCCAAGACACTGAGGGAAATTTCAAGACGGCACCAAATTTTATCCCCCCCAAAAAATATAAGAAAAGATTTTTTTCCCGGGATGGTAAAGACAATATTTTTTAATTTAAGAACCCCCTTTAAAAAAATGTTTAGTTTTACTGAATTTTAAAAGCCTGCAGTGGAGGGAAAAAAGCCATAAAAAACATGATTATGAAACACTTTAAAATGAAAGAAAGGAATGAAAAGAAAAAACAAACCCAGTAAATGGCCCAAGGAAATATTTGGATTTGCCCTTTCTGAAGGAAAAAAGGGTTCAAACAAAAAATTGATGGGCATTAAAAGATTTTTCCAAAACCTTTTTTTTAAAAAAAAAAAAGAACTCCTTTGCTTTTTTCCCGGGGTTCTTATTTTTTTGTTATTTTCCCCCCAGGTTAAAGAGGTTAAAGCCAACAGTCAAAAGAACACAAATGATATCAATGCCCCCAGCCAAAAGGGAGGGAAAAAATTTTCATTTTTTTGTTTTACCTAAACCAAACACTTTTAACCCCGGGAAGAGGGCCCCTTTTTTAATTTTCTTTTTTTTTTTCCTTTTTGCTGTCTGAGGGACTTCCCTGCAAAATTTGAGACACCCGAAATCCCACAACACGTTTTGGGATTTTCCCCGGGGACATTTCCGGGTCAGCTTCAAGAGCATTCCTGCCCTTTCCCAAACCATGCAGGTTTGGGGTGAAAAGTTTTTTTGTGTTTTTTGGGTTTTGCCTGTAAAGGGAGCATTTAATTTAAAATTTTTTCTTTTGTAAACCCATTTTGCGGGCAAGCGTACTTGCCGTTTTTTTTTCCTCATGAAATATGCAACAAATCCAGGGAAAACGTTTTAAAGTGGGGGCCAAATTGTAGAGGGGTGTGATGAACCGGGCCCTGGCTGGTTTTGGGGGGTGGAGGAAACCTGTGGAAGTTAAAAATTCCCGGATGTGTGTGTGTGCTTTAACGGGGCCCTGTTGCGGGGTGTGACACAGAGATTTTGATTGCAATTGATGGTGAAAGGCCCAAAGGTAAGAAAAAACCATTGATTTTTTGCTATCTGTTCTTTTTTGTGTGTTTGCTATCGTTTCTAAACGGTGTTTGCTGTTTGCCCCTGGCGCCTTTTTTAAATCCCCCTTCCCAAGTTTCTTTTTTTCCCTCTAATTTCCTTTTTTGTGCCCTGCCTTTTTGCTTTTATAATGCCCACAAAGTTCTTTTTTAAATTTGGGAAACCACTTCCTTTTTCAGCCCCCCGTCATCTCCTGCACCCCCCCTGAGCCCCCCACTTTTTCCCTTTCCCGGGCCCTGAAAACCTCTTTTTTTAAAACTTCTGACTTCCCCCCCCTAACACGGGCAACATTCCTTTGCCCTCCTTCTTCCCAAACCTCTGAAAAGTAAAGATCAACACCTAAAAAAATTTCCCTTTTTAAAAAATTTGGTTTTTTAAAAAAAAAAAAGAAATCAAAGAACATGCCCTTGGGGGCCTTTGTTTTTTAATTTAAAGGGGCCCCCCAAGGGGATTTTTTTTCCCTTTTCAATAAAGGGCCCCCATTCCAAAACTGTCATGTGCCCACTACCCTCCCCTTTTCAAAACCCAAAATGCGCTTTTAAAGTTTTACATTTCTAGTATTTTTCTAATAAAATTTGGCTTCAGTCTAATTTTTTGACAAGTGTGAATTATGGAACTACTTAAAAAAGGGTCAGTGAAACATTTTCCCTGTAGTTTTTTGTACAAGTTTTGTAAAAATTTCGAGGGGCTAAGTTTGAAATAAAAATTAGACTACTCTAGACTTTTTTCTTCTCATTTTTGACCTAAAAGTTGGTCATGGGTTTTCGACTTTTCTTGATTTTACAACGAAACAAATTTGTTTTTGGGTTAATTTGAAAAACAAACCAACCCCATGTTTTTTTCCCTTGGGCCAATAATAGCACTTCACTACTTTGAAAAAGGGCCTAAAATCAACGGGTGTCCCCAGGGGCCCCCTTTAATCCAGGACCTTTATTATTGTCCTCGCAAAACCCCCTGAATGGGTTTTTTTAATATCTTTTAATTTTTAAACAAACCCAATTTCCCCTAAAAATTTTTCGCTCAATAATAGACTGCCCATATTTAAAAAACAAAAATTATAAAATTTGGCCTATATTACCCATACTACCCCTTTCCCCCAAAATTTTCTTTGTGCTACTTACACCTTAGTTCGGGGCCCTACTACTATTGTCCCTATTTTTTCATGACATAACAGAATCACAAAAAAGAAAAACAAATTTTTTTTTTTCCTTAAAATTTGTTCACGTTGGGGGTTTTTCCCAAATTAAACCTTTCAAAAAATACTTTCCCAAAATTTAAGCAAATGAAATTTTAAAAAGGGAAGCCCTTTAATTGGAAAAGCAAAAATTAAAAATCAAAACCATTAAGGAAAAGAAATCCTAGCAGGGGGTGCTTTTTTTCCTATTTTTGAAAACTCAACTTACAAAAATAAAAAAAACTTATGAAAAACATTTAAAAGTACCCTTTTTATAAAATTCCCGATGAAAAATTTTAAAATAAAAAAGCATATATTTTTAATCAAAAAATTTCAAACAACAGTTTTTAAATGCGTTTAAAGTGCTCCAGCTGATCGGGAAATTCTTTTTTAAATCAAAAGGGAAAAAATTTGTTTCAGTTTGAACAAAGCTGCATTTTCCTTTAAGTTTAAAGAGCTGTAAAAAAGTGGAATTAAAAATGAAAGGGAAACGAAACCCTTTTGTTGTGGTTTTTGGGCCGCCCCACTGGTTTCCGATAGCCGATCGCCCTTTTTCGCCCGAAATAACACATACAAATTTTAACAATGAAACGCTGACCAATGCCAAGTCCCCTCGCAGCATCGCTGAGGCCCCTTCGACAATTGTAATTTTTTGGGTTTGAGATCTTTGTGAATTACAAAAAACCAAAACCTATGGTATTTTAAAATTTTTGACATTCAAAGATTTTTCCCCAAAAAAAGAATTACGTTTTCAAGATCAAACTTAAAGGTAAAGGAAAAATGATAACAAAATTTTTAGGGGACTTTTTTTTACTTTGACAAAACTCCAAAAGAAAAAATTGAAGGGGGTTTTCCAAATGTAAGAAAATTGAAAAACCCAAAGAAGGGCAATCTCGGGAAAAGTAGGTTGTTTTGGGGGGGGAAGTCTCATCATGGGAGGCCAAAAAAGGGGGGGTCCCCGCTGAAAAAAATTTTAAAAAAGAACCCTTCTGCCCCGACTCAACCCAATAAAATTTAACTTTGACGGGAAAATGTTATCACTGTGAGAGAAAATTTAATTTGTAATCATGTAAAAATCCCTTTTCAAGAAAAACACAAAATGAAAAGATGCCGACATTTTTAAATTTGAAAGGTTTTTTTTTCCAAGAAAAGGCCCCCAAAAAAATCCAAACCCCAAAATTTCCCATCAAATTAATGAAAATTTTAAAGTTTTTAATTCCAACCTAAATCAAATGTAAATAAAGCCTTTTTGGGCGTCTCCGTCTTCTTTCGCGAAACTTAAAGTTCGCACCCTTTTTGGCTGGGGGGGGCATCAGATCGCGAAAATAAATGTGAAAAATGGTATACAAATTTTTAACAATAAAAATAAAATTAAAAAATAAATAATAGTGAAATATTTATAAAGCCCTTCCTCCATGCAGTGGGAGCTCATTGCGTTTTAACCAAAAATATACAAAATTTTAAAAAACATGCAAAAGGTCTTAAAACCCCCACATTCAAACAAAACAAAAAAAAAAAACAAATCATACATAAGCACTTGCCCCACACACCCCATAAAAATGGCACACACAGACCATATACACAAACGCAAACACAGCATAAACCACCCTCAAAGTCAAGTGCTTTTACAAACAATACAAACAATTTTATATTATCTTATTCAAACAAACCGGGATTTTTTTAAAATTTGGAAAAAAAAAAAGCCTGCGTGAAAAAATTCACTAATAATAAATAAAAAAAATAACCAAGTCAAACCCTTGGAGAAAAGTTTAAGGACCTTTGGCAGGTTTTCCCCTTCTGACATATCTTTCAACCAGCTGTCCCCATTGGCTGGATAAGGGAAAAGCGGGAAAACCTACAAAAACCACCAAAAAAAATCCGGACAATTTTCCACCACAAAACGCTTTCAAACTTCAATACCCTCCCCAATTTAAGCTTTAGGCTTTGACTGAGTTGGGAATTTTCCATAGACCCCACCACAAACACACACACCCCCCAAAAATGCGCGCATTTACAAACTTTTTCAACAGAATTTTAAAAAATTTCCTAAAGAAATTTTTTTTTCCCCCACATTTTCGACTTGGGGAAAACCAAAATTTTGGGTTTTTAAAGGGGAAAATTGCCTTTTGCGCTTTCCCCCCCTTTGGCAAAAGGTTTTTATCCAAAAAGAAGATTTGGAATAGGGTTTGTTTAGAAAATTACCCCAATACAAAAGACAAACAAAGCACAAGAAAAAACAAAAAATAAGGACGACATACCCCTTAAAAAAACCGGGGGGGGGGGCCAAGGATGCTTTGATGCTAAATTTAGTGTCGATCCAAGGGGAAGAACTTGTCCCTACATAAGGGATAACATACAGACACACACACACACACAGAACAATTTTGAAAATTTTTAGGCCATTCCCAAGGCAAGTTTTCCCGAGCCCAAATTTTTCAAAAAAGGATTAGACCTGAAACCCAAAAACAAAGAGACCCCGGGGTCAAAAAAATAATGTCTGACCCCTTTTCCCCCTCCCCCCCCCCCCCCCCCCCCCTCCCCCTCCTTTTAAAAATTAATTTGTGTGATTGCTGTTGTGCTGCATGCGTGCGTGGTTAAATTTTTTTTTCATGTTGCGGGGGTACGCAAAGGGGCTTTAGCTCAGGAAACTCCTTTTGATCCCTTTTCCCCTGCAAAGTGTGTTTTGGAAAAATGACCTTCTTCAAAACCCTTTTTGCCCCCAAAAGAGATTCCAAGGGTTTTTTCAGCCCCCCCCTCCCCGCAAGTGACTGGTTTGGCCCCCAAGGTGCGCACCCCTTTTTGAAACCCGCCTTTTTAGTTCCCCTTTTTTGGGCCCCCGCAATGACATGAAGCAATTTACCCCGCAAGAAACGCCAAAGTTTTTTTTTTTTTTGTGCAAGTTTTTTCAAACCCTTTTAAATTTTTTTAGTTCCAAAATTTTTGGGTCAAAGCTTTTAAAAATAAACCCCAAATTTAAAAAAAAGTATAAAAATTAGTAATTCATCCCAAAACCAAATTTTTTTCGTGTCAATTTTTGGGGCACTTTTTAATTCAAATCCTTTTTTTCTATTTCCCCCCTTTTCCCCTGTCATCAGTACCAAAATTTTTCATTATTCTGGGACCTACTGAATTTTTAAAAGGCGCTTTTAGGATTTCAAGAAAATTGGGGGGAGCCCCCCCCCCCCCCCCCCCCCCCCCCCCCCCCCTTTGGAAAAAAGGGGTTTTTTATCCAAAAGAGGGTCAGTGGGGGGGGGCCCAAAAAAGGGGCAAAAAAATGCAAATTTTTGCATGTGTACACCACACAACACCCACACACACCCCACACACAGAGGGGGGGGGGGGGGGGGGGGGGCGCAAAGTGTTGAAGAAGAAAAAACCCAAATTTCCCCCCTAAACCCAAAAGATGATGGCAGGTATAACTTCCTATGGGGATTGGGCCGTAAAATCGTCCCCCCAAACCCCTAGCCATCAGCCTCTTTTTTTTGGGCACCCCGATGCCCATTTTTTTTTTGGAATTTTGGGGTACAAACCTCTTTCCCTTTTAAAACCCAAAAAAATACCACTGACGAGGAAAGAAGCCCCTTGTTTCAGAAAAATTTTTGGAAAAATTTTAAAAAAAATCTTTTGCAAAACTGACAGGGGGCCCTTGGGTAAAGAATCGAGGAACGCTAACCCCCTGTTAGAAAACCCCCCCGCTTTCTGGGACTGGAAACTGACCAAAAAATTTACTCTTGGGACGGTTTCCCAAAATTTTGGGACCAGGGGGTACAAGGGTTTCTTTTGAAAACCCCGTGATGTTCGAAAAAGAAAGCTAAAAAAAACATTAAAGGGCCTTTTTACTTACAAAAAAAAATAAGGTTACGTAAAAATTAAAACCCCTTTTTTAAACGAGATTTTTATTAAAAATTTAAAAAAAACCGAGATTTTGTTTTTTTTTTTGATGTTTTAAACCCGGTTCACAAATTAGCCTCCCCTGATTTCTCTTTGGCCCAAACCCTTTGGGGCAATTTTAGTAAGCTGAGCAAAGATGGCGGACCTTCCCCGTAAAGCGATAGTAAAAACCGAAAGCGCCCCGACCATTTTCCCTGCTCGATTTTGCCCAAGGGCGTTTTCATGGAAGCAGAATTTTCCTTTAAAACACTGCACCCTTTCATAAACCAGTAAGTAAACATTAAACGGGGGATCTGCTTTTTTTTAAATTTCAAGTCATGGCTCTCACGAAATTTTGTGAAAAATTGTCAAACAAACAACATTTGGAAACTTCAAACCTGAATGATTCCTGGCCCATTAAAGCCCAAAATTTTTGCAGGGTCCATTGTAGCAGCATCTTTAACGGGTTTAAGTTTGGGGTTTCTCAAAGGAAGAAGAAGCAGAAGAAAAAAGTGTTTTATTTTTTTTCGATTTGGTTGAAGGGAGGTTTCGGGCTTTTTCTTTGGGCCCAAAGGGACAAACCGTTGTCTAATCGGGGTACAGTGTTTTGGAAAATTTTAAACCCCAAAGTTCCCCATCTTGAAGAATTTTGGTTTGGGACCACTGGGGGGAAAAAATTTAAAGGCAAAATTAGAAAAGGGCCGTACTTTACTGAAATAATATTGTATAAAACTTTATTAAAAAAAAAAAAAGAAAGAAAAAAAGACTTTTAAAAAAAAAAGAGGGGGGGCAGGTTTGCAAAAGGCTTTTTTCCGTATGAACTATTTTGCTGTAACTTGAGAAAGACCAATCCCAGTAGAACAAAGTTCAGTGAAGAAAATCTTCTTTAAATGTTGTGTCCTAGTGAAGGAGTTTTAAAAAAGGCATTTGACAAGGGAAATAAGCAAAAGCCTTTTAAAACTTCTTATTAGTATTCAGGAAAAAACCCCCATCAAATGGATCGAAAAAACCCAGCAAAAAAAAATTGGGGTGGTTTTCATGGGTCAAGGGGCCCCATTTATGTTTTTTTAGGAGTACCCCCAAAGGAAACATTCCCCTTTCTGGCAAATTTTTTCATGTTTTCATATATCAATTTACTTTTCAAGACATAGATTTTTTTGTTTTATTTTTTTAATTGTTAACTTTTCTTTCAGGTTTTATCCATTGTTTTAAATTGAAAATTCATTTCAGCAGACATTAATAAGAGGTGTTACAGATCCCAAAAAATCCACCTAAATGAAAACTGTTGTTTTCAAGAGCTCTATAAAAAAAAAGGGCCCCAAACCCCCGGGGTCCCCCAGTCTGCTGCCATTTTTGGGGCAATATTTTTCCCGCGGGCCCCGAAGCTGTTAAACAAATTTTTTAGTATTCCAAAAAATGTATCTAAAAAAAAAAAATTTTTAGAGCGCAGGCTAACCTTTAATAATTTGCAAATGCTTTTGGGCAAAATTCAAGGCTGTCAATGTTCATGACAAATTTTTAATAAAAAACCAACCGTTACCCTTATTAAAAAAAAAATGTTTTTTAAAACCAAAAATCACTTTTTTAAACCCTGCCTTTAACACATCATTTCCCGAAAGGGACCCGAAACGGGACTGGAAATGACTCTTGCCTGTGTTTCCAGCATTTCTCCCCCAAACCCCTGGAAGAAGAATTTTTGGAAAAAAACCCAAGGGGCCCCCATCAAACCCTTTCCCCCCCGTTCCCCCAAAAACCTTGCTTTTAAGTGGAAATTTGGTTTGTACAAAAAAAATAAAAATTTAAAAACTTTTAAACCAGAAAACCCATTTTAAAAAAAAAAGTTTTTTTGTTTTTCATCAGTTTTTAAAAATGGGGTCGGTGGGCAGGGCCTTTTTTTTTAAAAAAAAAAAAGAAATAAATTTTTAAACCCAAAATATAACTTGCTGGTAATTTTTGGCCCTCAAATTTGGGACCCTTCACATCAAAATTTCCCTTGAGGGATATGCTTACTTTAATCAAAAAAAAACCCAAAGGGTGGGGGGAACTTTTCCTCCCTCCTTGAAATAATTACGTTTGTTTTCCCGGGTTTTTTAAAAAAAACAAATAAAATTTGGGTTTTTTAAAAACCATGAAAAAAAGCTGTGTTCCTGATTTTCGCAAAAAGTGTGCTTTATGGTCCCATTACAAAGCAGGTTATAGATTTGGAAAAAAAAATTCACCCCCCCCTTTTGCAAAAATTTTGGCCCAAACCCTTAAAAAAAAAAAAAAAAAAAGAAAAAAGGGCCAAACCAACCCCGCTTACTAAATCCCTAATTTTTTTAAAAATGATGAATTTAGGGAAACCCGACCTTTTTTTATCGGGCCTTTGGAAAACAAGTGCTTCATTTTTTTTCTTTTTGGTTGTTTTTGGGGGGGGGGATAAAAAATTTACTTTTGAATTTGAGAAAAGAAAAAATTTTCTTAAAACAAAAAAAAAGGTTTCTTTTCCCAAATTTCCAAACCCAACCTTTTTTTTGACCGCGACGTAAACAAATTTTTTTTTTAAAAGGGGAAAATTTTAAAAAAAACCAAGGGAGTGTTCCAGATTGCATTAAAAATGTGATTTACAAATCCCTCATTTTCCAAAACCCAAAATGATGAAAAAAATTAAAAAAATCGTGCATTATTTTTTATGTACAAAAAAAGAAAAAGGGAAAAAGAAGCCAACCTACCTCCCTATTTTTTTTAACTTAAAACAGGAAAAAAAAACCTTTTATTTATTTTTTTTTTTTGTAGGTGACTGGTTTCTTTTAGGGGAAATTGGGTTTTTTGAAAAAACTGTTCACTGTAGGGTTAAACAAAAAGAAATCTTAATTTTACACCTGGTAAATTTCATCGTTTTCAGACAAAGCGATTTTTTCTGACAACCAAGAAGAAAGAAACCAAAAACCCCCCCAAGCAGTGATGCCACCCCCGAAATCTGAAAAAAAGGGGAATTTCTGACATTCATGACCCGTAACAATAACCCCAGTCCCCGGGTTGCAGCTCCAGCACTGAAGGACATTTTCTTTTTTAAGAATTTAAAAAACCCCCCTCAAGCAGCAATTTTGCCAGCACCCTTTTTCTTCTTTCGAGCTTTTCTTCGGCACAACATTCTGCCCAAACGCCTCCCAAAAAATGTTAAACGGCCCCTTTTAAAAAGTATTTGTTTCCCACTCAGACAAACCCTTCAGCCAAAAGAACGATGAAATTGGAAATCATGTCTTTGTTTTTTCCCGGTGCCTTACCAAAAAATTCCACTATTGTCCCCCCTTTTTGCCTGAGCTTTTTTCCCGAAAAACCCCCGACCTTTTCACTGAACTAAAAAAAGGGGGTGATGGGCTGCGATCAAGGGCACGGAAACAGGGCAAAGAAAGGGCACCAAACCCAAAGGGACCCAATTTCCCCACTTCGGGAAAATGGGAAATCCCCGCTGAACTTCTGCTGGGAAACCCCCCGGAAAAATAGTAGATTTTTTAAAAAGTAAATACCCCCACTATAAGGGGATCTGGAATAACAAAAATTTTAAATTTTAAATAGGCACCCTGGAAAATTTTTTTATAATTTAAAAATTTTTCTACCTACAACTTCAGATTGTTTTGCCCCTTTAAGACTCCGGGGATCATGGGAAATACTGAAATCTGAGGGAGTTTTTTAAAATGAGCCCCTAATGAAATTTAAAAGAACAAAACAAAAAGGCTTGTTGGGCCCGTTTCCAAAAGCCCCCCAATTTTTTTGGGTGCTTTACCCCTGAATTTTAAACAATAAAGGGGGTTTCCCCTTTTTTTTCAATGAAAGGAAAGTGGTGGGTTTTTGCATGCCCATATAAAATGCCTCACAGTTTTTTTCCAAAAAAGGGCCCAATTATTGGCTTGGGTGACCCTAAATTTTATCAATGGGGGGTTATATTTTAATCAGTAAAAGGAAAGTGGGTTTCCCCCCTTACCTCAAATACTTTTCGCCAAAAGAATTTTTAATGTTTAACCCGGGTTTCCAAAAATTTTTGGGAAAAAAATTTACCACCCACTGGAAACCCCCCGCATTATTTAAAAAACCTTAAAAAAAAAAAAGGGCCAAACCCCCAAAAGTCATATTTTTTTAACTTTAAAAAACATAATGGAAACGAAAATTTTTGTCAGGTTTTTTTTATTTTCGGAATCCCTTTTTTAAAAAATATAAATTTCAAAAAGATTTCCGGCATAAGAATTTAATTTGGAAAAAAATAAAATTAAATTTTTTGATTTAGTTCCCCTAAACATTTTTTAAATTTTTTCCCCAATAAATTTAAACTTGGGAACTAATCCATGGGTAAAACCAGCCAATTACTCTTTTTTTTGAAAAGTCTGGAAAAAGGGTCAAAAATTGATAAAACCGAAATCCCCCGATTTGGTCCCGAAAAAAATGAAAAAGAGAAAATGGGGGGGGAGGGGGGGGGGGGGAGTGTTTGTTTTTCCACTGGGGATTAAAGGGTCATTTTGACCAGTGTTTAGAAAAAATTTAATAGAAAAGCAAAAAAACAGAAGGGGAACATTTTAAATTTTCCTCTCTATGAAAAGTTTAATGCCCCTTTAACCCGAAGTCAAGAAAATTCCCGTTTTTGTGACATTTAAGGTCAAAATTTTTTCAAATGTCCCAAATTTAAAATTTTTCTTTTCCCCCAAAATTTTTTAAGGGATTTGGCAAAACATTGAAAGACCAAGCAACCCCAAAGGAAAGGAAAACCCGATTTTGGGGCCCCAAAAAAAAGGGGAAAATCACTGATTGGGCTGCTTTTCGGGAAGATGTGGGGAAGGGGAAGGGGAGTTTTTTTGGGCCCCGCCAAACCCAAACCCTTTTTTTGTCAAGAACACTGTTAATAAATTTTTGCCTATTTATATGAAGTTGGGGCTTCGGCCTTTTACCAAAACATAAACCCAACCGGGATTTTTTTTGTGGACCCCCCAAGGGGACATTTTAATTTTAGACCTCAAAAGCCACAATTGTTTGGCCCGTGGCTTTTTAAAAATTTTTTTCTACTTTAAAACCGTTTTGCAACGGGGCTCCCCCAAAAAAGGGGGGAAAAAATTTCAAGCATTTTTTTGTTTGACATTGAAGTAAATGTTTGAAACCTTTTTTCAAACCCAAAGTTTCCCCCAAAAACCCCTTTTTATGGTAAAAGGAAACCCAAAAAAAAGCTATCTCAAAAAGTCAATTGAATTAAAAGACCTTTAATTTGGGAAAAAAAATTTACTTGTCCCCCAAAAAATGAAATGCCAAAAAAAATAAAAGGGAAATTTTTTTCCCCCTTAACTTAAATTTTTCCCTACTTTTTAATACAAGCTTTTTAAATTTTTTCAAAAAGGACTAAAAAAATTTATGGTTAATAAAGCTATTTAAATTTGGGTCCAACCCATCGACTTGTTTTATTTTTTTTTCTAATTCCCCAAAAAAGGGGAAAATTTTAAAAGAAAAGAAAATCCTTGTATTAAGTGTCAAAAAACACAGAATTCGAACTTCTTTTACTTTTTTCAAAAATTTTTTTTATGTGTGGCCGAAAAAGCTTTTTTTTTTTTTTAAAAAGTAAAATGGGTAAAAGGGGTACCAAACCTTTAAAAAACCTTCAAAAAACAACCAAAATCAGGCTAAGAAGGGGGGGGTCTTAAAAAGGGGGGGGAAATTTAAAACAAGATACCAAAAAATGGGTCTTTTTCGCGGGGAAAAAAGCTTAAAAGGGAATCACTGAAATCACAATAAACCAAAAATCTGTTTTAAAAAGGGAAAACAAAAACCCAATTAAAAAAAACAAAAATTTTTTTTTCTGCAAACTTAACTTCAACTTGTGGGTTTAAAGTACAGGAACTCCCTGAAATAAGACTTTTGGGATTGAAAAGACCCCCTCCCACATATAAAAGCTATTCTTTGCCCAAAATTCAAATAACCCCTTAAAGGGGAAAAAGCCCCTTTAAAAACCTGACCTTTTGAATGAAATTTTAAAGGGTTTTAAAAAAGAGTTTTTCCCCTTTAACAAAACAAAAACTCAGTCAAAAATAAAGTAATTAATAAATATTTTTTTATAAAAGATTAAATTGCTTTTTAAACAGATTTATTTCTTTTTTCCTGAAAACATTAATTTCTAGAAAACCGGGGTTTTGGAACCTATAAGTTCTAGAATAACAAAAGTTAAAAAATAATTTCCCCAAAAAGAAAAAAAATAATTTCCCGACCGGAAAAAATTTCCGGGAAAATTTTACCTCTGAAAATTTTCAGAAACCCTTTCCCCAAAGGGGATGGAACCCTTTAAAAATTTTTGGTTTCCTTCCAAAAAAATTTTATTTTTGCCGGGGGAAAGGGTTTTATTTCAACAATTTTAAAATAAGCGAAATGTGCAGTTCCCCCTCCCAAACAGAAAAGACAGCACCTTTCAGCACCTGTGACCCCCTTCTGGGCCCACCCCTGTTCCATCTGACAAACCTAGTTTCTCACCCGAACACAAACAAGTAGTATCAGGTTTTTTTTTTTTTAAAAATTTTTTTTTTTTTTGAAGGAAATGCATGTTCTTTTTAGGAATTCCAGTTTTGGAAAATTTAAATGCCTCTGAAACGAGCTCACTTTACGTGGCTCATCTTTAAGACCGGTGTTCACATCGGACAAAATTAATTGCAATTGGGTTTATGTTAAAAGAATGGACTTTTCCCTTTCCCCTTTAAAACAAAAATTTTGGGCTTTGAGAAATTTAAAACTGCCCTCCCTGGTAAAAACAATTTTTTTTTATCTAAACACATATACTTAGCTTGGTGAAACCCCAGTTAAAAAATTTCAACAGAAAAGTTCAAGGACAACACTGTTGTTTTCACAGATTCCTTTTTGTGTGCTAACTGCATTCTGATGACAGACCTCAGTGTTTTCGTTTATCTGAAAAAGTGCCCCAGATTAGGTGTAAAATTATGACAGGACCTCAGTGTATGTTTTGAACTGAAAAAAGACCCTCAAATTTGATTAAATGAGACAGGACCTCAGTGTTTCCCTTTAAAAAAGAAAAAGTAGCCCCCGAAAAGGGGTATGGGTGAAAGGACCTCAGTTGGGGTGTTTGATCTGAAAAAGAGCCCTCAGATTAGGGGGGAAGAGAGGGGAAAAAAAACCACAAAAACAAACAAACAAAAAAAGCTTCCTTAGCCAGAATTTAAAAAAGTGGGGCCCCAAATTTTTTCCCCCCCTTTTCCCGGTTGTGTGGATTCCCAAAGGGGACTGCCGTCAAATGGCCCAAAAATTTTCCCCCTTTCCAGGTTAAATGGTTATGCAATGTAGAAAAGCCTTTCTACAGGCCCAAAAATTTTTTTCCCTTTCCCCCGGTTAGTGGGTGATTCAATAAGACCCCCCTGTCCCAAAGGCCCGAAATTGGGTTTCCCCTTTTTTTGGGTTTTTTTGTGATTCAAGTAGCTGCCTGTCTACAGGCCAGAATTGTTTCCCCTTTCCCCGGTTTTTGTTTAGGAAAGCATTAAACCGGGCCCTTTTAAAAGGGGCCCGAAAATTTTCTTTCCCTTTTAGGTTTGTGGGGGTGATGCAATGTAGAATTCCTGTCACAGGGCCAAAATTTTCCCCCCCCTTTCCCGGGTTTTTGTGTGAAAGCAATTTAGACAGCCTTTTTTACTGCCAAATTGGTTTTCCCCCTTTTCCCGGGGTTTTTGTCGAAAGGGAATAAAGCTTTCCTGTCCCACAGGCCCCGAATTGTCTCCCTTTCCAGTTAGTTTGTGATTCAATTTTAGACTGCCTGTTACAGGCCAGAATTGTTTTTCCCCTTTTCCCCGGTTAGGTGTGGATTCAAAAGTAGACTGCCTTTCTACGGGCCCGAATTGCCCCTTTCCCCGTTATGTGTGATGCAATATAGACTGCCTGTCTACAGGGCCCAAAATTTTTTTCCCCCCCCCAGGTTTGTGTTTGATGCAATTAACGCCTGTCTACAGGGCCCAAATTTTTTTTCCCTTTCCCTTTTCGGGTATCAATTAAAACTTCCGTCAAATGGCCAGGTTTGGAAATTTATGGACAGGGCCCCAAATTGACCTCCCGGGTTGTTTTTACCCCCCGGGGGGTTCGGAAACCCCGGTTTTAATCAAAGGGCCCGCTGGGTTTGAAATTTTTTCCCTTTTTAGGTTTCTGTGTCAATTAGACTGGGCCTTTTTTTGGCCAGGGGGGGATTCATGGCCCAAACCTGCGTTGGGGCCTTTTTCCCGGAGTTTTCCCCCGGTGGGTTCGGGAAACCCGGAATAAACCCCCTGCAAAGGCAAAAACCCAAAAGGGGCCAGGGCGGCGGCCTTTTGAAAAAAACGGCCGTCATTTTTAAAACCCCCCCAAGGGATGGCCCCCCATTGTTAAAGGGTTAATGCCGACCAATTTTCCCGGGGGTAAACAAGATGGGAAAAAAAGAAAAAAGCCTAAAAAATGGAAAATCTAAAGAGAACCATGGGGGCAGGGTTAGGGGGAAAAAGGGGGGGGCAGTGCCCCAAAACCCCAAAGTGTTGAAAGAAGGGTGGTTTCATTCCCCATCCAAAAACCCTAGGGTGAATTTAAAATGAAGGGGAAAACCCTTTAAAAGTAAGGAAAAGCGGGGTAATTTCTTTAATGTGGAATGTTAAATTTGGGGGTGGGAGGGGGGGGGAGATGAGTTAATGGTGGAAATTCAAACCCCAAATTTTAAATTTTTTTTTTTTAAATTAATTGCCCCAATTTGGGAAGGAAAATGTTGGGTTTTGGTGATTCCCGGGGCCTTTGTAAAGGATGGGGTTTGGGTGGTGGGTGGGGTTTTTGTTTTTGGGGGTTTTTTGGGGGGTAGGTAGTTTAAGGGGCGTTTAAGTTTCAACAGGAAACATTTTAGAAGGAATTTTTTTTTTTTTTTTTTTTTTTTCAATTTTGGTTTGTTTAATTTTGGGAAAAAAATTTTGGTTTTGGGGCACAAACCGGCCCCCCTGGGGGGTGGGTTGGTTGGGGGTGTGGGGTTGTGGTCAACCCTTTTAGAAGAGGAAAAAAATTCAAAAAACCATAATTCAAACCAAAATAAACCCTTTTAAAATTTTCCCCCGAATTTAAAATTTCCCCCAAAAAGTTTTAAACAAATTTTTAAAATTTAAAATAAACTTTAAAAAAATAAATTTAATTTTTTTGTTGTTTTCCCCCCCCGGGGCCCCTTTAAAAACCCCCGGAAAATCTTCCAAAAAGGGGTGAAGGGAGTTTTAAAGCCCCTCCACACTCCCTTCAAAAGACCCACAAAAAAATTCCCAAAACAACACAACCCAACCCCACCCCAACTTCACATGGGGGGCCCAAAAAAGCTTTTTAAACACAAAACCCATGTCACAATTAAAATTTAAAACCGCATACCCCTAACCCCCAAAAAGCTTCCCCACACAAACCCCCCAAGAACCCCCCTTTCCCCCCCTTTTTAAAGGCCCCCGGGAGGGAAAAAAGAAGGGAAAGGTTGGAAAAAAAGGGGTTTTGAAAGTCCCTTGGGGGAAAAAGCCCCACCCAAAAACCCCTCCAAAGGGGGAGGGGGAAAGGGGCTAAACAATGTTTCCCCACAGTTTTCCCCAGCCCGGAAACGGAAAACCCAACCCGGCAAATTTTGGGGAATTTGTTTAAAGGGCCCAACAGGGTAGGCAATTGAAAATCCTTTTTCCCCCCACCATGCGGCCCAAAACCCCCCCTTGGGTGAAGGAAGGGGACCGGGGAAAAAAAGAATAAAAAACTGGAAAAAAATGGCAGAAAACCCCCCACATTTTTTTGTAAAATTCAAAAAACCCTAACCCCGCCCCTCCAAAAGAAACGGGGGGATTTGCTTGAAACCAAAACACCAGCCCCCAACACAAAACCGAAGGTCCAAGAAACAAACCCAATGGGGGAAAGGGAATGAGCCAAAAGGGCCCAACCCAAAAACCCTATTCCCCTTCTTCCCCCCCTTCCACTCAAGTACCAAACGAAAAAAAATTTTTTTTAAGGGAAAAAACCTTTTGAAGATAAAGAAACCAAAAAATTTTCCCCCCAAACAAAAAATTTTTTTAATTTTAAAACCCAAAAAAACCCCCCCAAAAAAGAAACCCTTCAAAAAAAAAAAACCCAAAAACCCCGAAACCAATAACTTTAATCCCCTGGGTGACCCAAGAAACCAAAAAAACTCTTCCCCTCTGCAAAAAACCAGAGGTGGGGGAAAGGGGAATTTCGGGACCGGGGCCGATTTTTTACAGGGGGCAGAAAAAGGAAACCAAGGGGAATCCCAAACCCCAAATACCAGGCCTTCCCCCAAAACCCCCAACCACCTACTCCCAAATGGAAAATTGAAAAGGGGAAAATTTTAGGGATTTAAAAAGAAATGAAGGGTTTAAAAAAACCAAATTTTAAAAAAGGGAACCCCCCACCCCAAACCCCCAAATTTCCTTTTTAATTTTTAAAAAAAAAGAAAAGGAAAAGAAAAGACTTAAACCCGGTTTCAAAAAAAAAAAAAAAAACCCAAAAAAACAAAAAATTGAAAAATTCTTACCACCTATGGGACCCAAAAAAAGTGGCCCGGTAAAGCGACTTAAATTGCCCTCCTTTTTTCATTAAAGGCCCGGGGTTGGCGGAAAGGTTTTCATTTAATTTTTAAAAAACCCCCGGGAAGAAATTTTAAATTTTACCTTTTGGGGTATTTTAAGAACCCAAACCGGACCCCCCAAAACTTCCCACAAGGGAAAAAGGTCCCCCTTAAAAAAATTTTTACAAAACCAATAATCACAATAGAATTTTTTCCCAAGGGCTAAAAGGGGAAAGAAAAATGTTGTTGGAGGTTTTTAAAAAACTGGTGGTCCCGAAAAGGGAAAACCCAAATTTTTTAAGGGAAAGGACCCGCCCCGTTTAACCTTTTCCCGTGGGGTTGGGGGGGGGTGGTTGGGGGGGGGAAATTTTTAAAACCTAACCTTGCTTTAAGGGGGGAATTTTGAAGGGGGGCAAAAAAAACCACAAACCCCTTTTTTTTTTTGGGTTTTTTTGGGCCAAAAAAAACAAAAAAATGAAAAATTTTTTACCCCCCAAGGATTTAAATGTTTCGGCCCCCGACAGACCTTTTAAAAAAAATTAAAGGAATTTTTTTATTTTTCCGCGGGTTTTCCCTTTTTGCATTTTTTGTTTGTTTTTTTTCCCCCGGGGTGGAAAAAATTTTAAAATAAAAAAAAGGAAACAATCAGGAAAATATATTTTAAATTTAAATAAAAAAATTGGTTTTTTGGGAAAAATTTTTTTTTGAAATTTCCGTTTTAAATTTTTTGGGCCTTTTAAAAAATGTTGGATTCAAAATTCTAATTTTTATTTTTATATGGGGAAAGGAGGTTAATTCCTTTTTGTTGTGGTTTCCCAAGACCAACTGATAACAAAATTGATCAATTTAAAACCCGGTGTTTTGGGAAAAAAGGCCATGTTTAAATGGAAACAACAATTTAAAAAACAAGAAAGTTAAGCGGGGCTTTCCAATTTTTGTGGTTTGTGTTTGTGGGGAAAGGGAAAAAATTTTTTGGTTGGTGGTGGTTTGGCCACAAAACTTTGTGCCTGTGTGTTTTTTGGGTTTGTTGGTGTGGTAGGTTTGTTGGCCGAAAAACACCGTGGTTGGTGTGTTTTGTGGTGGGTTTTGTGTGGGTGGGTTCCCCCAAAACCCCCAACCCAATTCCGTCCCATTATTTTTGGAATTTTTTGCCCCTGAAAATTGGCATTTTTGCCCCGGGATTTCAATTGCCCATTGGTGACATTTTCCCTGATTCAGACGTTTTCCCCCGGAAAAGAAAAGAAATTTAAAAAAGAAAAAGGGTGGAAAAACCGGGAAGAAAAGCTAAAAAATTTTTCCAAATTTTTAAATAAAACACATTTGGGGGTTCCCAATTTTTTTTGGTGGTTTTTTTTTAAAAAATTTTTTATTTTTAAAAAAAATCCGTAAAAATTAAAAAAAACATTTTTAAAATTTAAAAAAAGGGTAGGGTTTTTAAAAAAAAATTTAAATTACCAAAATTGGAAAAAACCCCCTGGACCAAAATTTTAACAAAAAAAAAAAAAAAAAAAAAAAAAAAAAAAAAAAAAAAAAAAAAAAAAAAAAAAAAAAAAAAAAATTAACCAAATTTTTAATTACCCTTTTGGGGTTTTTTAAGGGGCCCCAAGGGGGGGCCCCAAGGGGGTTTATGTTAAAACCCCAACCACCCAAAAATTTCCCTTGGGGGGGAACCAAAAAAAAGAAAAACCCAAACCCACCTGGCCCAAAACCAAAGAAAAAAAGTGCAATTTTGTTGTGTGGTTTTTTAAATTATGTCATTTGTAATTAATCAGTAAGCATCACATTTCACATTTCATTGCTTGCGCTGATCTAGACATAAGGCTATCGCAGATCTAAAGAAGAGAACAAAACTATGCAACTTTCCACAACTTGGTTTCGGAAAAAATTGTCAGTCATGTGTTGAAAGAAGAAATCTTTACACCCAAGATACAACGCAAGATTTTATTGCATGCGGCTTTCCTAGTCATATGTGTCACTAACTGTTAGTCCCAGCTGAAGAAGAAACAGAAGTCACACTGCTACATTGTGAGAATAAAAATGCAGCATGGTACCGTTGAAGTCACAAGGATCATTTGCATATTCAAGAACTGCCATGATGATTTCTGTTGCAGAAGCTCCACAAATGTTCAGGTGTGTCAGGTTTCAAGTTCATGCCGAAAACACGACAGATGAGACCTCCGGTGCAGATGTAGCCTTGATGTGCGGCATGTTGCCCCTGATGTGCGGCTGTTGCCCCTGATGTGCGGCATGTTGCCCCTGATGTGCGGCATGTTGCCCATGATGTGTGGCATGTTGCCCCTGATGTGCGGCATGTTGCCCATGATGTGTGGCATGTTGCCCATGATGTGCCACTTGGTGCCCATGATGTGCAGCAGCTTGTTTCCCCTGATGTGCAGCCAGTTACCCCAGCACAGCCACACTGGAGGGAAGCCAGTCCCCTGAAAGACAAAGCTAAAGACTTTAGTCCGAGGAGACCTGTGAAGAGAAGGCACTATGAAACTGTGATTCCCAATTGTGGAATGATTTCCTGTGTAGTGATATTGAAAAAAATTGCAGTGAAATTGAAAAAAAAATGCAGTGAAATTGAAAAAAATGGTAGTGTTTTTGAAAAAAAAATGGTAGTGAAATTGAAAAAATCATAGTGACATTGAAGCAAACAAGACATTTACTGCTGTAGCCAAGGTGCAAGATTATGGTTAACACAAAATCTGGGAACTGAAGAGCCAACCACCTCCACAGAAAGTGATTAGTTTTCATTCCCTCCCTTCCTGTCCTCGCCCACAATAAAATTGAAGCTGATTCTAGATTACCTCTCTTTCTGTTTCTAATATTGATTGAAAAGGTCAAACTTTCCTTGTGTGTATGTGTGATTGTGCTGAGGGGAGGAGCCCACTTACTTATGTGCACGTGTATTCATATGTGTGAGCGTGTGTGTGTGTGAGCGTGTGTTTGTGTGTATGAAAATTTGTTCTTGGTTTTGTTTCAATTTTTGTATGGTCAAAACACTGCTATAATTCAAGACGGTGTTAAATGGTGGGTCCCAAGGGTAGCCACTTTGAAAGTCAACAACATGAAATGAAGCTTGTTAATGCCATGAATTTTTGCTAGATGTGTTAATAATGTCTCAAAATTTAACAGTTGGTGTAAAACAATGTTGTTTTGCACAGGACTGTTTGTTTGTGAGGGTAAGATATACGCCAATTATTGCAGTGAGTAGTGCATGCATGCAAGTGACCTTTTTTTCCCTTCAGCATTTTTTTCTTAATTTATTTGCAATGTTGTTGCCAAAAATTGTATTTGTTGTTCATGTATATTTATAAAAAAAAATTAAACCCCCATTTGTCTATTAACATTCCTGAGAAATGTTTTTTGTGTTTTTCCCTGTGTTTTCACTGAAACTTTCTCGGTTTTCTGTTGTTTACTCCAAGAAATGTTCGGGTTTTTTTTCATTTGAAAAAAAAAAAAACTGAAACAGAATTATCTGTTTTACGGTAATTCTTGTTTGCACTTACATTACTTTTATTAAAAACTTTTTCATAAAAAAAAAATATTGCAAAATCCAAATGGGCACATACATAATAAATACGACGGAAAAAGATGTTTTTAATGACGGGCGGAATCAAACAGTTTTAAACAGAGTTAAATGACCACTGCAAATGATACAGCCTTAAAAAGTTCTGTTGACAACTGATGTCTCGCTTTCCCAGCGCAACATGAGCTCGCGCACCACACCACACACACCACCACACACCACTTACCACCACTCCCCTTCATTTCCTCTCTCTGATCAGCAGTGGGCACACAAAATCTGAAAACACAAATACAAAAACCAAGTTCCCTGCACGTTGATGGAGTGGACATTTTTTTCTTTCACATAGCTTCTTGATGCCTGGGAGGGCGGCTATTGGATGTGCGTGCTCAACACTAGCGAACACTTGGGAGAAGTTGGCAATCCAAAAAGAGTTTTTTCTTTTTCCCTGTCTGCGCTGCCTGATTGGGCCCACTGTACCCCAAACTGGTAAAGAGACAAAATGCTCTTGTAAATGAAATAAACGTGGGAGCAGTTGGTGGTGACTTGAACCCGTTTTTTAATGGGTCTAAAATGTCCCATTGCTAGAAAGAAGCGTAAGCCACTTGCTGTCCCTGGAAAACAGTGCTCCCCTTCGTTTGGGTGTTCTTTTCCTCGTTTTTTGGTTTGGAGATCAAAATGTGTAAACGAAACTGAATTTAGTGAACAGTTCCAATCATAGACATTTAAATTGGTTATTCTACACAAAACCTCCTTCCCTTCACAAAGCACCCATCGGAAATTTGATGTACAGAACCCCGCCAATTTGACCTCAGGTTTGGCAGTTTAATTGAAAGGGCCCCCCGTTAAAAAACCCCCGGTCAAGACCACCGGTTACCCCGCCCCAAGGGCCCATAAATGCGCGGTTGTGGGGTTAACTCCTTTTAAGATTTAAAACCAGGGGAAGTCAGGTTTAATTTCCATTTAAAGTCGTTCATGAATAGGGCCCCCAGGACTTTTTCCTTCTAGGTTAGTGTTGAGCAATAGGGGATACCTGCCCACACCCAGGTCCCTGTGGATCTACTACGGGTTTATCTATTCCTATCCAGTTTGTCCCCCTTTGGGTTCCACTACGGGCTGTTTACCCAAACCATACGTTTTGTTCCCTTCCAGGTTAGGTCTGACCCACTATAGGTTTACCTGTCCATATCCAGGATTTTTTCCCTTTCTCGCTAGGGTGTGCCCCACTGCAGGAAACCCTGCCACTATACGGATTGTTTCCCTTTCTACATGTGTGACCACTGCAGGAACCTGCCCACACCCAGGTTGTTTCCCTTTTAGTTAGTGTGTCCCCCACTGCGGGAACCTGTCCCTTTTCAGGATTGTTTCCCCTTCTCACTAGTGTGTGACCCGCGCAGGATACGTTCCACTATCGGATTTTTTCCCCCTTTAGCTAGTGTGGACCCACTGCAGGATACATGCCCATACCCAGGTTTGTTTCCTTTCTCGTAGGTGTACCCCGCAGGATACCTGACCAAACCCGCATTGTCTCCCTTTTCCCAAAGGTTAATGTGTGACTCCGAAATGCTGTCTTCCCATTGTCCAGGTTATCCCCATTTCAGGTTACGAGGATCCACAGGCATTTGCCCAGTACCTAGAGTTGTGGGTTTAAGCATCATTCTCTCTCTTGCCCCCCTGCTGGGTTATTGTGTGATTACTTTTTAGGCTGCTGCATTTTTCCCCCGGTTTGTTCCCTTAGGGTTTTTGTTTGATCCGTAGACTGTTATTTTTAGGATTTTTCCCTTTGTGGTTTTTGTGTGGTCCCTGAGATTTTAACAGCACACTTCGGATTAGGGTCATTTCAGGTTGTCCCCCACAACCCAGATTTGTCCCCCTTCCTCGGTTTGTTTGGTCCCTGTAGCTCCTGTCACTTCCCGGGGTTGTTTTCCCTTTTCCAGGATATTTTGGATCGAGTGCACCACGAGTTTGTGCCCTGGTATTTTTTCTTTTTCCGTTTTGTGTGTTTTTTGGTGCAGGCCAGATTTTGGGGGTCCGGGTATTGTTTCATTTTTCCAAATTAGTGTGTTTTTGGGTGCAGGCCACGAGTTGGTGTCCTGGTATTGTTTCTTTTTCCAAAGTGGTTTTTTGGGCGGGAAAGTTTCCCCACCTCTGCTTTTTTTCAAAACCAGCATTTTCTTTGATTTTCCCCACGACAACCGTTGCCCCAAAAATCCTCAGTGTTATCTCCCTTTGTACATGTGCATGCGAAAATCCAATCATTTTTAAAATTTTTCACTTCCTTAAAAACACCGGAGCCCCGCCAATAATTTTTCTGTAACGAAAAGTTTCCCCCTTTTTAAAAGTTTCACAGTTGATCAATTCACATTTGCCCATTAACTATTTTTCTAAAGGGAAAAATCAAAAAAAAAAAACAAATAGTCCTTAAATATTACAAGACCCCTTTTATCAAGAATTTCCGCAGCCCCTTTGGGAGAAGCTCCATTTTTGGTCACACGGTGCATCTTTTTGTTCAGTGTTTGTCCACTGCACGTTTGAAAAAACCCTTTTTTATTTTTTCCCTTGTTCCCATGACTAAAACGCAGTGTCTTCTCAGTCACAGAGTTGGGAGTGTATTGCATCATGCAAGGATTGAAAGTCATGCCCCACACAAGTTTTTGGTTTTTTTGCCCCTTTAAATTTTTCCAACCTGTTGACAAAAACCCCTGGTCAACCGTACCCATTCCGGGTTTCCCCGCCGGGGCACTGCGTACTAGTTTTTTTTTTTTTTAATTTAAATCTTTTTTCATTTCTTCAAAGTTCAACATAAATATATCTTTCTTCAATATCATAATTTATGAAGGGTTTTTTTATGCACAAAATATATATATTTACAAAAACAAAAAAAAAGGGAAAAAAAAACCCCACTTTTTCCTTACAACAAATAGCCAAAAAGCAAAAACAATTGAAAAACAAAGTGCAGTGAGAGAAAATAATTATAAATAAAATAAATAATAATAATAAAAAATTTGGGGATAAATAAATAAAGAAAAAATAAATTAAAAATTACAAAAAAAAACCAAAGATTTTCATTGGGAATTATAAGCAAATGAAAGCCGACCCAACAAAACAAAAACTCCAAACAAAACAAAAAACAGTATTTTAAAAATTTTTTTAGGTAAAAAAAATTTTTAAGTGGATTTAAAAAATTTTTTAGTTTTAAGCTCCCTTTCACCAGCGGGAAACCCAAACCAAAAACCCAAAAAAAAAAAAAAAAAACCACTCCCCAACCTCCCTTTTTTTCTGCCTGTCAAAGAAAGAAAACGGGGAAAGTTTCTGAGGGAGAAAAGGATTTAAAATGAGTGGGCCCCCTTCACCAAGAAGAAAAAACCCCTAATGGAGAAGAAAGAAAAAAAAAAAGTTTGTTGGGGGTTTTGTTGGCTAAAAAAAATCAAAAAAAAAAACAAAAAAATAAAAAAAGGTCCCCCCAAAAAAAAAAAAAAACCCAAAAAAAAAAAAAAAAAAACAAAAAACCATTACATGTGTATCGTATAGGGAATGTAAAAATTTCAAAAAAAACCCTTTGGTACCCCACCTTTGTTCACGTTAAATATGACTCTTAATGAATGCAAAAATTTTAAGGTCAAAATTTTTGTTTTTCAAAACCCAAAAAGGAAACCTTGCACAGGGTGCGTCTTTTGCCTTGATGAAAATATAAAAATTTTTGCTTTAAAAAATGAAATTAACCCCAAAATCTGTTTTAACCCCATTTTATATCCAAACAATATCAGATAAAATGTATTAAAACCCAAAATCTTTTTTAACACCTTTTTTTAATCCAAACAAAATCAGTTTTCTGCAGAATTTTTTTTTCACATGTTCACATTTGTGGACAGAAGCTTAGTTAAAGCCAATTTTGGTCACTTGTACATTTCCTAATTGATGTTGGGGGGTTTGAATTTTTCGGGCAAAAATTAAAAATTGGGGTCCCCAAAAAATTTGCAGTCGATAAATTCTTTTTGTTGGAAAAAGAAAATGTAGTAAACGCAGCTGAAACACATTTTTTGTGTCATAAAAAATTTAACAATGTAAAAAAAATTTTACCCATTTAAATTTGTAAAACTAAGTTTCCCCATCATAAACGCTGCAGGCAATACTTCAGTTTTCAAAAGTAGTCCCTGTTTGTCTTGCTTCTTCTTTTAAGCTTAGATAAGAAAAATTTTGCTTAAGCCCCCCGCTGCAAAGGGCCCATCGGGGCTGTCACCCACGTTAAAATCAATACAAGCATTCATTTCACACAATTTCCTTAAAATACATTAAAAAAACCCCATCTTTTTTAAGCTTTTCCCAAAATTTTTTTTTCTTGACCCGTACTATTACCAACTGAATATTTCATTTCCCCTTGATGCTTGGGGGGGATAGTGTTAATAAACCAGTTTTAAAAAAATTTTCTTCTGTTAATGTTTGGAAAGAAGATCTTAAATTACGAAAGGGATGTCGTTTAGTAACACTGTATTTCTTCTTCTTCTTCTGCTACGCAGGTGATACCCTTGGACCTCCCTATATGGACAGCAAGGATTAATCCCATCGTCCAACAAAGGGAGGGAGTTTTTTGTTTGACCCGGTTTATCCCCCCATTAAGGCAGCCATACTCCCTCCGGGAAAAAAACACTGAAACGGTGAATAAACAGAGTTTCATCAACCCATTTTCCGCAAAAACAACATGCTGCTCAATTGGTGTTTGTTTAGTAAAACATTTACCGGAACGTGCAGGGTTCGGGAAGCATTTTTCATACAAAACTGAAATGTTTTATAAACTGTCCAAAATAGGTTGTTACATGACCTCAAACAAACATGCACATATTCCTCGCCAGTTTTGGAGGTTCCAAAGTTGGGAAAAATGCATATATAAATCTTGAAGCTTCCCCAAAATTAAATCTTTTTAACCCGGACACTTTCATAAAAGCCAAAATAAGCATGCAGACAATCATTTTTAACCACTTATGTAGGTTTTTAAAACAATGTTTTTTTTTTTTTTCTTTGTGGGCTTATCACTCCTTAAAAAAGAATACAAACAAATTGTGTCAAGGGACAAAAAAGTGATGGATTGGCAAATTTGATAAAAAGTATGTTATTTGAACAAAAAGAGTTTCATAAATTTTGTTCCAGAGGAGGGATCTTCTTGCTCCCCTCCCCAAAAGCTTTAAGAGTAAATTTTTTCCAGGGACAAACCTGAATGCATTTGAAAAAACAAGGTGTGGTGTCAGGTTGTGACAAGTGTTTCAGGAGAGGGGGTGCTGCCTTGTGCATGGGTTCCCCCTATCCCGCATTTTTTAGGGGGCTCTTTGTTGCCCTGCAAACAAACTGTGTTTTTAAATGAGGGCTCCTTTCATGCGTCTGGTGTTTCGTGTTTGTTTTCAGGATGGATCCCTCCAGGTGTAGGGATGTCACGAAAGTTCCAAAAGACCTAAAACTAGACTTGTAGGGGTGAAGTGGACTGTCAACAATGTGAATTTTTTTTATGCTTTTAGACCCGACAACTGCTAGATCGAGGTTTGTCAGCAGAGTTAAAAGACTGGGTGTGAGGGGGAATCCAGCAAGGGAAAGGGAAAGGGATGTCTGTTTGTGAAGGAAGAGGATTGGAAAAAGTTTAAGGTTTTTTTTTTTTTTGTTTTTTTTTTTTTTTTGGTTTTTTTTTTTTTGTGTTTTTTTTCCTTTAAAGATAAGTTCGGTTGTTTTTTTGTGTGGTAATTTTATGTTTGTATTAACATTGTTTTCCTTTTTACATACACAAACACCCCCCAATGGTAAAACTTTCACTCAAAAACAACACAGCAAGGACCTGTTTATAAACATCTAAGCACACACTTAAAGACCATACAAAATTAAAACCCGCATTTTCTGTGTCAAAACACATAAGCATGTGAAGATTCCCCACATGCCGCAGCACACATGCCCAAAACAACCGCAATCAAAAACACAACCACCCACACACACACCCGAGCACCACACACCAAAACACACCACAACAACCAAAACAACACACACACACCACACACACACAACCCCACCAACCACACCACATACAAACACTGACATGCCCAAAATGGGTTCAAATTTTAGATTTTTTTTCAAAATTTGTTGTGTATTAGACCTAAAAAGCCCTTAACAGCAGTTTTAATGAACGTGTGAGCATTGTCCTTAAAAATGACCCACGAGGTTGTTCAGTTAAAGGGGAGGTTCAGCATGTGTTCTGTACCACAGAACCCTTCCTCCTGGCCGACCTGTCCATGTGATGTCCCTTCAGGGTTTATTGGGGCACTTTTAAAAGGTTTTACAAGGGTTATTGTACTGCAGGGTTGTTTGTTATTTTAACAGGTCTGTTTTAGGTTACCTGTACGAGAAGGTCGTTCAGTCCTAGCAGGTCTGTCTATGGTTTCTGTTTCCAAGAGGTTGTTAGTCACAAAAATGTCTGTCTGTGTGTTAACGTATACAGAGATTGTAAGACCCTAAAAGGTCAGTCCCTATGTTACGTACCTACGAGGGCGCCACCTAGAGTTTTGTCTTGTCTTATAATCTGTACCCATAGAGGTTCAATTTTCTAGCGGTTGTCCATTTTGTTACCTGTCCTTGCAGAGGTTGTTCGCACTAGCAGATATTCTTGTTGTTCCACACCCATAGAGGTTGTTGCACTGGCGGTTGCCCCGTGTTTCCTTATCTACAAGGTTGTTCAGTCAATTTGCAGGTCTGTTTGTGGTACCCGTCTGTACAGGGGATTCAGTCATAGCAGGCTGTTGTGTGTTCCCGTCCGTACAGAGATATTAGTCATAAAGGCTGTTTTTGTGTTTCCCGTCCTAAAGAGGTATTCAGTCAAGAAGGTTGTTGTTACCTGTCCGTCAGAGGCATTTAGTCCTAGAAGGTCTTCCAGTGTTCCTGTATTGCAAAGGGTTTTTCAGTCAGGAGCAGGTTGTTTGTGTGTTACCGTCCGTACAGAGGGCGCAGGTTGCCCGCCCCCCATTTTGATCTCAAAAAATTGGTTTTAATTTTTTTTTCCCGGCACCCCAATTCTGCCGAGTGTTTAAAAAACCATTTTTCTCATTCGTCTTTGCAGCGGGAAACACAATCAGGGAGAATCTTTGGACTATTTTATTCTTGAAATTTTTGTGTTTCTTTGAGTAAGAATTTTGAATGATTTAGTGATTTTTTTCTTTTTTTTTTCAGGACCCTGTCCAAGGAAAATAAATAACAGGGGCAAGTTTTTAATGAAAAGTAGGTATGAAAAAGAAAACAGTGAGGCAATTTCCCAAGAAACCGTGTGTATGAGTAAAATAACAGGAGGCAAGTTTTCCAAAAGAAACCCTAGGTTTGAAGTAAAAAAACAGTGGGGGTTTTCAATGATACCGTAGTGGGTGAAGTAAATAATGTGAGGGAAGTTTTTAATGAAACCCGCAGTGGTTTGAAGTAAAATAACGTGAGGAAAAATTTTATGAAACGTAGGTATGAATCACCAAAAAATTATGAAAACTTCAATAAAAATGAAATTACTGAGTTTCGAAATATATTTGACCTGTCAGTCTCCTTTTATTTCCAAATTTACACTTTTGAATTGATACATCCATGAAAATAAGAAGTATTGTGAAAGATCTGTTTAGCCCATGTTTATCAAGGATCCCTGTATTTATTTTTGAAAAAATTTTACGCTAGAAAATCATCTTCTGAGCTGTGTGCCCCTTTTTTTGTTCCCAAAACTGGTTAATGACATTTGAATTAAGCAGTTTGATCTTCAAATAAACCCCCAGAACTTTCGGCTGGGAAGGGGCTTGGGGCATTTGTTTATTCTGTTGAGTCGGTTTTTTTTGTTTGATGTTTTTTTTTTTTTATTTGACCTGTTGACCTTAATGATTTCTCTTTTTTTTCTTTTTGAGAACACTCACTCCACTCCACACACACACACAAAACACCCACACACAGATATTACATACATGTTACATGCATGTATATAAATCAGGCAGAAATTCGCCCCCCTAAGGCGGGTTTTTTTGACAAATTTTTTTCTCGCGCCCCCCCCCAAAAAAAAATGCCGCCCAAAAAAAAAAAAACAAAAAAAAAAAAAAAATCCTGAAATAAAAATTTCGTTCGTGATTCCCCTTTTGGGACAATTTTTTTATTTTCCCAAAAGGGGTCACCGGTCACTTCCCCCGTCAATCAACATCCGGGTTTTTGCGCCTGTCAACGTCGGACATCGTTAAATGCCGAAGTTGTCAACGCGTGCGATTTCAGCCAAAAAAAGGGGTAGAAAGATTGGGGTGGATGGTAGACCAGGAAATGGCCCAGTTTGAGTTGGCGATGTGTTTTGCAAATTTGACGGGAAAAAGGGGCTGCCTTTTGGGTTCCCCTGGGAAAGATTTCGTGAAAAGTTGTGAGAAGGCTGCCTCATTGTTTTCTCTTTTTTCAAAAAACTGGTTCACCTTTTAAAAAAAGGTAGGGCACCCGCGTGATTTAAAAAGTAAAAAAAAATAACACAAAAAAATGTGAGTGAAGCACATTAAAAGGTATTTAATTTTTTGACTTTTGAAGATTATTTTTCATTACGAAAACATGAAAAAGTGGCTTGTTTGCCCTTTTTTTAACAGCCTGAAAAAGGGTTTATTTGCAGTTTTTTGGCCCTTTTTTTCAAAAAAAGCTTCAGCTCGGGGGGTCGCCCCCCGACCCCCGCCAGGGGGTTTCCCCCGGGGCCCCGGGGCCTACAGTGGCCCCCCAAACCCCCCCCCATTTTTTCAGCCTTTTTTTTTTTTTTTTTTTATGTGGTCACTTTCATGCCTGATCATACTCATAAATCATAATACATTCAGTATATACAACATCATTTATCATACTGGCATACAAATATAATTTACGTACAATCATTTTTTGCAAACTTGTGACAACTACAATTTTGAACCGTCCTAAAACTTAAAACCAAAAAAGACCGTTGTGGGCCGAAAGTGTTTTTAAAACTGATATTTTGTTTTTGCCCCCCCCCCCCTTTCTCTCTCTCTCAATCTCTCTCTCCCCCTCTCTCTCTCTTTCTCTCTCTCTCTCTTTCACCTTATTCTTCTCTATTCATCTCACATTCTCATTGTCAGTGAGTCCATTTTTCTCTCTTCTTTTCTCTGCGTGGATTTAGGGCCCTTGCCTGTTCCTGAGGAACTGTCGTCTCACCCAAACACGCCTTGACCCAATCATTGCTGACATACTCAAGTATTTTGTCAGTTTTTTGCTCTTATATTTGGACAAACCGAGCAGGCAAAGGTCTGGGACCACATGTTTGTGGACAATTCCTAATGACCCAACAATGATAATGATAACTTTTGTATCAAACCCTGCCTCACTCAATGAAAAACAAAGAGGCATGTATTTTTGAAACTTTTCTTCATAGCGTAACTGAAGAATGGTTCAAAGGGGTTGGAAATTTTGACAATGAAAGCCTTTGAGTTCCTTTTTGACAATGTCCACCTATCATGCCTCTGAGTGTACAGGCCTTTTAAGGCCGACAACCATTCAGAGCATACATACATTTATACACACATACATACATACATGTATACATACAGATTGTCACGAGTTTGTCACGAGGCCTACGACGTTTGACCCATCTAGGGTGGCGGAATTATTCATTTGTTTATTGTCGTTGCTGTTGTCGTGTATCCGTCCCTTGATGTGGCTTGTGGTGCGGTTGCACCTTGGTGTAGTTCAGCTCAACTTCGGTTTGCTTTCTCTCTCTCTCTCTCTTATTCCACTGCCCGTGCTATTCATCCTGTAGGTTCACGGGTGGCTGGTACCTTTCTCTCGAACTTGCTGTCTATCGGCCTCTCGCCTGTCTTTTTACCTGTCGCACGTGCTTCATTTCTTTTAGTTTGAAGTATGCTCACTCTGTGACGCAGCATGGCATGTTGGCCGCCATTGCTGAGGGAGGTTAGCTCTTCACTCGAGCGGAAGATGTCTCTGGGAGCGCCTGCTCCGGTCTTGGTTCTTCACCGTATCATCGAAGGTACAGTCGGTATCTTCAATTCCTACAGTCGGCCTGTAGGAGAGGGACATCACTTCTTCTTTTTCCGCACCTGTGCCTCTGTCCTCTCGACTGGACAGAGGGCAGAGAGAGTCGTTTGACCCGCCTCTTCTGGGTCACCCACGGGTAGCTGGTAAGCATCAGTTTCGTGGTTTGTTTGTTTTGGTTTGTTGTTGTTAGCCGGCTTAGTCTCCTCTTTTGCGCAATTTTCTTTTGTTTTCGAAATTGTAAGAGAAATATTGTTTGAGACCTTTTCTCTGGTTAATTCAATCTTTAACCTGGCCATTCTAAATTATTTCCAAAAATTCTTTCTCCTGTTTATGCATCTGGTGATGCGGTAGTCGGTGGGGATGGGAGAGAACCTGGTGATTCAGGGTTGGAACTTGCTTGGTCTCGCTCGTCCGCCCCTGTCACATTCGCCGGACTCTTATCCTTCGGCCACCGTCTGTTTGTGTGTGCAAGGAGAACGAGTTTTATGTTCGCGAGCGTGCGTACGCATGATTTGTCGTTCGGATGCGTGGTTGGAGATTTGTGTTATTTTGAAATGTGGCTATAAAATGTGACAATTATGCCATTGAATTATTATTTGCAAATGTGGTGGCAGGTAAAAAGCGATGGTCGCTGTGTTGGTTATTTCCTAAGAAAGGCAAATGTTAAACGTGAGTGAGAGAAGGGTGAAGATAATTCATATTTGTTTTATAACCTGTTGATTTAATGCAGTCTTTTACCTGCATCGTGTGAGAAGACCCTAGTGAACATTCCTGATTCGATGGGTTTACTGTGTTATGCTCAGGTCTGTGTTGAGCTGGGGTTATTGGTGTATTTAGTAGACTTCCCTCGCCCATCATGCGAGTGGCTGTTAAGATTTAACAGCATGGGTCAGACTGTACTGACGGCGGGGTTCCAGTACCCTTCCTCCTTCCTTCTTCCTTCCCTCCCTTTCTTCTCTCCTCCCAGCTACGTTTCCCCCCCTCCCGGGGGCTTCACCCGGAATCTGGACTGGATGGTGCCACGTGCTGGTTGAGGCCACGCTCTGGCTGGGACCACGGACTGGATGGTGCCACGTGCTGGTTGAGGCCACGCTCTGGCTGGGACCACGGACTGGATGGTGCCACGTGCTGGTTGAGGCCACGCTCTGGCTGGGACCGCGGACTGGATGGTGCCACGCGCTGGTCGAGGCCACGCTCTGGTCAGGACCGCGGACTGGTAGAGGAGCCCGCCGTCTTGACTGGCCGGCCCTGACCCCCGTCCAGGACCTCCAGTAACAGCGCCACGTCCCCCCCCCCCCCCCCCCCCCCCGGGACGCGCTCTTCACTGCCTGCTTGCGTGTCGAGGGTGTCGGCTTTGAGCGACTCCCTTCAAGAACCAACCCGGTTCGGAGCACCTAGTGCGACAGGGTGCTCCCAGTAGACTTGACGGAGGCAGGGGTGTGGAGGCACTCCAGGGTGTGGGAAGGGATGGATGCTGGAAATGTTTCTTTATAATTGTGTATATGTCATATGTGCAGGAATGCTGTAATTGTGATTGTGTACGTCGTATGGTGAAATGTTTATTTATAATTGTGCATGTTGTGTGTGTTGGAGTGCTTGATTGTGCATGTTGTGTGCGTTGGAATGCTTGATTGTGATTGTGCATGTTGTGTGTGTTGGAATGCTTATTTATTATTGTGTGTGTTGTGAATAAATGGGGTGTTGTATCGTAATCTTTATTGTGTGGTCTCTTGCGGGGCGTGTGAGGTCAGTCACTCCCTTCACTCCCACCTAGACCGATCCTGTCAGGGCAGACCTCCAGGGGTCGGTCGTGACACAGATATATGCACACACACACACACAGACACACACACACACACACACACACACACACACACACACACAGATATGTGTGTGTGTGTGTGTGTGCGCATGCATGCGTGTGTGTGTGTGTGTGTGTTGCTTGTTCAGAATATGGTAGACATTATGTGTGTGTTACATTTATATTCTTAATAGTTTCTATTTGCCAGTTTATGTAAATATTTGTGTTTGTGACTAATCACTATCATTCTTAAAACATCTAATTTGCAATGTATATAAATAAATGAATGGTTAAATGTCTGTTGTGCAAGTCTTGAAGAGTAAACAGATTTCCCATATTTTTTGTTTCTGCCATGTTCTTTATATGTTCCCATCATAGATGTGTAATCACTTTTGTTGAACACAGCACACAAAGTGTTAGCTTCTGCCATGTTCTTGATATGTTACTACACATGTGTGTACACTTTTGCTAAAAACAGGACTCATAGTGTTTGTTTCTGTCATGTTCTTGATATGTTATTATTTATGAATGGATGTTCACTTTTGTTAATCACATTATACATAGTGATTGTTTCTGTCAAGTTCTGGATATGTTCTAATTATGAATGTGTAGACACTTTCCTTGAACATGGCACTCGGTGTTTACTGCTGCTGTATTGTCAGCATGTTCATTTTTGAATGCACATTAATGCTACTCTTTACAGGCCACTCGTTTTACACCCATTCTTATCTTTCAAAGGGTGAAGATGCTCCATGGTGCATTCCATGTCATGTGCCACTCACAGTGAAACATAATGTTTTAGTGTGTTGGGACTTGCATGATGTGAGATATAAACACTTTACAGCAGACACCACGGAAATCATGTCCAGAGATGTCCCACCTGATGTGATCTTTGAATTTCTGAGGGAGATTAATATTTTTCATCTTATCTAAGATTTTATGGATGAAAGATATTTAACAAACTTTGCTGTGTGTTTTTGGAAGTTGTATTTAAAGAGTTGTGTGAAAATTTTTGTTATTTTTTCATTTTTACTAATGACTTGTGAGTTGACTTCAACATGGTGACACCCTTTGCATTCAGCTGGGCTATGAACAACATCACCTTACCTCGCCTTAGCTCTTTTCCCTGCCAGAACATACAAATACGTGAGGCCATAGGGTCAGGCACCAATCTCTGTTCAAATCAGGCATGTTTAACCCTTTTTCCATGCATGAATAACGAATGAAAAGATAGTTGAAGCCATGCCATCTTGTAGTGGGTGGTGCTCGGAGTGAGCGAACTTCGAATGATTTCCAATGTTTTTTTCTCAATTTCTTTTCTTCTTCTCGTTCACTCGGACAGGAACCGCAGAAGACTGACAAAGGTGCTGTATGGCAGAGGCCCTCCAGTGATCCATAAAACTTTTCCCTTATCGGTGTGTTGGCAGGCCAGGTCTCTGCTCTTAGTTTTTCATGTGTGAGACAGTCCTGCAGGAAGTGTTCCACTGTCATTGGGGCTGTACTGCATGGGCAACCTGAAGACTCGCCAATGTGGAGTTTTGTGAACATGTGATGTCTCGAGTCTGGAGTGCCCTGTCCTCAGTCTCACAATGCTCACTTGGTCTGATCTGGGCAGCAGGTAGTACGCATCCCTCTTGTTGAAGTCTGGGTGCTGCTTAAGCTATCTTTGTTTTTTGTTTTTTTTTGCTTCTCCTTGATGATACTTTTGATTTCTTCAAAAGAGACTTCCTGCTCCAGTTGGGGCTGCTGTCCTCCTTCCTTTGCCAATTGGTCAGCTTCTTCATTGCCATGTATATTGCAGTGTGAGGGTATCCACTGGATGACAGTATTCTCAGTGGACTGCTTCAGAATGGCCAGGGTAGAGACAAGGGAGGTAAGTTTTTTGTTTCGAGGATCTTTAACAGCCTGCAGTACTGATAAAGCATCAGAGAAGATGAAGACTGGTATGTATAGCCCCTCAATTCTCATACAACATTCTGGCTGCTGACTGTAGTGCATCTGCCTCAGCTTTGAAGTTTGTGGAGAACTTGCCAGTCGGGGTGGTTTGTCGGACAGGATTCCATCCATCAGCTTCAGGAAAATTCCTCACCTACGTTTCTGGTAGCCTCTTCTGCTGAGCCATCTGTACATGCATGTGTCCAGAACTCTCCAGGGTATGTTTGTTCATGTAATCATCAGTTCTTTTTATCACAACATAATGGGCCAGTGTAGTAATGTTACAGCGAGGTCAGGGTCTGACCAGCATGTTGGGTTAATGCATAGGTCAGACATCTGCAGAGTCGTAGCCACGAGACCCTCTTCTTCAATTCTCTCTCTTAGTTGTTAATTCATTTATCCATCAGCTTAAAATTATGCGTAGTGTGGTCTCAAAACTTAGCGGATGTAGCGTGGCATATATGGACTAGTCTGCACGCAGTGACGCTTCCTTGATGAAACTGAAACTGAAAACAGTGAGCCAAGTGTTAGAGATGAACTTTAGTGGACAGTCTTGGCCAGCAACTGTACAATTTTAAACAGAGGGCCATGTAACAGCAGAAATGATATTTGGCTATGCAACAGGCAAGTTTTATTTGCATTTCATCATGAATATCCTTTGGAATAAGAACTGCTCATGATGTGATGAAAATTCTCTTTAGGACACTATTTATCAAGGAGCTGTGTCACTGGATAATCAGAATACAATGAAAATATTGTATGTTGTTGAAAAATCATATTTCTCTAGCTGTGAGTTCTTCATGTAACAATCCAGAATGATGATAGTATGAGTACAGCAGCCCTGATGTTCCTGCTGAATCACAAAAACAGGCTAGGCTGGAAGGGTTGCACATGGTAGACACTATACTGGGGCTGAAAGGGTTAATCACGTACACTATAGACACTATACTGGGGCTGAAAGGGTTAATCACGTACACTATAGACATTTATACTGGGACTGTATTTCTTTTTATTTGTCAGTGTCTCCATTTACGATGTGGCGAGGCTGATCGACCGGCAGGTCGGTAGTTCAAGGTAGTTTACTGTACACTGTGAAACTCCACTTCAACTGTGTTTGTGGGTGGCTCTGCTTGCCATGTGGGGACTGTGGCTTGAGAATTATCCTTTATGATGTTGGTAGTTTGACATGATTTGCTGTAAATAAATTGTGTGGTTGGTGCCATAGACTGTGGCTTGGGCTCTGTGCAGCCAAGTATGTAGACTGTGTCTGTACTGATGGTGTGAACGAGGATTGTGCAAGTAAAAAAAAACTCACCTGATTGTGACATTTTTATGAGAGCGATGATTGAAGTTCCGTTTGCTATTATATAACTTTGTTGATGTGAAATATTGATCTGCACGCTATGTGATGGCATGTATTGATTTTATGATGAATTATAATCAGATACATTGATATGTCTTTATGTTTGATGGCTCAGGCAGCATATAAATGAAAGAACTTAACTTGTGTGCTGCCTGGCTATCCATGTTCATATGGTGTGGGGTGTGTGTTAGGGAATATTGTTACATGCATCCAAACTTTTGAAAGTGAGGGTCAAACAGTAACACACACAGCACCACACCATCTGCAACATTGTCTAATTGTATTAAGTATATGTGTTATGCACAATGATACCCTCAATATCAAAACAAATACACACTCCCCAATATCTTTTTTTAAAAAAAACCACACATCCATTTTCAGGGAGAGGGTGGAGGAAGCCGTTGTTTTCTACTTCTTTTTTTCCTGTCTGAATTTTTTCTCAGTTAAACTGGTCACAATGACGTGCCTTTGAGGAAGTGTCAGTATTTGAGTCAGTATCAAGCATAACTCTATTCAGTGAGAAGACGTGCCCTGGCTAGGGGGTGATTTTTTTGTTTCCTAATCTTGAAATGTTTCTTACCTGTTGCCATGATGTTTTAACCTGGCGTTCCCCATGGGGATGGCGGGGGGCTCTTTCATTACAGATAGCTCCCCGCCTTCTGGACGTTCTGTGCTCATATCTTCTCTTTTCTGTCACTCTCTGTGACTGTGCCTTGTTTGAAAAATTCATGGTTTGTCTTTTGTTGCTGTCATCAACTGTTTTTTTTTCTGCTTTGTGCACCATTCTCCTGTCTTTGTTCTGGAAACGTTTTGTGTGCTGTAGCAGTTTATGACATGCCAGCTTTTTTGTTGTTGATCAGGCAGTTAGGTAGTGACAATTGATATACAATACTGAAAAAAGGACACTCCGTGTCCATTCTGCTGTGCAAATTGTTTTTGTTGTTGTTGTGATCAGGCAGTTAGGTAGTGACAATTGATATACAATACTGAAAGAGGACACTCCGTGTCCATTCTGCTGTGCATATTTGCCCCTTATGGATTTTCTGTGTATTGTTTTGAAGACATTGGAATGCTTTTCATTAAGTTTTTACAATTACAAAAAATGGTGTGAATGCTTGATGCTGTCAGCACAGCCTAATTGAAATTGACATAAGAAGTTATTAATTTAGGTACCCTGCCATTAACTGCTTTTATTGTTTGTTTGTTTTTCTCCATGAAATTGGTGTGTGTGTGTGGTGTGTGTGTGTGTGTGTGTGTGTGTGTGTGTGTGTGTGTGTGTGTGTGTGTGTGTGTGTTTGTCAGTTATCTGATGTGTTTATAGTGTGACTTATCTTTTCCCTGCATGAATTTAACAGACCTGAAAAGGCTTTTTGTTGGTGGCTGGGCTTTTAGCATCATCACTAAAACTTGCAAAACTACTACCTGAGAAGCTCTTCACAGAGCAGAACAGCTGGTGCTTGCTGGTGCTTGTAGCTGACTTCTTATGGAAGCGGTGTTAGAGGTAGAGTGTCTACAGGATTTCTCCTTGTCTCTTTCCTCACTGTGTGGGTCCACAACCAGACTAGATCTTCATGTCATTCCAGTGTGTGTGTGTGTGTGTGTGTGTGTGTGTGTGTGTGTGTGTGTGTGTTTTAAGAAGACCTTAGGCATCTGGAATAAAATACTTTACATTCTGACTTGAGTTGGTGTGTGTGTGTGTGTGTGTGTGTGTGTGTGTGTGTGTGTGTGTGTGTGTGTGTGTGTGTGTGTGTGTGAGATATCAAAATATTTTCTCACCAAACAGCTCTGTGTGTGTGTGGTTGGGGGTGGCACTGAGGACAAGAGTGGGTGGGTGCATGAGTCGTACCAACACAGTTCTCACATTGAATAGCACTGGTCAGCATTGGATGCCAGATATAACGAAGCAAAATAGTTGGTCCCAGCAAATAGCCTTCTTTACAAGATAAAAAAATTCGTTGGATGTAACAAAGTCAGATGTAACGAGATCCCGTTTATAACGAGATGGTTTGGGGGTCCCAGCGTGTATGTGTTTGAGTGTGTGTTTGTGTGTATGTATGTGTGTGTGTGTGAGAGAGAGAGAGATAGAATCATGTCATGCCAGACATAATGGTTAGTCAGATAGAAATTTGTTATTACTGGCATGTTGGTTGTAAACGAAAGCCGGATAAAATAAAGCAATTTTGAATGTCCCTGATGATTAGTTATAAGCGGTTTTGACTCTATATTTCATTTCTCGTGCGACATGGAGCATACTTCATTTATCTTGTGACATGATACAGCATATTTCATTTCTCATGTAATGTCATATGCAGATTTAATTTCCGTTGAGATTATATGGAGCTTAATTCATTTGTTCTGTGACAACATGTAGTACACTTTATTTCTTCTGTGACAACATGCATGTAGCATACTTCATTTCTTCTGTGACAACATGTAGTATACTTCATTTCTTCTGTGACAACATGTAGCTTACTTCATTTCTTCTGTGACAACATGTAGCATACTTCATTTCTTCTGTGACAACATTTAGCATACTTCATTTCTTCTGTGACAACATTTAGCATTACTTCATTTCTTCTGTGACAACATGTAGTATACTTCATTTCTTCTGTGACAACATGTAGCACACTTCATTTCTTCTGTGACAACATGTAGTATACTTCATTTCTTCTGTGACAACATGTAGCATACTTCATTTCTTCTGTGACAACATGTAGCACACTTCATTTCTTCTGTGACAACATGTAGTACACTTCATTTCTTCTGTGACAACATGTAGCACACTTCATTTTCTTCTGTGACAACATGTAGCATACTTCATTTCTTCTGTGACAACATATAGCACACTTCATTTCTTCTGTGACAACATGTAGTACACTTCATTTCTTCTGTGACAACATGTAGTACACTTCATTTCTTCTGTGACAACATGTAGCATAACTTCATTTCTTCTGTGACAACATGTAGCATACTTCATTTCTTCTGTTACAACATGTAGCATACTTCATTTCTTCTGTGACATGTAGTATACTTCATTTCTTCTGTGGCAACATATAGCATACTTCATTTCTTCTGTGACATGTAGTATACTTCATTTCCTCTGGGACAAACATGTAGCATACTTCATTTCTTCTGTGACAACATGTAGCATACTTCATTTCCTCAGGGACATCATGTAGCATACTTCATTTCTTCTGTGACAACATGTAGCATACTTATTTCTTCTGTGACATGTAGTGTACTTCATTTTTTCTGTGACATCATTATGCATACTTCATTTCTTCTGTGACAACATGTAGCATACTTCATTTCTTCTTTGACAACATGTAGCATACTTCATTTCTTCTGTGACAACATGTAGCATACTTCATTTCTTCTGTGACAACATGTAGCATACTTCATTTCTCCTGTGACATCATGTAGCATACTTCATTTCTCCTGTGACAACATGTAGCACACTTCATTTCTCTGTGACATCATGTAGCATACTTCATTTCTTCTGTGACATCATGTAGCATACTTCATTTGTTCTGTGACAGCATGTAGCCTGTGCTGAAATAGGAACGCAACATCTCCCTGTCTGTTCACATTTCCATACCATGAGCTAACACAAGCACACAGCAAAGCATCCCTACCTCTCTTCAGATTCCTATACCCCGAGCTGTCACAGACACACAGCTACGTCCCCCTGCCTCTCTTCACATTCCCATGATCCAAGCTGACACAAAACAGACAATGTCTCCCTGCCTTCCCACTGAATCCAGGGTGGACGACACCCCTGAGTGCTGTTGCTCCTCAGGAAGCCAAGAGTAGCTCAGGCCTTTTTGCCAAGGTTGGTGATGTGAATCTATTTCAGGTCTGATGACAGCTTAATTCCTTGGAAGACACTCCATATTAAGGATTTGCTCGCACAGTTTGTCAGAGTAGGTAGACCTGTTCTTTGTCACAATGCCATGGCGTTTTTGTGCATTGAATCACATGTCCCGGTTCTTGAATCATACCTCGATCTGTCAGGTCCTCCTGAAGTGAAATGTGGTCTTGAAAGAAGTATATTTCCCAGTAGAGCAGGCAGTCGTCTGCAAAGAGACCTACTGTCGATGTTAATGAATCTGGCAGTTCGTTGATATGGCAGAGAAAAGCAAAGGGCCTAGAGCTGTACCTTTGAGGAACACCAGATTTGCCTTTTATTGGGGTGACTCGTTCTCCACGGAACCAGCTCCATGGTTCTCTTTGTCAGAAAGTTTTGTGTATATTTTAGGACTAGTTCCCAGATACTATAGTGCTGCATTTTGTTAAAACAGTTTTGATGAGGAAATGTGCTGAATGCCTTGCTGAGGTAAAAAAAAAAATCGTGTCAGTCTGTGTTATTAGACTTGTGAAGAGGAGAGTCCTGGGCCCTTTCTTTCCCCTTCGTCTTCCCCACCCCACCCCACCCCCAAGACTTTCAGTTGGAAGGAGAATATGTACGTCAAACCAGCACCACAGCCACCCCCTCTTCCACCCCTGTGACATACACCAAGGCTCAAATGACATACACACATTACTGCGCGATATTCGGGGAGAGAGAGAGAGAGAGAGAGGAGAGAGGCCTGACAGAGAAAGAGACTGACTGATATTTTTCTTTTCCCAAAGGGGTGACATAAGCAAATATCTGGCCCTTGCCCCGCTAAGACCGACTGGCAGCTAAGTAAGCATGTTGAAATAATTATACATATCTTCAAATCTACATAAAAGAAAAGTGGATGAGTTGTTTTTCCATCAACACTGACGCATAGATGAACTTGGAGGAGAAAAAATAAAGCATTGAAACAACAAACAAGAATATGTGAATTAATTACGACGAAAAGAAAGAAAAGAAAAGGAAACTCTCTCTCTCTCTCTCTCTCTCTCTCTCTCTCTCTCTCTCTCTCTCTCTCTCTCTCTCACACACACACACACACACACACACCACACACACACACACACACACACACACACACACACCACACACGTGCACGTGTACGTGCGCGCGCACATTGCATCCTCCAAGACGGAGAGAGAGAGAGAGAGAGAGAGGATTTCGGGCATGCGAGCTGTACAGTCAACTGTGCCAGGGGAAAGGTTGGTGTGAGTCAAGCCCTGAGTTCTTCATGTGAGGTCAACACTGGACACACAATTCCCTCACCAGGGAGCTGACCACACGCCGGACAGTCCTGACGTGGACAGAAACTGACAGGGAGAGAGGAGAGAGAGGGAAGAGGAGGAGGGGGATGAGGAGGAGTATGTGAGAGAGAGGGGAGAGAGAGAGAGAGAGAGAGAGAGAGAGAGAGAGAGAGAGACAGACGAACAGACAGACAAACAGACTGAAACAGAGAAAGGGAGAGAGTTAATCTTGACAGACAAACAGAGAGAGAGAAAAGTTGTAGATGTTAGTTCGACTTCATTCTGCTTTCGTATGACAGAGTGAGTTCGATCAGAAGCATTCATTTGTTTTGATGGACCTGAGTGGAGAGCAATACCCTGTCCCATGCCACGTTTCCTGTCTTCCTGATGATGTGGACGGTGTTCCCATTCTGGAAGGTCTGCTGTGCGTTTTCAGCCAGCCAGTCCATCCAGCCAACCCCCCTTCCATGCTGTTGATTTCACAGCTGTTCCAGACCCTGAGCTGTGGTCTGCTGTCGTTGCTGGAGCTTCTGGTGGCGTGGTGGTTCCTCCAGCAGCGGTAACAGCATGTGTGATCTACTAAAAGCGTTTGGTTGCACCTCAGTCTGCACCTTCCTTTGGTTAGCACTGCTTTGTATGAACTTCGATATGTTCCACTGTGTGTTTGCCATGACAGACTGGACACATACGGTCACGTCATTTCTTCCATTTCAGCAGGTTTGAACTCGGGGGCAGGACATCACATGCAGATCTGAGGGTGAAGCTGACTGTCAGAGGTGCCTTGTGCCATGTGTCATTCCACCTGAACTTCTTTGGAATGTGTTTCCCACGTCTTCCATTGCCCTCGTTGACCTTGCTGGACTGCCTTATGGATTCTCCTGCCTTCCTCTTCTTTCTTCACCTCCTCTGTTGCCATGTTTCTCTTGGCTTTCCCTGTTGCCTTTGACCATCACTTCATTCAGGACTGTCGACGTAAGCCCCTGTCTGTTGGTCTGTGTGATCTGTTGTTTCCGTGATCTTGATGTTTTCCTTTGCCACGTCCACTGCCTCCCTAACATTCCATTTTCTGCCAGTCTTTAGCTCGGGCTGGACTGATCTCACAACTTTGTGTTCGGGGTCCTTAAGGATAGTTAATAACCTTGATGCACCCTCTTTATACTCCTCGGGAATGGATTTTAGGAAGCTTCAGCTGTGCTTGACGGCAGTAAAGTACACGGTCAGCGAGACCAGGTGTGACATGAGCCCTTTCTTTGTGTACTTGCTGGGTTTAGCCTCCATTGAATCCACTATGCCAGCGCTCATATCGTACATCACTAGAGGCCAGAGAAGATTCAGAATCAGCATGAACTGTAGACACCGACCTTGTATTTATTAGGAAGCCCACACTGCTCTGTCATCTGTAAGCTTTCTTCTACCTTTTGCTTGGCTTTCTTTCCTGTCTTTGCGTCTTTCAAGAAGCCGTCATAGCACCTCCCAAGGCTGTGTAACTGTTTTAACCATTTACCTTTTCCGCAGGGAGAGATTTTTGTGATTTTTGGCTGGAATTTCATCCTATATGAAGTAACTACTGGCCTTGCTGCTTCATTACTTTGTGGTTATCATCCTCATTGGAAGGAAGCGCGTTGTGACAGTCATAAAGGGCTTTTAGAGGGGGCATAAGGTATCCTTTCCCCGAGGTCTGCTGAACCTGAACAGTTCAGGGCAGCTTTCAAGATGTCTTCCACCCACTACCAATATGAACAGTATTTTAGAGACGCTACACATCCCATTGCAACGCCAATTTCCAGATTGACCCAATTCATTTTTGTATTCTTTTGTGAAGCAGCTCATTGAGACGTCACGGACGTTCTTACCCCATGTTCCTCTTACATTCTTCGAAACATGATACATCTCGGGGGCCCCAACTGAATGATTTTGTGTGGAACTTTTACCACATGCATTTGCAGATTGAGCCACACTTCGATGCCCCGTTTCTCTGTCTTAGATCTTTGGATTGCTTTCCAGATCATAGTGGCATGTTCAAACAGTGACGCTCCTTTCTGGAGTGACAATCCAAGTACACATTCTCTTCAGGTATTAAGTCAGTCTGGCTCCGTTGCAGAGGCGAATTTTTTTTTTTTAATCATGTTTTGTGAATTCGAATTTTGTGCCTGGGGAGTGAGCTCCAGACATAATTATGGTCCAGTTATTTCACTTTGTTTTCTATTGATCAATGCGTGAGTAAGCTAGAAGTCACGGCAAACCAGAATTGCTGGTCAGTTTGGAAAGAGAGCATTGTTGTAACATGGCGTGGTCACCTATTCGTTGAAATTTTACACAGAATGATGCATTGTTTCGCAAATGTAAGCTGAATGGGGGGTTCTATGTTCCCCAGTAGCGCTGTTCCCGGTGTCTCTGTTCCCCAGTGTCGATGCCCCCAAAAACCGAAAAAAAAAGCGTGCCGCTGTTCCCGTACCGGGTTTTCCCAGGTTCTCTGTTCCCAGTAGCGCGTTCCCCAAACAGATTTCAATGCACGTTAGCACACACTTATTTTTAGACTGTCACACAGACCTGATGGGGTCACGCAAGTGCGGGGCCTGCTGGTTCCAGCGCTGTCCAGTCGGCATGAAACCCTCTTCTACGGCCCCTCCCGCTCCACCCCCAATACCCGACCCTCCCCCCCCCCTTCTCCCCCCCCCGCCCTCCCACTGCCTACTATAGCAATGAAAACAACAGTAACAACGTTTAAGTCAGCAAAACCCACCACACTGTCAACCTCGGGTGATGTCGATGGAGGAAGGACTACGCACAGCCCAGACAAAATCACAGCTTGCTTACGATCTCATTCATATATCATGCATTCGTCACATCAAACCACTTGTAAAGTTTTATAACTTTACTACACATGATCATAGAACGAAACATCAATGCATATGGAATCAAACAAAATAAACATTCTCTCTTTCCTGAACTTCACAAAATCATTTATCTAAAACATCATTAACTAACCGGGTATAAATAGGTTTCTACTTTACCTGGCCAGGTGATCTTAACTATTCACGAATCACTGTCTTTTTTTTCTTTTTTTTTCTTTTCACTGTCACTTTCCAGCACGACACAACTGCTGGCAGGGTCTTGGTCTGCTGGCGCCTGGTCAGGTTTAGACTGCTGGCACTGGCGTTGGTCTGGGGTTCTGTTTGGGACGAAGTGACGCTCCCAGGTATGAGGTCGAACCCCGGGTTAAGATGGAACAGTGACTTCACATCGATCTGTTCTCCTTTCTTCCTTCCTGCATTAACGCATTGCACTCTCTCTCTCTCTCTCTTCTAGTCTGCTCTATCAAATGGACATGGTTGCTTTTCTTTTCTTTTCTTTTCTTTCTTTTCCCTTCATTAGTTAGCAACTCTCTCTTCCACATCTCTCCTTAGTCCTTCCTCTGCAGACTATCTCATGCAATCTCTCAACTTGGTTCTCTTCTCTCCTCCCCTCATCTCTCTGCTCCTCTCTCAAGCAGACCTAAAACCCAGAACCCTCTTCCTCTCTCTCCCTGTCTGTTCGTTCTCCTCCTCTCTCTCACTCACCCCATTACTTTATTCCCTACTACGTGTCCAAGGGGAGTACCCTTGGTCAGTATTTTTACCGCCTCGTACCCGAAGTTATCTCCCTAATTTTATTGGATATTCAAATCTGACGTCACGCCTACACCCTTACTCTCTGTGGTGGGCAATTGGTCATTTAATTTATTAGCTTGATTTCACCCCCACCACCTACTACCCTTTTCCCCCTCCCTTTCGGCGTCATCGTAAATTGGCTAGATGGTCTGGGTAGGCGCCGAGAGTCGGTTGACCCCGACATCGAGACCTGTCGGTCAGCTACTCAGACTGTCTGCTGTCTCCTCGCTGTGCTTAAATTGGCTGGATGAGACGCATGGAGCCGTCTTCGTGGCGCCCAGAATATTTGATGTTAGGGCTTATGTCCAACCAACTCGGCTGGCGACGGACCACGACTTTGCTTTGTTTATTTTGACCGTGACAATTTCCCCCTTGCAAAAGACTATGCACCGCATTGTCTCAAAACAACGGTACAAAAAAAAAGACAACAACCCAATTTGCTGACACACAGCTACACGTTTCAAAGTTTGAAAAATACTTTTCAACAAACGGTTTATAAATTATAGGATATATCATTAGTGAATACCGCCCCAATGAGTTATCATTGATGTGCGCTCTTGCGTTATTCGATCATTTTATACCAACCTCTGTGCGCACTTATGCAATTCCCCTACCTGCGGATTGCCAATCTTCTCTTCACAATTTCTATGAAAAGTACAATATAATATGACACGATCCATGACACTTCACTGAGGAATCTCCCATCCTCACTCATTGCAAATAATGCATCACTTACACAAGCGATGTATGCTCCAAGCATAACTACATTCACATGAACAAGCCTCACAAAGAAAATATGAACAAGTCTCACACAAAAATTAATATGAACCATAGCCAACTGGGAATTTACCCATATTTCCCAATCAACATAACTGTAATCAACAAATATTATCAACAAAGCACCCGGATATGACTGACTTTCTCTGAGTTGCAGCTTCTAGACTACGCGCCTTAAATAGTCAGCTCCGACATTCTGTCGACCTGGAATGTACTGCACTCGGTTTCCTGTAGGGCTGCAGTGCCATTGGGCCCCAAAGCAGAACCCTGTGTTTTCAGCTGTGCTCCTGCAGGAATTTGAGTGGTTTTATGATCTGTCTCTATCACGAACTCTTTCCCATACAAGTTTTTTGTGGAACTTTGCACGGCCCACACGGGCAGCTAAACACTCCTTCTTCAGTTGCGTACCCTCTTCACACTTTGTCAACTTCCTGCTTGCATACCTCACAGGGAACTCGAAACCCCTTTATGCTCCTCAACAATACGCACCTATCCCACCACCTGATGATCTTTTCCACAACAAAAATGGTTTTGAAATATCTGGTAGCTTCAAGATGGGACGGGAACCTAGTCTTTCCAGCACCGCTTGCAGTGCTTGCTCTGCAGCGTCTGACCACTCGACCACTGCCGGTTCCTGCCTTGACCAAATCACTGAGAGGACTCGTGATTGCTGCGAAATTTGGAACAAACTCCTATAGAACCCAATAAAACCTAGCAGACTCCTGACTTCTGTTTTGGTCTTTGGTCTCTCTGAATTCATCATCTTCTCCACCTTTCCCCTTTCTGGCTGCTTTGTGTCGCCTCCGACAACAAACCTAGGAACTCCAGGCTTGGAAAACCACCTGGCACTTTGTTGGTCTGGCTGTGAGATTGGCTGTCTCAACCTCTCTAAAACTGCTCCTAGCTGCCTCATATGCTCCTCCCATGTCTCAGATGCTATCAGAATGTATCCATGAAATTCACAACGCCTTCCAATCCGTCAATAACTTCTCATCATCCGAGAGAAGACTGCAGGTGCGTTGACCATCCCAAAATGGAAGTACTCGCCACTGGTATAGCCTCATAGGAGTGGAGAATGCTGTGACTTCCTTTTGAGTCCTCACTCAAGCTATTTGCCAGTAACCCTTGCTCAGATCTATCCTGGTGAAATACTGGCTCTTGCTTGTGGCGATCTGAGCGAACAGGTTTCCATGTTCGGTATGACCTCTGCATCGACCTTGGTGACACTGTTCAGAACGTCTATAGTCAACACAGAATCGATGCTCACCTGACTTTTTCCTCACTAAGGACGACGGGTGCACTATACGATGATTTGGACGGTTCAATCACCCCAAGGTCCAACATCTTTCTACCTCCTCCTCGATCACTTGCTTGGTGGCATATGGGATCGGGTAGGCTTTCACATGTACGGGTTTTTGCGATGTTAACTCACCGTACATGTCTCTAGAGTTGTCCTGCTGGTTTATCAGTCAGGGGACGCCCTATACTGTTCTAGGAGCCCCCTAACTTCCTCCTGTCTCCTACATCTAGCCCTTCATACAGTGACACATCCCTGTATGACTCTTCTCCTGGAAAACTCAGGCAACAAAATCTCCCCTTCTTCTGCTGGGTCTCCTTCACCTCCATCAATGATTGCTGCTGCGCCTATGTGCTGAGTCTCACGCTGAATATATTTGCGGAGCAATTTGCATGGAAAAGTTTTGATTTCCCATTCACATCGATTCGGTAGTCCTGATCTACCTTTTTTAAATGGGTGAATGGTCCCTTCCAATGCTCAGCAGTTTTTGTGCCCGGGGGAAGCAGTAACAGGACTTGATCTCCCACCTTGAGAATTGCTTCTCACCTTCCTGTCTATTGCTTCTTCTGGACGCCCTAGCCTTGCAAATTCCCCCTTGCGCCCTTCAGTTCCTCTACCCTATTGCGTGGTCCCCACATATGATAAGTGGTTTTGCCCTTTCGACCCCTGTTCTCCGGAAAAGTCTTTGGAATGCACACTGGCCCCCGAATGTCCGCCCTTTTCAGCAGCTAAAATGGTGAAAACCCTGTGCTTTCCTGGGGGCTTCCTGTAGGCAAAACAGTCCCGCTGGAAAATGTAGCGGCCCCAAATTGGGGCCTTTCCCCCACAGAGTTCTTTAAGATGCCCTTCGCACCCTTTGAATTTTCCCCCAAGCCTTTTGATTGGGTGGTATGGGGTGGAGAAGCTGTGTGATCCCTGCGCCTGTTGACCTCCCTCATCACCCTGAGGTGAACTGTGACCCCTGTCCTGAGAATTTGTGCTGGCACCCCCACGCGGGAAGTGTTACCACCCCTTCGCGACTTTTGGTATTACGCCTTTCAATGCAACTGTTTCTGGGTATTGGTCGCGTAGCCCACGAGGTCAACAATACTGTCCCCGCCTTTGGAACAGGGCGCGTTGGGCCAATCAGTCAAAGCCCCCCTCCTAAATGGTGTGTCAATTAAAGGGGGTGTTTAAAGGGTCCCTTCCTTTCCCCCTCTTGGGGATCTTTGCACACTCACTGACAGCAGAAACGTTTTAGTCTGCCATTGTCCTGGCCAATAAAAGTCATCAAAGATTCGGTCAGTGTTTTGCGGGTGCCGAGATGCCCCGCCATGAGCAAACTCGTGACCCCTGACATGCGTGTCCGAAACCTGCTGGACCTTAACTGAGTGGTACCTTACCTGTCTTCCCCTTGGGAACACTCGGTACAAACCCCGCCTTTAAAGAATTTCTGTCTCCCCTCTTAACCCCCTTTTTCTTCCACCTCTTGCAACCCCCAAGATTCCGGCAAAGGGTCTTGTTCCTGCGCCCCCCTAAACTTCAGGCGACAAATTTTGCCGCTTCCTTGCTGGAACGACTACGGTTTATCCCCTTTTCCCTTTTTTGCCCCCTTGTTTAAATGCTGCCCCTGTAGCAGTCAAAACTCAGGATCCCTGGCCCTTGCCCCTGGAAATTTTTCCCCAATGATCAATCATGAAGGGGTTTCCCATCCCCAAATGCAGAAAAACTGCCTGAGAAGTAAGGGGTACGTTTTATTTAGAAACTGGAAAACTTCCTCACAGTGCCATCGATTAGAGTACGGTTGGATTTGCCCTGTCAAATCCCTTTCTCGACCGCGTTGTTTCACCACACCGATGAAAAACCCAGTGTTGAACCCTTACCCTGCTGGCCAATCCCCCTTTTCCCACTGGTAACGCCCCACTCAGCCTAGGCCCTCCATCTCTGACACTGACTGCTGTCAGTGCTGCCATAGGCGCACTCCCCCTCTTCAGACTGAACCCCTTTTGGTTCCTGCAGGTCTTTTCCCCCTGGCGCCCTTATCGACTTTTGCAGGCTGCTCCCTTTCTGGAACCTCATGCGACAATCCCTGCCCAGTCCCTTTTGTGACAAATGAAACACCCAATTCCCCTTTTCCCCTTTCCCTTTTGCCCCACCCCTGGGTTTAGACTTTGCAGAAAACCTCCTGTCCTTTCCTCTTTCACCGTGCCTAGCACCGTTTCTCCGCACCCCTTTGTGCCCCAAAAATGCCCCTCTATACACCTCTGGAACTTCAACAATCCCCCGCTGTTCTGGCTGTCTCTTTTCAATTAGGTTAACTCAGGGCCCCAACCTGACAAAATTGTTCCTTTAAACCCGCTCTTTCATTCAGCGAACTCCTTCTTCGTACCGCTCAACTCTAACCACTTCTCAAAAAAGTGATTTAAAGTGCCCAAATGAGTGTTCTTCACCGTTGTAATTTAGCTGAACGAAATTTCTTTCCCGAAACCCCCCCTCTGTGAGGTCAAATCCTTTCATCAACGATTCCTTCACAGCGCCCAATCAGCTGTTGTTCTGTGGTATGCAGTGAAAATCTGTAATGCCTTACCGTCAGTACGCTGACAAAATGACTGCCCCCTCTTTTGAAAGGGCCAACCCTGATGGTCGAAAAAATTTCGAAACAACTGATGTATGCATCAATCGAATCGGTTCCCCGAGAAATTTTGGGGAACTTTGGTCGGGGAAACGTAACTGGCATAGAGTTACTGGAAAATGAACTACCATCCCGGGGTTCCTTTTTTTTTACTTTCTCTAAATCTAATTGAACCTTTAATTTTCCGTTTTTCCCGCCATTCTTTCTGTTTCCTGCGTTTCTCTAGCCTGATTATATTAGCCTGAATTCTTAATTTTCTGTTTCCTGCTCGCGCTTGCTTAGTCTTTTCGCCGCTTTTTACTGCAAAAACCCGGGTCTTTCGTCGCTCATCTTTTCATCTTTTTTTGGGTTTTTAACAAATGCACGCAACTCATTCCCGGGGTGCCTAAATCACGAGCGACGCTCACAAGTTGTTCAATAGGGGGGTTCTTTTTTTCCGCCATTATATTCTTCTTTTTTTTTTGTGACAAGATTTTTTTACCACGACAGCCAAACTGGTGGTTACCGACCGAGTGACGTAATAGCACAATCCCATGAAAGATAATAAGCTTGGGAAACGTAAATTTGTTTTTTTAAAACGCCTAGGCCCCGACCCAACTATGAGACGAATTTAGGCAATTGTACGAAATAAATACTCTGGGGCTGAAATGCCAAGCCTAGTATTAACTATTCGGAAGCAATGCAAACCTAATATTTAACTATTTGGGAAATACAGTAAGACAACCCTTGTCTTAGGATTACAATACTTTAATCCCCCGTTCCTCTCTGGAAGTTGAACAATTATAAAAAATGGGCCCGAATTTTCCCGGCGGTCGCCAATAAAAGTCAACCTGGGTGATGTCGATGGGGGAAAGGGCTAGCGCACAGCCAGAAACTCACAGCTTGCTTAGATCTCATTCATTATAGCATTGTCACATCAAAACCCTTTTAAAGTTTAATTTACTACACATGATTAGAACGAAACATCAATCATTGGAATCAAACAAAAAAAAAACATTCTTTTTTCCTGAACTTCCAAAATCATTTATCTAAAACTTTATTAACTAACCGGGTAAAATAGGTTTTACTTTACCTGGGCCCGGTGATCTTAACTATTCCGAATCAGTCTTTTCTTTTCTTTTTTTTTTTTTTTCAGTCACTTTTACAAGCAGACACAACTGCTGGCATGGTCTTGGTCTGCTGGCGCCTGGGAGGTTAGACGTGGCCTGGCGTTGGGGCTGTGGTTTGCTTTACGAAGTGACGCTCCAGGTAGGGGCGAACCCGGTTTAAAATGGAACAGGCTTCAACATCGATTGTTTCCTTTTTTCCTTCCGCATTAACGATTTTACTCTCTCTCTCTTTCTAGTCTGCTCTATCAAATGGACTGGTTTCTTTTCTTTTTTTTTTCTTTTTTTTTTTTTCCTCTTCTTGTTAGCACTCTCTTCTCACATCTCTCCCCAGTCCTTCCTCTGCAGACATTCTGCTAAACTCTCATTGGTTCTCTTCTCTCCCCCCCTCATCTCTCTGCTCCTCTTCAAGCGACCACCCAGAACCTCTTCCCCTCTCTCTCCCTGTCTGTTCGTTCTCCTCCTCTCTCTCACTCACACATTACTTTATTCCCTACCTACGTGTCCAAGGGTGAGTACCATTGGTCAGCATTTTTACTGCCTCGTACCCGAAGTTATCTCCCTCTAATTCCATTGGATATTCAGATCATGACAGTCACGCCTACACGCCTTACTCTCTTGGTGGTCAATTGGTCATTTAATTGATCAGCTTGATTTCACCCCCACCACCTACTACCTTCTCCTCTCCCTTTCCGGCGTCGTCGTAAATGGCTAGATGAGTCTGGGTAGGGCGCGAGACGTCGGTTGACCAGACATCGAGACCTGTCGGTCAGCTACTCAGACTGTCTGCTGTCTCCTCGCTGTGCTTAATTGGCTGGATGAGACGCATGGAGCCGTCTTCGTGGCGCCCAGAATATTTGAGTTAGGGCTTATGTCCAACCAACTCGGCTGGCGACGGACCTGACTTTGCTTGTGTTTATTTTTTACCGTGGACAACACCATCATCGGCAAAAACTTGGGGAACAGCGGGCCTGGGGAACACCGGGACTGGGGAACACCGGGACTGGGGATTTAACGAGAATGGGGAAGAGCGGGATCGCCACAGGCTGGGGAACAACGAAACTGGGGAACTTAGGGACTGAATTTTGATTTTTTTCTTGAGGGGAACACGGGACTGGGGGAATATAGAGACTGGGGAACAAAGAACCTGGGGAATAGCGGCAGGACCCGAATGGAGTAGTACTACTGCCTGTCTATACAGAGATTTTTTTTTTCTTGAGGATAGCACTACACCGATCCCACACTGTTGAAAAATAAACGCATGTCACAGGAAAAAAAAACGTCAGTACAGCAGTACTATTGGCACAGGGTCAAAGTTGGCACTGGAGGAAACATGTTTTTGGAGAGGCTCTTGCAAAAATGCCGTCTTAATCCGCGCTGGTGACCTACTCGTTTTTGAGTGAACCAGTATTTTAGAAAGAAGAAGAAGAAGAAGCAATCATTACACCTAAAACAATGCCCATTTACCTGTTCAGTGGAAATACAGTTCATTCAAAGACTTGTGAGAAGAGGAGCTCACTAACTGTTTTAGTGAGTAGGTATAATTACATATGTAGTTTTTGCTTGGTGTATGATCATGAGTTTGAATTACACTACTCTGATATGCCTACCTCAAGAGTTTCCTGCAGACATTTTTCTATCTTCTTTTATGAACAGGTCCAACTGGTCTGGAGTGATGAATGCAGCAAATAAATAAAGAGAGAGAGAGAGAGAGAGGAGAGAGAGAGAGAGAGAGAGAGAGAGAGAGAGAGAGAGAGAGAGAGACAAGACAAGACAAGACAAAATTCTTTATTTACGAGGATAATAGTAAGCACTAACGTGCTTTTTTACATCCAGTCCTCGCCCTAAGTAGGGACTATAACATGCAGTGAAATCAATTAATGTAAGAAATCAAAGAAGCAAGCAAAGCGGTCATGTGATCATAGAGGAACATCAAATGAAAACAGAAGATAAATGAAAACAAAACAAAAAATAAGAATAATAACAAACAAAACAACAATAAAAATAATAATAACAAAATAAAAAAAAATAAAAAGTCAAAAATGAGAATAACAATAATGAAGAGGAGGAGAGAGCGGGGGTAGGGAGTGAGGTGGGCTGGGGAAACATATGGAAGTGTACTACAACGTACAAGATTGGCATGTATGAAAACAGACAGTGAAGTGAATATGACAAAGTGCGTACATATTTTTGAACACACAAATACACGCACGTTCGCACGCATAGAGAGAGAGAGAGAGAGAGAGAGAGAGAGAGAGAGCAAGGCACAACATGTATTCATTTTTCGCAAGGCATGAAAATACGTAGAAGGTATTTAAGCAGAGTGAGATGAAATGGGGGGGGGGTGGGGGGGGGAGAGAGAAAAAAAAGCGAGAGAGAGAGAGAGAGAGAGAGAGAGAGAGAGTGGCAATCTGTGAGAAAATTATGACTGACCGTGAATACATAAATAGAAATTCGGGAGTTTCCGGAAATTACGAACAATCGTGTTCGATAAACAGCAAACAAGGGAGGACACTCAAAATAATTATTGACATACGACAGTGGACGAGAAGCCAGAAACTTCCAGGTGAGATTTTTCTACTTTCCTTCATCAGTTAAAGAATGTCACGCAGTGCTGACGACAGTTTTAATCGCTCTAACAACTTCAACTTAACTAATTATTTAGTCTAGGGAGGTACAGTTTGTTCCTGAATATTTGATATTGTGAAATGATTTTTATCATTTCAACTTCCTCATTCGATGAAAACCTACTTTCGGTTCGCAAGTGAAAAGGAATTTTAAGTTAAGTAAACGTGAAAATAGGAAAGTTTGTAAAATGAAATTGTGACCATCATGGGAGAAAAACCCACTTTCATTTTTTCAAAGTTAAACGGCTGCTCTGAAGCCAATGGAACAGGCTGAAGATCATTGCAGAGCACAGAAGAGTCAGGCCACTTACTATGATTGGTAACATTCTCACCCAGGATGGGTGCAGCACTGGCGTTGTGGTACAGGTGTATGTTTTACCTGGAGACTGTTCATGCTCACTTGGTTGACAGGTAGGTTTCCCGCCAATCTACTTAGCATGAAGAGTCTCGATGTAAAACATACACCTGTATCAAGACGCCAGTGCTGCACCCATCGCAATTGGCCCAGATCAATTGTAGAACTCAGTTCAGACAGGTCAGTTTCTTGCCACAGGCAGTCACAGAATGGAATTCAACCCCAACAAGCTGTGAAGGCCAAGACTTTCAACACTTTTGTGTCAAGGTTTTCTGTAAATTTTCCATACAGGTGAGGTTGGTCACTCCATGGGAGGAAGCAAGCCTTTGTTTCCAAGGTGCACACACTAGACAGCTTTCAGATGAAGACTCGTCTTCTTCCATCCTCCACCAAGCCAGGGATTTGAGCAATCTGTGCTGGGACATACTGGGGTTGGTTAAGTCCTATTTTAGAGCTAACTTCCCCCTCCTGTCTCCTTCCTTCATTGTTTTTTCTATACATCAGTTTAAAGATCAGCCCTGGTCACTGAAGGAGGTTGCTTGCAAGTTTCTTGTCTGTCTCACACTAGATTATGCCTGCACAGTATGGGACCCTTATGCCCAGTGCATCTTTAAAAAGCCTGAAGCCACGCAAAGAAGAGCTACACATTTTATAGTTGATTGGTATCTTAACACCTCAAAAAGTGTCAGCTTTGATTTGAAGGTCATCCATTTAACAGTGAAGGAAAGTAGCAAAGTGGACCATTCTACATGAAATCATAAACGGACAAACAGCCATGAGCAAGTGTAACACAACCATATCCTCCACCCCAGCAATGAAGGTATAATTCCTATCAACAGCAGCAGATCCAATGATTGTAGCCAGTGTTGGCAAGCTTCTCTTTTCCCAGCCACCATCAAGGATTAGAATGCATCACTGTTGCATTGTGTGCAGCCCAAAGCAGCAGACTTATCAGTAAGACAATCGATAATGAATTGAAAAGAAGATTCCAGATTCCTTGTATTGTTAGCTTAGAATTTTCAGTACAGATTGTAGCCGGGTGCTAACAGTGTATATATTTCTTTTGGTTACCTTTCGTGGATGAAAATGTTTTGTTCGAGAGTTATCTTCCCCTTACCTCCCTTGGTCGAATCTCATTTTTTATTGTGTAAATTCTTTAAATCATGAATACCTCAGAACCTACATAATTGTATGTTACGTCGCTAAAGTCACAAAAAATAACGTGTTTGATTTCATTACAACCGTACTGGGCTGAGAAGCCCATATTTTCTCTAAACGGGGATTTGCACGAGCAATCTTGGCGCCATTTTCAATGTCTGTCGAATGAACATTGAATAATTCTTGATTTTACAAAAAGTAAGAGGAAAACCGAAGAATCTGAAGATGCAAGTTAAAAGTAATGTCCATGAGCTCTCATTTCGTATATCGCATGCTTAGGATCTTTTCCGTACTGGCTTGCGACTATACGAAATGACTGATGACGCTGGTTTCCCTTGAGCAAGTCGCCTTCTTCGTTCATTGTCGGAGTTTTGATCCAAATTATCATTCTACGAAATTCGGACTTCCCGATCGAAATCTTGCTTATGACTCCATTTCTGTTATGAATACAACTGAAAATGTGTAGAATTTATTATTTAACAGACCGTTTCAACAGAGTATTTTTCAGTTGAAAATTGTGTCAAAAGTAGGCGCCGACGGCCTGTCGAAGTGAAAAGTCAGCTGTGTTTTCTAGTAATTTTTAACAACGGAATTCTCCACTTAGACACTGTCTCGGAAATGAGGTTTATAATTATATGTATGAAAAGAGCGAAATGCCAGCTATTCATTCATTGTAAAATTATTTCACGCTCTTCAGTATCTTTTATTGAAATAGAGGAAAATATGACGCAAACGCGTTAAAAGTGGCTTCACTCTGGGACATTAATCAGCAATGATTTAGTACAGGAACAAAATTGTCAAATGTGACTTACTGCATTTTATTCCTTGTGTTCTGAGGTTTTCATCGATAGTAAATATGTGTTAATAGTTTGAACGGACAGCGAGCCAGACAACACTGAAGCTGCCATAGAAAGCACAAAATTCTGTTGGTTCCGGCCTCGCGAGGCCTGTTTCGTCTCTGCACTGTGTCGCTGGCTTTGCGGCCCGGTACATGCTTATAAAAGTAGAGCGTTGTGTGAGAATGGGGCAGTGTTCCCCAAGAGAGTTCCATGATGTGAGCGACTGGCGTGAGAGGCAGAGAGAGTGCTCAGTGCGCTGAGTGCTGTGCGAGAGAGATTGCTCCCAGGGCTGCGTTCCTGGTTTGAGCTTATTATGGAAGGCAAATAAAAGGAGAAAACTCTGCTTCGTCCACTGTCTTCTTGACCGGCTGCTGTCCCTTGGTTCCTGCACATATCACCATCTGCCTGTCTTCACCTGCACACCCCTTACCCCTCCACACCATCACAACTGGCGCTGCGAGCAGGATTGATGACAAGGGACCAAGAAGACACTGCCCAAGAAGACCGGACACCATGGCCAGCCAACTACCTCTGCACCCCCTGCATCAGCTCCCCAAATTCACGGGTAACGAGAGCAGCAGGGGAAGTGGACAACTTCATCCGGGAGGCCAGGCTTGCCCTACACCTGCAGCCCCTGGATGAAAGGACAGCCGCCCTCTGGCTGATTGCCGCCCTAGATGGCCGAGCTCGCCAGGAGGTGATCAGGCTGCCAGCAGCAGAGGTGGACTCCCCAGCCAAGATCTTTACCATCTTGGAGGAGAACTGGGGAGAGCAGCGTGATGTGGTCACCCTGGCCACAGCGTTTTTCACCAGGCAGCAAGGCCAGGACGAGACCATCTGGGAGTATGGCTCCCATCTCCAGTACCTATGGAGGAAGGTGAACCAGGCTGGGGATGGAATGTTGCCAGCATCCATACTACGGGACGTCTTCACCCGTGGCCTACGACAAGCAGCACTCCGCAAGGATGTCCGGTATTTCGTCCGGAACCATCCTACCACCACCTTTGAAGAGGCTAGGAAGGAAGCCCAAAGGTGGATGCAGGACTGCGGTGCCGACGGTGACATCCTCTACACAGCTGGCACTGCTACTGTCGCCTCGCTTCAAACTCAGCTAGAGGCACTCAGGGCCACAGTCGCCAGCTTGCGGGAGGAACTGCAGCAGCCACCACCTGCATGGTCACCACTGCAGGTCCGCAGCTGTGTGACGGACACAGAGCGCTCAGGACGACGGCCCAGACGGAGGCGACGGAAGATGGCAGCGATGATGAAATCTGAGGACAAACCCCAGTCCTCTGCCACTGTCAGCAGCCAGAATGCTGACAAGCAATATGGTTCAGCAGCACCCAAGCGGCAGGCAGAGTCCATTTTGCCTCGGCTGTCACCAGGAGAGATGCATCGACTCCAGCAGGAGGACCCATCCATTGGGCCAATTCTGTCCTCCTGGCCAAAGAAGCCTGCAGCTGGCGAGAACCGGGAGCTACAGGCCCTCATTCAGCAGCACAGCCGACTCACCTGCCGACAGGGGGTGCTGTATCGGCGAATGGTGGACCCTAAACTTGGGGCGTGTGAGCAGCTTCTCCTTCCCGGATTGCTCCGCCCCAAGGTTTTGTCATCGGTCCACAACCGCCAGCGTCACCAGGGCTACCAACGTGCTGCAGAGATGCTGCGACCCCAGGTCTACTGGCCCGGTATGTACCGGGATCTGGAGCAGCACTTAGCCAGGTGTCGACCCTGCATCAAGGTCAACCAGACTGCCAGTGCCTCCATTTCCATCAGACCGTGCGCCAGAACCCAGGCCACCACAGGCTGCTGTGGCCTCCAGACAATGGGTCTGGCCCTGTCAGGCAACTTCCCTGCCTGACAGCCGAAGTGACGCACTGCCTGAACCACCTGACTGGAGGAGACCCAAGCTGGAACCATCACCAGACTCCAGGACAGACTGGGTTGTGTTCCCACAACCCAAGCCCAGAACTGCTAGCCACCCTGTGCCAACTCCAGTTCCGCCCCTGATACGTAGTGTTAATCTGCCATGCCAGCCCCACGGCGAACTGCCTGTCTGGCGGTCAAACCTGTGAAAGGTATGCTAGTGACTGCCTGGATGACCAGGAACACTTTCACAAATAACTGACCTGGTCAGATGTCGCAAGGGACAGTAAATATATTCCAAGGCTGATAGTTAAATACCTGTTTGGGAAGAGGTGTTGCAGACTTTTAAACAATTATGTTGTCTATTTTTTATGCACAAGCTAGTATATATGTTGATTATTCTTCAGGTTGGATAATAATGTATGCCACGGTTTTTCAGAAGCCAGCAGTACTGGCTAAGGATCTTATAGCAAATTCTGTTTTTTGCCATTTTGTATCTGACTTTATGGAATCTTGCTCAAATAACAAGCCCATTGTTGTCGTTTGGTACCCAATACCCTGGAATTTAACAAATCCATTCAAAGTATATTTTGTACCCGACTTTCTTGGAATGTTGTTTTAAATAACAAATCCTCTCTAAGTCATTTTGGTACTTGACATTTTGGAATTTTGTTCAAATAACAAGTCCATTGTTGTCACTCGGTGCCTACCCATGTTTTGGATTTTTTTTTAAACAAATCCTCTCTAAGTCATTTTGGTACTTGACATTTTGGAATTTTGTTCAAATAACAAGTCCTTTATTGTCACTTGGTACCTACCCAGTGCTTTGGGTTTTAACACATGTTCCTAATGATTTCTGATGTCCGACTTGGAATTTTGTTTTAAATATCAAGTCCAGTTTAGTCACTTATGTACCCAAAGTCCGGGTTTTGTTCATGGAAGGAATCCCTTGTAGTCATTTTGTATTTGATATTTTGGAATTTTGTTTAAATTATATGCCCATTTTAGAAGCCTTGTAAAAAAAGCAAGCCCTCGTTAGTTGGAATGATATGAATACAAAGAATGAGAGAGAGAGAGATGTTTTGATGCTTTGTTTTTGATACACTGATAAAAGGGTTTGTTTGGGACTAGAAATGCCTCTCCAGACTTGGTCTAAAGCTCCAGTTTTCCCCATTGATTTATGTGTTGTGCTTGATGACTCTGTCATTTTATGTCAGCGAGGACGCTGGTTGTAACAGAGTAGGGGGGGATGTAGCCGGTGCTAACAGTGTATATATTTCTTTTGGTTTACCTTTCGTGGATGAAAATGTTTTGTTCGAGAGTTATCTTCCCCTTACCTCCCTTGGTCGAATCTCATTTTTTTTATTGTGTAAATTCTTTAAATCATGAATACCTCAGAACCTACATAATTGTATGTACGTCGCTAAAGTCACAAAAAATAACGTATTTGATTCATTACAACCGTACTGGGCTGAGAAGCCCATATTTCTCTAAACGGGGATTTTGCACGAGCAATCTTGGCGCCATTTTCAATTGTCTGTCGAATGAATATTGAATAATTCTTGATTTTACAAAAAGTAAGAGGAAAACCGAAGAATCTGAAGATGCAAGTTAAAAGTAATGTCCATGAGCTCTCATTTCGTATATCGCATGCTTAGGATCTTTTCCGTACTGGCTTGCGACTATACGAAATGACTGATGACGCTGGTTCCCTTGAGCAAGTCGCCTTCTTCGTTCATTGTCGGAGTTTTGATCCAAATTATCATTCTACGAAATTCGGACTTCCCGATCGAAATCTTGCTTATGACTCCATTTCTGTTATGAATACAACTGAAAATGTGTAGAATTTATTATTTAACAGACCGTTTCAACAGAGTATTTTTCAGTTGAAAATTGTGTCAAAAGTAGGCGCCGACGGCCCGTCGAAGTGAAAAGTCAGCTGTGTTTTCTAGTAATTTTTAACAACGGAATTCTCCACTTAGACACTGTCTCGGAAAATGAGGTTTATATGTATGAAAAGAGCGAAATGCCAGCTATTCATTCATTGTAAAATTATTTCACGCTCTTCAGTATCTTTTATTGAAATAGAGGAAAATATGACGCAAACGCGTTAAAAGTGGCTTCACTCTGGGACATTAATCAGCAATGATTTAGTACAGGAACAAAATTGTCAAATGTGACTTACTTGCATTTTATTCCTTGTGTTCTGAGGTTTTCATCGATAGTAAATATGTGTTAATAGTTTGAACGGACAGCGAGCCAGACAACACTGAAGCTGCCATAGAAAGCACAAAATTCTGTTGGTTCCGGCCTCGCGAGGCCTGTTTCGTCTCTGGCACTGTGTCGCTGGCTTTGCGGCCCGGT
>CM031608.1:71510714-71535714 GCA_018398815.1 Conus ventricosus
TAATTTTGTGTTTCAGATCAGAGCAGGGATATATATGTTTGATGGTTTCCTGTTGTGGCATGCTTGGCTAAACGACCAACCATTTTCATTACCTCTGATGGCAACATGACCAGGAATCCAAGCCAGAATAATTTTGTAACCATCCGCTTTCAACTTGGTCAAAAGTTAAAAACAGTGTAAAAGTTCTAATTCTGGATGCTGAAGGTTGCGGCCAGCTATGGCCACCAATGCTGACAGTGAATTCTGACAGAACCAGAAAGTCCCTCTTCTTAGATTGTGAGATTATCTTCAATGCCAGAACCAGAGCAGGAAGTTCAGCGGAATAGACGAAGCATCTGGAGGTATATGTTTCTAACAGTATCTGAGAAGGAGCCCCAGGGCAATAGGCTGCACAGGCCACTCCATCCTCAGACTTGGAACCGTCAGTGAAAATGTTTCTGATAAGATTGGAAATTTTGAACGAGGTCAGTATAAAAATGCCTTGTATGCCAGAGAGCTGGTAGACTCTTTACGAAAAGCTGCAAGATCAAAATACGAATCTCTGGTTAAATGGTAATAATCTTTTTGTAAAATCTGAATTGGAAACAAATATTCCTTCATAGTTATAAAGTTCTACTGACGTCCAGCTTAGATGGTCCAATGTCGACTTCTACATAGATTGCTGCCAACCCAGAAATACCTGTTTCAGTGCAAATTGTGGATTCACCATTATGTAACTTTTGTGATCAGGAACAACAGACGATTACACACATGCTTTTCGACTGAAATTTTTGTGCAGCGGTTTTGGAGAAATCTTCAAAACCTGCTAATGGAAAAAATGTCGCACTGCGCTAATCTGTTTTTGAGAAAGAGTTAGTTCTGTTTGGAATGAAACAAAATGTGGAAAACTGACAAAGTTCTTAACTTTATTCTGCTGTTGCTAAGTTTTATGTTTAAAAATGTAAACTACAAAATAACTACCCAGCCCTTCATGTTTGCCTAACAATCTTAAGCTATAGATTTAAATTGGAAAAATTAACTTAGCCTTTCTGAACTATGATTCAGATCAATTTGACAAAACCTGGTTTCCTTATTCCTCTATCATTTCCTAGCATGATTGTGACTTTTTTTTTTTTTTTTTTTTTTTTTTTGACAAATCTTATGTACACTTGGTCCTAACTTGAGTATCCCAAACCTAGATAATGCTACATAGTTGAGAAATGGTAAACGCTGGTATCTTTTAACATAACTAGCCATCCCTTCTCTTGTTGTAATTACCCATCTTAATTTTTTTTTCTCTCCCTCTCTCTCCAGCCTCTCACCCATGCCACCCCTTGGTATTTTCCTTGTTTTTGAGGGTTTTTTGTATATGTGTGTGTGTGCAAGTTTATATATCCTGCTTACAATTCATGTAATGATGTATGTTTGTGGGTGCGTCTGCGCCTTCTTTTGTTTGTTTTTTTTCGGGGGGGGGGGGGGGGGGGGGGGGGGGGGGGGGGGGGGGGGGGGGGGGATATGCGTGTTTGTTCTCTATTGTGTCTGACTTCTTTTGGGTTTTTTTGGTACAATTATTATGATACGTATGTCTTTTTGTGTGTGTGCATGCATGTTTTGTTTAAAAACAAAAAACCTCTTTGCTAATACTTTAATAGCACAATTATACAATTCCAACATACATGGGGTCAGTTATTTCAACTCATTCTCCCATTCATTCTTTCAAATACAAAGAACAAACCCTGTCAAATGTCATAGGATATTTTGATTTGAACTCTTTATTGTAACTACCTTTATGTCTGTACATACATGAATTTATAATTAATTTGTTTTTTAAGTAAGTACCTTGCCAGGTTTATGTTGAGGGATGAATGTGTGAGAAATGAAGGAATTGTTGAGTGGAGGGATGAGAGAGGTGACATTAAAAATGTGAAAAAACAAACAAACAAAAAAAAACAACAACGAATCTCTGGTGTGAAAAAGGTCCACGGAGGCTCATCCGAAAACTTGGAAAAATCAGACACAACTCCTAGGTCTAGACCTGCATTCCGCACGTGAGGCTGCATACGAAGACCAAAAACGGCAGAATACAGTTAGGGTTGTTTTCAAATTTGCTTTGAAATTGGGGGTCAAAGACACAGTCATAGGCAGGATTTCCGGTTCCGAGAACAGTCTAATGTAGTACTTCACAGACATTTTCAGCCTGCGGTTGGACAGTGAGGGTTCACCTGCCTCTGCGTACAGGCTGTACACAGGGGTGGTGCGGAATACTCCAAGACAGAGACGAAGCCCTTGATGGTGGATAGGGTCCAAGAGTTTTAGGTAAGACGGTCTAGCAGAGCCATACACAGCACAACCATAGTCCAGTTTGGAATGGACCAAGGCTCTGTAGAGGTGCAGCAAAGTTTTCTTATCAGCGCCCCAGTCAGTGTGCGCTACGACCCGCAGAATATTCAGTGCTTTCTGGCAAGAGGTTTTGATGTTTTTAATGTGGCTGAGAAAATTGAGTTTTTGATAAAAAATAACTCCTAGGAATTTGGCTTCTTTTACTGCTGGAATGGTGGACTTGTCCAGACGAATTTCAGGATCAACAAAAAATTGACGAAAATTGTGAAAATGGATTGACTGAGTTTTGGTACGTGAAAAGGTAAACCCGTTTTCCTTGGCCCACTGTTGGATCTTGTTGACACAAAGTTGGAGTCGACGCTGTACGCTGGCATAAGAAAGCTTTTAACTGCGTACAGCGCAAAGTCGTCAACAAACAGAGAGGACTCAGAACCCTGGCTTACCGATTTCACAATGTCGTTGATTTTAATGCTGAAAAGGGCAGGAGAAAGGATGCTCCCTTGAGGGACACCCAACTCCTGCCCATGGATGTCAGAGAGTGTGGTGCCAACACGCACCTGGAACTGTCGGTCAGCCAAAAAGTTCTGAATAAACAAAGGCAGGTGACCACAAAAACCAAGTCTGTGCAGGTCCATAAGAATTCCTGATTTCCCCGTGGTGTCATACGCTTTTTCTAGGTCGAAAAAGATAGCCACCACATGCTGCTTATTGACAAAGGCGTTGTGGATGGTGGTTTCCAGACGGATCAAATGGTCAACTGTGGTTCGATGTTTGCGGAAACCACACTGTTCTTTCGCCAAAAGGCCATCGGTTTCGAGTTTCCACATGAGTCTTGCATTGACCATTTTCTCCATCAATTTACAGACACAGCTGGTCAAAGCTATCGAACGATAGTTTGATGGGTTAGAAAGATCTTTTCCAGGTTTAGGAATGGGAATAATGAGGGCTTTTCGCCAAGAAGGTGGAAAGAAACCAGTAGTCCATACATGGTTGTATACATGTAGAAGGATGTTCAGACCTTTTTGCGGAAGATGTTTTAAAAGTTTTAATGGATTTCATCTATTCCCGGAGAAACCCAACAAAGAAGACACAGTCACATGTCAGAATTGATGTAGCTGCAGTCAGTGGCACTGCCATTGATGATAGTTGTCGTTATTTACAGCTTAATACTTTCATCACCAAACAAGCTCCAAGCAGCTGAAAACCAGTTTTGCAGCAGAGCTACTGTGGGTGCACTACATCTATAAGACTGTAAATTTTGAACCACCAAACCAACTGCTGTACACCATTTGACAAAGAAAAAAGTCATTCATTCCATGTAATTTTCAAATAACTGTAGTGCTCACAGTGAATCTGAAAGTAATGACATGACACAAACAAAAACATGCGTTCCCATGGTCCCAAGTGGCCACAGGGGCATTGCGATTGTAAATAGCTCTGCAACTTATGTGGCGATGAAAGGGTTAATGTTTCTCATAGTCAACAAGCATGAAAACTGCTGAGTGTGATACCTACTTACAGCCTGTTACATTAGTATGGAATGAAAGGGTTAATGTTTCTCATAGTCACAAACATATAAATTGCTTATCTACTTGCAGCCTGCTACTTTAGTATTGAAATGCTCTGATTTCTGATTTATGTGTTTTAATGACAGTCAATACATGTTCCATTTTCTTGCTTTGCTTTGAAATGTAGCCTTCACACTTTGCTGGGTTACAATTGATATGAACAGACAGTTCTGATCTTTCAAACATGTCATGGGCTTCATTTTCTGAAAGCTGATAGTTCTTTGATTTGAAATATGGCTGAGTACATTATTCTGCTGATGTTCTAGATGCATGTTTGATGGAGGATGAATTTAGCAGGGTGTATATTCCAAATTGTGTGTGATAAAGTAATGGTTGTTGCTCTTTTTCTGTTCACAATGTATATATAATGTAGAGTGTAACAGTAAAAAGCATTGTGGCTTAAAATGGTTGACAAAGTTGACTAGATTTCAATAAGTACAAATTGAAGTAAAATTAAATTACATCATGGAGATGCACTGCAGCGATCTTATCTGGAAACTGTCTTAGTTCAGAAGGTAAGCTGTCATGATTTAGAAGATAAACAGTCTTAGTTCAGAAGGTAAGCTGTCATGATTTAGAAGATAAACAGTCTTAGTTCAGAAGGTGAGCTGTCATGATTTAGAAGATAAACGTCTTAGTTCAGAAGGTAAGCTGTCATGATTTAGAAGATAAACTGTCTTGCTTCAGAAGATAATCTGTCATGATTTGGAAGACAAATTGCCTTGGTTCAGAAGATGCACTCTTAGTTCAGAAGATTAACTGTCTTGGTTCAGAAGGTAAACTATCAGGATTCAGAAGATAAACAATAATGATTCAAAAGAGAATGTGTCATGACAAACTGCCATAATACAAAAGATAGACTGCCACATGATAGTGCCTTTTCAGAAGATAAACTACCATGTTTCAAAGATAAACTGCATGGCTCGTTCTTACATTGGTTTGAAGTAAATTTGTTTCCTTCTTTAAACCCCCCTTTAAACCAAACCCCAATTGAAAAAAAATTTTTTTCCCCCCGAAGGTGTTTTGTTTTTTTTTTTCCTTTTTTAAAATTTCCCCTTTGCCGGGGTTTACTTTTTGTATGGGAAAATTGAAAGGGTTAAACCTTTGTTTTCAAATTTATTTTTTTTTTTTTTTTTTTTTTTTTTTTTTTTTTTTTTTTTTTTTTTTTTTTTTTTTTTTTTTTCCCCCCCCCCCCCCCCCCCCCCCCCCCAAAAAAAAAAGTTATTACGACAACCCTGTATTTTTAGAAATTTTGTTTTTTTTTGGTTTTTTTAATTTGCCAGTTAAAAGCCTTTTTTCCTTTTTTGGTTTGAAGTCCCCAACCTTTCTGGTTCAAGATTAACGGCTTTTTTTCCAAAAAACTTCAGGGTTTTTTCAAAAAGTTTTAAAACCCCTTTTTTTGAAATTGGCTGGACAAACTCCCTTTTTAAAAAAAAGATAAAAGGTTTGATGGTAATGTTTTTTCGGGGGTAAACCCCCAAAATTTTCGGGATAAAGAATGGTGGTTTTTCTTTTTTTTACGTAAATAAGTTATTTCCGAAAAATTTTTTGGGTTGGAAAAGGGGCCATGTTTAAAAATAAAAAGGAAAAAGTTAAAAACATCGGGAAAAGAAAAGCTTTTTGGAAAGGGGTTTTATTTCTGGTCTTTTTAAAAAAATGCTTAAAAAATTCTGGAAAAAAAACCCTTTTAGCTGGGGAAAGGGGCGGGTTTAACTATTTTCTTTGTTGGTTTGTTTTTTTTAAAAAAATTTTGTTAAAATTTTAACCCTTTTTCAAAATTTGGGACAATTGTTTTTCCTAAAATTGTTTCTTATTAAGGATTTCCCTTTTGGCGAAGGAAATTCGGTTAAATTTTAAAAATTTTTGGAAGTGTGGTGTTCTTAAAAACCCGAAAAAAGAAGAAAATAAAAGGGAAGAAAAAGCAGGCCCTTTTCCTATTTTTAATTTTTCCTTTTTTTCCTTTAAAAGGGCCTCTTTTTTAGGTTAAGAAAACATTAAAAAAAACTTTTTGGGGGTAGTTTGGGTTTTTAATTTTAAATTTTGGAAAAAACAAAAAAATTTTCGGGTTTTTTCTTTTTTTTAAAATTTGTTTTTTTGGTTTTTTTAAAAAAACAGAAGGAAAACGATAAAAATGAGGAAGAACGGGGGAAAGGAGGGAAGTAAACGGTTTTTAAAGGGTCTTTTGGGAAATTTTTATAAGGAAAAAAAAAAGGAAAATACCCCCAAATTAAAAGCTTTGTATGATTTTCCCAACCCCCCCTTTTTTTTTCCCGAGGGGGGGAGCGGGGGAACTAATTATAAAAGAAAATTGGTATTTTTTAAATTAAAAAATTTTTGGAAAACAAAAAAACTGGTTTATTTCCCCACAAAATTTAATAAGTTGCGGGAAAAAGGGAAAACCAAAAATTTAAAGGATAAAAACAAATATTTCCAAAGGGTTTTTTTATTTAAAGGAACAAAAAATATAAGGAAACCCAAAAATAAAACAGCGTGGATTTTCCAAAAAAACAGGGGGCCAACTTATTTTAAAAAAAAAAGCTTTTGTCTTTTTTCTCAAAAAAAAGTTCGGGGGAAACAAAAAAACTTTAACAACCTTTCAAAATTGTAAAAAAAATTAAAAAAATTTTCTTGGCTTTTTTTTTACCCACTAGAAATTTCAAAAGGAAAAAACCCCCCCCCTTTGGCCCCTATAACCCCAAAAAACCCCCCCCCCAGTCCCCAAAAATTTTAAATAAAAAATAAAAATTTTTGGTAATTGTTAGAATAAGGGAAATAAAAAAAAAAAAAAACCCCAACCCCTTTTCAAAACAAAAATTTAAAAATTTTTTGGTTTTTTAAAAAACCACCACACACAAAACAACCCCCCCCCCCTGTCCCATCCCCCCCCCCCCCCCCGGAAATTAAAAACAAATTTGGTTTTGGTATTTTGGGAAAAAGAACGGAATAAAAACAAATTTAAAAATAAAAAAACCCCATTAAAAAATTTCCAAAAAAATGGGGGAAAATTCCAAAACCAACAACCTTTCCCACCCATTCCCACCCCCAAAAACTAAAAATCAATTTTAAAAAAAATTTTTTTCTTATTAATTTCAAACCCTAAAAATTTTTCAAGAACTTTTAAATTTTAAATTAAGAAAAAAAAGGCCAAACAGGGGCTATTTTTTTTGAGCCCAGCTTTCCCCTTTTCTAAAAATCTCCCCAATTTTTTTATTTAACCTTTTGGATTTTTTGGGAAATTACATGAAAAATGCCCGGGGATAGAAACCCCCTTTTTCCCCTTTTAAAAAAAAACTTTTTTTTTTTTTTAAAATGCCGCAAAGGTTTGCACAACCCAAAAAAAAATTACCCCTTGCGGCAATAACTTTCCAAAAAATTGGGCCCAAATTTACCCGGGGAAATTGGGCCCCCAGGGGGCATGTGGGGTTTATCCATTTTTATTTGGTTTGGCACCCCCAAAGCTGTTTACACGAAAAAATGGATATTTGGGCCCAAGGCTGCTGCATATATTTCTGCGTAGAACCCCAGGTGTTTCAGTTGGGGGATTGTTCCTTGCGCCCCTTTACTCCCCCCCACCCTCCCCAACGTAACATGAAAAATTTTTGGTGTGTTTTTCTCCCTTGAATCCAAAATTTTAAAGCTCTGAAGCTTTTGATGATTTTGCTTTTCACAAATTTCAAAGGTTTGGCCCTATAAAACATTTTAAATTCTCCAACAATAGTGTTCACTTCCAGTGGTTTTCCCCGATTTTAACTTACTTTGTCTTTTGGGCAAATAAAAGGGGGTTTTGGGCATGCCGAATCTTTTGGGCTTGCTTTTTCGCGCCGGGGAAGTGCTCTTTGGTTTGAAGTTTGTCTTTGGTCCGGGTTTTTCGAACCCCAAAAAATACGTAATTTCTCCATGTCTTCCTCCCCACCCTTTGCTAATTTCTTTTTGGGCCCGTCTTCCACCCCGGGGGGTTTTTGGGCTATTCCCCCTCTCGGGTGCTCCCCTCCCCTTCCCTTTTTCATGTGCTTTCCCCCTCCTCTAGCTCTGTCATGGGGACACCCCCTCCCCTTTTAGGCTTTTTTTTCATGGAATCCCCTCCCCGGGGTCTTGTGACTTAGCCCCCCCTTTTGCCCATGTGACACCCCCCTCCCCTCTCGGGTCATGTGACATCCCCTCCCCTCTGTCATGTGACATCCCCCCCCTTCCTTGTTTTGTGACATCCCCTCCCCTCTTTTCAGTGACACCCCTATCCCCCCCCCCCCCCCCCCCCCCCCCCCCCCCCTTTGTAATGGGGAAAATCCCCCCCCTCTGTCATGGGGACATCCCCTTTTCCTCTGCTCTGTTTTTGGACATCCCCCCCTCCTCGGTCAATGACACCCCCTCCCCCTTTCTGTAATGTGACCCCCCCCTTTTCTGTACCTGACACCCCCTGTCTCTCCCACCACCTTTTGTTCCTTTTTTCCCCGGGCCCCCCCGGGCCCGTCCAAAAAAAAGTGGGGTTATGGGTGTCGAGCTTTAGCTTTTGCCATTTGCTTTTCCAGAAAAGCAGTGAACCATAAAAACCGACCTAGGCCCTCATCAGCAAAAACCAGTTTTGGCAAACGGGTTCGGTTGTTTTTTCCCCAACACAGTCTGATAAAGCCTTGTTTTGAAATCGTGGTATCTCTTCCCCCCCCGGCTTTTCCTCTCAATCTGTTGCACCCTTAAAGGTGGATTTTTCGGGGGCTGTTGATGTCAAAGGGGTGTTTTGGCAAAATTGGGGAAGGACTTTTTGGGCCCCCGATGTTTTAACTTTCATCATCGCGCTGAATTTAGGGGGGAAAAGGGGGGGGAAAGTTAAATTTTCCTCGAACGCCGTCCCAAGAAGAGGCTCCTGTTCTAGGGGCAATCCTGGGGGTTTCGTTTCTTTGTAAGTTTGCTGGGGCCCGGGTTTCTGTGTCCAGACGGTGCAAAACCCCTTGCATTTTCCGGGAAAGGGTTGGCGATTTTTTAAAGGAGAACCTTTGCCCCGGGATTTTTTCAGGGCGGGGTTTTTGCCCCAAAGCGACTAAAGGGAAAGGCCCTCTGCTTTTCCCCAGCGTCGGTTTTGTGTTGAGGGTTGGAGACCATCGCCATTCTTTTGTGAAAATTTCGGTTTGCAAATTTAAAGCCGAATCACCGGCTGGAGTTTGATGGGGGGGGGGCATTGACGGGTTTGAAAGAGTACCTTTGTTGCCCCTGAGTTGTGGAATTTTTTTGGCCCATGAAAAATTTGGCCCCGCACCAAAGAGGTTTTTGTCGATTTCTTTGTTGCATTTCTCTGTAAAAATTTTAAATGAGAGCCCCCTTTGTTGGAAAATTTTTAAATTGTCATCCATGCTTTGACATTTGCTTTTTTATTTCAACGGGGCCCCTTTTACTCCACGGAAGCATTTTTTGGCCCCCTTCTTAAAACTTGCCAAATTGCTGAAAAAGGGGGTCTTTTTTTTCCGGACCATCCGCTTTTGCAGAAAACCCTCACTGTAATTTTTTTCCCTTCGATTTTTTTCCCACCAGGGCCCCTTTTCTCCTTTGAAGGCAACGTTTTTTTCTGGGGGGAAAAGGGGCCCCAAAAAACCCGGGGTTTTCATCGGGGGTTAAAAAACGTTTTTTTGTTTTCATAGTTTTTGAAAAATTTTGGGTTTTTCGGGGACACCCTTTCCCCCCCCATGTTAAAGTGATTCTTTTTGGGCAGCTCCCCGTTTCCCCCCCTAAAATTTGAAGACGATGCCCCATCCCTCTTTTTCCACCGATGCGCCATCCATCGCTACCCTTCCACTCCCCCAGCCCCAAGACGGGCCAGTCGTCTGTTTTGGCATTTAAAGGGATGGGCCCCCCACTGATGGGGGCATTTTTGCCCTGCACACACAGGTAGGCCTACAAAAACCCACCGATCGGGTCTTTTTTGGGTTTTAAACTTTTCGGGGAAATTGCATGCCCCATAGTTTCACGCTAAAAAGTTTGTGATAACCCGGCCCTCAACGGGAAAAGTAGGCCAATGAAGGGCAACCCCCCAACGCAGCACGCCCCGCGGCACACCCCACACACCCCAACACAACCCCACACACACACCCCTTCACACCCAGCACACCCCACACACACACACTGGCCCAATTGTTTTTTATTACACAGGTTTTAAACATGTACAGGTTTTGCAAAATTTTTCTTTCTTTGACAACCTTTTAGAGTAGCCCCTCCCTTTTCCCTTTAAAACCTTCTATTGGGAATCTTTCCTTTTCCCCCCCCTCCCACGTCTTTCACCCCCACTGTTAGGGCCTAGTCGTAAAAATTTGGAAAAACACCCGGCAAAAAAGCATTCTCCCCTTTTTTTGGGCCGCAGAAAAACCCTGCTGAAAATTTTTTGGGGAAACAGAACAAAGGGGTTTTTTTCATGTGGGGGGGGGGGGGGGGGGGGGGGGGGGGGGGGGGGGGGAACGTTCTTGTATGGGGAAGAGGAGAAAAGGGGATCATTTTTTTTTCAGAAAACCATTCCAAGAGGCTTTGTCGACTGGGGTCGTTGCTGGTCCCCTGTCCCGTCTTCTTAAATATATCAGCTTCCCACCCCCAAACCGGGTTTGGCAGGTATTTGGTCTTTTCACTGGAATTTTCCCAACAATGGGTTTCCCTTGGCACTTTTGGAAATCCTCAGCAATTGCATTTTTATTTTTGGTTTGGGTTACTTTAAAACCGCCTTTTTTTATATCGTTTTCTGCTTTACCGAGAGGCTTTTCTCTTCCTTTCGGCCAGGGTTTTTTTGAAAGTGTGTACAAAAACCCGGAAACGAAACCTTTCCCCCTTTCCCCCAAAAAAAAACCCCACTTCCGGGGGAAACGAAAAAATTTTTCCATTTTCGTTTTTCTGGGTCTGCTTTTTAAGAACCTGAGTTGGGCCTTTGTTACCTTTAGGCAAAGGCAAAAAGTTTTTATATCCGGGGGAAGGTGTTTGGGGAGCAACAAGTGTGGTTCCTATGGCAAAGGTTCTTAAAAACAGGGGTTCTGTTTGGGTTTTTTTTAATAAGTAATCACAAAGAAAAAACTTTGGCAGGGACATTTTTGGGGGGCCCTTGTAAGAAAAGTCCTACTAAGCGCGTCTGTTAAGCGGATTGCCCTTTTTTGGGTTTTATTGTTTGATCCATTGTGACTGGTTATTGGGGAAAATAAAGACAAGATTTAAAAGAGGCCGCTGCTCCTTTTTTAAGAATTTGTGAAAAATTTAAGGAAAAAAAATAGCTGGTTTTTTTATTTTTTGGGACCGAAAAAAGTGTGGATGAAATTTAGACTGCGTTGTTGTTCCGTTATAAAATGTCAAGTTGAAAATGTAAATATTTTATTTTGCTGCTTTTTGTTCAGACAGTCAACTGGAAATCCCAAATGTCTGATGCCCCGGCCAAATTCCAAAGGGCCCTGAAAGATGAGGTTTAAAGGCCCCGTTTGGCCCCCCAAATGTCGTGGGGCCAGCGCCAAAAACTGAACTTGGAATTTCAAGAGAGAGAAGAAAGCCTTCCTGGCCCAAAAAAAATCCTCCAAATTAGACCCCGGAAGACCTCAAAAATGACCCGTCAGCACAGAAGTACTGCCCCAAAGCCGATCTTTCTGCCGGGGCGTTCGCTGTGGCCATTGGGTTGGAAAAGCTGAATTTACGGCCCGGCTGCTTGGAGTCTCAGGTGCTCCCTGCCCAAACCCCCAAAACGACAACGGGAGTTGACCCCGAACTCAGACACAGGGGAAGAAAAAAAAGGAAAACGGTCACTGCCAATGGCCAGGTAACAGGGTTCAGGTTACTCACAGGGGCCCTTTCTGTTGACTTGGGTTTTAGGTTTTGCGGTGTTTCCTTAGGTCACAAAAATTCGGCCCCACCTGTCCTGACTCAAGAAAAAACAAAAGGATTGTTGGGGGTTTTTTAAGGAAAAAATGTCATTTATTTTTAGGATTAAAAAAAAAAAAACTGGAAAAAATTTTATTCAAATAAAAAAAAAAGGGAAAACAGTATGGGGTTTTTCATAAGCTATACAGAACTAAAAACCCAAAAACAAAAAAAATGATTAACATAGAAAAACACTGGCCCTTCCCGGGGATTAGTAGTGTTTTGGGGTGATTTGATAAAAAAAATGTTTTGGATTATTTCTATATTTGAAAAAAAAAAAAACTTATATTTAGGGAAATTAGGAAGAAAAAACATATCGTGTGGACCCGTTGCTGGGAAGTTTTTTCAGAAGAACTGAAATAAATAAAAAAATTGTTTTTAGGTGAAAGGGACGGCTTTGTGTTTTTGGTTTGTGCAAATGCCCTGACTAGTTACCCAAAAGTTATAAATACCTTTCTGGCACCAGTATCGATTATCATCCAAAATCAGCAGGCTAAATGGATAATTTTTGTACTTTCTCAACCCCAAACAAAACATTTTTGCTGTTTTTATGTTTAGTTTTTATTTTATGTAAAAAAATTTAATCAAATTGCATCAATGTCGCCCGGTTTTATTTTTGTTTTGAAAAAAACGCACCATTTGCCTGATTTTCAAATCTTTTTTTGGGGGTCAGTGACATTTTTCTCTTTTTTTTTTCCTTTTTTGTTTTTTACCGAAAAAAAAATATGATATATTGCTTTTTACCAGAAAAAAAAGGCCCCACACACACAAAAACCACACACACACACCCCCCCCCCCCCCCCACACAAAACACCCACATACACACACACAAAAAATTCGTAGTTCCAAAAATTTTTCTTTTTTTCTTTTATTTATTTTTTGTCTGTCTGTTGTCTCTTAACACACACCACAAATTCACACCCACACAAAACAACACACCAAAACACACAACACACACACACCACCACGCACGCAACCCTGCACGCACGCACCCCGCACCCCCCACACACACAAAACCACACACACCCACACACAGTTTAACGCGCATACACCCACACACAACCACACACCCACACACACACACACACACACCCACAGAGGGAAAAAAAAGAGAGGAGAGAGAGAGAGAGGGGAGAAGGGGAGAGAAGGGGAAAAGAGGAGAGGAGGTCGGGAGGAAGGGCGAATGATCCCAAACACTCCAGGTATTAGTTCACACTATGTAGTGATGGTACAAAAAATTTTGTGCCCTGGGAAACCCGCTGTCTCTGAAAGGGGTTTTTCTCGGTTTTTTTTTTCCATGCCCTCCATCCCTCCCCAACGTTTTCTTCCCCTTTCCCTTTACCTGTCCCCTCCACTCCCCATTTTATATCCCATGCCTCCCCCTCCCCCCAACAGTTTCTCTCCCCCCCCTTCACCTGGGCCTCTCCCCTCCCCATTCCCTTTAAAACTCCATGTCTCTCCATCCTCCCCAACGTTTCTTTCCCCTTTCCCCCCTCACCGTCCTTTTCCCCTCCCCATTCCTTATTTCCATGCCCTCCAAACCTCCCCCAAAAGAAATTCCCCCTCCCTTCCCCCCTTTACCTGTCCTCTCCACTCCCCCTTCCTTATATTCCATGTCCCCCCCTTTCCCCCCAACGTATTCTCTTTCCCCTTTCCCCCCTTTACTTGCCCCCCCTCCCCTCCCCCTTCCTTTAAACTCCATGGGCCCTCCTTTTCCCCCCCAACGTATTCTCTCCTTCCCCCCTTTACCTGTCCTCTCCACTCCCCCTTTCCCTTTTATCTCCCGGCCCCCCTCCATCCCCCCCCAAAAATTTTTTCTCTCCCCTTCCCCCCTCACCGTCCCCTTTCCCCTCCCCAAATTTTCCCTTTTATCTCCCTGCTCTCCATCCTCCCCCAAAAGTTTCTCTCCTTCCCCTCTCACCCGTCCTTCCCCTCCCATTCCTTATATCTCCATTTCCCCCCATCCTCCCCAACAGTATTTTCCCTTCCCCCCTCACCTGTCCTCCCCTCCCCATTCCTTATATCTTTAAAGCCCCCCTTTTCCCTCCTCCCCCAAAAAGTATTCTTCCTTCCCCCTCTCACCCGTCCTCTCCCTCCCCATTTTCCCTTTTATCTCCATGCCTCCTTTCCTCCTCCCCAACCGTTTCTCTCCCTTCCCCCCTTTACCCGTCCTCTCCCCTCCCCTTCCTTATTTCCTGCACATCCGTCCATGTGAAGTTTTTTTTTTTTTTTTTTTTTTTGAGGTCGGAGAATTTTGATGTGAGGTTTTTTGAAATTTTCTGTCTGTACCCGACCCCCTTTTTCTCCCCCCTCTGTCTGTATGTAACTGGGCTGTACCTGGCCCCCTTTTTTTCCCCCTCTTGGGTTTTATGTGGGCGTCTGTACCTGGCCCCCCTTTTATTTTCCCCTCTCTGTTTTTATGTGATGTCTGTACCGGGGCCCTTTATCTTCCCCCCCTGTCTGTTGTGCTTTTTGTACCTGGCCCCCTTTTTTCCCCTCTCTGTCTGAAAGTGACTGTTGTACCTTGCCCCTTTATCTCCCCCCCTTTTTCTGTATGTGACTGTTTTGTACCTGGCCCCTTTATCTCCCCCCTTTGTTGTGATGTCTTTTACCCGGCCCCTTTATCTCCCCTCTTGTTGTTGTGATGTCTTACCTGGTTTCTCCCCCTTGTCTGTATGTGCCCGTCTGTACCCCGGCCCCCCTTTTTCTCCCTCTTTCGTATGTGACTGGGCTGTCCTGGCCCCTTTATCTCCCCTCTTTCTTTGTTTATGTGACTGTCTGTACCTGACTCTTTTTTTCTGTCGTATGTGATGTCTGTAGATTTATTTTCAGTATTTTTGTTAAGGGTTTTTTTTAATCAAGAAAGGAAAAAAAAAAGAATCCGTTCAAATGTTTTTTTTTTGTATTGACTCAAACCTTCAGATATTTTTTTTTTCCTGGGTTTTTTTTTTTTATCCCTTTCCCAAAAATTTTTTTTTGTCAACAGTTTGGATTTAAAAAATAACCAGTTATTCTCTAGATATATGTAACATGTATGAGACACAGAAAAATTTAAGAACATCAATATTTCAATTTTTCCATGAATTTAAATTTTTTGGGAAGTGAAGACTTTTTTTTTTTTTTCTGTGGAATGTGTGCAGGACAGTGATGTTAAGAAGGGATTTGGGTGTGGTGAGTACTGTCACTGTCATGACCCTGTCTCCCTCCTCCTGCTCCCGTTGGTGTTTGGGGAAATACTGTCCCTGTCATGGGCCCTCTGTCTCCCCCTCCCTGCTCCCGTTTTACCTGTTGCCCATCTCTGTTTCTCTGGTCCCGTTTTGAAAAACCCCCTTTCCCCTTTCCCGAGCAAGGAATTGGTTTTGGGCAAATGAATTTGGTTTCTTCAAAAAGTTTTTCAGGAAAAAAGCCTCAATGATTTGTGAGAGTTGTCCCACTATATTGATACAAATGTTGGGGATAGTGTGTGTAGTAACAATTCTTATTATTCCTATCTATATTTTCAATGCATAAAGAAATAAGAAGTGTATATTCATTTTCAGATTTGAATGTTGTGATGGTCATTAGAATTATGTAATTACTTGTATAGTCAGTGCTCTGTGTGTATGCATGTGTGTGCATGTGTGTGGAGGGGGTGGGGTGAGGGGAGGGGGAGGGGAGGGTGTGCAATATTTTTATGTATGTATGCAGTGACTTTTTTTCTTAGACAGGGCCTTTCTTTGCTTCACTTGATCTTGTTATGACTTTCGTTCTTTCACAAATCCTCTGCATCATCAGTTCATGTTGTACTGGGGTGTTTATTGTCTCCTGACAAAGTCTTTATTGTGCCAGTAATACCTGTTGTATTGAAGTGATTAGCTTCTCCTGACAAGGCTTTTATTTCTGTTAATAGCTCCTGCTGGAAATCTTTTCCCTAACATTAACAACAAAGCCTTTCTTTGTCATCAGGTCCTGTTGTACTGAGGTGGTTATCTTCTCCTGACAAAGCCTTATTTGTGCTTATTAACCCTTAGTCTACTCATGGTTTTTCTAGTCTGTTTACTGACAAAAAAAAAAAGAAAGCAAGCACGCACACACACACACACACACACACACACACACACACACACACACACACACACACCACACAACACACACACATTTAGGCACACACACACACACACACACACACACACACACACACACACAGTCACTCACACACGCACACACATGCACGCAAACACACACACACACACACACAAATGCTCACTCACACACACTCATTCACTCACTCACACACACGCATGCATGTATGAACGCACACACGCAAGTATTCACACACTAACGCAAGTATAGACATATAGAAAGGATCACACACAAACGCAAGTATAGACATATAGAAAGGGATGGGCAGGGATTGTATGGTGGGAATGAGAGTTAATGGTGAGGGAGGATGGTGGGGGAAGTGAGAGATAAGACTTTTCAGGTTTCAGTTGAATGTAATGTAAGTCTATACAACAGTACCATTTGCATGTGAAATTCATAAATGTGTTTTCCACTACCTTATTGTAAGCACAAGATGCATTTTAAAAATGATGGAGTTAGGGGAGAGGGTGTTGTCGGGTATCTTTGGAGGCACCAGTGTGAGCTTGAACTCATTTCTGTTTTTTTTTTTTTTTTTAAGGTCTTGACTGACCGCCCATGTTTTTATTTCACATAAGCTCACTGCTGCCTTTTCTTTCTTTGGTTCTGGTAGGCTTCTGTTAGGATTTTAAAGCAGTGAGTGGGAATTCAGGTGAATTGTGAGTGAGAGATGATCAGTCTTAGAATATAAATGCTGTGCTTTGGGCTGTCATTTAGTGGGCCCTTGGTTTTTTTATGCTTGACAAAGGTTTTACCAATAAACCGAAAATTTGCAATATGCTTATTGGGTGTTGGTGGTTTTTACTGTTCAAAAAAAAAAAAGAAAGAAAGAAAAGAAGAAAATTAAAGAAATTGCCTGAACCAGAAGTACACATGCACCATTTTCTTTTCATCTTAATTTTCACTTTTTTTGCTGTTAGAGCCATAAGAATGTGTATCATCAAAGATAAATAGAATCTGAGTTGTTTCAATGTGTCAGCATGTATGTTAGCTCACAAAAGATGGTCCTTCTCTTCATCAATATAAGTCAGATCTGCAAATCTGGGATCATTGGCATCCAACTTTCTCAGTTGTATGTCACCAGGAATCTGATGCGCCTGACAGCAAATTTCAGACTTGGATGCCTGACACAAGTTGAAATACTGGCTGTCAAATCTATTTCCTGCGTAAATGGCAAAAGTGATCACTTCACAGATTCACACTAAAGAGAACTTCAAAGAGAAGCAACTCATGTTATAAATCAGCAAGATTTCTTGGTATGTGCAATGAAAGAGAGAGCCTTCTGCTCAGCACATACACTGTACGTTGGCACAGCATAGTGATCTGAGCAGAGTACACATATCTTTTATGGGTGTGTCACAGGCTAAAGTTTAATCTATGTTGTAATGAAATGTATGTTTTCTCCTGATAAAACCTTTGTGTCATTAATTCCTGCTGTAATGAAGTTTTTTTTCTTTCTCCTGATAAAATCTGTCTTTGGTGTCGATTAATTCCTGCTGTAATGAAAAGATTTTTTTTTCTCCTGATAAATTCTGTTTTTGTTTTATTCATTCCTGTTGCAGTAAGTGATTGGTTCTTAAAAGAGGAAGACTTTTTGTGCCATTAACTCCTGTTGTAATGATTGTTTTTTCCTGTCAAAGCTTTTTTTTTTAGTCATTAATTTATATTGTAATGAGGTGTTTATTGTTCACTGATTAAACCTTCCTTTGCTTCACACATTCCTGTTGTATTTTAGTGATTATTCACTTATGAGTGTGTTTTTTTTCATGATCACCATTTCCTGCTGTAATGAAATGATAATTTCTCTTCAAATCTGCCATTGTGTTTTGCATGAGGCTGATCAAGTATTAAAAATTTTTCATCATTAGTCAAATGCTGTCTCTGACAATGTGTTATTTTACATGCATATGTTCTGCCTTGATATACATCCAGAGGTGTTCATACAGTTCAGGGGTCAGTCTGTACAAAGTTTGACCCTTGTATACACACAGAGGTTATACGTATAGATCAGATCAGTCTTTGGGCATGTTGTCTCGGGTATATACTTAGGTGTTCAGTCAGTTCAGGAGGTCAGTGTGTACCTTGATTGATCAGGATATACACACACAAGGTGTACAGTCAGTTCAGATCAGTCTATACCTAGGTTTGTCTGATTGTAAACACAGAAGTGTTCAGAGAGTTCAGGTAATTCTTTCCGAGGTTGACCTGGGTATAGAAACAGGTGTTCAGTCAGTTCAGGAGGTCAGCATTTTACCTAGATTGACCTGGGTTTAGAAACAGGTGTTCAGTCAGTTCAGGAGGTCAGCATGTACCTAGGTTGACCTGGGTATAGAAAACAGGTGTTCAGTCAGTTCAGGAGGTCAGCATGTACCCAGGTTAACATGGGTATATAAACAGGTGTTCAGATAATTCAGGAGAGTAATCTGCACTTAGATTGACCAGAGTGTGCACCCAGAAGGTATTCAGACAGTTCAGGAGGTCAGTCTATACTTAGGTTGACTATGGAGATGGAAAAGATCAGCTTGGCTTTCCCTCTACGTTTTTTTCTGTTTGATCATTCATGTTATGAAGCATGCACCCAAACATGCACAAATATATACTCTGTGTGTGTGTGTGTGTGTGTGTGTGTGTGTGTGTGTGTGTGTGTGTGTTGTGCGTGTGTGTGTGTGTGTGTGCATGCGTGTGTGCATGTGTGTGTGTATGTATGTGTGTGTGTGTGTATGTGTGTGTGTGTGTATGCACATGTGTATGTGCATGCGTATATGTATTTATGTGTGTGTGTGTATGTGTGAGATAGGAAAAAGAAAGTGTGTGTATGTCTGTATGTGTGTGAGAGAGAGAGAGAGGGAGAGAGAGCAAGAGAGAGAAAGAGAGGAGTGGTGTGTGTGTGTGTCTGTGTCTGTCAGTCAGTGATTTGAGTATGAATTAAATACTGAAAGCAAGTGTAGAAGTAGAATGTGACATGTTCTGTGGATTAAAGTCTTGCTGGTTTTCCTCTTGAGTTGTGGGAGCAGTTTTTGAAGTGATTGATGTCATGTTACAGGAATACTCTTAGAAGGACCAGAGTATGCTGCTGTCATCAAAGTTAGAGATCGTGTCAGACGTGGACGGGACTGGAAGGTGGGATGGAAGGAGGTATGTTATTAGTGTAACTGATGGAATGAATGAAATGCTTCAGAACAGTGTACGGCTGGAGTTTCAACATGTGAACAGTGTGCTGACTGTGTTAGTCACCTCAGAGACAGAAGAGACAGTACCTTGCAGCACCTGTGACCCATTCTGCCAGCCCCTGTTCCATCTGACAGCCTTAGTTCTCACCCGATCACAATCATGTACTATCAGTGAAATTGTGAAGGAAAGTGCAGTGTTCTTCAGGAATCCAGTTTTGACCTGAGAATGCCTCTGCAGACTGAGCTGCACTGACGTGGCTCATCTTTAAGACAGGGTGTGTCACAATCATGAGCAATATTATATTGCATTGTGTTATGTCTTATTGAATGGGACTTTTCATTTCCTTGACACAACAGATTGGTCTGCGTGAAATTTAGTCTGCCACCCCTGGTAGACAATCTTTCTTTATCTATCATCATATACTTTAACTTGCTGACCACGTTAATATTTCAACAGATTTGTTCAAGGACAACACTGTCGTTGTCACAGATTCCTTTCTGTGTGCTATTGCGTGCTGATGACAGGACCTCAGTGTTTCGTTTGATCTGAAAAAGTAGCCCTCAGATTAGGTGTGGTGATGACAGGCCCTCAGTGTGTCGTTAGATCTGAAAAAGTAGCCCTCAGATTAGGTGTGGTGATGACAGGACCTCAGTGTGTTGTTTTGATCTGAAAAAGTAGCCCTCAGATTAGATGTAGTGAAGAGAGGGGCAAAACCACAAACAAACAAACAAGAAAAATGTTCCCAAAGCTTCCATGAGCCAGAATTGAACAGTAGAGCCAGAATTGTTTCCCTTTCCAGGTTAGTGTGTGATGCAATGTAGACTGCCTGTCTACAGGCCAAAATTGTTTCCCTTCCCAGGTTAGTGTGTGATGCAATATAGACTGCCTGTCTACAGGCCAGAATTGTTCCCCTTTCCAGGTTAGTGTGTGATGCAATATAGACTGCCTGTCTACAGGCCAGAATTGTTTCCCTTTCCAGGTTAGTGTGTGATGCAATGTAGACTGCCTGTCTACTGGCCAGAATTGTTTCCCTTTCCAGGTTAGTGTGTGACGCAATATAGACTGCCTGTCTACAGGCCAGAATTGTTTTCCCTTTCCAGGTTAGTGTGTGATGCAATATAGACTGCCTGTCTACTGGCCAGGGTTGGTATTCATGGACAACCTGCTGTTGACCTCCGGTTAGTTTGACCTCCGGTGGGTACAGAACCAGCGGTTAATCAGGCCCCGCTGGTTAGAACGCACTCCTATTAATGAGCCGCGGTCTGTCGTCAGTTAGTTACCCAGCCGTCTATTTTTAGACTGACAGGGGATTCCCTTCATCTCACTCTCAGCGCACACGTATGCGACCTTTTTTCCTGCATTTCCGGAGTAAACAACGATGTCGAAGACAGAGAGTAAGTCCGTGACAAATGGACAAATCTAAAGAGAGACCATCGGAATGGAGCGGCAGGCCGTATGAAAACAGGCAGTGGGGCAGTGCCCTCTAAACCCACAGACGAGCTGATCGACATGATTGTTGGTGGTGACAGTGACCTGACCCAAAGGTATCAGAGGTGAGTCAAACATGATGGGAATACTTGAAAAGCCTGCAGTAAAAGCTGTGTGTATCACTGCATTACATGTGTATGTTACTATGTGTGTGCCACTGTGTGTGAGGAGAAAGAAAGTTTCATGCAGCCAGTCATGTGAACAGATTTGTTGTTTTTTTGCAATTGGTTGTATTGAGAGGGAAGTGTGTGTCCGTGCATGTGTGTGTGGTGTGTGTGTGTGTGTGTGTGTGTGTGTGTGTGTGTGTGTGTGTGTGTGCATGTGTGTATGTGTGTGTGTGTGTGTCTTTAACAGTGTGATGAATTTGTAGTTATGTTCATAAGGATCTGTTCTAGGTAGAGTTGGAACAGAATAGCATTTAGAGTTCGCTCATTATTGTACTTTCAGTCATTGTAAAGCAATTTCTAATATTGGAAAGTACTATGTTAATTTGAATTTATGATGATACTATGATGATGATGATGATGATACTGAAATAAAAACCTCCCACAGTCCCTGAGCTGTTTTCTACCTGTCCAACAGAAAATAAGTATGTATGAGAAATTTGTAGAATATTGTAACTTTCTATAATTGAAAAAATACTTATTGACTCAAGCATCTAAATAGATTGTTTGTAGATGATGAATATTATGTACATTTGTTTGACTTGCAATGTGTTTGATTATATGAAATATGCCTTTTTTCAGGTGGTGGTCATGACACATTCTAACAGCAGCAGCTATCAGCCAGCACTTGCAGTGAGCTTGGTAATTTGAATTCTGGATTCCTGATACCCTACCCAAGTTTCTCTGTTTGTCTCATGTGCATGCATGTGTGTGTGTGTGTGTGTGTGTGGGTGTGTGTGTGTGTGTGTGTGTGTGTGTGTGCTGTGCGTGCGTGCGTTGCGTGCGTGCGTGTGTGGGGTGCTCTGTGTGTAGTGTGTGTGAGTGTGTAGTATTGCTGATAGTATTATAAATTAGCCTTTGGGTAATGAGATGTAGATTTAATTTCTTTAGTTGTTTTGCATACATTACATGTAATTATATGTCTCTCAAATGAAAACCAAACTCCAAATGCAGCTTCCTTCTACATGAAGCTCCTTTAACCTGAAGATCACAGTAAGACATGTAATGTTCACATTTAATTGTGATTCACAGAAAATTTCTTTTCAGTAAGTGATCGCTGATGTTAGGTACAGCAAAGCACTGAGTAAATTTTACAAAATACTCAACAGTGCATTAAGTTGTCATGTTTTGATAAATGAACATTTCAAGTGCTGGATCCACGCTTAATGTGTATTGTCTGCGTAAGTTGTTAAATGTGTTTGGTAGTCTGTTTTCAGCTCTGATTATAAATCTTGAGCTTATGTGAATCGATTTGAGGCACTAGAAAAGTACAAACATTTGCAACTTTAGCTTTCCTGTTGTTTGAGAAAAGATTGAAACGCTAATTATGTTTCTTCTTTTAGAAAGCTTGCAGCACAAATACACATGAAGATTCTAGTACAATTAGATGATGACAGATTATTGTACAACAATCTGATGGCTATTATGACATTGATTACTGTACAACAATCTGATGGCTGTTATGACATGTAATTTAGTAAATCCTGTGATGTATTCATTATGAGTGAATACCTTCCCCCCGTGAACATTTTCAAACTGTATGAAATAGTTTTATAGCAAAGAAAAAAGTTCATGTATTTACAGGACACTGGCCACGTAGGCAAATATTTCCTGGGGGGTGTTATGTGATCACAGGTTAGAAACTGCCATGAACTACTCACTAGCTCCCAATGACAGAGAGGGTTTTCTGACATTGATATCATTCTCTTGCAGCTCAAATGAACAGCCAGCCGACATAATAAGGAATGTGATCTGAATGCAACCATGCCTGTGGACTCAGGCATCCTCATCCTAGAAGGTAAATCACATCAGCAAAATTATAATAAAAAAATTCTGAAAATGAAAAGAAGAGTTTGAAAAGAAAGTTTGTCTGAACAAAGGGAATTCTCAACACACACACACCGCACACACACACACACACACACACACACACACACACGACCAAAACAAAAACAAAAAAAAAGGTGAAAATTGAAGCCACTGAACACCCAAAAGATAATGGCAATATTTCAGTTTATTTTAACCTTTCTCAAACCACACTGGCCAACTGACAGAAAGAAAAAAAGGCATTCTCAGCCTAAAATCTAAAACAGAAAGCACAACATGTCTAAGGTCAAATGAGAACTTTCACCATGACACTGAAAATATGATTCTGCAGCATGGAGGTCTTTTTCCAAATTGTGTCAAATATGATCCATTTGACTAAAATAGCATTGCTATCTAACAACAAAAATTAAGCACTGTGTACTTATGCAGTCTTGTTGTCCTTATGCATGTTTTTGTTTGTTTGGTTTTTCAGGATGGTGTTGTCATATAAATATATTTTGAAATCAACCTCAGTAATATTATTTTATCTAAATAAAATAATATGGTATTTTAATTAAATATTTTATCCTTGACCCACACTATACAGTGAAATTAGTCCGCTTAAAAATGTGTGTTCAAAATTCTAATATCATCATAAATGCAAGGTGTTTTTTCCTCAAGTGTGTTCTAGAGACACTGATGAATGTTGGATTGTAGTCTGTTGAGGAAAATCTGGTGTGATCAGAGGGAAAGCCATGTTTATAGTGTGTCACAGTTTAGACCCGAAAGTGGAGTGGTGTCTTTTCCTTTGTGTGTTCTTCTTCAATTTAACGTCTATCCACGTTAAGTGATATTAGACAATGTTGAGGGAAAGGGGGCAGGGGTATAGGTATTAAGTAATATATTCAAAGGCTTTGAGAAAAACAGCAACAGCAACAATAAAATAGACAACTATGAGCTAACAAAGAACTACTGATCAAAACACTCAACATCGGCTCCAGTTTACAGAACAGAAAAATAGGACTTTGATGTAATGAAACTGCAATTTTACACATCAGTGATAAATCTGATACAACTTGATCCCGAGAACATTTAGGTAGGGATGGTAGGTAAGGTTTTAAGTGCTCACATTGAAAAAGGATGTGATTATTTGTAATTTTTCCTCCGCAAAGGCATGTTATGTTCTTACAAAACTTTGTCTTAAAAGCATTCAATTTGATCTTATAAATCAAAGAAATTATAATCCGTGAATAAGGTAAGCTACATTGATGAAATGAGTTAAGTGTGTCAGTGTTTATTAGCTGGCGTGAGTGAGTATCTAGAAAACATCCAGAACTTTTTAGTTTTTTTCTAAAATGTTTCCAGCACGCATTTTCTAATAGACTGTATCCCTCATGGACAGACAATGGAATACTGACACATTCTGACCCGCTTGTATTTCTTGCTCCCCGCTTTGCTGCTCTGTCAACCCTCTCATTAAACTGAATACCACAGTGAGAAGGAACCCAGCAGAAAGAGATACTCGTACCCTTATAACCAAAAAATGTATTAATTCATGAATGTCTGTAATTAAATCTTTTCTTGTTGTTGTTGATTTGCTGAGGGCAAATAAAACCGATTTGAATCGACACAAAAGAGGGCCTGAAGTGTTCGGTAAGAAAGAATCAAGAAGATAATACAGGGCCATTAAAATGGCAGTTAGCTCGGCTGTAAAAATGGATCTGTTTTTTCCAAGATAGTAAGATTTTTCTGTGTGTGTGTGTGTGTGTGTGTGTGTGTGTGTGTGTGCGCGCACGCACACACGTGTGTGTGTGTGTGTGTGTGTGTGTGTGTGTGTGTGTGTGTGTGTGTGTGTGTGCCACAAAGAACAGCAGCAACTACATTATGTACGCCAGGTATTCTTGTAATTGTACTGCTTACTGAATGACTTGGTACATTTTTTGAACAGTTGTACTTCATTGCACATTGCTTGACAGTTGTAAAACTGTATTCATGACTATTTCACTGGATAGAAAAATGAAAATTTGAAATAAGAAGAAAGAGAGAAAGAGCAAGGAAGAAGAAGCTGACACATTATCAACATTATACGAAAAACAATTGTGTGTGTCACTGCATTTTTGTTTGTGTGTGTGTGGGTTTTTTTTTTTAGGTTTATGTCATTTGTAATTAAAATCAGTAAGCATTCACATTTCATTTTCATTTTATATGGCTGTCAGCCAGGCTGACCTCTAAGTGCCATATCAGGGCTATCGCCACGTTATGCTAAGAACCAGAGTTGTAACAAAGCTATGCAGCAACTTTCCACAACTTGGATGCATCTGGAAAAAAAGTTGTCAGTCATGTGATATGAAAGAAGAAATCTTTACACCCAAGATACAACGCAAGATTTTATTGCGTGCGGCTTTCCTAGTCATATGTGTCACTGACTGTTAGTCCCAGCTGAGAGAGAAACAGAAGTCGCACTGCTACATTTGTGAGAATAAAAATGCAGTATGGTAC
>CM031608.1:71540714-71546337 GCA_018398815.1 Conus ventricosus
TTTCTAGGTTAGTGAGTGATCCACTGTAGGCCGTCTGTCCAGTACCTAGAGTTGCTGGGTTATAAGCATCATTCTCTCTCTGTCCCCTGCTGGGTTATTGTGTGAGCTACTTTAGGCTGTCTGCATATTTCCCAGGATTGTCTCCCTTTATAGGCTTTTGTTTGATCCCTTTTGTGGCTGTCTGTCCACTTTTCAGGATTATCTCCCTTTGTAGGTTTTTGTGTGGTCCACTACAGGCTAACAGCACACTATGCAGGAATATGGTCCACTTCAGGTTGTCTGTCCACAATCCAGATTTGTCTCCCTTCCTGGTGTATTGTTTGGTCCACTGTAGGCTGCCTGTGCACTTCCAGAGTTGTCTTCGTTTCCAGGATAGTTTGAGATCCAATGCAGGCCATGAGTTTGTGTCCTGGTATTGTTTCATTTTCCTAATTAGTGTGTATTTTGGTGCAGGCCACGAGTTGGTGTCCTGGTATTGTTTCATTGTCTAAATTAGTGTGTAATTCAGTGTAGGCCATGAGTTTGTGTCCTGGTATTGTTTCATTTTCCAAACTAGTGTGTATTTTGGTGCAGGCCACGAGTTGGTGTCCTGGTATTGTTTCATTTTCCAGATTAGTGTGTATTTTGGTGCAGGCAGAAAGTTTAACCAGCCTCTAGCTTCCTTCGTCAACCAGCATCTTCATTGATCTTCTCCACGACAACCGTTGACCCAAAAATCCTCAGTAGTTATCTCCCTTTGTAACATGCGGATGCACAAGTCCCAATCATGTTAAATTTTCACTTCCGTCAAAACACTGCGAGTCCATCCAATACATTTTTTGTGTAACGTTAACAATCTCCCCCTTTCTTTGAAAGTTTCACAGTTGATCAATTCATCTATTTGTCCATATTAACTATATTATCTGAAGAAAATCAAAAACAAAAAAAATCATAGTCTCTTAAATTTCACAAGATCCCCTTTTCAAGAACTTTGAGCAGTCCGTTTGGAGAAGCTCCAGTTTTTGTCAAATAGTCTGCAATCTGTTGTTCAGTGTTTGTCCACTGCACAGTTTGAACAAATCCTTTTTCCGCCATTCCCTTGATTCCACTGATCTCCAAACGCAGTCTCTTCTCAGTCACAGATTTGTTGGAGTGTATTGCATCATACAAGGAATGACAGTCAGTGACACACACAAGTGCTGGATTTTGTTGTCCACTTAATTTTCCATACCATGTTGACAGAAAAACAAATGTGTCAATTCCGTTAACCATCTCAGGGTTTCACCAGCCAGGGCACTGCGTACAATACAGCAATTTTTTTTTATGATCGTTTTTTATTTCCTTCAAAGTTCAACATAAATATGATCATTCTTCAATCCATCATGCAGTTATGAAGGGTTTTTTTTAATGCACAAATATATATATATTTGTGCATTAAAAAAAAAAAAGCAGAAAACCATTCAGTAATTCCAAACATTCAAACACAAAAACAAAAAACAAAAAGAAACCAGTCGCCGTGGCAAAGTGGTTAGCGTCGCGGACTCCCGGCTGGGAGGTCGTGGGTTCGAATCCCATCAGAGGATTTTGGGGTTTTTCTGCCCCGACCGGCTCCTACCCATAGTTGAGTTTGCTGCGGACTCAGTTGGGAAGACTGGGACCACACAGTCGAGTTTCATCCACTTAATGGATGCGTTTCTGAGAGTGTTGCTCAAATTTCCTGACCAACACTGCAGGTGCCTGTATCTCTCGGGCCTGGTTGACACCAGGATATATTATGAAAGGAAGCGTAGAGTACAGCCCTGTCATGTAGTCTCAGACCGAAATGGAAATCCGTAGCATCATCGTAATCATCCTCATTCCCATTGATCAGCATTAAAAAAAAAAAAGTCTCAAATTCTGTGGCCCTTCATGCCCTGCTCTCATGGTGACCTCAATTTCGATGTCTTCTCCATGTCTGTGGCCTTGGTTTGGTTCCGCCGGGGTCACCGGTATCGGCGAGTCCATGGGGCTGTCGTTGGACGGACGTGGTGGCGCCCTCCGGAGGGAGAGCTCACTCACGCCGGCTCCGCGACTAAGCAATTATTGTCGTCAGTAGGGGGCTTAGTAGGTGGTGTCCTGCATATGTTAGATCAGAACAGGCGCCACTGAACACCACCGAAGTGACTCAGCAGCAGTGCCGTGTCTCCTCCGGTGGGTTGCCTCTTGACGACTTGACATTGACTGCTCCCTGTGGATTGCCGGTGCCAGGGCGGCGGCGGGGCCAGCCGGGCTATGGCTGTGGACGGGGTGTCGGAATGAGCGGCGTGGGTGCACTGCCTCTGAGGTGAACCAGAGGTTGGGACAGCAAAAAAAAAAAAAAAAAAAAAAAAAACCCACACTTTCCTATACATACCAATATGCCAAACAAGCAATAAAACAGACATTGAGACAAGCAAGCTGCAGTAGAGAGAAAATAATATATAAATAAATAAATGAATAATACATCAATAAATTGATAAATAAATAAATAAATAAATTAAAATATGTACAAAAACAACCAGGAAGATTATCATAATAGAATAATAAGTAAGCAAATGAAAGACGACCCTACAAGTTACACAAATTAGACTAGCAATTGACAAAATCAGACAAGGCAGTATTTTACCAATTTGTTTAGGAGATACAAAAAATTAAGTGGTATTTAAGATACATTCTGAGTATTTCAAGCTCCTCATTTTACACACACACACACACACACACACACACACACACACACACACACACACACACACACACAAACACACACACACACACACACACACACACATACACACACACACCACACACACACACACACACACACACACACACACACACACACAAACACACACACACACACACCACACACACACACACACACACCACACACACACACACACACACACACACACCATGTGACTTTCGTCACCCTTTTTCTTCCATGCCCTCTGTCAAATGAACATGCACTGTGACAGTTACTGTAGAGGAGAAGTAGATTTTAATGAGATGCGGCCCCTTCTTCATCCAAGAAGAAGGAGGATACCTCCAAATCGATTGACAAGCCTTATTATGAAAAAAAAAAAGAAAAAAAAGTTCACTGCACAAACCTCCCCTGGATGGTTCCTGCCCTTGTGCATACGAAAGCAAAAGTGCACAAGGGCTGAAGACAGAGGAGAAAAATGTGACGTGAAGATAAACTTTGCAGGTTGGGGCCTCTTCCTCAACCAAGAAAAAGAAGCAAACCTGTACACACACACACACACACACACACACACACACACACACACACACTCACTCACACACACACACACACACACACACACACACACACACACACACACACACACACACACAACACACACACACACACACACACACACACAGAGTCTGTTATTGCTTAAAGTAACCATTCACATATGTATCGACATAGGGGAATGCAAAAATTTCAAAATAAACCTTGGTATCCCCACCATTGTTCACAGAATTGAGAATATGTACTCTCTAATGAATGCATAAATTTTAAGGTCAGAATATCTGTTTTTCATAACACAAAGGAAACCTTGCACACTGGGTGCATTATTTGCCAAGCATGATTTAAATACATAGAATTTTGCCGTTAATAAAATGTAATTAAGCCCAAAATCTGTTTTTAACAGCATCTTTATATCCAAACAAAATCAGTTCTTCTGACAGAATTCATTTTTCACAGTGTTCACATGTTGTGGACAGAACATGCATTAGATCAAGCCAGAAGTTCTGTACACTTGTACATTTCCATAACCGATGTTGGATGGTTTGAATTTCTTCCTGGCAAAAATTACAAATTGGGTTTTCAACAAACTTGCAGTCGTATAAATATCTTTTTGTTGGCAAAAGACAATGTAGTAAACGCAGCTGAAACCATTTCAGTTTTGTGTCATGAAAAATTTTACAATGTATAAAAATCTTGAACCATTTCAAATGTTCAAAACTAAGATTCCATTCATAAACCGCTGCAGGCAACACTTCAGATTTCAAAAGTAGTCCCTGTATGCTCTTGCTTCCTTCTTTTACAGCTTAAGATAAGATAATGTTGCTTATAGCCCAGCCGACTGCAAAGGGCCACATCAGGGCTGTCACCACGTTAAAATCAGCTCACAAATCATTCATTCACACAATTCCTCAAAATACATAAAAAAAAACCCATCCTTTTACAGCTTTCCAAATTTTTGTTTCTATGACCTGATATCTATCTACCAACTGAATATTACATTTCCGTTGATGCTTGGTGATAGTGTTGATAATACCAGTATTATAAACGAAAATTACTTCAGTTAATGTTTGGATGAAGATCTTAAAATTCACGAAAGGTATAGAATCTGTTATCAGTAACACTGTATTTCTTCTTCTTCTTCTGCATACGCAGGCTGATACTTCTGCCGACACTCCCTATATGGACAGGCAAGGATTAATCCCATCTGTCCAACAAAGGGAGTGGAGTTTTGTGTGTATGACTGTTTTCATCCCGCCATTAAAACCTTCGCCGGACGGTGTGGGTCCATGTGGACCCAAAAGGGTCTTTAAATGCCAATATCTCGTATATTTATTGATATCTTTCAATGAAATTTTAGATATGCTCCAAACACACAAATTCTCTCCTTGTCCTAAAATTTCGAAAATATAGGTCAAAATTTCAAAAGGTAATTAAAGGTGACATTTTATATAGGCATGGATGACGGTGTGGGTCCGTGTGGACCCATGGCTCGAAAAGAAGGAAACTGTAACCAATACTGGCACTTCTCGGAAGATAAGATAAGATAATGTTGCTTATTGCCCAGCCGACCGCAAAGGGCCACATCAGGGCTGTCACCACGTTAAAATCAACTCACCAGTCACTTCTCGGAAAGCTAAACTGAAAGTAGCAAGTTCTGAGAACCGGCAGGTTTTTCCCACGTTCTCTCCTTGCTACCAGTATCTTTCATGGAGGCTGGACTGACACCGTCATGGACAGACCGAACATTTGTGTGTGTTGTGTGTGTGTGTGTGTGTGTGTGTGTGAACATTTGTGCAGACTCCAATCTCCCAAAAAGTCCTTCGGATGAGACTTTGAGGTCTCCCCCCCCCTCCCTCTCTCCCTCCCTCCCCCCCCCTCCCTCTCCTCCCCCCTCCCTCTCTCTCCCCCCCTCCCCCTACCCCCCTCCCTCCCCCTCCCTCCCTCTCCCAAAGAGGACGGGAAGAATAGGAGCAGGAGGAGGAGGAGGGAGGTTTCGACAGGGGGGGGGGGGGGGACAGAGCCGGTCAGAGGAGACGGCCGGTATGGAGGGGGAGGGGGAAAGGGAGGGGGGGGGGGAGGTCGAGAGTGGAGGGGGGGATCAGGTGGTGGGGGTGGGGGTGGCCCATTGCAGACGAAAGCAGCACACGCACGCTGTGCATGCGGAATGCAAACAATGTCATATCTTGTGTCAACACGTCTGACTCTCCACACTTTCCATGCCGCCAGACACACTACTGGGCACACACAGTCACTGTTGTATTCCCCCATTCCCCACGCCCTCCCATCCCCCCACCCTCCACTCCCCACCACCCCACCCCCCCCCCGCCCCCTTCTTTTTTTCCCCCCTCCTGCCCGCACGCACACACACATGCG
>CM031608.1:71547337-71572337 GCA_018398815.1 Conus ventricosus
CCCTTTTTTGGGGGGGGGGCCCTTTTTCCTAAATTTTTCTTTAGAAATTTGTTGGCATTCGAACGAACCGGGTGTTTTTGGCTTTGAATTTATGGGAAGACAGGAATCGGGCTTTAGCCATTGATTTACTTTTAGTCGGGAAATTCTGCTGGGGGGGGACTCTGAAAAAAATCTTCCTGGAACCCCTTTGGAAAAGTGCTGAAAATAGCCCCCGTTTGCTTTCTTAAAATTTGTGCTGAAGACAGAGACGGTTCAGTTAAACGGGTTGTAGAAGGACAGGAAAGGTCACTTCCGTGCAGATCTCAGGCCGCCCTCTAGCCCGGCCACGGGGGGTCAAAAACCGAAAAATCTAAAACACGAAAGTGAACCTTGGAAGAGTGGGGTAAGTTGTGATCCTGTTCAACAACCAAACCAATGTAAAAGGACACCCCTCAATTACCAGACCTCGGATAGCCCGGGCACTCCCCCCAAAGGATTGGCCCTTTTTAAAGTCACCCAACGCAAAAAAGGTCGAGGAATTTTCTCCTATCAGACGAAAAGGCCCCTGACACAAACCGGGACAAAAAGGGAAAAAAGGAACAGTTTGTCACAGTTTGGGGAGAGTGACTCCGCACCCAAACTTGAAGGGAGGAACAGAGCGACGGGATTACAGCAGAGTTTTGTTTATGAAAGGGGCCCAACCCCCCCCGACCGTCCCAAAGGGAGGTTGGCGGTTTGAAAGAAATTAAAGCCGAAAGAAAAAGGTCTTCTGGCTTGAATTTGATTTTTTCCGAAAGCCCCTACAGAAGGTTTTATAGACTGACACAGAAGCTGCACTCCAAAAATTTGGAAATTTTTAACCAGGATATTCCAATGGAATTGGTACTACCCCTGGTGCAGGGGCGAAAAGGGAGAGAAATCAGTCATCTCCTCTTCAAAGTCCGCTTCTAAAGGGCGAATTTTTGGTTAGTGTCCTGGGCTGTGTTGGGCTTTGGGCCGCGGCAGACTTGCCCCAGGTGACAAGGCCTGGAGGTTTTGGGGTGGTGGGTCGATTTGGGAGATGGGGGAGGTTTTTTCCCATCTCCCCCCATCTCCCGTGGGGGGAACCCCTTGCCCCCACGGCGCGGATGGAGAGTTCGAGGCGGAATTGCTGTTTTTTAATCGCCCGCGCAGATGGTAACGCTGGGCAGTCTGAGGGTGGGAGATTTTTTTCCTCCCCCGGGGGGCACCTTTGGGGTTGGGAAAGGGGGGGCCTGCTTCCACCAGAGTTTTACAGTTCTACTTTCAGTTCTTCGAAAAGAAATAAGCCCGTCTGACAGCAGACTGATGGGGAAACTGGGGAAATTCCTTACAGCCAACATAGGAAAAAGGGGTCGGGATCTGATGCCCCCCAACCTGCTTGGGGCCTCAAAAAAAGGAAAATTTTCTTTTTTAGTTTTGTTCTTTGAATAGGGGTTCCTGAAACCAAAGAGACATTTCGTGAAGAGGGGGGATGGTTGCCACCCCAGTTAGCACAATTCCGGGTCTTGACCGGCCCACAGGGTTGCCTTGCAGCAAACACCGCCTAACCTCTTGCCCCTTTAACAGGGGTTCCCCGACATGGCCCCAAAATTCGGGACCTGAACCCTCAAAGGGACGGGAAAATATAGCCTTTTCACAAAATTCGATAACCCCAAATTTGGGTGACCGGAGGGAACACAGGGTTTTCAGAAAGGGCCCAAAAAAGGGGGTTGGTGGGCCCCTCTCTTGAACCTTTCTTTTCCCCAAACCGCGCACCTCCGTCCCCCACCCCGGGGGGCGCCAGCCCGTTCCCTTTAATTTTTTTGCCCCTGGGTACACCAGATAAATCCCGACAGCGAATTTACCCTTTCGATGAATTTAATTGTTTGTGGGGATTTTCCCCGATCCCCTTCCCAAATTTTCCCTTTCCTTTACAGCTGTTTTAGATTTCTTTGGTGATTTACATTGAATAAAAAAGGAACCATTCCTCAACCTCTTGATGGACCGAGGGTCACCTGCTATACCTTGAAAGCCCTTTTGGATAGCAAAAGGGCTCAGAGCTGAAAGGGGTCTGTCCTGCTCCGTCCCTTCCATCACGAGCCAGGAAGCCCAGAAACCTGTCGTCTGTCGTACCTCAGTATCTGAATCGCTGTCAGAATAAAGACCTCCTGAAACAGGGGATGCTGCTTTTCTCTTCTTTTGGGGGGGGGATGTTTTTTGATAAAGCCATGTTTAGTTTAGTATGTTTCATCTCTCCCTTACCCACCCACCTTGGAGTCCAACTAAGGGGCCAGGGCCAAGAAACCAATGTCTTGACCCCTTCCAGGCTTCGGAGGAGATATACGACAAACAGAAACTACCAACCCTATCCCCCCTGATCATGCTCAACTCCCGGGGGACAGAGAGCTGAGCACTGCAGGGTTAACTTGGCCAGCAGGGGAACTGTCTGTCTTGACCCAGCCCCAAGAAGGGGAGCCGATTAGTACACCCGGGCCAAAGTTACTTCCTGTCTAGGAGAGGTCCGAGCCAAAGTGATGTGTTGAGAGCGCTGGCCCTCTCAATCACCAGCATCTCATTCCCCTCCGACACAGGTCGCACCGCACGGCAAACACAGCGGATCTTAAGGAGACCACAGAGAGAAAAGGAGTGTGGAAAAGAAGACTTGAAGGGGAGACGAAGATAGAAAAGGGCCAAATAAGAAGGCAGAAAACAAGAAAAGGAGAAAGGCGGGTTACTCTTAGTCAGGATCCTCACCCTTAGCCTATCTGACATGGGAAGCCCTACCAGGGGCATCAACTCCTTACCCCGTTATGCTTAGGCCAGACAGCATCTCGGCTTTTCGGACCTAGAAGCAGTTTTAAAAAAACCCAGCCTATCCTAAAGTATTGATGCCCCCGCCAGCAAAGCCTAAGGGATCACTGGACCACGCAAGCCCTCCGACCACGACAAGGTCGCAACCCCCGGAGGGCCTCGCCATCAAGCTGCCTAACCAGAGGTCAAATATGATGGCGTTTGCATACATGCAAAATTTCTGAGGGCGTGCTTTGCGAAGGGAATGAGTGTTTCACAATAGAAATAATCCAATTGACTGTCTGACGACGTGGAACTGTTCACTAAGTTTCCGATTTCGTCATGAGCACATTTTGAGTCTCACAGATGCAATAAACAAGGAAACTAAACACCGAATCAAAGGGGAGCACTGTTGCCAGGTACAGCAAGTGTGCTTAGCGCTTCGTTTCTATGCAACTGGCACATTTCAAGACGCCACTGGAGAACTGCTTCAAGTCAGCCAGCCAACTGCATCCCGTACAATTCATTTAGTGACAAGAGCATTGTTGTCTCTTGTACCAGTTTGGATACAGTGGCCAAGTCAGGCAGCGGCAGACAGGCAAAAAGAAAAAAACTCTTTGGCATTGCCAACTTCTCCCAATTGTTCGCTAGTGTTGATGGCACGCACATTCCAATAGCACGCCCCCCCCAGGACATCGAGAACGACTATGTGAATCGCAAGAATGTCCACTCCATCAACGTGCAGGTGAAGCTATGTTTATGTATTTGTGTATGTGCAGATGTCTGTGTGCTCGAGTCAGAGAGAGAGAGAGAGAGTCTGTTTATGTGTGTGTGTGTGTTGTGTGTGTGTGGCGTGTGTGCGTGTGGTGCGTGTGTGTGAGCTTATCTTGCTGCTGGTAAGCAGAGACACTGCAGTTGATCAACAGACACTTAAGGTACTGTATTAGTTTGCCAGTGTGTTCATTTAACTTCTAGTTCTGAAGTGTTTGATTCCTGCCCTGTCAGTTAATACACATCAGTATTATTGTCCGTATTTATCATGTACGTGTCCATGTTGGATTCTGCAATATTTTTTTTTATGAACAAGGTGGTCAATAATGTAATGTAGAGTGCAAACAAGAAGTTATCTGGAAAATAGATAAGTTCATGTTGTCATGTATTCAAATGTAAAAATCTGAACAATGTTTGGAGTAAACAACAGAAGACAGAGTGGAATGTTTCAGTGAAAACACAGGAAATACACACAAACATGTTCTCAGTTGAATGTTTATTAGACAAATGGTGTTCAACTTTTTTTCATATATACATATATCAACAACAAATACAATTTTGGCACCAACATTGCAAAATATATTAAGAAAAAAAAATGCTGAAGGGATAAAAAGGACACTTGCATGCATGCACTACTCACTGCAATAATTGGCGTATATCTTTCCCTCACAAACAAACAGTCCTGAGCAAAACAACATTGTTTTACACCAACTGTTAAATATTGAGACATTATTAACACATCTAGCAAAATACATGGCATTAACAAGCTTCATTTCATGTTGTTGACTTTCAAAGTGGCTACCTCTTGGGACCCACCATTTAACATTGTCTTGAATTATAGCAGTGTTTTGACCATACAAAAATTGAAACAAAACCAAGAACAAATTTTCACACACACCACACACACACACACACACACACACACACACACACACACATGTTCACACACACACACACACACACACACACACACACACACACACACACACACACACATGAATACACGTGCACATAAGTAAGTGGGCTCCTCCCTCTCAGTACAATCACACATACACACAGAGAAAGTTTTACCTTTTCAGTCAATATCAGAAACAGAAAGAGAGGTAATGTAGAAACAGCTTCAATGTTATTGTGGGCGAGGAGAGGAAGGGAGGGAATGAAAACTAATCACTTTCTGTGGAGGTGGTTGGCTCTTCAGTCCCCAGATTTTGTGTTAACCATAATCTTGCCACCTTGGCTACAGCAGTAAATGTCTTGTTTGCTTCAATGTCACTAGGATTTTTTTCAATTTCACTAGCATTTTATTTTCAAAAACACTACCATTTTATTCAATTTCACTGCGATTTTTTTCAATATCACCTCCGATGTGGCTGTGCTGGGGCAATTGGCTGCACATCATGGGCAACATGCCGCCACATCAGGGGCAACATGCCGCACATCAGGGGCAACATGCCGCACATCAGGGGCAACATGCCGCACATCATGGGCAACATGCCGCACATCAGGGGCAACATGCCGCACATCAGGGGGAACAAGTGGCACATCAGGGGCAACATGCCGCACATCATGGGCAACATGCCGCACATCAGGGGCAACATGCCGCACATCATGGGCAACATGCCGCACATCAGGGGCAACATGCTGCACATCAGGGGCAACATGCCGCACATCAGGGGTGACATGCCACACATCAGGGGCAACATGCCGCACATCAGGGGCAACATGCCGCACATCAGGGGCAACATGCCGCACATCATGGGCAACATGCCGCAACATCAGGGCAACATGCCGCACATCATGGGCAACAAGTGGCACATCAGGGGCAACATGCTGCACATCAGGGGCAACATGCCGCACATCAGGGGCAACATGCCGCACATCAGGGGCAACATGCCGCACATCAGGGGCAACATGCCGCACATCAGGGGCAACATGCCGCACATCATGGGCAACAAGTGGCACATCAGGGGCAACATGCCGCACATCAGGGGCAACATGCCACACATCAGGGGCAACATGCCGCACATCAGGGGCAACATGCCGCACAGCAGGGGCAACATGCTGCACATCATGGGCAACATGCCGCACATCAGGGGCAACAAGCTGCTGCACATCATGGGCAACATGCTGCACATCAGGGGCAACATGCACATCAGGGGCAACAAGCGGCACATCAGGGGCAACATGTCGCACATCAGGGACAACATGCCGCACATCAGGGGCAACATGCCGCACATCAGGGGCGACATGCCACAAATCAGGGGCAACATGCCGCACATCAGGGGCAACAAGTGGCACATCAGGGGCAACATGCCGCACATCAGGGGCAACATGCCGCACATCAGGGGCAACATGCCGCACATCAGGGGCAACATGCCGCACATCAGGGGCAACATGCCTTACATCAAGGCTACATCTGCACCAGAGGTCTCATCTGTCGTGTTTTCACCATGAACTTGAAACCTGACACACCTGAACATTTTGTGGAGCTTCTGCAACAGAAATCATCATGGCAGTTTTATGAATATGAAAATGATCCTTTGTGACTTCAATGGTACCACGCTGCATTTTTACTCTCACAAATGTAACAGTGTGACTTCTGTTTCTCTCTCAGCTGGGACTAACAGTTAGTGACACATATGACTAGGAAAGCCACACGCAATAAAATCTTGCGTTGTATCTTGGGTGTAAAGATTTCTTCTTTCATATCACATGACTGACAACTTTTTCCAGATGCATCTAAGCTGTGGAAAGTTGTAAGATTTCTTCTTTCATATCACATGACTGACAACTTTTTTCCAGATGCATCTAAGCTGTGGAAAGTTGCTGCATAGTTTTGTTACAACTCTTGGCTCTTAGCATAGCATGGCGATAGCCCTGATATGGACTTAAAGGTCAGCCTGGCTGACAGCCATTATGAAATGAAACTGAAATGTGAATGCTAACTGATTTTAATTACAAATGACATAAACCTTTAAAAAAAACACAACAAAAATGCAGTGACACACACAATGTGTTTTCGTATAATTTTGATAATGTATCAGCTTCTTCTTCCTTGCTCTTTCTCTCTTTCTTCTTATTTTCAATTTTTTTTTTCTGTCCAGTGAAATAGTCATGAATACAGTTTTACAATTGTCAGGCAATGTGCAATGAAGTACAACTGTTCAAAAAATGTACCAAGTCATTCAGTAAGCAGTACAATTACAAGAATACCTGGTGTACAGAATGTAGTTGCTGTTGTTCTTTGTGGCAGGCACACACACAACACACACACACACACACACACACACACACACACACACACGCCACCTTCCATACATGATGATATTAGAATTTTGAACACACATTTCTAAAGGGACCTAATTTCACTGTATAGTGTGGGTGTAACCCAGGTTCACAGCTTTTACCTAAAGAAACAAATCCAAACAATCTTCTGACATTTATTGTTCATACAACCAATTATGGAAACAGATTTTGTTTGTTAAATTAGATGCCAATAACCTCAACTCCAAACAATGTCAAAACAGGTGATTAGAATATGATTCAGAGGATCAGATACAAAAGAAAAACAAAGACGATAGGACAAGGCAGAAACGGTGGCACTGAAACGGAGAATAGAAAAGAATAAACATGTCATCAAACCAAATATAAAGAAACAAAAATCTAGAGCATAGCACGACAAATTCTTAATTACAATGACTTCTCAACTGGACATTGAAAAGGAAATAGGCGGATGGACATACGTTCAAATCAGATTCCCTGGCAGGATCATTATTTTATGACCAAACACTATTCATAACAAAGTAGATGGTGTCAATGCACTGTGATCAAACCCAATTGTCAAACTGAATTCAGCGGACTACACACATCTTGGCCAAACTGAATGATGCTTGGCAAGCCCACAACTATATCCAAGTGTGGTTAGTTGGCAAAACAATACTTCTATGCTTGAAGGCTTGAAACCTTACAAACCGAAATACGTATACGCCCATCACATCTGCCATCTGACATCGGCCCAACATACCTTTAAGCTTATCGCAAAAATATCAATTATTGCCTTCGAGCTTACTGATATTAACTGCTTGTAACACCAAGTATAAACATTAAATTATTAACTACAACAGTCAATGAGAACAAAACACAATAATTATTATTTCTTCATATGCAAGGACTCTTGCGAACATTCCTTACTAGACCAGCAAGAAAACATTCCTCCCCACCTAACGAGGAGTGGGTTCATGTCGCAGTTCCATCTGACTACTTAAATAGCCACATCCTATCTTCTTGCAAAAACTCAAATCAGAGGCAATTACATCAAGACTTATGAAATAAAAATAAGCATATTATAGCAAGTAATAAACTGAACACATGAGCAACCATCAGGAACATTAGGTATGGGTTTCCAGAAGCATATAATTATAATACCATCAATTTAATCATCAACTCATAGCCCATCAGACCTCCAATGGTCATATCAAGGCCATCACCGTTTAGTTCAGATGACAAATAAAATTCTCTGATATAGGGCTAAATTGTTTTGAAATGTGAAACAACTAATAATTTTGCACTCAATGTACTTTGCATAATAAATTCTACATAATATGTGCTTATGCCAGTAGTACTTTTAACCTAGAATTCACATACAATATCTTCAAAGTAAATATTGTATTCCTAACCTGAAAGCTTGTATCTAAGCCCCTTTTAATTCAGCAATAGCACACAAATAAATATGGGATAAATGTCTCAAAGGCAAATTAATAACATTTTATGGTTTCAGAAGGAAAGTACAGGGAATAATTAGGGGCAAACCCTGGAAATGAGAAGGCAGTTTTGGACCATGTGGTTTTATCAATTATCAACCACTTAATCCAACTGAGAAAATTGTCAGAATAGTTCCCAACATAATTTTGTATCTATACCATCATGAATATGTTCACAACAAAATTACTTCATCTCCAAAGCTAAACTCGCTCACTGAACCAATTACGGTTTTGACTCAAAGGTGTGCTACCAACACATGTTGCGCATGCTTATGGAAAGCAATACAAACATAAACGGAATCCGTTCAAATCTAAGCCATCATATCAAATGCAGTAAAATAAAATCATTAAATCAAAAAACAATACTACAAAACATTATTCACACACATATATCATCTAGTCATGTTAACTAACCTGATTTAGCACCGACATTTGTTCCCTGCCAACACCTGACTTACTGTCTCACTAACACATGAGAATGAAGTGAATAGGTCTTGTTACCCAAATCTAACGGAAAAATAACAGTGACCAACCAAATAACACGATGAACAACAAAATAACAATCAAAATATTCTAAAACTCCTAGCTACCACATAAATAAATGACAGTAAATAGAAAACCCATACTCCATTAAAAATAATAAAATTACTATTAACCTGACTGTGTCAGGCAGGTTACAGTCACCCCTCCCAAAAAAAAAAAATGTTTACTGGCAACATTTTATCAAAAAATACATACCAAAAAAAAAAAAATCTGCTAACAGCCATTCACAATAACTCAACAAACAAGGTAAAAAGGCAAAAAGACCTTTAGGTCCTCCAACAAAGTACCATCAAAATGCCCAAAACATCACAATTAGGTATTGGACTAGATTGCAGTTAAGCAAGTCAACCATACATAGAGTGGTTCACTTACATTGTGACAAGGACACTGAGCACTTGCTCGATTGCGACAACACGCTTAGGATCAAGAGGGTCATTGACTAGCTTGTTCAGGTATTCTTGGACCTTGTAAACTAGATCCCTCCCTAATGGACTCCCTACTTCGGCGACATGGGTCAAGTTCAACCTGTCTACAGCCTTCCGTTCCCTGAGAGATCTTCTCGGGGCAGGAGTAGGGACTGGATTTTCCTCGGCATTGCTATCACCTTCTGAATCCTCCGAATTGGAAGAAACTTCCGACTGAGAACCATTGTTCAAATCTTCTGAGGGTGAGCCATTTTCTTTCGATGCATCCTTTTCGGATCGCTCAGACTGCTGGTCTGCAACCAGACTCACATCAGAATGATCAATCTGCTCCTGGTCCCTATCATCCTCTACCACATTCTCAACTGGTTGGTGATCCTGACCGACAACTGGCCCAGGAAGAAACTCTACAGCATCAGCCTCAGTTTACTTCTAGAGGAGTCTGTTGGTGTAATTTCAATGGTATACTCTTGAAAATCATCAACCTCCTCTGAAACATGATCAGCATTTGTAGTGATAGTACGGGGGGATGATTTGGGTCTAACCTGTGTGGTTTCCCGAACAGTGCCCATAGCTGGTGGATCAATCATGCCAATGGGCAATAAATAATTCCTATGGAGTGTTCTCTTGGGTCCCGTTCCTGCTTCATCTTGGACGGTATATACTGGCAGACCCTCCCGCTTTGCTTGCACGATGTACACTGAATTTTCCCACCGATCACTCAACTTTGAATCAAGTCTTGGTCCCAGCTTGCGAACTAACACCCGGTCTCCAATGTTCAGCTCAGCTGCTCTTGCGGAAATATCATACCGAGCCTTGTTCTTAGAGTTTGTTCTGGCCATGTTGTCAGAGGCCTTCTGATAAGCAGAGGCTAGCCTTTGCTTAAGCCCTTTGATGTACTGTGAAGGTGTCCCTTGTCCTTGGGGCAGGTATTGATGCCAAAAGCAAGGTCGATGGGTAATTTAGGATGACGACCAAAAAACAAAAAGTATGGGGAGTGGCCTGTACTTTGATGAATGCAGCAGTTGTACGCATGCACAACCTCTGGAAGTGTCTTTCTCAGATCTATTCTTTGAGTATCCTCTAAACTCCTCAGCATGCCTAACAAAGTTCTGTTCCACCTTTCCACAGGGTTGCCAGATGGGTGGTAAGGCGTGGTCCTACACTTTTCTATTCCAGCTACCTGACACAGTTCCTTCACTAGCTTGGATTCAAAATCCCTACCTGGTCAGATAAGATACGCCTAGGAAAACCATAGATCATAAAGAACTCCTTCCATAGTGTCCTGGCCACAGTTTTTGGCACTCTGATCCTTGTACAAACAGCATGTCCGAATTTGGTGAAATGATCCATCATGACAAGTATGTTCTGTTTCTGACCATTGATCTCGATGGTAAGAAAGTCTATGGAAAGAAGTTCAAAGGGTACGTGGTCACAATGGAAGTCATTGGGGCTTTCTGACACTTGGCACCTTTCCTGATGCAGCGAGAACAGTCTTTATCTTCCGCTCAAGGTCTCTGGCATTCGAGGCCAAAAGAATCTCATCCTCAACTGCGCTATGCCATCTTCAAAATGGGTGTGAAATAGATCCTCATGCACACCTCTTAGGGCAGCTTCCCTGTAGGGCAAAGGGAGGATCAACTGAAAGTGACTGTCTTGGTTATCCACATCAACTTTCCTGTACAAAACACCTTGCTTTAAAACAAGCTTCTTTTGTTCCTTGCGTAAGCTCTTAGATCTGGACTATTTTGCTCTGAAGTTTCCAACATCTTGCCCCGTTCCAAACACTTGATAACATAAGAGAGATGTTTGTCTGCTAGTTGGACTTTCCTCCAGTCCCGGACCGTGTTGATGGACTCATGCTCAACTTTTGGGTCAAGTATACCATCCGGTATTAGGCTGGGGTCAGTCATCAACTGCTCAACAGCAGGGAAATCATCCATCTTATCTGAAAAATCCCTCTCCTTCCTGACTAACTTCTGGGGAACTGTTGTTGGAGACTGAACTTCTCAAGGAGTGAACATGATGGGACTGTAGTATGTCTTGTACGAGTCTGAGGCAACAAAAGTGAAGTTTTCCGACTGATCCCTGTCAAAAGACTTGGCCTTTTCCACTAAGAAGGCTATTTCATCTAAGGACTTCCTGTACTGGTCATCAATATATGGGTCACTTTGGGGTAACCTTGACAAAGCATCTGCATCTGTGTGAGTCAGTCCCTTTTTATACCTAAGCTCAAAGTCAAACATAGAAAGTGAAGAGAGCCACCTATGACTTGTTGCATCTAGTTTTGCATTCTTCAAGATGTAGCAGAGGGGATTGTTGTCTGTAACCACTGTGACCTTGGTGCCCAAGAGGTAGTCCCTGAACTTATCGCACAACGCCCATTTCAACGCAAGGAACTCGCGCTTGTGAGCTGGGTAATTTTTGTTCGGACTTGTTCAGCCCTCGACTAGCATAAGCAATGACCTTGCTTTTGCCCTCAAACTCTTGGTAAAGAACAGCACCTAATCCCACACCACTAGCATCACAATGGACAACGAAAGGTTTGGAACGGTCAGCAATACCTAGAACTAAGTCACTGGTAAGTGCAGAAATCAACGATCTGAAGGAGCCTTCCTGTGCCTCCCCCAGGACGAGGAAACAGAAGAGGACAGAGTGAGCTGGCCTTGTTTCTTTCCAGATCTGGACCGGTTGCCGGAGCATAACCTATCGTCAGGTCATTCAGGGGTCTTGCAAGTGAAGAGAAGTTTGGAATAAAACGCCGGTAGAACCTGCAAATCCGATGAAACTTTTCACATCCTTGACGGTTTTGGGTCTAGGCCACTCCTTAACAGCAGCTATCTTGTCTGGGTCAGGGCGGATGGTGCCCTCTGATATGATGTAACCAAGTGCCTGACTTGTGTTGCCCCAAAGATGCATTTCTCAGGGTCCAGCTTTAAGTTGTACTTGCACAACCTCTGCAATACTCTTATGGTGCGTTCTTCCAACTCTTCAAGGGTCTTAGCATGGATCAGGATGTCGTCCAAGAAGATGATCAGCTCGGTCAGGTTCATGTCACTAAAAACTGTCTCCTGAGTCTTTGGAAACATGCTGGGGCATTGGCTAAACCCTGACTGAGTCGGTCCCACTCGAACAACCCAAAAGGTGTTACGAAGGCTGAGTATTTGCATGCTCTTTCCGTCATTGGGACTTGGTAGTAAGCCTTACAGAGGTCTAGAGTGGTAAAAAACCTCGCCCCATTGAGTGTCAACAGAAGGTCTTCAATTTTGGGGATGGAGTAGCTGTCCTTGACAGTCCTAGCATTAAGCTTCCGGTAGTCCACGCACATCCTAAGTGCACCTGTCTTCTTCCGGACTAGAACTATGGGACTAGCAAATGGGGAGTTGGAAGGACGGATTATCTTGGCATCCAAAAGCCCTTTAATGTGTTGCCTACACTCTTCAAAGTCTTTAGGGGGTATAGGTCTTGCTCTCTCCCTAATGTCTGGACCAGGTGTGATCTCCATGTCAAAAACATCACCTGTCTCTGCTCTACCTATGTCGAACTCGTTGTCACAAAAACTGCTTTCACTGACTGTAGCTTACTTTCAAAGTGCCTACACCAATCAGGGTGGGTGGTCTCTGCTTCACCAAACTTGAACCTAATGTCCTCTCCCTGACCCAAGTTCTCAGCATGAGCACTACCTGAGTATGCATGGGTTTCTGGTGAATGAGGACCAAGGTCAGACACCACCTTGTTAATGTCGTACTCATGGTGATAAACAAATATGTCAGCTACCACCTGATTCTTCCTGAGCAGAATTGCGCTGTCAGATTCATTTATCACCACAACCCTGACATCTGTAAGGCAGTCAGCTGAAGCTCTGCAACCCACTACCCTGAGACCATCTGGTAAGGGAGTTCCAGTGGGTTCCTGAATCAAGACTGAATCTCGTGTGCTGGGAATGTTCACCTTAGCACAGCACTTTATTTCTACAGTCTCCCCAGCTGGAACTAAGACCTGTGAACCACGAACTCTAGCCGAGCCCACTTTCCCATCATCAGGAGAGGAACAATCTTGATATATGAAAGCAACAGTAGGACACACATGCAAAGAATTATCAAAATCAAAATGTGATCCTACTAATCTCTTGGACAGTTCAGCAAAGTTCTTCAGAGCATTGGTGCCCAGAATCACTGGTACTCTTCGAGAAAGGTCTGTGTCCGGACACACCAACATCAACACATTCACACTGTCACTCACACCCACAACATCCTTCGGCACGGACACACTCACACGCACAAAACCCAAATAGGGTACAACATTTCCACCCGCTCCCACAACTTTCAAGTGTGCGTTCAGTTCTTCCAGTGGCAAATGTGACAGGTTAGTCCGGTAGAATGTCTCTGATACGATGCTCACTTGCGAGCCACTGTCGATCAGGCAGTTGACTTTAGTGTCCCCGAGGGTCGCCTCTGTCTCAAGACTAGGACCCACTAATGCCTCCAAGTCAGTGTTGTCCCTGTCGCCGAGTACAGTTCTGCAAACACTGTTCTGTGGTCTAAGGTTATGTTGTGCCTGCACCTATTACACAATGTCACCTTGATGTTTCCGGCGTCAACGTCAGTGCAAACACCCAGACCAGGAGGTAACAGTTCAGATGGTCGCTGAAGCACCTTCACACCATGCACGGCAGGAACACACCCAGAGATGGTCCCGACAAGGTCATCTCTTGTCCTGGCTGTAGTGTCACAGAAAGAGGACTTCTCAAGGTCACACCACGAACATGCAGGCCTTGTTCAATGCAGTTCACGGCAGTGTTTCAGGGTGTGAAGATGATGAGAGGATGGGGTGATGGTGAGGTTACAGTTGCCGACCCCCCATCGTCGGTAACTGCTGGCCGTTTAACTGCTGCGATTCCCTCTTTGCCTGAGCCACTCTTGCTGGGTTGGGTGGGTTTCTGCAGTTGCGCCTGTAGTGTGTGCCCACTTCGCCACATCTGTAGCAGGGCCCTCTGGGGGCACGTGGAGGTGGGCTTCCCTGAGCAGGTGGGTTGACCTGCTTTTGGCTGGCCATCATCTTCTCAGCAACCATGCTTGCAAGTCTTTCATAGTCGATTTCTGCTGTAGCCATGGCAGCAACTGGAATGGGTTTTGGGGGAGCTTGTGGATGGCTTACTCCTTCTCCAAGCTCTCTCAGACGCCTCAGAACCTTGGCTGGGTCAGGAGAGGCGACGCCTGGAGTCCCAAAATCACCCCGGATTTCCATGGTCAACAGGCGGTCAGAACCAGAAATGTTGGAGGACATGAAGGTATGGTACACCTTCATGTTTGCCTCCTCGGTGGTGAATTTGTCAGCTTTATTCAGCTCCGAGAAGGTTGACCACACACGGCTAAAGAAGTCGGATGGAGTCTCCTTCTTGTCCATATGAAGTTTGATGAACCTGGCATAAAGGTCCTCTGGGGTGCCGAGATTCCCATATATGGCCTTCAGGGATTTCACTACATCTTCTCCAGTAGTGCAGTCCTTTACTTGGACACTTGCGATGTCCCTTAGGCTTGCTTTTATCCTCCGGCAGGCCTCTTCCTCATCTGCAGTCTCCTGGAGGTACTGAGTGACTCTCTCAAGCCACTCGGTAAATGACACCTCAGATCCGCCTTTGGGCCTCAATCGGTGAACACACCAAGCCGAGGCGCAGGTGTTGGTGCCTGACATGCACCGTCACGGGTGCTGGTGATGCTGTCTGCATGGCTAATCGCTCCCTCAGCTGCGCATTTTCCATCTGTAGTTCCCCGAGCTGTTCTAGCCTTCTCAGCAGGACAGCAAGGTCAGCCCCGCCAGTGGCACTGCCATTCCCACCAGTCCCTGCCTCTCTTTCTGCACCATTCACCTCTCCATCACTTCTATCCACACCACCTCCCGTTTCTGACATGTTTGGCTTAAAAAATATCTCCCCAGTGAAAAAATGATATTTTCCTCAACAGAAAATCAATTATCCCTTGAAAATCAAAGCCTACCAATTATTAAAACAAACTTACAGATCCCGGACGAGCCCCCATTTTTGTAACCCAGGTTCACAGCTTTTACCTAAGAAACAAATCCAAACAATCTTCTGACATTTATTGTTCATAAACCAATTATGGAAACAGATTTTGTTTGTTAAATTAGATGCCAATAACCTCAACTCCAAACAATGTCAAAACAGGTGATTAGAATATGATTCAGAGGATCAGATACAAAAGAAAAACAAAAGACGATAGGACAAGGCAGAAACGGTGGCACTGAACGGAGAATAGAAAAGAATAAACATGTCATCAAACCAAAATATAAAGAAACAAAAATCTAGAGCATAGCACGACAAATTCTTAATTACAATGACTTCTCAACTGGACATTGAAAGGAAATAGGCGGATGGACATACGTTCAAATCAGATTCCCTGGCAGGATCATTATTTTATGACCAAACACTATTCATAACAAAGTAGATGGTGTCAATGCACTGTGATCAAACCCAATTGTCAAACTGAATTCAGCGGACTACACACATCTTGGCCAAACTGAATGATGCTTGGCAAGCCCACAACTATATCCAAGTGTGGTTAGTTGGCAAACAATACTTCTATGCTTGAAGGCTTGAAACCTTACAAACCGAAATACGTATACGCCCATCACATCTGCCATCTGACATCGGCCCCAACATACCTTTAAGCTTATCGCAAAAATATCAATTATTGCCTTCGAGCTTACTGATATTAACTGCTTGTAACACCAAGTATAAACATTAAATTATTAACTACAACAGTCAATGAGAACAAAACACAATAATTATTATTTCTTCATATGCAAGGACTCTTGCGAACATTCCTTACTAGACCAGCAAGAAAACATTCCTCCCCACCTAACGAGGAGTGGGTTCATGTCGCAGTTCCATCTGACTACTTAAATAGCCACATCCTATCTTCATGCAAAAACTCAAATCAGAGGCAATTACATCAAGACTTATGAAATAAAAATAAGCATATTATAGCAAGTAATAAACTGAACACATGAGCAACCATCAGGAACATTAGGTATGGGTTTCCAGAAGCATATAATTATAATACCATCAATTTAATCATCAACTCATAGCCCATCAGACCTCCAATGGTCATATCAAGGCCATCACCGTTTAGTTCAGATGACAAATAAAATTCTCTGATATATTAGGGCTAAATTGTTTTGAAATGTGAAACAACTAATAATTTTGCACTCAATGTACTTTGCATAATAAATTCTACATAATTGTGCTTATGCCAGTAGTAACTTTTAACCTAGAATTCACATACAATATCTTCAAAGTAAATATTGTATTCCTAACCTGAAAGCTTGTATCTAAGCCCCTTTTAATTCAGCAATAAGCACACAAATAAATATGGGATAAATGTCTCAAAGGCAAATTAATAACATTTTATGGTTTCAGAAGGAAAGTACAGGGAATAATTAGGGGCAAACCCTGGAAATGAGAAGGCAGTTTTGACCATGTGGTTTTATCAATTATCAACCACTTAATCCAACTGAGAAAATTGTCAGAATAGTTCCCAACATAATTTTGTATCTATACCATCATGATATGTTCACAACAAAATTACTTCATCTCCAAAGCTAAACTCGCTCACTGAACCAATTACCGGTTTTGACTCAAAGGTGTGCTACAACACATGTTGCGCATGCTTATGGAAAGCAATACAAACATAAACGGAATCCGTTCAAATCTAAGCCATCATATCAAATGCAGTAAAATAAAATCATTAAATCAAAAAACAATACTACAAAACATTATTCACACACATATATCATCTAGTCATGTTAACTAACCTGATTTAGCACCGACATTTGTTCCCTGCCAACACCTGACTTACTGTCTCACTAACACATGAGAATGAAGTGAAAAGGTCTTGTTACCCAAAATCTAACGGAAAATAACAGTGACCAACCAAATAACACGATGAACAACAAAATAACAATCAAAATATTCTAAAACTCCTAGCTACCACATAAATAATGACAGTAAATAGAAAACCACATACTCCATTAAAAATAATAAAATTACTATTAACTGACTGTGTCAGGCAGGTTACAGTGGGTCAAGGATAAAATATTTCATTAAAATACCATATTATTTTATTTAGATAAAATAATATTACTGAGGTTGATTTCAAAATATATTTATATGACAACACCATCCTGAAAAACCAAAACATTTCAGTGTCATGGTGAAAGTTCTCATTTGACCTTGGACATGTTGTGCATCCGTTTTAGATTATTAGGCTGAGAATGCCTTTTTTTTTCTTTTCTGTCAGTTGGCCAGTGTGGTCTGAGAAAGGTTAAAATAAACTGAAATATTGCCATTATCTTTTGGGTGTTCAGTGGCTTCAATTTTTCACCTTTTTTTTTTGGTTTTGTTTTTGGTCTTGTGTGTGTGTGTGTGTGTGTGTGTGTGTGTGTGTGTGTGTGTGTGTGTGTGTGTGTGCGTGTGTGTGTGTTGAGAATTCCCTTTGTTCAGACAAACTTTTCTTTTCATTTTCAGAATTTTTTTTAAATTTTGCTGAGGTGATTTACCTTCTAGGAGGAGGATGCCTGAGTCCACATGCATGGCTGCATTCAGATCACATTCCTTATTATGTCGGCTGGCTGTTCATTTGAGCTGCAAGAGAATGATATCAATGTCAGAAAACCCTCACATGTCATTGGGAGCCAGTGAGTAGTTCATGGCAATTTCTAATCCTGTGATCACATAACACCCCCAGGAAATATTTCGCCTATGTGGCCAGTGTCCTGTAAATACATGAACATTTTCTTTGCTATAAAACTATTTCATACAGTTTGAAAATGTTCACAGGGGGAAGGTATTCACTCATAATGAATACATCACAGGATTTACTAAATTACATGTCATAACAGCCATCAGATTGTTGTACAGTAATCAATGTCATAATAGCCATCAGATTGTTGTACAATAATCTGTTATCATCTAATGTTGTACTAGAATCTTCATGTGTATTTTGTGCTGCAAGCTTTCTGAAAGAAGAAACATAATTAGCGTTTCAATCTTTTTCTCAAACAACAGGAAAGCTAAAGTTTGCAAATGTTTGTACTTTTCTAGTGCCCCAAAATCGATTCACATAAGTTCAAGATTTATAATCAGAGCTGAAAACAGACTACCAAACACGTTTAACAACTTACACAGACAATACACTTAAGCATGGATCCAGCACTTGAAATGTTCAGTTTATCAAAACATGACAACTTAATGCACTGTTGAGTATTTTGTAAAATTTGCTCAGTGCTTTGCTGTACCTAACATCAGTGATCACTTACTAAAAAGAAATTTTCTGTGAATCACAATTAATGTGAACATTACATGTCTTCCTGTGATCTTCAGGTTAAAGGAGCTTCATGTAGAAGGAAGCTGCATTTGGAGTTTGGTTTTCATTTGAGAGAGATATAATTACATGCAATGTATGCAAAACAAACTAAAGAAATTAAATATACATCTCATTACCATAGGCTAATTTATAATACTATCAGCAATACTACACACTCACACGCACTACACACAGAGCCACACACACATGCATGCGTGCGGGCACGCACGCACGCACGCACGCACGCACGCACGCACACACACACACACACACACACACACACACACACACACACACACCACACACATGCATGCACGAGAGGCAAACAAAGAAACTTGGGTAGGGTATATCAGGAATCTAGAATTCAAATTACCAAGCTCACTGCAAGTGCTGGCTGATAGCTGCTGCTGTCAGAATGTGTCATGACCACACCTGAAAAAGGTATATTTCATATAATCAAACACATTACAAGTCAAACAAATGTACATAATATTCATCATCTACAAACATCTATTTAGTTGCTTGAATCAATCAGTATTTTTCAATTATAGAAAGTTACAATATTCTACAAATTTCTCACACATACTTATTTTCTGTTGGTCAGGTAGAAAAGAGCTCAGGGACTGTGGGAGGTTTTTATTTCAGTATCATCATCATCATAATCATCATAGTATTATCATAATATTCAAATTAACAGAGTACTTTCAAACATTAGACGTTGCTTTACAATGACTGAAAATACAATAATGAACAAACTCTAAATGCTATCCTGTTCCGAGTCTACCTAGAACAGATCCTTATGAACATACCTACAAATTCAATCACACTGTTAAAGACACACACACACACACACACACACGTACACACACGCATGCACGCACACACACTTCCCTCTCAATACAACCAATTGCAACACACAAAAAATCCATTCCCATGGACTGGCTGCATGAAACTTAAACACACATTAACTCGGTCACCTACCCCCCACCCCCACAGACATACACTTCCACACTCATGCATTACACTTGCTAAGTGCCTTACAATACTGCTCAGGAATAACTCCAAACCACATACATGATGTATGCACTTCCGCATTGGGCTATGCATGATAATGCACACGCACATCTACACATTTGGATGTTTGTACATGCATACACACAACACACACTCTTTCTCCCTCACACACGTGGCACACACATAGTAACATACACATGTAATGCAGTGATACACACAGCTTTTACTGCAGGCTTTTCAAGTATTCCATCATGTTTGACTCACCTCTGATACCTTGGATCAGGTCACTGTCACCACCAACAATCATGTCGATCAGCTCGTCTGTGGGTTTAGAGGGCACTGCCCCACTGCCCGTTTTCATACGGCCTGCCGCTCCAATTCGATGGTCTCTCTTTAGATTTGTCCATTTTTCACGGACTTACTCTCTGTCTTTGACATCGTTGTTTACTCCGGAAATGCAGGAAATAGGTCGCATATGCATGCGCTGAGAGCGAGATAAAGGGAATCCCCTGTCAGTCTAAAAATAGACGTACGGGGTAACTAACTGACGACAGACCACGGCTCATGAATAGGAGTGCGTTCTAACCAGCGGGTCCTGATTTAACCGCTGGTTCCGTACCCACCGGAGGTCAAACTAACCGGAGGTCAACAGCAGGTTGTCCATGAATACCAACCCTGGCCAGTAGACAGGCAGTCTACATTGCATCACACACTAACCTGGAAAGGGAAACAATTCTGGCCTGTAGACAGGCAGTCTACATTGCATCACACACTAACTGGAAAAGGAAACAATTCTGGCCTGTAGACAGGCAGTCTATATTGCATCACACACTAACCTGGAAAGGGAAACAATCTGGCCAGTAGACAGGCAGTCTACATTGCATCACACACTAACCTGGAAAGGGGAACAATTCTGGCCAGTAGACAGGCAGTCTACATTGCATCATACACTAACCTGGAAAGGGAAAACAATTCTGACCTGTAGACAGGCAGTCTATAGTGCATCACACACTAACCTGGAAAGGGAAACAATTCTGGCCTGTAGACAGGCAGTCTACATTGCATCACACACTAACCTAGAAAGGGAAACAATTCTGGCCTGTAGACAGGCAGTCTACATTGCATCACACACTAACCTGGAAAGGGGAACAATTCGGCTCTATTGTTTAATTCTGGCTCATGGAAGCTTTGGGAAACATTTTTCTTGTTTGTTTGTTTTGTGGTTTTGTCTCTCTCTTCACCACACCTAATCTGAGGGCTACTTTTCAGATCAAACGACACACTGAGGTCCTCTCTTCACCACACCTGATCTGAGGGCTACTTTTTCAGATCAAACGACACACTGAGGTCCTGTCATCACTACACCTGATCTGAGGGCTACTTTTTCAGGTCAAACGACACACTGAGGTCCTGTCATCACTACACCTAATCTGAGGGCTACTTTTTCAGATCAAACGACACACTGAGGTCCTCTCTTCACTACACCTGATCTGAGGGCTACTTTTTCAGATCAAACAACACACTGAGGTCCTCTCTTCACTACACCTAATCTGAGGGCTACTTTTTCAGATCAAAACGACACACTGAGGTCCTCTCTTCACTACACCTAATCTGAGGGCTACTTTTTCAGATCAAACGACACACTGAGGTCCTGTCATCACCACACCTAATCTGAGGGCTACTTTTTCAGATCAAAGAACACACTGAGGTCCTGTCATCAGCATGCAGTTAGCACACAGAAAGGAATCCATGACAATGAAAGTGTTGTCCTTGAACAAATCTGTTGAAATATTAACTGTGGTCAGCAAGCTGAAGTATATACTTAATGACTCGCGCTTTAACCCTGTGGCTCAGTGGTTAAAGCGCGAGTCATTAAGTAGAAAATGAGCATGTCCAGAGGGTCATGGGTTCGAATCCCAGCCATGGCTCGTCCCAAGATGGGGAAAAAAAAAAAGGGGCAGCAGAGGACATCCGGAGTCATGAACCGGGTGTGGCCCAACCCCCCTAGAGTGTCAGGAGATAAGGGCTGAAACACTTGCTTGAAGGGGGCTTCTCCTCTGAGGACTCTCTGCTGCCACGCTCTCCACGAGTTTCTTTCTACTGATGCATGGGTAAACCATTGACTTCCGGGAATAGGCCGGAGGACGTCCGGGAAAGACCGGAGGACACTGGGAAAGACCAAAACCAAGGGCTCTGTGGGCTGGCTCCCCACTTTGCCTTAAAAATGTGGCTACTAAGAGTAAAAGGAAAAGATGCTCCCAGGATTCACCGAAAGGGGGAGAGAATGATGAATCCATCGGTGCTCAACCAATCACGACTGCAAATCCCAAACGGACTATGAACATGGACCAAATGGAATATCCATGTGTCTGTGGAAAGCGTTTTTTGCTACCACCCGTGGCATGAAGATCCACAGGACAAAGATGGGATGTGTGAAGACTCATCTGAATGAGCAGCAGCGCACTGCATCAGCAGATAAGACGTCGGAAGACCAAGGCCAGGATTAAACCACAGTGCCAAGACATCCACGCGTTGGTTCGGATGAGGAATTTGCACAGGCCCTGATGCCAGGCGCCTGAAACTCAACCTGCCACGAGCAAACGAAACTGAAGATTGGGAGAAACTGGATGCAAAAATCGTCCAAAGACTCGATGCACTGATAGGGAAAAGCACCCTGGAACAAAAAACTAGCCACTATGGGGACATTGTGTATGCCACATGTAGAGACGCCTAGGAGTAAAACTACCCAAAGAGAAAACACCTCCAAAGAAATCCAGACGCCAAGAAAAGATGGACAAGATCAGAGTCCAAAGAACAACCTCAAAAAAGCATGGAAGACCGCACTGCCAGCTAAAAAAACAAGGCTTGGAAAACTGTTGGAAGACCTGAAAGAAAAACACAGCGCCCTCAGCAAAGCGGAATCTGCGGGAAAGAGGAAGAGCAAAAAGAAGAAGACACAAGAGCGCTTCTTCAGAGACCCCTTCCAGTTTGCCAGAAAAATGTTTGAGCAGCCAAAATTGGGACCCTAAGTGTGGACAAAGGAGTTCTTGAGCAGCATCTGAGGAAAACAAACTCTGACTCACAGAGCAAAGCACCAGTCGACATTCAAGGTCTGGTGGGGCCCAAACCCAAACCCCTGAGGAAAAGTTCAATGGCAAGCCTCCAACATTGGTGGAAATCAAGAGGTGGTCGACAAAGCCAGAGCCAAATCATCACCAGGGCCAAAGGAATACCTTACCAGCTTTACAAGAAATGTCCCAAGGTGCTGGAGTGGCTCCACAGGCTGCTGCGATCGGCTTGGAGAAACCAGAAGATCAGGGGCCCAGTGGATGACGGCAGATGTGTGTACATCCCCAAAGAGCAAAAACTAAGTGACATCAGCCAGTCAGGCTAAATCATACTGAACGTCGAAGGGAAAATCTTCTTCTCTGTCATGGCAGCAAGGCTGACCAAGTACTGATGGAAAACAAGTACTTGGATGTGTCAGTCCAGAAAGGTGGCACCCCAGGCGTGGCGGGCTTGTAGAACCCCGCCAAAATGATCTTGGGACGCAATCCAAAAAGCAAAAACAGAAGAGAGACCTGGACGTAGTGTGGCTTGATCTGGCAAACGCTTTATGGATCTGTCCCCCATGAGATGATACAGTTGGCTCTTGAGATGTACCATGTGCCAAAGAACATCCGCGACATGCTCAAGAAGTACTTCAATGGCTTCTCAATGGGGTTTCTCTACAAGGAGTACACAACTGATTGGATCAACTTGAAAGTGGGCATTGAAAAGGGGCTGTGCAATTTCCCCGATACTGTTCGTGCTGGCAATGGAATCATCTTGAAAGCAGCAACAAACAACGCGAGACAAACAGACCTTGGCGATGGATACAAGATGCTCCTCTCAAGCCTTCATGGATGACATACAGTGATTTCATCTAGAGAAGACGAGACCGTCATGTGCTGGAGAGGCTGGACGGCATAGTTGCCTCATCCAGAATGAAGTTCAACCCAAAGAAATCACGGAGTCTCTCACTGAGGAAAGGAAAAGTGGCCGAATCTGTGGTCTTCAGTGTTGCCAACCAGGCCATTCCACAGTCACAGAAGAACCAGTCAAGACCCTTTGGGAAAGATGGTATGATGATACGCTGAAAGACACACAAAGGCAAAAGAAACCAAGCAGATGGGGGAAGAAGGCTTGGAGACCATTGACCAGTGTGGGTCCCTGGCAATACAAGGTCTGGTGTCTGCAGTTCTGTGATACCAAAGCCCCTATGGCCTCTGATAATATACGACTCTGCACCAGCACAGGGAGGCAATGGAAGCCAAAATCAACAAGTTCACAAGGAAATGGCTTGGTGTCCCACCCTGTGACTGACATCGCGCTGTACTGTCGCCAAGCAAAGCCCAAACTACCACTGAAATCCATCCTGGAGGAATACAAAGCAGGGAAGATCAGACTTCAAAGCATGCTGGAGGACTCAGGAGACAAGGTGGTAGAAGCAATCAAGCCCCAGTGAAGACAGGCAGAAAATGGAAAGTTCAAGAGGCGATGGAAATTTTGCAAAGAAAGTCTCAAAATCAGAGAAATAACAGGACACACACAGACCACCAGACAAGGACTGGGGATGACCAAAACTGAATGGTGGGCAAAGGCCACCCGCAAAAAGCAAACCTGGTGAAGTGGGGAAAACAGACGATCCAGCATGCCCACTCTCCATGAAAAACAAACAGTGGGCATGTTCTAAGCTCATGTAAAGTAGCCTGGCTCAAGGAAGGTACACATGGAGGCACAACCAAGTGCTCAAAGAGATTGTACAAGTATCTGGGGTAGTACCAAACACCACAAAAGGGAGAATCAGGACTCCCCAAAAACACCGCAACATTCTTCACGGCAGGAGGCAGCAAATCATGGGCCAAGAACAACAGTGCCACTCGAAACATGCAGGCAGAGTCTGTGGATGGGGCAGATGACTGGGAGTGCACTGCAGACCTCCCAGAATGGAAGAGTCACCCAGAGATCATCAGCAAGAGTGGAATGAGACCAGACATAGTAGTCCACTCTAAGTCAACCAAGCAGCTGATCATGATCGAGCTCACGGTGCCATATGAGAACAGAATGGAGGCAGCTCAAATTACAAGACTGAAAAGTATGCTGATCTGGCAAACAGCCTGAGGAGAGAAGGCTATCAGGTCAAAGTCCTCACTGCAGAAATTGGAGCTAGGGGATTGTAGGAATGTCTGCATACAGCCTCATGAAACAGCTCTCAGTTGCAGGGAAGGAAAAAACCAGAGCCCTGAAAGCAATGGCAGAAGCGGCAGAGAGGTGTTCAAGCTGGATCTGGTCAAGA
>CM031608.1:71580806-71621431 GCA_018398815.1 Conus ventricosus
CAGGAAAGTTCAACAATGTTTCATTCACTCAAAATTCTAAATCCTCAAACAAATCAACACAAACGTACAGTGATTCAACACACGATCAGCTTGAACTGTTGAAGCCAAGTGGGTCACTCACTGGACGACACACTGTGCTAACTGCAGATCATTCGTGGACAACAAAATACTCACCAGTCTGTGTTGCCAACACGATCTTGTGTTGGTGCCTCCACTTATACTCGTTCGTCGTCCGCTCTTCTGTTCGGTGCTGGCGCTTCAAACTGGTAAGGTTTGACTCGTACGTACCGATTTGTGTCGTGTTCGCCATGTTCTACTTGCCCCAAATCAACGTCACAGGTTTTCCGGTAAACTTCGGCATGTTGTCGGCAATTTCCGTCAACGCAGATAAACGTGAATGTTCAACGAGTAATTCCGCTCTGTCGGTGGGCCGGATAGGCAAGCGTGTCTGTCAATAGTGATTTACCAGACATAACGTACAGTATCCTAAAAATCACTATATATGGGGTGAGTTACACTTTAATCCTGATGTCAGCGGTTTGATTCCCAGCAGTGTCTGACAGGTAAAGTGTCAAATGGATTTTCCATCTCCCTGGTTAACACATGGACAGACCTGCTATTGACTGAATGACCTCTGTACGGACAGGTAACACACAAACAGACCTGCTATTGACTGAATGACCTCTGTACGGACAGGTAACACACAAACAGACCTGCTATTGACTGAATGACCTCTGTACGGACAGGTAACACACAAACAGACCTGCTATTGACTGAATGACCTCTGTACTGACAGGTAACACACAAACAGACCTGCTATTGACTGAATGACCTCTGTATGGACAGGTAACACACAAACAGACCTGCTATTGACTGAATGACCTCTGTATGGACAGGTAACACACAAACAGACCTACTACTGACTGAACAACCTTGGTAGATACAGGTAACACATGGACAGACCTGCTAGTGACTGAACAACCTCTGTGTCATGTGACGTAGCCTCACATCAAGGCATGTGACGCTCCATCACATGTAGTTTAGTGATATGAATCATTTCCCCATGCCACAACTAAAAAGGAAGAATATTCATGTGGCTTGACTAGTGTAGCGGGTGTCCCCAAAATAATTGTGAATTATACTCATTCAAGAAACAAGGGTGGTCATTGGGTGAAAGTGACCACTAAGAGATAGTTTAATAAGGGCTGGTAAGGTGCTGGTCATGTGTTTTGAACACTGAGTATGCACTCACTAGGAGGAGGGAGGAAAGAGTCAGTTTTAACCCAGCAGATGGCCTAGAGACTCGAACCTGTCAGGACGCTGGTCCTCACTGCTGACCAGTCATTACCAGGTGAGCCATAGATAGTTGGGGAAAGCTACAGGGGAAAACCTAAAGAAAAGGAGAAAGAGAGAATTCATGTTGAATTGGGAAGCAGGTTACTTACACGAACCTTTTTCGTGTTTCAGCCCTTCACCCTTCACCCTTCGCCCTTCCCCCTTTCACCTTTCAACCCGTTGGAGGTGGTTGAAGAGGGCCCATGGGTGGGGGAACACCCCGGTAGTTCACCCCCTACAGTAAAGACTCCAGGGAGAGGAGTCGGAACTCGTAATCTCTCCGGGACAGGAGAAGTCGAGGGAGAGGAGGTTGGAATTTCTTCATCTCTCCGCGAAGGAGAAGTCGGGGAGAGGAGCGGAAAAATTCTTTACTCCAGGAGGGGGGAGAAATAAAGGGAGCGATACGTTTGTCTGAGAGAGACAGGGAATCTGAAGGATGGAGCGAGTCTTAAATTTCGGATGCAGGCATAGCATCAAGGAGTGAAAGAATTATTTATTTTCCTGGTCTGGATTTTTGGGCTAATGTAATGTGAAGGCCATGACTGAATAAATGAATTTGTCTCTCAGTGTAAAGAGGCTACATGTATAAAATCGTTTTATAAATTGTTTGATGTGATTTAGTAAAGTGTTTTCCTGAAGGAGAGGGGGAAAAGAAAAAACATTCGGTAGTGCGCCTTTTGGTTGATTGGGGGGGATTGCGTGTGCGTATGGAGTAAATGCTGTCATGAATGCGTGAATGCAAAAGTGACAGTTTTGACAGTGGTGACCCCGACTAGGCCCGACGTAGCTCCCGTTTTTTTTTCTCCTGGGAAAAAAAAAAAAGAAGAAAGATTTTATTTGTGCCCTTGGGGCCTGGAAAAGATTTTGATTTGTACCCAGGGGAAAGATTTGTATTTGTCCCCTCGGGGTCTGAAAAAAGATTTTGATTTGTACCTCAAGGGTTTGAGGGAAGGAAAAAAAAGATAAAAGATTTTGATTTGTACCCTCAAGGGTTTGAGGAAAGGAAAAAAAAAAAAAGAAAGTTTAATTATTTATTGTGTATTTGCAATTTTTTTTTGTTTATGTGTTGTGAGTGAGTTTATTTTAGTGCGAGTGGAGGACTTCTCTCTTATTTCTGACTCTTGTGTTTTGCTAGTTTTTTTCGTTTGTTTGTTGATTCCCTATTTTGTCCTTTTCCCCGATCGGTGAGCCCCCCCGCTTCTCGCACATTGAGGGGTTTTGTTCAAGAGTGGGAGCAGCCGTGATCGCCCTTATTAGGTTTATTTTGTTGGTTTTTTCTTTCTCTGTTCTATTGTTTCATTTCAAGCAGCCCCCTTTTCCCAGAGTTTGAACCGACCTTGTCTCCTTCAACAGGACAGAGGTTGGAAGTGGGGGGGGGAAAAAACTCTTCCAATAAAATTTTCTATTTTTTTTTTTGGTGTTGTGATTCTTCTTTGCGTTTGGGTGAATGTGAATTTATTGAGTGATTGTTAATCATTTTGTATTATTACTTAGTGTGTATATTGTGCGTGATTTGTTTTCCGTCTCCAGTTTCACGGGAGACAGTGACCACTAGGGTGCTGTCTGAGGGCTTCTTTTGCTTTTCTTGATTTCTTCTTACGTTCCGATCCTGTGTATCCTTTCATTTCCTTTTCACCCCCTTTTTCAAAATCTTTACATTCTTTACAATAAGCTCTGTCTATTTTTCTTTTCTACATTTTCATTTTTAGGTAGGATTTCCGCTAGTTTGTGTTTCTTCCCTCTTTTAATTGTTTGTGCTTCCTTTGTTTTGGGTAAATTTATATTCATTTTTTGTATAAGGCGATACATTTGTTTTGTAAATTCATTTGAAATTAAGAAAAAAAAGAAAGACTGACAACAAGAACATTTAAGAACTGAAAACTTTATAATAATTTATTTTCAGAAAACTTTATTGTGTTTTTTTTCCTTTCTTAGAAAAAAAAGTTAGCATTAAACTTCATTTTTTTTTTAAATTCCAAATTGATCCCCGTTTTGAAAAAAAAATACTTCTGGAAAAATACTTTCCCTTTGGGGTTTCATATTTACCCTGTTTTAGTAAGTTTTTTCTGTTTACACCGGAAATTGAATTCTTTATTTGTATATATTATAATTACGTTTTGTGAAACATATAGCACCCATCATATATCGCCTTATTTTTATTCATACTTAGAAACTGTTTTGTGTTTATATCTGTTGACGGTTCATTAGGATGATTTTGATAAATATGTTAAACAAGCGGAACGCTTGGGTTTTGATGGAGAAAAACTTCCAACTATGGGGCAACAATGCATAGACAGGGCAGACAGGCTAAGACAGAGGGAAGCCTGAAGCTGAAGAAAAAAGATTACAGAGGGGAAGTTTGAAGAAAAAAAACTAAGAGGGAAGTGAAGAAAAAAGATTACAGAGGGAAGCTAAAGAAAAAAAACTAAGAGGGAAGCTAAGAAAAAAAACTACAGGGGGAAGCTAAAAGAAAAAAACTACAGAGGGAAGCTGAAGCACGTCATTTATGTTGAGGCAGTTAGAACTAGAGATGATGCTAAAATTTAAAAAAGATTACGGGCATCGAGGAGAACCCCCACCAGCTCCGGCTCCCCCAGTCGGTTCCGCAAGCGCGCCTCAACCAAAAGCGGCATATGTTCCAAAGTTACCCCCTTTCGGGGAAAAACGGATGACATCGTAGTTTCTTTTTCGCTTTGAAAGTCCGCACGTCTTGTGGTTGGCCAAAGGAAAAGTGGACATTGTATATTGCGTCGTTGTTAAGGGTAGCGCTTTGACACTGTACCACACACTCGCGGCGAAACAAAATTTAACTTGGGATCAGTTGAAAGAAGAACTTCTAAGAAATTTCAAAGTTCTGCTGATCGTTTTCGCGACGTTTCCGTTCTGTGCGCCCTGACAAAGGAGAACGTTCGTGTTTTTAATTCGTTTTGAGTCATTGTTTAGACGATGGATCGATTTATCAAAAACGAACAAAACTTTTCAATCATGCGAGATCTCTTCTCGAGAACAACTTTTTCCCGAGGTGAGCAAAGATTGGCCACTTTCTTAAAGAAAGGCAATTTGAAAACGTTGAGGAAAAGTGTCAGATGGCTGATCAGTATTGTATCGCTCACCCCGACAAGGGCGTGGCTAGGAAAGGAGAATTTTCCATCTTTGAGTTCATGCGTCATGTACTATCCCCTCGGGACAGGGAAGTTACAGGAAGGAAATTTGTGGGTCATTTCTGGTTCCCCAAGGATATACTATCCTAGGAACGGACAGGGATCTTTCCGCGGTTCAAGTGAACTTTCGTCAAAACCCGTACTCACCCCCGGAAAAACCCGTTGCTCCTCAGCAACGTTCCCAGGTCGTGGACAACGAACCCCTGCGTAGACCTTTTGGGCCAGTTGTGACAGAACAGAAGTTCACAAAATCAGTCAGCTGTCGATCAAAAAAATGCGATGTTTCTTTGTGATGGCAAGTTTTCCCTGTGAAAAGAATTGCCCTTTCAAACCAAATGATTCAAAACCCGCATTAGTCTCCACTGTTGGAGGAAGGCCTTTTTTGGCAACACATCAAGCTGTTGATGGACTGGTGTTAGAAAACGGAGCCCTCAATGGATTGCGGCTTCGGTTTTGCGGGGACACTGGGGGTGCAAACCCCTGCTGGTGTACGAAAATCTTTCGTGCTTCAAACGTACTCAACACTGTCCAAAGTGTGGTCGTTTGGAGGCAAGATTGAAACGTTTCCGTGGCGAAAATTTCAGTCGATACACCGTACTACTCCGGATTTTCACCGCCTGTGTTATTGATAACCCAGTCTGCGACTTGATCTTGGGCAATTTGCCAGGTGTGCTACAGTACATGGTGGTGCTGGAGGATCGTTTGTTCCTTGTCTTGTGAGTACCAGATCAGACATCATAGAGCAGGGAAAGGCTAAAAAGCCGCTAAAAGTCTCAAAACTGGGTGAACTCCAGATTACCCCAGATGATCTAAAAGAATGCAGGGAAAGACGAGACGCTGGGCGACAATACTTTTCTGCCTAAACAGACTGTCACTGACATACAACGGACAAACAACGTACATACTGGACTTGGACATTCTCTACAGGTGTGTACTGGACAGGACAACAAAAAAGTTTTCGTTCCAAAGCACTTTGAGAGACAGTACTACACATGGCTCATGATGCATTTTTCGTGGTCACTGTGGAATCAAAAGAACATTAAGAGAGTTCTTGATTCTTTTATTGGCCAGGTGTCACAAAGGAAGTTACAGAATACTGCCGCTCATGTGAATCTGCCCAAAAAAAAATCTCAGAAAGGTCGCGTCCCATGTGCACTTTTTCACAAAATGCCTCTCATTTCCCTCCCATTTCGGAGGTGGCTATTGATCTTGTTGGGCCTTTACCAAATGTCTTCTTCTGGATATCGCTTTATCTTAACTTTGGTGGATACAGCGACAAGGTATCCAGAAGCGATTCCACTGAAGAAAACTGATACAGTGTCTGTCGCTGAAGCCTTACTTGCGATTTTTTCCAGAGTGGGTATTCCCGACGAAATTCTCTCGGATTGTGGAACACAATTCATTTCCGACCCCATGAGAGAAATTTACAGATGTTGTCAATCTCTTCCATTTCAACCACGCCATATCATCCCAATCGAATGGCATGGTTGAACGTTTCAATGAACGTTTAAAAACCATGTTGAGAAAGGTTGCAAGGGGAGGAAACCCATGAATGGGATCGTTTCATACCGGCTTTGCTTTTTTCCCTAAGGGAAATGCGAACGAAACGCTGGGATTTCACCCTTCGAGCTTCTTTTCGGACACTCACCAAGGGGTCCTTTGGATCTACTGATGGGCACAATGGACGGAAAAAAGACGGACATACCCGACAGTAAAACTGTTTACCAATACGTTTATGAATGCATAATCGTTTGAAGGATGCTTGGGGAGCTTGCTCAACAGTCAGCTGATAGAAAGACAGATGTGTACAAGGTCTTTGCAGATAAAAAAGCGAAGGCACGTTCCTTTAGTGTAGGGGAAAAAAGTCCTTGTATACTCACTGATGAACATAACAAGCTTGTGTTATGTGGAAGGGTCCTTTTCAGGTGGTTCGAAAAACTTCTGCAGTTAATTATAAGATCAAAATGGCAAAACACTGAGAAGGTATTCCATGTGAAAATGTTGAAGAAGTATGTTGAAGTACAAATGTTGCCATCAACCAGTCGTTGAAAGGATATGTCCTATGTCAGAAACTGATGTCAAAAAGGAGGATATTATCAGTGTAAAATTTGTCCCCAATTTTAACGTACGGGGGGAAAAACCAAGGTTGTGGAAAACAGAAATTTGAAACCGTTTTAAAATTTCTACCAGTGAGATGATGTTTTTCCCTTCCTCTCTGTTTATAAAAGGGGGAAACTGTGAGGGATGGGGTTTTTTTGTCAAATTTTGATTTGTCTTAAGTCAAACAGAACAGCTAAAAAACATTTTTAAAGGTTTTTTCGGGGATGTTTTGACAGTTCCCCGGGGTTCGGGATGGTTTGGGCCCCCTTAGTATTCGTTAATCTAAAATTACCAGTGCGCACCGGGACACCCCCCCTTCCGTTGAAAAAAAAAGAGGTTGTCGAGAGAAAAAATCAAAGTAAAGTTTGGTTTAAAAAAGGGTCATAAAACCCTTTAATCCCCGGTTCAGCTCCCCAGTTGTTTGGGGGGACAAACCTGATGGTCGGGGGTTTTCTCCCATCGATTACAGGAAAGTAAAATAAGTTACTGTGTTCGATGCCGAGTTTTCCCCAGACATTGAAAAAAAATTTTTTTTCTGTGTCTGCTCCCCAAGAAGGAAATTATTTGTGAAAGTATTTTTTGGAAAAAGGGAAATTTTCTTTTTCCCATTGAAAATGTGCCGGAACAAAATTGTCTTTGGCGTTTTATTGTAAAGTGTTTAAATTCATGGACAAATGAAACTGTCTTAAGGGGGAAAGGGACACCCTTTTTTTTGTTTTCTTAATGATTAGGGTTTGGGCTCACATTTGACGGGTGCATTGTATGCTACGGGGCTTTTTTAAAATTAAGGGGGTTTATTTATCCCTAATTTCCCTTGTTGAAGGGGACTTTATTTTTTTCAAGCAAAATATTAAAGGTTTTGTATACATATTTTTTTTGGGCTTTTTTTCCCTTTCTTTAAATGAAAAAATTTATTTGTACTATTTTATGTCTAACTTGCTTGTGGGGAAAATATATGTGTATGGGGGTGATGAGCTTTTTAATCTTTGGGGAATGTTTTTATACACATTTTGTGATTGTGCAGTGAGACAAACCTATTGTTTTCATTTGTTTTATTGTCATCAAAGGGGAAAAAAGTTTCACTTTTCAGTGGGCTTAAAAATTAAATTGGGGGAAAAAAAAAAATATGTTTAAAATTGTTTTTTTGTTTTTTGGGCTATTGGGAAAAATTTACCTTAGGGAAAAAATTTCATTTTTTTGAGGGTTTTGTTAAAAATTTTTGATGTGAGAAAATGTTTAAGGGGGAAAATTTTTGTGCTTCACATCTTTTTTTTAAACCAATTTGTACTTTGAATTTTTTGATATCCCCAGTTGTTTTTTTCCATGTTAAATTTTTGAAATTTTATTTTTTGGGGGATGTGGGGGATCGATTTGAATTTCTTTTTTTTAGAAAAGGGCTGAAAGTTTGGGAAAAATGCTATTTATGGTGGTCATGATGATTGTTCTATAGTTTTATTTTTAATTTGGTGAATCATGTGTGTGGTTAAAACATTTTGAGTTTATGGGTGAAAAAATGTGGGGTTTTTTTGAAGATGGGATATCCTTTTTAAAAAAAAATTTTTGGAAAAAATTTTTTCACCCCAGGATGGGGGGGGTTTTCATGTGACCCAGCCAACATCAAGGGGATGTGACGTCCATCAATGTAGTTTAGTGTAAGAAAATTTCCCCCTGCCCCCAACTAAAAAGGGGAAAAATTTTAAAGTGGCTTTATAGTGTAGCGGGCGGGCCCAAAATTTTTTGTGAGTTATAAATCATTCAAGAAAAAATGGGTGGGATTGGGTGAAAGGACCCCTGAGAGATTGTTTAATAAAAGGGTTGGGAAAGGGGTGGTAATGTGTTTGAACAAAAAGTATGCATCACTTGGAGGGGGGGAGGGAAAAAGTCGTTTTTTAACCCCGCAGATGGCCCAGAGCTCGAACCCGTCAGGAGTGGGCCCCACGGGTGAACCCGTCATTACCCGGGAGCCAAAAGGGTTGTTGGGGGAAAACTAAGGGGGAAAACCTAAAAAAAAGGAAAAAAAGGGGGAATTTCTGTTGAAATTTTTAAGGAGGTTACTTACAAAGGGAAACCCTTTTTGTGTTTCGCCCCTTACCCCTTTACCCTTTGGGCCCTTTCCCCCCCCCTTTTATAACCCCTTTAGGGGGGGTTTGGGAAAAGGCCATGGTGTGGGGAAAACCCCCGGGGAGGGTTTAGCCCCCAAAAGTTTAAAAAAAATCGGGGGAGGGGTGGAACTGTTAAACTCTCCAGGGAAAGGGAGAAGGCGGGGAAAAGGAGTTGGAACTCTTCATCTCTGGGAAGGAGAAGTGAGGGGGAGGGGAGGCGGGGAAAATTTTTATTTTCAGGCGGGGGAAATTTAAAAGGGGGCGTTTCGTGTCTGGAGAGGGGAGGGAATCATGAAAGGGTGGGCGAGTCTTAATTTGGTTTCAGGAAGCTTTAAAAAGGGGTGAAAGAATTAAATTTAAATTTTTGGTTTTGGATTTTTGGGTAAGTAAAGTGAAGGCCAGGCTTTAAAAGGAAAAGAATTTGTCCTTTTCAGTTTTAAAGGGGAGTTTCTTTTTAAAATTGTTTATAAATTGTTTGGGTGTGATTTTGTAATGGGGTTTTTCCCGAAGGGAGGGGGAGAAGGGAAAAAAACTTTTGGTTGTGGCCCTTTTGGGTTTATTGGAGGGATTTGGGGTTTTGCGTATGGAGTAAAATGCTGTCATGAAGGGGTTTTATGCAAAAGTGACGTGTGACACTCTTTTAGGTACAGATTTTAAGGGAAAAGGGAAAATCTGTAGTGCAGGGAAAAACTCCCCGTGATTAAAATTATTTTAGCCCCAAGGGCAGATCTGTAGTGAATGAAAAACTCGGGGGTAAAAGGGTTATAAGACCCGACAGATCTGCAGTGATGAACAACATCTGTTGGTACAGTTTATAAGACACGGGCAGACCTGTAGTGACCTTTAAAAAGGGCCCTTTTAGGTACAAAATTATAAAACCCAGGGGACCTGCTAGTGATGTACAACTTGAGGTACGTTTTAAGGGCACAGACAGATTTTGCAGGAATGAACGGGTCTGTAGGGTACGTTATAAGAACAGGGAAGGGCCTGCCAGATGCTGAAGGGCCCCGGGAGGTACGTTTTTAGAAAAGACGGTTTTGCAGTGAGAACTACCTTGTAGGTTAAAAGATTAAAAGGGCACAGCCCGTTTTGCGTGATGAACGGCCTCGTAGGTACAGTTAAACATTTGGAATGACATGTTTTGTTTTTTGACAAAAATTGTTGGGACGTTAAACCCCAGCGCCTTTTTTTGTGAAAAACCCCTCTTGAGTACGTTTTCAACAGACAGACCCGTAAATGGGGGGTGAACGCCCCTTTTTCAGTTAAAAGGGAACTCATGGACAGACCCGCAAAAAACAGAAAAAACCCCCTGAAAGGTTTAAATAACACTTGTAAAGGAATGTTAGTGCCTCCCAACGGGCCCTGTAGGGGGGGACAAACACTTGGGCCCCCCCCCGGTTGTAGTGGTGAATGGTTGTAGGTAAGGTAAAAACAAAAGCAAAGATATGTTTTTTTAAATGAAATCTGTGGGTCCGGGCAAAGGGCCCAAAGCTTTTACACATTTTCTCATTAAATTTTTGTGTTGAAGGGGTTATTTAGGTCTCAATTTCATTTTCATAAAAATTTTTAAATAAAAACTTTTGAAGCATCCAATACACTTGCATATTTTTTAAAAAAAAATCATAAAAAATTGAAAAATGTCTGTGCATGCGCAGGTGTGTTTTGTTGTGTGTTTTGGGGGTTTTTGGGTGTGTGTTGCGTTTTGCTGTGTGTTGGGTTGGGCGTGTTTTGTGTTTGAGTGCATGGGGTGTGTGTGCGTGGGGTGTGAAAATTTTACATGTTATGTGGGGCATGTGTGGTTACAAGAGGGGAAAACAGGTTAAATTTTTGGGGATGTGTTTTTTTTTTGTGGCTTTTTGTGTTGGGTTTTTGAAATTTTTGTCCTTGCCTTTTGTTTGTGTGTGAGGGGGAAATGTGTTCGGTTTTTAGTGTTTTTGTTTTGTGTAGGAAAAAAATGGGGTACATATGAAAGCATTGGTGGTTTTAAACGATTTTTTTCTACTGTAACATTATTGTTTAAACCAGAAAGGAAAAAACAATTCTGTTTTTGAAAGAAACCCTTTAAACTGTTCCAAGTTTGTTTTCCCTTTACAAAAGGACGTTTGGGCCCCTTTTTTTATTTTCCTTTAAAAAGGGGGGTTCCTCGTCACCAGCCCCGTCCCTTTTTAACCCTGCTGAAAACCCCCGTTATAGGGGGTTTTTACTCCCCCCGGGGGGGGGGAAAACAACCTTCCCCGTTGTAGCAGTCCCACTTACATTTAAACGTCCCGTTTTCGGTTGTTGGAAAATTTTTGGGCGTCCCCACACTGGGGGGGATTCCCCTCCTGAAAGACAAACACAGAAACATCCCGGGCTGTCCCGTGGGAAGGAGGGCCCTCAAATTTTTTAAAACGTTTGGTTTCTGGCAACAAAGAGCCACCCTGAAAAATGGGGTTGTTGGGGGGCCCCTTTCCCCAAGGGAGCACCCCCCCTCTCCTGAAACACTGTGTCTAAAAACCCGGGCAGCCCCACCTTTGTTTGCATCATATGCCCTTTAGTGATTTGTCCCATGGAATTATGATTTGTTCCTGGAATAAATTTAAAATGATCTTGAAGGAAAAGGTCTGTTTATGTAAAATGAAATAACTGCACTTGTGTCTTCTTTTTGAAAAAAAAGTATACAAGATCACAACTTGCCTTTCAGTCAAATTTTTAAAACAGACATAATTATACAAACTTTACACGTAGCGTAGCAAGATTCACAACAGACGGGGACGTTCAAACAACAATCCCTCATGCTGACACTGCTGTAAGAAATTTGGAATTATTACCCATTGGCTGGGGGGCTAAAGTTTATATATAAAGCACAAAACCCCTTTAAAGGGTAGGAAATGTGGAAATTTCTATGCACTAAGTTTTCAGCAGACAAAAACTTCAGAAAGGGATACACAAAAAAACACCCACCCACAAAACACAACACCACACCACACACGCACACACAACACACACACCCCACCCCACACAAAGGCTTATAGTGCACAGGTTTCCTTTAGTAGACCAAATAATACACAGTAAGGGAGACAATTGGATTTGGACAGACAACCTGAAAAATGGACCATAAAACCTGCATAGTGTGCTGTTAGCCTGTAGTGGACCCCACAAAAACCTACAAAAGGGGGATAATCCTGAAAGTGGACAGACAGCCACAAAAGGGATTAAACAAAAACCCATAAAGGGAGACAATCCTGGGAAAAAATGCAGACAGCCCAAAGTGATCACACAATAACCCAGCAGGGGGCAGAGAGAGAATGATGCTTATAACCCACAACTCTAGGTACTGGAAAGACAGCCTACAGTGGATCACTCACTAACCCAGAAATGGGGACATCCTGGACAATGGGAAGACAGCATACGTGGTCACACATTAACTGGAAAAGGAGACAACCCGGGTTTTGGGTCAGGTATCCTTCAGGGGGGTCACACACTAGCTGAGAAAGGGAAACATCCTGGATATTTGGACAGGTATCCTGCAGTGGGTCCACAAAAAGTGAGAAAGGGGAACAATCCTGGATAGTGGGCAGGTATCCTGCAGTGGGTCACACACTTCAGGTATCTGGCAGTGGGTTACACAACTAGCTTAGAAAGGGAAACAATCCTGGATAGTGAACAGGTATCCTGCAGTGGGTCACACACAAGCTGAGAAGGGGACACAATCTGGATAGTGGGGCAGGTTTACCCTGCAGTGGACCCAACAATTTGGGGAAAAAGGGGAAAACTTCCCGGATAGTGGACGGTTTCCCTTTGCGGGGCCCAACACAAAGCTCAAAAGGGGAAACCCAATCCTGGATAGTGGGAAGGGGTATTTTGGAAATTGGGTCCACACTAGCCAAAAGGGGGAAACAATCCTGGATAGTGGACAGGTACCCTTTCCGGGGTCACACACTAGGGGAAAAAGGGAAACAATCCTGGCCCAGTGGACAGGTATCCGGAGTGGGTTTCACACCTAGTGGGGAAAGGGAAAAAATTTGGGAAATAGTGGACATGCATCCTGCTGGGGGGTCACACCCCTAAGCGGGAGAAAGGGAAAAAATTAAGTTTGGGGAACACCCTTTCCTTTTGGGGGTCAACAACGCTGGAAAGGGGAAAAATCCTGGTTAGTGGAAATTTTATCCTGCAGGGGCCCAACAGGGAGCGGGAAAAAGGGGAAAAACACCCTGGATAGGGGGACAGGTATCCTGCGTGGGTCACACATGAGCTGAAAAAGGGAAAAACCAATCCGGGATAGTGGACAGGTATCCTGCAGGGGGTCACCCCACTAGTTGGGGAAAGGGAAAAATCCTGGATTGGGAGGTTTCCTGAAAGGGGGGTACAACTAGCTAAAAAAAAAAAGGGAAAAAAACCCTGGATAGTGGCTGTGTCCTGCGGGGGGCACACACTAGCCTTCCCGAAAGGGGTTATGGTGCCTTAATGGCGGGATAAAAAAGGGTCTTCACACAAAACCCCAAACTGCCTGTCTAAAAGGGCCCATTTGTCCGCAGGAGTACCCCAAGCTTGGTAGCGGGAAAAACAAAAAAAAAACTAGTGAAAAAGGGGAAATTTTAAAATTCCTGGATAGGGGGACAGGTACCCTGCAGTGGGTCCCCACCTATCTAAAGGGGGAAAAAAAACCTTAAGGGCCGGAAACCCATTTTTCCCCATTTACTGGGGGCCCCCCCAATCCAGGTATTTGGAAAAGGTTTTTCCTTAAATTTTTTACCCCCCTGGGAAAAGAAAGGGAAAAAACCCCCCTGGAAAAGGGCCCCCAAAGGGCCCCCCCCCTTTTAAAAAGTGGGGTCCCCCACCCCCTTTAAACTGAAAAAAAGGGGAAACCCCCAACCTAGTTTTTGGGTTGGCCCCGGTTCCCTGCTTTTGGGACCCCCCACTGCTGAGAAAGGGAAACAATCCTGGATAGGGGGGACAGGTAACTATGGGGACCCAGACCAAACCTGGAAGGGGAAAACAACTTTTAGGGGAGGTTAAATTTCCCTTTTGTGGTTTGCACAAAGGGGGATAAAACCTGGTTAGTAAATAGAAAAACTATAGTAGACCCACCAGGCCTGGGTAGGGGAAAGGTTTTCTGTAGTGCATCCCCACACAAAAACCGGGAAAGGGAAAAAAAACAGCCCTTTGGGGCCGTTTTTCATGAACGACTTAAGGGAAATTTTAAAACCCGATTTCCCACTGGTAACTCTCTAACCGGAGGTTAACTCCCCCAACCGCGACATTCATGGCCCTTGGTTACGGCCTTTAAACCCTGGGCTTGACCCGGGGGTTTTTTTCAACAGAGGGGGGCCCTCGCCCGTTCAAAATGCCTAACCAAATGGTAAAAATGGCCGCATTCGTTTTACATTGCGGGAAAATTTCCCAAAGGGTTGTTTTTCCCGTTAAAAGGACCCAGTGTTTCGTTTATAGAAAAAAAACCAAACTTGGGCTGTCTGACAACGGGGAACTGTTCCTAATTTCAGATTTCATTGGAGCAAAAATTTTTAGTCTTCCCCAGATGCAAAAAAACGAGGGGGAAAAAAACACCCGAAGCGCTTGTTTCTAGGGAACTTGGGACATTTCAAGACGCCTTTTGGGGGAATTGGGTTCAAGGGCAGCCCGCCCAAAAACAAACCCGTTCCATTCTTTCCCGTGGGCAGGGGCATTGTTGTCTCTTTTTACCAGTTTTGGGTTTTCAGTTGGGCCAAATTTTGGCAGCGGCAGAAAAGGGGAAAAAAAAAAAAAAACTCTTTTGGGAAATTTCCCAAATTCTCCCAAGTGTTTGCTTGTGTTTATGGCACCACTTTTCCCAAAAGCCGGGCCCCCCCGGGACATCGAGAACGACTGTGTGAACTGCAAGATTGTCCCGTCCCTAAGTGCAGGGGGAAGCTATGTTTTATGTATTTGTGTGTTTTGCAGATGTCTGTGTGCCTAGTTTCTTGGGGCAGAGAGAGGGGCGAGAGAGAGGAGGGGAGGGGGAGAGGAAACAGGGGGAAAGGGGGGAAGGGGGGGAGAGAGAGTTTTTTGTGTGTTTTTGTGTGTTTTGGTTTGTTGTGGGGGTGTGGGGTGTTTTGTGGGGGTTTTGTGGGTGTGAGTGTTTTGTGTGGGTGTGTGTGGTGTATTTTGTGTGTGTGTGTGTGTGTGTGTATGTTTGTGTGTGTGTGTGTTTTGTGTGTGTGTGTGCTTGGGGTGCGGTGGTGTGTGTGTGGTGTGTGTGTGTGTGTTTTGTGTGTTTTGGTTTTGTGTGGGTGTTGTGTGTGTATGTGTGTGTGCCCGGTTTTGTGTGTGTGTTTTGTGTGTGTAAAGTTATGTGTGTGGTGTGGGGTGGTGTGTATTTTGTATGTGTGGTGTTATTTTGTGTGTTTTGTGTGGGTGTGTGGGTGGGAGTGTGTGTTTGCCCCATGTTGCCCGGGTGGGGAAAGCGGACCTGGGAGTTGATTTAAAGGGCACTTCTAAAAGGGACTATTAAAAAGTTTTCCAGTTTTTGTTCATTTAAATTCTAGTTCTGAAATGTGTGATTTTTGCCCTGTCGGTTAATACACATCAGTATTATTGTCAGTATTTATCATGTATGTGTCCATGTTGGATTCTGCAATATTTTTTTATGAACAAGGTGGTCAATAATGTAATGTAGAGTGCAAACAAGAAGTTATCTGTAAAATAGATAAGTTCATGTTGTCATGTATTCAAATGTAAAAACCTGAACATTGCTTGGAGTAAACAACAGAAGACAGAGAATGTTTTAGTGAAAACACAGGAAATACACACAAACATGTTCTCAGTTGAATGTTTATTAGACAAATGGTGTTCAACTTTTTTCATATATACATATATCAACAACAAATACAATTTTGGCACCAACATTGCAAATTAAAGTAAGAAAAAAATGCTGAAGGGAAAAAAGGACACTTGCATGCATGCACTACTCACTGCAATAATTGGCGTATATCTTACCCTCACAAACAAACAGTCCTGAGCAAAACAACATTGTTGACACCAACTGTTAAATTTTGAGACATTATTAACACATCTAAGCAAAAATACATGGCATTAACAAGCTTCATTTCACGTTGTTGACTTTCAAAGTGGCTACCCTCTTGGGACCCACCATTTAACATTGTCTTGAATTATAGCGGTATTTTGACCATAAAAATTGAAACAAAACCAAGAACAAATTTTCACATACACACACACACACACATATGAATACATGTGCACACAAGTAAGTGGGCTCCTCCCCTCAGCACAATCACACATACACACAGAGAAAGTTTTACCTTTTCAGTCAATATCAGAAACAGAAAGAGAGGTGATCTAGAAACAGCTTCAACGTTATTGTGGGCGAGGAGAGGGAGGGAGGGAATGAAAACTAATCACTTTCTGTGGAGGTGGTTGGCTCTTCAGTTCCCAGATTTTGTGTTAACCATAATCTTGCCACCTTGGCTACAGCAGTAAATGTCTTGTTTGCTTCAATGTCACTATGATTTTTTTTTCAATTTCACTACCATTTTTTTTCAAAAACACTACCATTTTTTTCAATTTCACTGCGATTTTTTTCAATTTCACTGCGATTTTTTTTCAATTTCACTACGCAGGAAATCATTCCACAATTGGGAATCACAGTTTTCATCTCGCCTTCTCTTCGTGGGTCTCCTCGGACTAAAGGCTTTGTCTTTCAGGGCTTTCCTCTGATGTGGCTGTGCTGGGGAAACTGGCTGCACATCAGGGGCAACAAGCTGCACATCAGGGGCAACAAGCTGCTGCACATCAGGGGCAACAAGCTGCTGCACATCAGGGCAACATGCCGCACATCAGGGGCAACATGCCGCACATCAGGGGCAACATGCGGCACAACAGGGGCAACATGCTGCACATCCGGGGCAACATGCCGCACATCAGGGGCAACGTGCCACACATCATGGGCAACAAGTGGCACATCAGGGGCAACATGCCGCACAACAGGGGCAACATGCCATACATCAGGGGCAACATGCCATACATCAGGGGCAACATGCCATACATCAGGGGCAACATGCTGCACAACAGGGCAACATGCTATACATCAGGGCAACATGCCATACATCAGCATGGCTGCCACTATCCTCAAGTCCTTAAGCCTGAAAATTGGATCCAGAAATTCCGCAGGCCTGAAACCTCGATTTTCTGAAATCCTCAGACCTGAAACCCGAATGTCCTGGCCTAAACCTAAATTCCAACGCTGTCCAATATAAAACAAAACAAAACAAAACAAAAACCTCTGTTCAATCTGAATATTTTTTTGATAGATTTTGTTACTCCCTTTTCATTGTCTTCCCGAACATGGTCCTGATGTCAGCATCGACCAATGTCCTTTTCCGATTGTTTTTTTGTTGCTGCGACTGTGATGAAATTTCAATGCAAGGAAGGCATGCTACAAAATGGTTTGGTCTCCAAGTTCTCTCTGGAAGGTCCTTGCCATTTAATCTAGTCCACATAATTCCGTACACAGGCTGTGATGATGGCACTTCTTGATGTGGCTGGATCAGACGATGCAGGTCTTTCCTGACACTGTGTCCTCCATATGTAGTTGTGTATGTGGCACAAGTCCGTGCCATTTACATCTGACACAGTGCTTTTTGTCTTCACTGAGTTTCTGGCAAAGTTCAATTAAGCAAGGCGAGATTGAAAATGGTAGGCAATGTTCAGCAAGAAACGCACACACGATGGCTTTCTGTTCCGCAACTCGGTCAGCGAAAGCACTGGCAGTCGCAGTAGTATGTGTTGCATTTTCCAAAACAGTGTTAGATCGCACAACAGCTGAAAATTTTATATGTTTCTCGTCGTTAGCGTGTTTCGTCAAAGCCTTTTTTCGGATGTACCGTAATTCAGAAATTTCTTACATGGGACACAGAAGCACTGACCTGCAATCGGAACTTTTTTGCACCAAGACTTGTGTGGTGTTCCTTCGTCATTACTTTCTTCAAGCCATGACCACTTCCATTTGTTTTTCACGCTAACCTCGAGTGCTGTAATGTCTTCTTTTTCTTTTAGAAAATTGTCCGTCATCGTTGAACCGTGACACCCAGGCCTAGACACAGAACTTGAAGAAAAGCGTTGATAAACTTGATCCAGGCCTAGACACAAAACTTGAAGAAAAGCGTTGATAAACTTGATTGACGAAGGCTGAAACTTCAATGGTGTTCCTTCTCGCAGTCATCGCTGGTTATAGAGTGGGAGTGACCTCCCCTTATCACCGATGATCCGCGTTTCGCCGCTCTTCAACTTCTTCTTCTTCTTTCTTTGAGTGTCCACCTTCATCGAGTTGAAGATTCTGACACTTGCGTGTGTATGACCGTTTTTTATCCCGCCATTAAGGCAGCCATATCCAACTTCGGGGAAGGTGCATGCTATGTGTAGAGTGTCATCCATACCAACGGCCAAACTGGCCTTCTCTTCCGAAAGTTGGTGATGGGATTTTACGTGTGTGCAAGATGTGCATGCGTTCACACACGGAACCTCGGTTTATAGTCTCATTCGAAGGACTGTATGGGAAATGGAGTCAGAACCAATGTTAACTCCGAGGGAAAAATTCCCCTGTACCGAAATTCGAACCCGTAACCCCAGGATCACGAGTCGGGCGCTCTACCAACTGAGCTATTTCGTCTTAAAACCGAAAGTGTGTTGATTCTCGATCCTCTTTCTACCATCCTTCTGCTAATATAGGCCTGTAATAATAATGCGGTCAGTCGATATCTAGAGCTTGCCACCAGTGTCACCCACCCCCCTCCACCCCTCGCTTAGGCTTGCCTATGACGAGTTTTGACCAATCAGAAGCCGAAGAGTGCTTATTGTGCGGAAGGGAGAATTCTTGGCAGACGACGTCGTGATTTCAGGCCCGAAAAAGCCGGAGGCCGGAAATTAAATAGCGTAAAATTTTGCTGTGACGGAAAGATGATTTTCAAAAATTTCATAGGCCGGAAAAGCACTTGTAAACATTTTCAGAGGCCGGATTTCCGGAGGTCTCGTCTGTCGTGTTTTCGGCATGAACTTGAAACCTGACACACCTGAACATTTTGTGGAGCTTCTGCAACAGAAATCATCATGGCAGTTTTATGAATATGAAAATGATCCCTTGTGACTTCAACGGTACCATACTGCATTTTTACTCTCACAAATGTAGCAGTGTGACTTCTGTTTCTCTCTCAGCTGGGACTAACAGTTAGTAACACATATGACTAGGAAAGCCGCACGCAATAAAATCTTGCGTTGTATCTTGGGTGTAAAGATTTCTTCTTTCATATCACATGACTGACAACTTTTTTCCAGATGCATCCAAGTTGTGGAAAGTTGCTGCATAGCTTTGTTACAACTCTTGGCTCTTAGCATAACATGGCGATAGCCCTGATATGGCACTTAGAGGTCAGCCTGGCTGACAGCCATATGAAATGAAAATGAAATGTGAATGCTTACTGATTTTAATTACAAATGACATAAACCTAAAAAAAAAACACACACACACACAAACAAAAATGCTGTGACACACACAATGTGTTTTCGTATAATGTTGATAATGTATCAGCTTCTTCTTCCTTGCTCTTTCTCTCTTTCTTCTTATTTTCAAATTTTATTTTTCTGTCCAGGGAAATAGTCATGAATACAGTTTTACAATTGTCAGGCAATGTGCAATAAGCACAACTGTTCAAAAAGTGTACCAAGTCATTCAGTAAGCAGTACAATTACAAGAATACCTGGTGTACATAATGTAGTTGCTGTTGTTCTTTGTGGCACACACACACACACACACACACACACACACACACACACACACACACACGTGTGTGCGTGCGCACACACACACACACACCACACACACACACACACACACACACACACACACAGAGAAAAATCTTACTATCTTGGAAAAAACAGATCCATTTTTACAGCTGAGCTAACTGCCATTTTAATGGCCCTGTATTATCTTCTTGATCTTTCTTACCGAACACTTCAGGCCCTCTTTTGTGTCGATTCAAAATCGGTTTTATTTGCCCTCAGCAAATCAACAACAATAAGAAAAGATTTAATTACAGACATTCATCAATTAATACATTTTTTGGTTATAAGGGGTACAAGTATCTCTTTCTGTTGGGTTCCTTCTCACTGTGGTATTCAGTTTAATGAGAGGGTCGACAGAACAGCAAAGCGGGGAGCAAGAAATACAAGCGAGTCAGAATGTGTCAGTATTCCATTGTCTGTCCTGAGGGATACAGTGTATTAGAAAATGCATGCTGGAAACATTTTAGAAAAAAAACTAAAAAGTTCTGGATGTTTTCTAGATACCCACTCACGCCAGCTAATAAACATTGACACACTTAACTCATTTCATCAATGTAGCTTACCTTATTCACGGATTATAATTTCTTTGATTTATAAGATCAAATTGAATGCTTTTAAGACAAAGTTTTGTAAGAACATAACATGCCTTTGCGGTGGAAAAATTACAAATAATCACATCCTTTTTCAATGTGAGCACTTAAAACCTTACCTATCATCCCTACCTAAATGTTCTCTGGATCAAGTTGTATCAGATTTATCACTGATGTGTAAAATTGCAGTTTCATTACATCAAAGTCCTATTTTTTCTGTTCTGTAAACTGGAGCCGATGTTGAGTGTTTTGATCAGTAGTTCTTTGTTAGCTCATAGTTGTCTATTTTATTGTTGCTGTTGCTGTTTTTCTTCAAAGCCTTTGAATATATTACTTAATACCTCTACCCCTGCCCCCTTTCCCTCTAACATTGTCTAATATCACTTAACGTGGATAGACGTTAAATTGAAGAAGCACACACAAAGGAAAAGACACCACTCCACTGTCAGGTCTAAACTGTGACACACTATAAACATGGCTTTCCTCTTGATCACACCAGATTTTCCTCAACAGACTACAATCCGACATTCATCAGTGTCTCTAGAACACACTTGAGGAAAAAAACACCTTGCATATATAATGATATTAGAATTTTGAACGCACATTTTTAAAGGGGCCTAATTTCACTGTGTAGTATGGGTCAAGGATAAAATATTTCATTAAAATACCATATTATTTTATTTAGATAAAATATATTACTGAGGTTGATTTCAAAATATATTTATATGACAACACCATCCTGAAAAACCAAACAAACAAAAACATGCATAAAGACAACAAGATTTGCATAAGTACACAGTGCTTAATTTTTGCTGTTAGATAGCAAATGCTATTTTAGTCACATGGATCATACTTGACACAATTTGGAAAAGACCTCCATGCTGCAGAATCATATTTTCAGTGTCAAGGTGAAAATTCTCATTTGACCTTGGACATGTTGTGCATCCGTTTTAGATGTTAGGCTGAGAATGCCTTTTTTTCTTTTCAGTCAGTTGGCCAGTATGGTTTGGGAAAGGTTAAAATAACTGAAATATTGCCATTATCTTTTGGGTGTTCAGTGGCTTCAATTTTTCACCTTTTTTTTTTTTTTGGTTTTGTTTTGGTCTTGGTGTGTGTGTGTGTGGTGTGTGTGTGTGTGTGTGTGTGTGTGTGTGTTGAGAATTTTCTTTGTGCAGACAAACTTTTCTTTTCACTTTCAGAATTTTTTTTTTAATTTTGCTGATGTGATTTACCTTCTAGGATGAGGATGCCTGAGTCCACAGGCATGGTTGCATTCAGATCACATTCCTTATTATGTCGGCTGGCTGTTCATTTGAGCTGCAAGAGAATATCAATGTCAGAAAACCCTCACTGTCATTGGAGCTAGTGAGTAGTTCATGGCAGTTTCTAACCTGTGATCACATAACGCCCTCTGGAAAAATTTTGCCTATGTGGCCAGTGTCCTGTAAATACATGAACATTTTCTTTGCTATAAAACCATTTCATACAGTTTGAAAATGTTCACAGGGGGAAGGTATCCACTCATAATGAATACATCACAGGATTTACTGTATTACATGTCATAACAGCAATCAGATTGTTGTACAGTAATCAATGTCATCATAGCCATCAGATTGTTGTACAATAATCTGTTATCATCTAATTGTTGTACTAGAATCTTCATGTGTATTTTGTGCTGCAAGCTTTCTGAAAGAAGAAACATAATTAGCGTTTCAATCTTTTTCTCAAACAACAGGAAAGGTAAAGTTACAAATGTTTGTACTTTTCTAGTGTCCCAAATCGATTCACATAAGCTCAAGATTTATGATCAGAGCTGAAAACAGACTACCAAACACGTTTAACAACTTATGCAGACAATACACATTAAGCGTGGATCCAGCACTTGAAATGTTCAGTTTATCAAGACATGACAACTTAATGCACTGTTGAGTATTTTGTAAAATTTGCTCAGTGCTTTGCTGTACCTACATCAGTGATCACTTACTAAAAAGAAATTTTCTGTGAATCACAATTAAATGTGAACATTACATGTCTTACTGTGATCTTCAGGTTAAACGAGCTTCATGTAGAAGGAAGCTGCATTTGGAGTTTGGTTTTCATTTGAGAGATATATAATTACATGCAATGTATGCAAAACAACTAAAGACATTAAATATACATCTCATTACCCAAAGGCTAATTTATAATACTATCAGCAATACTACACACTCACACACACACACACACACACACACCATATTCCAGTACTGGTCTAACCAGTGTTTTGTAGCAGTCGTCTTTAACCTTTTGGGGATAAGATAATGTTGCTTATAGCCCAGCCGACCGCAGAGGGCCACATCAGGGCTGTCACCACGTTAAAATCAACTCACCAGTCATTTTAAAAAAAAAAAAAAAAAAAAAAAAAAAAAAAACTTTCACACATCTCGTTAAATGACATCGTCTACAAACGAACCAGAAACTTTGTTAAAAATCCTTCTTCCGTAAAATCTCAAATCAGATGAAAAATGTTAATTTCTCTCAAAAACCCAAGGATCACGTCAGGCGGGACATCCCTAAACAGGATCTTCATGGACTCCGCTGTAAAATGTTTGTGTCTCACATCGTGCAAGTCCCAACACTCTAAAAGAACATGTTTCATTGTGAGTGGCGCATGACATGGAATGCACCACGGAGCTTCTTCACTCTTTAAAAGGTAAGAATGGGTAAAATACGAATGGCCGGTGTGCAGCCGGCACAGAACCGTTTCCTCTTTACGACCACCCGACGTAGATGGAGGAAGTCTTTAAGGTTTGGACGGATCTGAAAGAGTTTGTTATTCGTCGTGTGTTCCAATCCTCCTGCCAGAGGTCTCTCACATAATCGTTAATTTTGGGTTTCACATCTGAACAGGGGATATAAGTGTTGGACAGTTTCTCTCTTGTGGCGTTCTTGGCCAAACGATCAACCATTTCGTTCCCGCCGATGCCAACATGGCCAGGAACCCAAGCAAGAGTAATGTTGTAACCGTCCGCCTTCAACTTGCTAAAAAGTTCAAAAAAAAGTAAAAGTTCTGGATGCTGAAGGTTGCGGCCAGCTATGGCCTCCAAAGCTGACAGCGAATCCGACAGAATCAGAAAGTCCCTCCTCGAAGAATGGGAGATTATCTTCAAAGCCAGTACTAGAGCAGTAAGTTCAGCAGAATAGACAGAAGCATCTGAATGTATATGTTCCAACAATATCTGAGAAGGAGCCCCAGGCAGTAGGCTGCACAGGCCACTCCATCCTCAGACTTGGAACCGTCAGTGAAAACTTTTTGATAGGATGGGAATTTGGAACAGAGCTCGGCATACAAAGCCTTGTACGCCAGAGAGCTGGTAGACTCCTTACGGAAAGCTGCGAGATCGAAACGAATCTCTGGTGTGAAAAAGGTCCATGGAGGTTGATCCGGAAACTTGGAAAAATCGGAAACTACTCCCAGGTCTATACCTGCATTCCGCACGTGAGGCTGCATACGAAGCCCAAACGGCGGAATACATTTCGGGTTTGTTTCAAACTTACTTTGGAACGGAGGGTCAAAAACACAGTCATAGGCAGGATTCTGCGGTTCTGAGAACAGTCGGATGTAATAATTCAAAGATAGTTTCAGCCTGCGGTTGGACAGTGAAGGTTCACCTGCCTCTGCGTACAGGCTGTACACAGGGGTGGTGCGGAACGCTCCAAGACAGAGACGAAGCCCTTGATGGTGGATAGGGGTCCAAGAGTTTGAGGTAAGATGATCTTGCGGAGCCGTACACAGCACAACCGTAGTCCAGTTTAGAACGGACCAGGGCTCGTAGAGGTGCAACAAAGTTTTCTTATCAGCGCCCCAGTCGGTGTGTGCTACGACCCGCAGAATATTCAGTGCCTTTTGGCAAGCAGTTTTGAGGTTTTTAATATGGCTGAGAAAGTTAAGTTTTTGGTCAAAAATGACTCCCAGAAATTTGGCCTCTTTAACAGCTGGAATGGGAGATTTCCCTACTTGAAGTTCCGGATCTGGAAAAAAACTGACGGAAATTATGGAAGTGAATACACTGGGTTTTTGTAGCAGAAAAGGTGAAACCGTTTTCATCCGCCCACCGATGGATTTTATCTACGCAAAGCTGGAGCCTGCGCTGGACACTCGGGTACAGGCTTCCAGTTGCGTAGACAGCAAAATCATCCACAAACAATGAGCAGTCTGAACCCTGCTGAACTGATTGAACAATGTTGTTAATCTTAATACTAAAGAGGGCAGGAGATAGTATGCTCCCCTGTGGAACACCCAACTCCTGCTCGTGGACATCAGAGAGAGTGGTGCCAACCCGGACCTGAAACTGTCGTTCTGCCAAAAAATTTGAATAAAAAGCGGAAGATGACCTCGAAAACCCAGATCGTGGAGATCATGGAGTATCCCCGACTTCCAGGTGGTATCGTAGGCCTTCTCCAAGTCAAAGAAAATTGCCACTGCATGCTGTCTGTTTAAAAAAGCGTTCCTAAGTGTAGATTCCAACGAATCAAATGGTCAACTGTACTACGATGTTTGCGGAAACCACACTGTTCTTTCGCCAAAAGGCCATCGGTTTCAAGTTTCCACATGAGCCTAGCATTGACCATTTTTTCCATTAATTTACAAACACAGCTGGTCAAAGCTATGGGACGGTAATTTGAAGGATTAGAAAGATCTTTTCCAGGTTGGGGATGGGAATAATGAGGGCTTTTCGCCAAGGGGGTGGAAAAAAACCTGTAGTCCACACATGGTTGTAGACCTGTAGCAGTATGTTCAGACCTTCTAGCGGAAGATGTTTCAACAGCTGATAATGGATGTCATCTATACCTGGAGAGGAATCGCTGCAAGAAAGCAAGCAGATTTCAGCTCGTTTAACGTGAAAGGAAGATTGTATTCTTCCATGTCGTCGGACGAAAAGTTGCGGGGTGATTTTTCTTTTAGGGCTTTGTTTTTGACAAAAGTGGCTGATTTATTAGAAGAGGAGGAATTCTTTTCAATGGTTGAAGCAAGCAGATTAGCAACTGCTTTCTTCTCTGTTATTAAAGAATCCGAAAACTTGAGATGGTTCACAGTGGGACAGGTGTTCTTCCCTTTGATTTTCTTAATGATGTTCCACACTTTTTTCTTGGAAGTTTTTGATGTCAGCCTGGAGCAGAAGCTTCTCCAGGACCGACGTTTACTGATTTTAAAAGTGTGTCTAGATTTAGCACGGAGTTTTTGATGGGCTCGAGCGTTGGGGACCCGAAGGTCGTTGGTACACCTGACGCTGAGCCCGTTTTCGAACTTTGGAATTTGTTGGCAGTCTGAATCAAACCAGGGTGTTTTTGGCATTTGAAGTTTATCGGAAGACACTGGAATACAAGCTTTAGCACACTTGATCACAGTGTTAGTCAGTGATTCAGCTGGGTCCGGACTCTGAAGAAAGTCAGTGTCCTGGAATTCTTTAGAAATAGTGGTTGCAAATAGATCCCAGTTTGCTTTCTTGTAATTTAGATGTTGAGAGACAGAGACGTGTTCAGTTATGACGGGTTGTAGTAAGACAGGGAAATGGTCACTTCCGTGCAGATCGTCATGGACAGACCACTCATAGTCCAGACCAGCGAGGGGTCACAAAACCGACAAATCTAAACACGAAAGTGAACCTGTGGAAGAGTGGAGGTAAGTTGCAGATCCGTCGTTCAGACAACACAAATCCAAATCCGAAAGGACATCCTCAATCAGCAGACCTCTGGATGACGTACCGGCACTACCCCAAAGAGGGTTGTGACCGTTAAAGTCACCCAACAGCAAAAAAGGCGAGGAAGTTCTCTTATCAGACTGACAAGGTCCTGACTACAAACCGGGACAGAAGGAGGTAGATAAAGGGAACAGATTGTCACAGTCTTGTGGAGAGTGACTCTCGCAGCTACAGCCTGAAGGGAGGTAGACAGAGCGACAGGACTATACAACAGAGTTTTGTGTAGGAGAAGGGCAACACCGCCCGACAGTCCCAACGTGGATGGTTGTGCAGGTTTTGAAAGAACATTAAAGCCAGAAAGAGTAAAGGTCTTCTGGCTTTGAATTTGAGTTTCCTGAAGAGCCATGACAGAAGGTTTTATAGATCGACACAGAAGCTGTAACTCCTCAAAGTTGGAATTTAGTCCACGGATATTCCAATGGGATATTGTACTATCCATGGTGCAGAGGCGAAAAGGAGAGAAATCAGGTCATCTCCTCCTCAACGTCTGCTTCTAATGGAGTGAATTTATTTTGAAGTTTCACTGAACTATGTTGTTCTTCAGACCTGCTGGCAGACTTGCCAACAGGCGAGAAGGTCTGGATTTGGGAGACGGTGGAGGTTTCTTCCTCATCTCCACCGTCTCTACACTGGGTGGAACTCCCTTGCCCGCACGGGCACTGGACAGAGGAGTTCGAGGCTTGGGTGCTGGTGTTTTAATCTGCCCAGCAGCAGATGTAGACTGCTGGGCAGTCTGAGGGGTGGCGGATTTTTTGCCTCCACCAGGGGCAGTCACTTTAGGTTGGGAGGTGGTGGACCCGCTCCCACCCGAGCTGACAGTTCTTCCTTGCAGTGTCTTGGAAAAAATAAATTCATCAGTCTGACAGCAGACTGACCTAGTGGAAACTTTCTTTATGGCCGAAGCATATGAAGATGCTGTGGGCGTCTGACTGCCCACAACCTGTTTACGGGCCTCAAAAAAGGAGATTTCTTTTCAGTTTTAATTCGTTGGATAGTGGATTCCTGTATCCAAAGAGGGCAGTTTCGTGAAGAGGAGGGATGGTCGCCACCGCAGTTAGCACAATGTGCCGGATCTTTGCACGGCCCATCATGGGTTGCCTTGCAGCACACACCGCACACCTCCTGCCCAGAACAGCGGTCTCTGACATGTCCAAACCTCTGGCACCTGAAGCATCTCAACGGGGACGGGACATACAGCTCAACGGGACGTTCAGGTAGCCAACCTTGATGACCGGAGGCAACACAGGGTTGCAGAAGGTCAGAAAGAGGGTATTGGTGGCCACTCTCTCTGCACCTTTCTTGACTGTCACCCTGCGCACCTCCGTCACACCCTGGGACGCCAGTTCCGTTTTTATTTCTGCCTCTGAGACACCCATTAGATCTCTGCAGCGAATCACACCTTTGGATGAATTAACTGTTTATGGGGAGTCACCCTGATCTCCCTATCCACTAGTTTTATTGCTTTCAACAGCTGTCCAGATTGTTTCTGTGATCGACATTGAACAAGAAACGAACCATTCCTCAACCTTTTTATGGACCTAGGTTCACCTGCTATACCATGAAAGCCCTTTTGGACAGCAAAAGGGCTCAGAGCCGAAAGGGGTCTGTCCTGCTCTGTCCCTTCCACCACGAGCCAGGAAGCCCAGAAACCTGTCCTCTGCCTTACCTCACTGTCGAATCACTGTCCGTTTCTAATTCCCCTGAAATAGGGGATACTGCCTTCCTCTTCCTTTTGGGGGGGTAGTTTTTTGAAGAAGTCATATTTAATTTATTGAAATTCATCCCTCCCTTACCCACCCACCTTGGAGTCCAACTAAGGGGCCAGGGCCAAGAAACCAATGTCTTGACCCCTTCCAGGCTTCGGGAGAGACATACGACAAGCAGAAGCAACCAACCCTATCCCCCCTGATCATGCTCAACTCCCGGGAACAGAGAGCTGAGCACTGCAGGGTTTACTTGGCCAGCTGGGGAACTGCCCGTCTTGACCCAACCCCAAGAAGGGGAGCCGATTAGTACCCCCGGGCCAAAGTGTACTCCCTGTCTAGGAGAGGTCCGAGCCAAAGTGATGTGTTGAGAGCGCTGGCCCTCTCAATCACCAGGATCTCATTCCCCTCCGACACAGGTCGCACCGCACGGCAAACGCGGCGGATCTTAAGGAGACCACAGAGAGAAAAGGAGTGTGGAAAAGAAGACTTGAAGGGGAGACGAAGATAGAAAAGGGCCAAATAAGGGAGGCAGAAAACAAGAAAAGGAGAAAGGCGGGTTACTCTTAGTCAGGATCCTCACCCTTAGCCTATCTGACATGGGAAGCCCTACCAGGGGCATCAACTCCTTACCACGTTACGCTTAGGCCAAACAGCATCTGCACCTCTCAGGCCTAGAAGCAGTGTGAAAAAAAACAGCCTATCTCCAAGTATTGATGCCCCCGCCAGCAAAGCCTAAGGATCATTGGACCACGCAAACCCTCCGACCACGACAAGGTCGCAACCCCCGAGTCATTGATATTCCTGTATAAGAAAGCTAAGATGTTATTTGCTTTCTTACATACTAAATTGTAATGTTCTTTCCATTGAGACGACTATCAATAATCACGCCTAAATATTTTGCAGCATTAGTTTCTTTAAGAATAGTATTATGGATAGAATAATCTGATCTAATTGGTGAGCGTTTGTTACATATACGCAACACTTGGCACTTTTGGGGATGAAATTCCATTTTCCAAGTTCTTTCCCACTCTTGTAAAGCGTTTAGATCTTCTTGTAGAATGCGTGTATCATTCTTACTTCTGACTGTTCTATATACTAAACTGTCATCTGCAAAAAGCCTTATAGTAGTTCCAGGAGAGAGATTTCTACTTATGTCATTTATATAAATTAAGAAAACAAGGGCCCCAGAACAGTTCCCTGTGGTACACCTGACAAGACTGGTTTACAATGGGATGACGACCTTCCACAACAACTTTCTGCGTTCTCCAACGAGGAATGATCTAGCCATTTTAGCAAAGAACCGCCAATGCCAATGTGTTCTAATTTAAGCAGCAGGCCTCATGGTCAACCTTATCAAAGGCTTTAGAAAAATCTAATAAAATTGCATCTATTTGCTGTCTGTTGTTAAGACAGTTACTAAAATCATTGAGAGTTGTTATAAGTTGAGTCTCACAACTCCTTCGCTGTCTAAAACCATGCTGGGCGTTATTTAAGAAATCATATTTGTCAAGATGGTCCATTATGCTACTATATATTATGTGTTCAAGTAGTTTAGCTGATATAGATGTAAGAGATACAGGTCTATAGTTCTCTGCTTTTGTTTTGTCACCCTTTTTGAATAAGGGAACAATGCTCGCATCTCGCCACTCATCAGGTATTACTCCCTGGTCCAGTGAAGCTTGGTAAAGTAATTGGTATACCTCACTCAATTCATTGGCACACAACTTTAACAGCTTCCCAGGAACGCCATCGGGACCAGTAGCTTTGTTTTCATTGATATTGGTCAGTAACTTAAATACTCCTGCTTTGTTTACTTTGATGTTTTGCATTTCAGGAGTTTATCATCATCCTTTAGTCTAACGTTAATTAAAGGTTTGGGATTTGAGAAAACTGAACAAAACTGCTTGTTTAGTAAGTTTGCTTTCCCTTCAGGGTCCTGTATTAGGTTATTCTGGTTGCTTCTCAGGTCTGGAATCCCAATGTTGTCCTGTCTCTTACTCCTTATGTAAGACCATAATTTCTTGTTTTGATGATCACCTTCCGAAATCATCGAATTAACATAATTGGAGTGAGCAAGTCTACATTCTCTCTGACACCTTCTCTTAATATGTTTATACCTAACCAGTAATCTTTCTGAATTAGGATGTAGTTTCAATTTCTTAAAGAAACGATGTTTCCTTCTCAACAAACGTTTAGTTTTTGTAGTAATCCATGGCTGGTGGTTCTTGCTTGAAGTTATTTTAGTAGGTATGTTGTCATCCATAATAAATTCCAAGTTAGTTTTTATATACTTCCAAAGGTCACTGACATTATCTTTAACACTATGGGACCTCAAAAAAAGACGACTGAAATCATGAGTATCCCTGCGCAATTTTGGTAAATCTGCTTGGTTCCAGAGTCTGATGGTACGTTTAGGGGGTTTTCTTCGAAAGGGTTGAAAGTTGCTCTCTAAGAGAACTATGTCATGATCACCCAGGCCTGCAATTAATTCCTGATTGCCTAAAGCGCCTGGACAATTGGTAAAAAATAAATCCAGGAATGCCTTACCACGAGTTGGTGATTCAACTGACTACTAATCCAAGGTCTTTGGTGGCATCAAAAAACTGAGTATTAATATTTTTACTGTATTGATTACCAAGTATGGCATCTTCCCCCCAATCAATATCTGGTAAGTAAAGTTAAAGTCTCCACCAATCCATAATATTGCCTTCCTATTGGCCAAAACAATGTTAGAAATGTCTCTGCAGATAGACGAACATACATTTTCATCTGAGTCTGGAGGTCTGTAAAACTGATCCAACAATGACAGGTCTCTTATTCTTAAAATTAATCCTACAAAATAAACTTTCACTATTTTTGCCTTGATATAAAACTCACTGGCTAAGTTCTTCCTAATGGCAATCAAGACTCCCCCACCCTTTTTCCAAGTCTGTCCTTTCTATAAATATCAAAATCCTCCATTAGAAGTTCACTGCTGGATGTTCCAGTTTCTAGCCAAGTTTCTGTTCCAATTACAACATCAATGTTTTTTCGGTGACTAAATTACTGAGTTCTTCCTTTTTCTTAATAAGAGATTGAAAATTTACGACTATGCATTTAAGTTTATCTTTTTCTCTTAATGATTTGGGGTTCAGTTGCACTTTATGATTTGGGATTTTATCAGTTTTAGAATCAGGGGTGGATGCAAACTTAGGACAAAATTTCAAGTTTTCTTTTGGGGATCGGTCTGGTGAGATAGGGTCAAAACGGTTGCTTTCTGAGCTGCAGTCTTCAATAGAATCTTCAAAAGTCTCGAACTAAAGTTTGGAAGCCCGCAGGTAAAACAAGTCCAAGATATATCACTATTGCATAATGCTTCATAAACTGCTGAATTCATCAACATACATTTAGTGTGATACCATGAATTGCAGACGTCACAGGCACATGCTTTATGTTTCCATGTGACTCTCAAATTGCAAACTCCGCATGGATATTTTACTTTGGTGGACGGACCAGGATTAAGTTCAATGTCTCCCGATAGGATAAGGCTTAAAAGCCATGATTTAACTCCTCTATGTCTAACTCTTTTAATCAAACAATTCCTCATCACTGTGCTATTTCTGATGTTAATTGAAATCAGGGGTTCAAAACTGGGCCTAGTAATAGACGTGAGAACAGTACTCGGCACAGGTGCACACAGGAGACTAACATGATTCAGGTTGCACAAAGTTTTAAAACCTGCAAAAATGGAACTAAAGGCGTCTACATCTACATCTAAAATTTCAAAATTAAACTGCGTGCTAGGAATATTATTGTTCCTGTCACATGTGGAAAGAGCAAGGAAAAATAGAAAAGTTTTAACGAAGCCGAGTAACACGCCGGTAGCCATCTTGAAAGCCAAATAAGAAAGACTCACCTTTGAAAGGGTTTAAAACACAATTACGTTAAGATAAAATAAAATTTAGCATTAAACTACCAACAGTGCTGATCATTAAAATTCAGTTACTCGTATGAGTAAAAGATGTAAAAATGTAAAAACGTAAAAGATGTAAAAATGAATTAAAAAACGGGAGCTCCAAAAGCCAGGCAGCTTCTCGCTGGACATGCGCAACACCTTCTTTTTGAGTCAAACAAATGTACATAATATTCATCATCTACAAACATCTATTTAGTGCTTGACTCAATAAGTTTTTTTTTTTTCAATTATAGAAAGTTACAATATTCTACAAATTTCTCACACATACTTATTTTCTGTTGGTCAGGTAGAAAAGAGCTCTGGGACTGTGGGAGGTTTTATTTCAGTATCATCATCATAATCATCATAGTATTATCACAATATTCAAATTAACAGATTACTTTCCAAAATTAGAAATGCTTTATAATGACTGAAAGGACAATAATGAGTGAACACTAAATGGTATCCTGTTCCTAGTCTACCTAGACCAGATCCTTATGAACATACCTACAAATTCATCACACTGTTGAAGAAACACCACACACACACACACACACACACACACAACACACACGACATCCACAACATTGCACGAAAGAACCATTCACAGACTCCTGCATGAAACTAACACACATTACTCGGTCCTACCCACCCAAAATAACTTCCACACTATGATCACTTTCATGAAACTTAAAAACATAGCTCGGATAACACCCAACCACAGACATATACTCCCTATGCATTACACTTGGCTAAGTGTATCACCAATAACTGATGTTGAATAACACCAACCACACTCATTTCTCATCACTTCCACATTGGCCATGTATATACAATGTAATGCACATACAACAATTTGGATGTGTTTTATATCTATGCTTGCTCACTCGAATGATCACCTGTTTTCCCTAACACATGTCGTCAACATCTAGTGATTAGGCACTGTAATTGCCGATCAACGGTTTTTCTGATGGCTTTTCAAAATTATCCCTTTTGACTACTCTCCGATCTTTGGATCAGTCATGTTACTCCGACCAACAATATGTCGCATAGCTCGCTGAGGGTAGAGGGAATCCCTGCCCCAATAGACGCCGGTTAACATACGAGCCGCGCTCATTCGATGGCTTCTTCCAGATTTGTCCATATTTAACGGTCTTACCTCTCGGTCAACTTACATGTTGGGTTACGCAGGAAATGCAGAACAATGGCCATATGTAACAGGAGTCTGAGAGGGACCCAATGTCACTCGAAAATTGACGGCCGGTAATACTCACGACAGAAGCGCTCATGGAAAGGAGTGCGACTAACCAAGGGCCTGATAACGCGGTTCGTACCGCCGAGGTCAAAACTAACGGATGGTCACAGCAGGTGCATGAAACTAACTGGCAGTAGACAGGCAGTCTGGAGCGCGGACAAATGCTCACCGGAAAAATTGCTCACCGGGCAAATGCTCACGGGCAAATGCTCACCGGACAAATGCTCACCGGAAAAGTGCTGCACGCGGAAAATGCTCACTGTTAGGTGACGACCTAATGAAATGTTAGAGAGTTCAGTTCACGGACCCATCGGGTGTCTGTATAAATGTCCTATACGGATGGGCACTTATCAAACTGGTGCATGACACATAACGGCAGCAGACAAACCTGGTCAGATCTGTAGACAGAAACATGGAGGTTATACTCAGTCAGCGCGGTGGCGCAGAAGAAATCTGTTTAGAAGGGTATATGTACGTCCGGAAGTTGCAGAAAAGAGGTTGGATTCGGTGGCAGTGTGTGCACCAGAGAAGCGCGCATTGCAAGGGGAGCTGTAACTACAGATCTGAATGTAAGTACAAACAGCAAGATTCTCGTATATCTGTCTGACTGCCTCTCTCCCTCCTCTCTCTCTCTCTTTCTCTCTCTCTCTATATCTATCTATCTATATATCTATCTATCTATCTATCTCTATCTATCTATCTATCTATCTACTATATATCTCACTATCTCTCTCTCTCATATATATCTGTCTGACTGCCTCTCTCACCCTCTCTCTCTCTCTCTCTCTCTCTCTCTGTCTCTCTCACCGTCTGTCCATCTGTCTGTAGGTTGCGGAGGTACGGTCAAGAACGGATCACAGCCATGAGCCAGATCGCGCTGCCGTTGAAGTGGCAGAAACTGAGAGGGCGGATGAAGCAACAGCACGAGAAACGCGCAGCAAACCATGTCGATCCTGGCTCAAGTACTACAAAATGCATCGAAAGGGAAACGCGAGACGGTTTTGGACAGCTGGAGTCTGTCAAACGTGACCTTCGGCGTCAAAGACGGGCTGTGCTCCCAAAGGAACCCTCGATGCAGTTTGAGCTTGTATTCGAGGATGAATGGAGGACCACTGGTGGCGAGAATGCTGTTCCGTTTTTATTCCATGACAGTGGACCAGATTCTCCCAACGGGTGACTGTTTTTGCGACCAGGGCAGCGCTCCGTCATTTTCCAGAGCTAACATATGGTACATGGACGGTACTTTTAGCATGGCTCCAAAGATCTATGGCAGATTTATGTAATTCGAGCAGAACTCGGAAACAGCGCCATCTCATGTGTCTATGCACTGATCTGCGGTAAACACCAGGGCGTGTATGAAGAGCTATTTCAAGCCATCGTTACCAAATGTCAGGAAGAACACTCTACCAGACCCAGTGACCGTCAGCATTGACTTTGAGAAAGCGGCTATCCGGCTATTCACTCTGTGTTTAGTGAACATGTTAGTATACGTGGTTGCTTCTATCACCTGTGCCAAGCTACGTGGAGAAAGGTGCAGGAGGTGGGACTCACCAATGCTTACAAAGACAATGATCAAGTGAGAGCGTTTGTGTGGAAAATGGATGCCCTTGCCTTTCTACCAGAAGATTGCGTTGCAGATGGAATGACACATCTTCGGGAAAACGTGCCAAATGATACCAGGAGTGGATCAAGACTTACTGGAAAGTCTCCTGGACTACTTTGACCAAACCTATGTATCAGGACGCTATTCGCCGTGCCCAGCATAACGACGAGGGTCCAGTCAGGTTACGGAGGATTCCACCACAATTTCCACCTTCCATCTGGAATGTGAACACGGCCACCTTGGCAGATGATTCCAGAACAAATAACTTCTGTGAAACCTGGAATAACAGCTTCCGGCATTTGGTGGGCATCACCATCCTGGAGTTATGGACCACCATCGAGTGCCTGAGAATGGACCAAGCGCTGGCAGCCACAAAGCTTACCCAGGCTGAGAGAGGAGAGCCACCACGGAAGAAACAGAAAAGGGGCATTCAGCAGCGCCAGATCCGCCCCTTCGCACTCTGTGCCAGGAGTTTGCAGCTGGCACCCGGCCTTTGGAGCTATTTTTAGAAGCTGTTGCACACAACATTCGATTGATGTAGAACTTTGTGTGTCAGTGTTGTCTTTTATCCTGATCTTTTATTCGATTTAATATGTATAAAACTTTTTATAATTAAATATTTAAAATATAATATATTCTATTATGTATTCGGTGAGCATTTGTCTGAGTACAGCGTTTTCCCGGTGAGCATTTGTCCGGTGAGCAATTGTCCAGTGAGCATCTCTCCGGTGAGCATTTGTCCGGTGAACATTTGTCCGGCACTCGGCAGTCTATATTGCATCACACACTAACCTGGAAAGGGAAACAATTCTGGCCTGTAGACAGGCAGTCTACATTGCATCACACACTAACCTGGAAAGGGAAACAATTCTGGCTCTATTGTTTAATTCTGGCTCATGGAAGCTTTGGAAGCATTTTTCTGTTTGTTTGTTTTGTGGTTTTGTCCCTCTCTTCACTACACCTAATCTGAGGGCTACTTCTTCAGATCAAACGACACACTGAGTCCTGTCATCACAACACCTAATCTGAGGGCTACTTCTTCAGATCAAACGACACACTGAGGTCCTGTCATCAGCATGCGTTAGCACACAGAAAGGAATCCATGACAACGACAGTGTTGTCCTTGAACAATTCTGTTGAAATATTGACGGTGGTCAAGTATATGATAATAGATAAGGAAAGATTGTCTACCAGGGATGGCAGACAAAATTTCACACAGATCAATGTGTTGTGTCAAGGAAATGAAAAGTCCCATTCAAAAGACATAACACAATGCAATATAATATTGCTCATGATTGTGACACACCCTGTCTTAAAGATGAGCCTCGTCAGTGCAGCTCAGTCTACAGAGGCATTCTCAGGTCAAAACTGGATTCCTGGAAGAACACTGCACTTCCCTTCACAATTTCACTGATACTACATGATTGTGATCAGGTGAGAACTAAGGCTGTCAGATGGAACAGGGGCTGGACAGAATGGGTCACAGGTGCTGCAAGGTGCTGTCTCTTCTGTCTCTGAGGTGAACTAACACAGTCAGCACACTGTTCACATATTGAAACCCAGCCATACACTGTTCTGAAGCATTTTCATTCATTCCATCAGTTACACTAACAACATACATATGATGTTCCATAGTTCCAGTCCCGTCCACGTCTGACACGATCTCCAACTTTGATTGCAGCAGCATACTCTGGTCCTTCTAAAAGTATTCCTGTAACATGACATCAGTCACTTCAGAAACTTCTCCAACAACTCAAGGGGAAAATGAACAAGACATTCCACGAACATGTCACATTTTACTTCAACACTAGCTTTTAGTACCAAATTCATACCCAAAGCACTGACTGAAAGACAGACACACACCACGCCTCTTTCTCTCTCTCTCTCTCTCTCTCTCTAACTCTCTCTCAAAACACACACACACACACACCCCCACACACACACGCACACACACACACACACACACACACACACCTCTTTCTTTTTCTATCTCACACATACCACACACATGCATATACACATGCACACATACACATGTGCATACACACACACACACAAAACGCACCAAAGACACGATGTCATAACACTAATGGTCAGAGTCAACAACACCTGAAGGTAACAAATCACACACACACACACACCACATGCAGATACACACCACATGTAACACACACACACACACACACACACACACACACACACACACACACACACACCCCACACACACACGCACACACACACACACACACACAAACACACACACACACACACACACACACACACACACATGTGCACACCACACACACACACACACACACACACACACACACACACACACACACATGTGCACATGCTTGTGTGTGCGCTTGCTTGCATGGTTCATAACACTGATGATCAAAGAGAATAAAACCCAGAGGAAAACCCACAGCTGATCTTTTCCATCTCCAAAGTCAACCTAAGTATAGACTGACCTGAACTATCTGAATACCTTCTGGGTGTATACTCAGGTCAGTGTAAATACAGATTAATCTCCTGAATTATCTGAATACCTGTTAACCCTGGTTAACCTAGGTATATACTTACCTCCTGAACTGACTGAACACCTGTTTAATTTTACCCAGGTCAACCTATGAAAAGAATGACCAGAACTGACTGAACACTTTTTGTGTGTACAATCAGATAAACCTGGGTATAGTCTGATCTCCTGAACTGACTGTATAACTTCCGTGTGCATACCCTGATCAATCAAGGTACAGAAGTTTTTGATTCTGAGTATGTAACTACTTTTCTAAGTTTTTAATTCTGAGTATGTAACTACCTTTCTAAGTTTTTAATTCTGAGTATGTAACTACTTTCCTAAGGTACAGACTGATCTCCTGAACTATCAGAAGAGTTTTCTGTGTGTATACCCAGGTCGAAAAAGGTACAGGCGACCTCCTGAACCATCTGAATACCTATGTATATATACTAGAGGCAACATGCCCGAAGATTTATCTGTTTATCCGTGTACGTCAATGTGTATACAAGGGTCAAACTTTGTACATAATGGCAGATCTTATTAAAGCCAGGAAACTGGTGATCATGAGAAAAACACTCATCAGTGAATATCCCTAAAATACCACAGGAATGTGTGAAGAAGAAAAGTTTAGTCAGTGAACAATAAACACCTCATTACAATATGAATTAATGGCTGAAAAAAGCCTCAACAGGAGACAATAATCATTACAAAGGGAATGATGGCACAAAAGTCTTCCTCTTTTAAGAAACAATCACTCACTGCAACAGGAATGAAGAAAACAAAAAAAAATTATCAGGAGAAAAAAATCACTTCATTACGGCAGGAAGTGATGACACAAAGATATGTTTTATCGGGAGAAAACATATATTTCATTACAACATAGATTAAACTTTAGCCTGTGACACGCCCATAAAAGATATGTGTACTCTGCTCAGATCACTATGCTGTGCCAACGTACAGTGTATGTGCTGAGCAGAAGGCTCTCTCTTTCATTCCACATACCAAGAAATCTTGCCGATTTATAACAACAGTTGCTTCTCTTTGAAGCTCTCTTTTGGTGAATCTGTGAAGTGATAACTTTTATCATTTACGCAGGAAATAGATTTGACAACCAGTATTTCAACTTGTGGTTAAGCATCCAAGTCTGAAATTTGTTGTCAAGGTGCATCAGATTCCTGGTGACATACAACTGGAAAAATTGGATGCAATGATCCCAGATTTGCAGATCTGACTTATATTGATGAAGAGGACCGTCTTTTGTGAGCTAACATAGATGATGATACATTGTAAACAACTCAAATTCTATTTATCTTTGATGATACACATTCTTATGGCTCTAACAGCAAAAAGTGAAAATTAAGATGAAAAGAAAACAGTGCATATGAACTTCTGGTTCAGGCAATTTCTTTTTATTTTCTTCTTTTTTTTTCCTTTCTTTTTTCTTTTTTTTTTGGTCAGTAAACAAACTAGAAAAACCATGAGTAGACGAAGGGTTATAGGCACAAATAAAGGCTTTGTCAGAAGATAACCACCTCAGTAAAACAGGATCTGATGACAAAGAAAGGCTTTGTTGCTAATGTTAGGAAAACAGTTCCACAGGAACTAATAACAGAAAAAAGCCTTGTCAGGAGAAGCTAATCACTTAAATTTCAACAGATATTACTGGAACAAATAAAGGCTTTGTCAGGAGACACAAAACACCCCAGTTCAACATGAACTGATGATGAATACACACACTTTTCATATTTTTTTATGCAATGAAAATATAGATAGGGAATAATAAGAATTGTTACTACACACACTAAACATCAACATTTGTATCTATAAAGTGGGACAACTCATCACAAATCATGGAGGCATTTTCAATGAAGAACATTGAAGTACCCATTAATTTGTCAGCACCCAGATTCCTTGCTCAGGAAAGAGGAGAGTGATTCTGAAACTGAAACAGAGAAACAGAGATGGGCAACAGGTGAAACAGGAGCAGGGAGGAGGGAGACAGAAGGTCATGACAGTGACAGTACTCACCAACACCAAAGACACTTTCCTGGAACATCACTGTCCTGCACACAGTCCACAAATTAAAAAAATGTCTTCACTTACCAAAATTATTCATGGACATATTGAAATATTGATGTTCTTCATTTCTCTGTGTCTCATATCATGTTACATATATCTAAGAAATAGCTGGTAATGAATTATTCAAATCTGTTGACAAAAAATATGTTTGAAAGGGATAAAAAAAACAACAACAACCCAGGAACAAAAAATATCTGAAGGCTGGAGTCATATACAAAAATAAAACATGTGAAGCGGATTCTTTTTTTTTCCTTTCTTGATTAAAACAACTTAACAAAAATACTAATAATCATCTACAGACAGTCACATACAGACTGAGAGAGGAGATAAAGAGTCAGGTACAGACAGTACATCAAAACACCCTCACATCATAATCTACCTGACCTAAAAAAAAAAACGAAAAAAAAAAACATCACATGGAGCGGTGTGGTGCAGGAAGATATAAGGAATGGGAGTGAGAGGACAGGTGAGAGGGGAAGGGAGAGAATACTGTTGGGGAGGATGGAGGAGGGCATGGAGATATAAGGAATGGGGAGTGGAGAGGACAGGTGAGAGGGAAGGGAGAGAATACTGTTGGGGAGGATGGAGGAGGGCATGGAGATATAAGGAATGGGGAGTGGAGAGGACAGGTGAGAGGGGAAGGGAGAGAATACTGTTGGGGAGGATGGAGGAGGGCATGGAGATATAAGGAATGGGGAGTGGAGATGACAGCTGAGAGGGGAAGGGAGAGAATACTGTTGGGGAGGATGGAGGAGGGCATGGAGAGAAAACAGAGCAAAACCCTTCAGAGACAGCTGGTTCATGGCACTAAATTTTTGTAGCATCAGCTACATAGTGTGAACTAATGCCTGGAGTGATCGATCGTTCTACCTTCCTACCTACCTACCTATATCTCTCTTTCTGTGTGTGTGTGTGTGTGGTGTGTGTGTGTGTGTGTGTGTGTGTGTGGTGTGTGTGTATGTATGTGTATGTGTGTGTGTGTGTGCGTGTTTGTGTGTGCACATGCGTTCATCTGTGTGTGTGTGTGTGTGTGTGTGTGTGTGTGTGTGTGTGTGTGTGTGTGTGTGCGTGTGTGTATATGTGTGTGTATATGTGGTGTGTGTGTGTGTGTTTAGAGAGACAGACAGACAGACAGAGACAGATGGATAAAAGAAAAAGTTTGTAACTAGCGTATTTGTGTGTGTGTGTGTGTGTGTGTGTGTGTGTGTGTGTGTGTGTATGTGTTGTGTATGTGAGTGTGTGTGTGTGCCTTTTCTTTTCGGTCGAAGCAGATACATTAATGCTTTTTTTCTGGTCAAAACAAATAAGGAAAAAAAAAGAAAAAGTGTCATCTGACCTCTAAAAGAGATTTGAAGAACAGGTCTATGGTGCGATTTGTTCAAAACAGAATAAAATCCGTCGACATGTGATGCAATTTGATTAAATTTATTACATATAGATATAAAAACTAAACATAAAGAAGTCAGCAAAATGCTTGTTTGGGGTTGGGTAAGTACAGAAGTTATGCCACTTAGCCTGCAAAATGCTTGTTTGGGGTTGGGTAAGTACAGAAGTTAAGCCACTTAGCCTGACTGATATTGATGATAATCTGATACTGTGTGCCAACATGTATTATAATTATTGGTAACTAGTCACGGCATTTGCACAGCAACCACAAACACAAAGCGTCCTTCACCTGAAAATTTTCAT
>CM031608.1:71621531-71664031 GCA_018398815.1 Conus ventricosus
GCGTGCTTAGATTTTTCTAACTGCTTTTTATTTTTTTAACCATCTTTGTCCCTTATTATATAATTCACTTAAAACATTCTTCAAAACTATCTTTGTCCTTAGTGTAAAATAATACAACCGATTTAACTGCGATCTAAAGTCTTTTAAGACAGCATTATATTTTTGATTTAAGAGCCACACAGAAACTAAGGCGTGGCGCCCCGCTAAAGGCTAGATTTGCCCAGAGCTTTTCTTTTTCTAACAATGTCTCGTTCGCTGAACAGTCATCAATAATAAACAGCGTTTCAGTTCCCTCAAATAGTCTATAGTATTGTTCTAAACAATCGCCAGTTTGTCGCTAGGATCAACTAAAAAAAATTCTCGTCTGTCCAAATAAACTTCCTTTCTTTGTAAGACTTGTTGTGCTTAAAGGTTGGCAGAATATAACAAGTGCTCGTAATGAAAACCTGTATATTGTTTGTAACAAATCAAGTACGAAGACAGTTTTCCCCCACCGTAATCCCGCAATAAGAGAACAGTGCGGATTCTTTTTGGGAGAAACTTTAAAGGACTACAAGAGACACGAATTATTCTTTCACTTTTTGGGTAGTTATGGATACAGTAACCCCAAAGTACCCAGTTTTACATTTCGTTGATCATCAGTCATGAGATATCGATCACCGAAGTTCGCAATTCGACCTGGAATTTTGAGCAAGAACGAATTTAAAAACACGAAAAAGATATCTAGTAGCGTCCCCTTTTTTGTGACGTAGCATATGGTGACCTGCGGAAGATGGCTGGCCGAGTTGTGCTTCTTCTTTTTCTTCTTCCAGATGGGGAATGTTTAACCTGCCCGTGCCCACAGTCTTCACATAGACTATTCTGGCCACAAAGGTTGCATGCATTGTGTATTTCGTGTAGCCGGTACTTCACCCGTCTTAGGACATGAGCATCGGGAAACTTTAGAGTCCCTGTATGATCTTAGTGCATGTGACACAGACTAGACCTCGGTTTATAGTCCCATCCGAACGACTATATGGGGGGGAGTCAGAACCATTTTAACCCCGAGGGAAAAATCCCCTATACCAAAATTCGAACCCGCAACCCCAGGATCACGAGCCCGGCGCTCTACCAACTGAGCTATCCGGCCCCCTCTGAGCTACCCGGGCCCCCCCCTGTCTGTGAAAGCAGTGATTACGACCCTTCTGCGTCAGATACCAACGACAGTGCATCTATTGAGGACCAGATACTTTGTAAGGCCATACCAATTCCCGAACCTTACGCAGACGAGTCCACGGATCCAGCCGACACGGGACTCGACCGTACTTGCCAGCAGCGATCTTTAAATCGATTGAATTAAAGTTCTTGGTAAGAATGCATAATAACTAAAGTATCATATCTGTACAAGTTTGTATATTAGCAGGTAGAAATGGATAGTAACTTGTTTTGCGTAATTTGTGCGAATTTGTGCTTATCTCTTGTCAGGACTTTGTTGACACATTGATTAGCGAAACTTTCTTTGCCCAGTGTGGCTGTTAGTAGTATTATAGATACGGACGGGCTGATATACTAGCTAGCCTCGCGGCCTTTCTTGAATCCCACCCATGTAATGTTTAGATTCTAATTGGTTTGTTGCGTATCCCATACTGGGTTTATTAATCAAATTTAAAATAACAATTTAGTGAATTTATGATTGCATCAAGAGATTTTTAAATGGTTAGTAGACGTGCAAAACTTGATGTTAGTTGGTAATCATTCAAAATGTGTATATTCTTTTCCCAAAAACCATTTTGTTGTTTTATTATCGACAGTGTTCAATGAAGATTTTTCCATCTGGCTTCCCCTTGTAACACTATCAGTCTATTTGAAAAATCCTTTATTTGTAGGCTACATCCACCAAACCCTTTGGTACATCCACCAACATAATATTTGTAGACTATCGATCGATCACCGCGAACTCTACTTTTAATGGTGTAAGTTTAAGTATCTTAGCCGTTGTTCATAATTCATACTTTTGCTTCCCGTAGTACTTTGTACCCTTCTTTGTACTTTTCAACTGCTTTAAATTGCCTTTTGCAGAAAGGAAAACCATATGATATTCTAAGTGCGTCGTACCAGACTTTTGTACAATTTCTAATATATCTTTTATTCAAGTATGTGAAAGTCTCTTTTAGTCAATCATTTTGGTTTGCTTTATGGATGATTTTATTGAATGTACATCAAAAGAAAGCAGTGGGTCAAAAAAAACACCAAGATCTTTTCTCCTCACACTCTTTATTTCATTTTCTTTGTCCATTTCCTTTCCATATAATATATATTGGGGTTTTGTTTTCCCAAGTGCATAACACTACATTTGGGATACGTTGGAAATGTAAGTCCATTCAATAGACCATCTTGTAATGATTAACATCCCTTTGTATTTTTGTATGATTGGGAAATTTCCATAGTTCGTGTCAGCAAAAATCTACAATTGTTTTTGGGACAGATTCGGGAAGATCGTTATAAATATGAAAAGATGGGTCCTAGGATATTGCCTTGGGTATACCAACTTTGTACATCTGATCTTTGTGAATTTGCGTCATTTATCCTTACTTTTGTGTCGGTCCAGATGAACAGTGAAAATTAAGCCTTATTTTCAAATTCAGGTGTAAATGGGAAACTCTCCATATGGGCAGCTGAAGGAATGCCTGTGCTGGCAAAAGGGGGAGAGAGGCACTGCCGGCAGAAATACCAGGCTTAAAATCATCCCAACATCCGGGTTCCAAACTGTTGCCTTGATGTGTATGTGCTGAGACAGCATACTCACAGTATCGCCACAGTACAGAAAAAACATTCAAAATGAAAACAAGGAAGAGCAGGTTTATTTCATAACTTAACAAGGGAAATTATCTGACCCAGACTTTGGGACTGTCGACTTCGATACAACCATACATTTTGTGAAAGCATGTCAAAACTTTGCTGGACAGTCGTAGTGCCCGGTATGCGGCCCAACAGTCAGTAGTACCTGGTTATGTGGCCCTAACAAAATTAAAAAAATAGAAAAAGTGAAGAAGAGCCTCCCCATTCAATTTCTCGTCCTTTCCTTTTTTTTCTTCAAAATTGCCCTTTTCAGTATAAGAGAAACTTCAAGTTACATTTTTCGTAGATTTGCAGTTTTATTTGTCCTTTACGAGAAGAAATTCACTTGATTAATAGGGGAAACGGAGGGCGAACGGAAGACACTAGTATCAAGACTGTCAGGGAAGTGGCCTCAGCTCATATGGAATGGGAGTATGTGGAAGAAATGCGAAGTTTTGAAGCTGTGAATTATCATTCACACATTTTTAGCGAAAGGAGATGAAACACCACTCTATTACACTGAACAAGCAATTTATTGAAAAAAACGGAAAAAGCGAGAAAACAAGAAGGGGGAGGGAGGAGGGGGAAGGTTAGTATAAGTACAATTTTGCCAACATATTATCAGTCATTATCATAACACCCTAAAAAAAATTGAATGGAAGTAGCATTTCCTTAAAAACAGATCCTCTTGCATGGACAGAACCTGGCAACCACTGGTCCACTACAAGACTACTAGTCAAGATAACAATTTCTGTGATAACATCAAAACCCGCGCAAAACAGTTAGCATGCAAGAGTGGGGAAGCACATTTTTGGTTACATGGTTTATTACCCCCTTGGTCAATCTCTCCTCTCTCTCACATGTGTACACCACCAGTCACACCACCACCACACACACGCCACACAAAGAGCCGGGGTGGGCTTTGGGAGGATCCCAGTTACAGAACACAACACCACACTCCGAGCTAAAAATAGAAAAAAAAAAAGGTAAATTTTTTAAAGACCCCAAACCCCCCCCCCCCCCCCCCCCCCCCACCCCACCCCGGGCCCATAAAACCTGTAAAAATATAGGGAAAAAAACACACCACCTTTTGATGGTGCCGGAAACCCCCCTCTGACAAGAATCCTGAAGACTGCCCCCCTCCCCCCCCCCTCCCTGCCCCTGAGGAAAGATGAAGAAAAGATCATGCATTGTGGCCCGTTAAGGAAATCTGGTTTCTGAATGTAACAAAAACTGCTGGTGGAGTGAACACTCTGGTGAAAGGATTTTTGGGGAGGAAAAAATTAAAAGCAAGTGATGAACGGGCTTGGGGGTGGCAGGCAGACAGACACCGCCTGCACCCCCAACCCCGTTCATCACTGTGAAAATTGATTTCCTTACTTTCTGCAGACATGGGACTGTGTCCCATGAAGTGTGAAAACAGTCTGAAGCACTGCATACCAAAATGGTATGTAATACATCTTATCTGCCCAGGACTTTTCAAAAAGACCCATAAAAACAAAATGGACCCTCTCCCTTTAATGTAGTAACAACTAATTTTAATTATGTGTACGTTCTTATAAGGGAGGGGTTATACAACTATATAAGAAAGGGTAATTTGAAATTTTACAGAAAATAGCATTAGCAGTAATATCTCAGAGTAACGCACCTTAAAAGGGAAAGTCTTACTACTTTAAGGGATCCAGGAAAAGATCTTATTACTTAAGGGATCCCTGTTCTATTGCCAGTCATACTGTATGAATTCATTATTGACAAGAAACCAAACATTGTCACAAGAAAATGGCAGATAGAATCCTTTATCCAAACTAGCCAAGTTTGTTTGGGAAAGAAAAAAAAAAGATGTTTCCTGTTTCATCAGTTTTAAAAATTGGGTTAGTGGGTTTGGCTTCTATAGAAAAAATAATTTACAATTTTCTAATGTTGTACAAATACTACTCCGTCTTGTCTGTGGGCAGCTGCTACCGATACACAGCATATCGGCAACTGACTCGATTTGTGTGGGGCCTCCGGGGAAAGGACATTGGGGGTAGTGCTGCCATAAATTTGCTGTCGTGAAAATCGGGATCCCTTTTCCCGAGTGCTGACGGCAGATACACCGGCTACTTGGAACCAGAGTGACAGTTTTCGCAGCCCCTTGAATTTAAACTTGACAAAACAGTGCTTGAAACCCCTTTTAGTTAGAGAAGATTGTGCCATCCTTTGTTTCTGGAGAGATGTTGATGATATAATTATTAGTATTGTGCACACAATGTTAAGTCATGCATCTTCATTGGTCGAATTATTTATTCAAATCATTTCATACGAGTCATGCACGATAATATTTAGATAATACGAAGTATTCCACGCGCGTACACATTATGTTTGAACACGGCACAATTTCAATTTCATCCTCAATCCATTCACTTTGACAGCATACCCACATATATAGCCACAACCTATCGTGTACCCTTTTCACAGTTCCCAGTGTCAGTCACTTCTTGTTGTAACGAGAGCGTGCTGCTGAAGGGCACCCTCTTTGTTGGTTTTTGTGACGGATGCACACATAGGGGGTGGAATCGCTTGCTGCTGATTTTACAACATGTCGGTCAGGCTGCATCTTGAAGCCAACCGGATCACTCGGCGCACAAGTCTCTGGACATAATCTGTGGGCATGAAAGCATAATTTGGTTGATGCTTTTCAGAAAAAATGAACAAAATGCATTTAGACTGTACAGTAGTTTTTTTATATATTAAAATCCAAAAAAAATATCAAAATGAGGTCTTGAAAGGAATGGATCCATTAGGGTGTTACTTTTAAAAAGGGGCAACGTTGCTAGACATACGTCTTGAAGGAGGTAGTTTTATAAGGGGATTCCTCTGTACATACTTGAAAGCACCCATAATAAAAAGTGTTACTGTGTGCTTTTGCTCCGTTATCCATTACTTTTTGCCTACCACAGAAGGGCATTGGTGATTGGTTTGTTTCACATTATAATTTCCCTTTTTAAACACAATAAAACATGAAATACAGGGGTACCCCCCCCCCCCCACCCCTATAAAACCTTAAAAATCGCCCAGAAATTAGATCTAATAAGGGAGGGGTCTGGGGGGTATTTTAATACTTTCAAAGGGCAAACTATCAAGGGAGTTGTCTTTTGAGGGAGGGAGTCATATAATGGGTCTTAAAATGGGGCACCAATATATAAGCAATTGTGTCTTCATTGTCAGAATATGAAGAATGTGACATTTACTTCCCAAAATGTGCATGACTCCTTAATTTCCCTTTGGGACCACAAAATTCCTTTCTAGCTTTCCGGAAGGCGAAAATTGTAGCGTAGTTGTCCACCCTTCCTTTGTGCTTGAGGTCGGTTGCTGTTTTATTGAAGTGAACTGCGGCCAGTATGCTTCTGTAAATGGTTAAAAGGATATTTGTGCTTAATATATATTTAAAGATATTAAGGCAAAAAAAAAAAGAAAAAGTATTTTACAGTACCCTGACTGACACAAATTTTGTTATGCTGACCTGATCTTTTTTCTGCCTTGGGGGAAAAAGACAGAGATTGAGAATATCAAAAAAGAAATCGCTAGCAAGGGGGGTACTAAGCTCACTACATAAAAATGGATCGATCGCCATCATGACAGTGCCATGTTTCCTAAAATATGATGACAATAAACACATTTAAAGAATCGTCCATACTCGCTGATATTTACTTGGACATTTATTCTCATATAGGAAAACATTGTCATTTCCTGTGGGAGTGAAATAGCGGAACTTTGCAAGCTGGTTTGGTCCGACTTTGGGGATTTAAAAAAAAAAAAAAAGGAAAGGAAAAAGGGCATTTACCAAATCAAACCTTTGTTTGTACCAGGTAACCATAACCTTTTCTTTTTGGAAGACTTTGGGGGGGCTAATTTCATGTAACAATTAAAAAAATCTCTTTTACTTGTTTAAAAAACCTTACTTATTTTTGTATATTGTGTCCATTTAAAACTGGTTCCTTGTTTACTTTTCTCTAATACTTGCTGATCCACCCACTCAGCTGTGTGTTCCCACCTTCCCCCTGCTCCCCTCCGTCCCTCCCCATATTTGTCAGTGCGTCTTGGCCCTTCGTCCAAGGTCTGACTTTGGTGTTTACAAAGCTGGGCGGGAGATCTGAGGTCCAACAGAAAGTGTATGTGCAACTGTGGGCCAAATTCCACCCAAATTGACCGCAGGAGGGGTCCAGACACACTGACAGACCCAAAGATGGGCACACACCCCGTTGCCTCACTGTCATAATGTTATAGAGATGCCAAAACTATAAAAAATGGTAATATAGGATAATTTACCTGTGTACCATCCCATCATAGGAGAATCCAATCATCTTCGGAGGGGAAGTGGTTGAGCCCGAGTGAAAGGCCCCAATGGCGCAGTTTGAGGTCCAGTGGACAGCTGTGGGACCCTCTCGCAGCATGTATGTAGATTGGAGGACATCCAGGGTTTGTACCGACACTTTGCTGCCTGAAAATAGAAAAGGCCCATGAGACTTAACAAGTCTTCTTTTCTGTTACTTTTTTTCAAACTTAAAGTGGGAAATATTAGCTGGTGTGTATAAAAGTAAAATTAGCCTTGATTCGTATTCACCCTTTTTTATACAGTGGTGCTGAAGACGGTTTATTTATAGCCGGTAATTACCAGCTGCATGCCAATAAAACTGGAAAAAAAAGTTATCTTTGTTTTCTTCATGCTGCGAAAAACTGGAAACCCTGTTATATATGTAACATTGCATTTAAAAACACTCAAAACAGATCTGTTTTCTCATATCTTTGCAAATTTTGTAATTTCTGAAACAAAAAAAATCGTAATTAAACAACAAAAATTCAACATGAAGCCGACTCTGACCAAAATCTGAATCCTATAGGGCCAAGTGATGTATTCCTGGAATTTTTGAGATGACTTTCCCAAAGGTTTTCTGTGCCACTTTATCATGATTTTTTGATTCTGGGTCATCTAACCCGGAATTACACAAGCCGTTGCCCCTGTTTGTTTTAGGGGCCCACAATCACAAAATACTCTTTAACGCCATCTTGGAACACAAACCCAAAAATTGGCGATTTGTATGCTGGATTTGGAATGACTGTACACAAAATTATTTCAAAAGAGTGGTACCTGAATGGGTTTGTTTAGGTTTTTTTTGTTTTTTTTTTTGGGGGGGGAGGGGGGGGGGGTTTAAAATATTTCTTTCTCATTAATTTAGACTTTTTGCTGTGAATTATTTCGGAAAAAACGTACGGGTAAACCCGGCTGTTTAAAATTAAAGAAAAAAAACCACTAATGCCAGTGTGACAAAAAGGACAATTACATTTTGTACTGACCTTCCTTCAGCCACTTTTTCCCACCCCTCTTGACCTTCCAGAGGAAGGTGTGCACTTTAGTGAATGCAGACCCTTCATGGTCATGTTGTTGTGCAGATGGTTGCACAAAGACTGCCACTTTTCCAAATCAACTTCCCATCAGCCTCAGGAGTGGAGACTACTGTCCAGTACAGGGGGTTAATGATGGACCCAATCCAAAGTGACAGCTCCTGGCCCAATCTTGTGTTGGCCACCTTTTGTATTTTTTCTTCAGTCCTGTAAAAAAAAATTATTTCACAAATGTTTTAGCGTCTATTTACTCTGAATACTTTGGTTTGGGATTTGCCAGGGTTTTCATTATAAACCATTAATTTGAAATAAACCACAAAAGGATGGTCCCTAATGTCCTTTTGCCCTTTAAATGACAATAGCAAAAGATCATGCATAAAATGTTATTTAATGAGCAAAGGAGTGGAGAAAACAAATCAAAATCAGAAGTTAAATATTGTTTCCTTTGGTTTCTTAAGGATCACTGAACTAGTGTGCTTTTGACAAGTTTTCATTTTTCGTCTCAACAATAAATCAGTAGAAAACATACCCAATGCAATTATAAGCAAATTTTTTAGTTACAACAATTAACACTTCCACAAATTCATTATCATATCAGCTTTAAAGAGGGATTGATGATCGACATACCTAGCAGAGTCGTGTCCATGCTCTCTTCCCCCACTGGGATGTAATCTTCATCATGATCATCAGCCTGCTCACAGCACTCGGTGTCTTCAGGTCCACTGGCTGGATCACTGGCTGGTTCACACTGGTCAGGTTTTTTCGTCTTGAATGTAGCTGGTGTCCAGGTTCAGACACACTGAACTGACTGGCTGCACATCCTTGTACTGTTTTCCCCTTTGTCAAGGTTTTCACTGCACACCTAGATTTCCCCAGTGCGCTGTGAAAGCATGTGACAATTAGTAAAAAATAAAAATAAAAGTAAGGAATACCAAATACCAAATGGTGTTTCAGAGTAATAAAAAATGTCTATAAGGTGCAGACTTTGACGCTAAAAAGTGGAAAGGGGGGGTGGGTGGGGGTAGCACGAACAAGTCAAATGATCTTACTGAGGGTAAGAGAGTAAGCTGCCACAATTTTCTGTCATCCTACCCCCTTAAAAAATGCAAACATCAAACAATAAAACAATGGGAGGAAGAACAACACAATGCATAATGCAAAGGTGTGACAAACACTGCAACACATTACAATAATGTCATCAGGACCGGACCCAATTTCATGTACTGTATTGACGAAGTACAAGGGCAACCTTATAAGACGCACCCCCCGAATTTCACACAAAAAAAAGACTGTGGTTATTTATTTCCATACTCTATTGTCAGTCATAGTTATAAGACTCGGGGATCTCAGTTTAGGAAAAAAAAGTACGCCTTGCAGTCCATAAAATGGGTACACTATTCTAACTTACCTTTAAAGATATGCATGGGTGAACCCCGAACTCGTTTGCTTCTGGGTTTGAGTCTGTTTTCCCTTAAAACATAACAAAGAAAAAAGTGGTTTACTCACTGTTAATGACCTTTTTTAAAAAAAATTCCTTTTCATTTCTTTTATCCATTTACTTACAAAGGACCAGGTCTTTTAACATTCTTTTTTGAATTTGATAATAACATGCATAATTATATTTGCACACCACACGCGTTCAGTCAGGTAGTAAAATATAACGCCACATACGGTAAAGTATCATTATAAGAAATACTTGTGCCTTACTTACTAATGATATTGGACATTCCTGGGACTTCATCGTCATAAACAAGAAGCAATAAGTGCTCACAATCATATGATAAACAAGTGGCGTTACACCCTGGTAGGGCCCTCAGACCAGGGCCCTAAACCCCTCTTTCAGCAAAGAAAAAAAAATGCTGCTAAAGCAGTATAAATTGTAAATTCATATAACCTCTCAAGGGAGGCTTCTATTGCTCTTCATATCCATACTATTGTCAGCTTTAAGCGGGCTTAGCCCCCCCCCCTCCCCTTTTGGGCATCAATACCTTTTTGTAGGCTTGCTAAGCCCCTGCAATAATGTCAGCAATACAATGAAATAAAAACAAATACCACCCCCCCCCCCCCCCTTCTCCCCTAAAACACACATGAACAGTGAAGTGCTGAGGGCTGAAAAGTGAAATGACAAATGCCCTGACATAAGAGAAATGGCAGTGCCCTGGTTTTTGCCCGAAATCAACAAATCAGAATAAGCTTGCCAAAATTAAAGTAATCAGACATTTTTCCTGACAGACAGGCACAAATGGGATGTTTTCAATCCCGCTGTGCGATGATCTATGACTAGGGTCTGGTAAATCACTGCACAGATTTGTAAAAATACTAGTCACTTTCTTTTTAAATTTTTCATACTTTGTTCAAAAGCTAAAATGCATGATTGAGGGAAACCCCTGCTCTAAATGAAAATAAACATCCCTTCCAACATGAACTTAAAAAAAACAAAAGACATTCTATTACATGTCCCTATTTGCAACACACAGGACTGTAAATAGAAAATATTACTGTGTTTGTAAAGCAGCTGTTGGTCTGGACGCCTGCATCTCCAGTTGAAAATGTGCTGTTCGATGCACGTGATTTTCAGCTGCAGCAGCAAGATCTTTTGTCGAATCAGGAGGACTGGCAGTCAGCTCACAATGACCTGTTGCAAAAATTCTGCCTTTGACCCTGTGCACATGCACGTAGGCTGACAGTAAAAATACACACTGGCACTAGCCACATACAGCATACTACACACAACCCTCCCCAAAATGTGCTAGCTCTCAAAACGAAAAAAAGTGCCTGAAAATTTGCTATCCCCTCCCTCTCTACCCCGCTAACTAGAAAACCGTGCCTTGTGAGGTGGAGAAAATGTTGTTGCTACCCCCTTACCTCCCCCCTCCCTTTCCTGTAACTTTCGGTAGCTAAAGATGTACAATATAACAAAAACAACACACAACACAAACCAACAGGAGTATGTCGCTGAAAGTGATTTCCGCTGAACAAGCCCAAAAAATGTATTGTACCATGTACATTTACATTACATGTACATGATCTCCATTCTCTTATCTACTGCTAAAACATTGAGGTTTTGGAGTACAGATGTAACAAGAAATAACAAGATTTTATTTTTATTTCTTTAGTTGTCTGTACTGTAGCAATGCATGCCCTAGCCAACCCCGTGGGGCTCACAGAAATAGACAGCGAAAACATTGTACTTTTATAAAAGGGCAATGAAAGATTGCTAGGTGTAGCCCAAAGTTAGACTAGTCCTAGTTTTCCCGATTGAAAGAACAGCAGCGGCCTATAGGGCCCATATGCCGAGCAACTTTGTACTAAGCTATTCTATACTGATTACTATAGGCCTAAATAAGTAGTTTCTATCACTTACCTTTGGCGCTCCCTTTTTTGCATAGGCCCTCGCACTTGAAATCACTCCTGGTAAAATGGAGCACACTGAAGACCCGCACAGACGTCGTGAGTTCGTGTTGTACTGCGTGCCTGATGGAGGCCTGTGTCGTAATTGTGGTTGTGCTGTCGGTGCTCATGCTGTTGGCTGTTTGGGACACCCCACTGGCTTGTAGATGGTTGGCACGAGCCAGGAATCAGAGCTGCATTTGTTTTGATGCCCATGCTTCGTTGATACTTGAAATTGGCCAAGGGTAACATTCGTTTTGAAAGCTTTTCAAAAATGAAAGAAACAAATTTGGGGTCCCAAATTTGGGGCCCAAAATCTTTCCGATGTGTCTGGACAACCTTACCGGCCCTTTATTGAGGGAAAAACTTGTTGATATAGTATTACACCTTAGCGAAAAAAGAAAAATAAGAAAATTGGATGTTGCTAAAGTTTTGGCCCCAGAGGGGTTTTACCGTAGAGTAAAAAGGATTTATTGTAAAACTAGCATGCCTTTGTGTGTGCTGTTCAAAAAATAAATAATGAAGGAGGGTACCCATGATTGGAATTTTGCAACTGTAATGCTATTTTTAAAAAAGGCACCGGTCTGACCCGGGAAATTATCCCCCGTAAGTTTGACGTTTCCTTTGAAAAGTGCTTGAGTCATTTGGAGATGAAATGTAAACCATAAAAAAGTTTTTTCCTTTTTCAGATTGCCAAACAGGTTTTAAACGGGGGAAATCTTGATGACACAACTTTTAGAAGTAAGGGAAGTTTTACAAAATGATCGATATGGGCTTGTTTTTAAAGTAATTTTTTGGGATTTTAGGAAAGCTTTTGACTCTGTGCCCCCTACCGATTGTTAAAAAATTAAAAGGTTTGGTATAAAGGGAAATATATAAACCTGGTTAAGAGTTTTTTTTCAAATCGAGTACAAAGGGTGAAATTTTGGAAATAATTATTCTTCAAATTAGATGTTGTAAGGGGTATTCCGCAGGGAAGTATTTTTGGCCCTTTTTTTCACAGTTTTTAAATGACCTGCCCGAAGGTGTAATTAGTTTTATGTTAATATTTGCGATGATACGAAAATATATGATCCTGAAGTAACCATCTTAAATTACAAGATGAATGATAATCTAAATTTAAATGGGTGAAACATGGAAATTTTTATTTTTAATCCAGTTAAATGCAAGGTTATACATTTGGAAAAATAATCCCGGGGTAACATTACTATGAAATATAATGATGCTGTCTAGATGTTGATTTCCCTTTAGAAGAAAAAGATCTTGGTGTAATGTTTGATAGCAGTCTGAATTTGACAAGCACATAACAGTGTTAATGATGAAAGCAAATAAAATGTCGGCATAATCAGACGGTCTTTTTCATATTTGGATACTGAAGTTTTTACTTACTATTTAAGGCATTAGTTAGACCCCACCTGGAGTATGGAAATGTGATATGGGGGCCCTTATTTAAAAAGGCAATCAGCAAGTATTGAGAAAGTAAAAAAAAGAGCCCCCTTTGTTAATTAAGGAATTCAAATATGTTAGCTATGCAGATAGATTGCGAAGGTTAAATTTACCATCGTTAAAGTTCAGACGAATAAGGGGAGACTTGATTGGACTTACAAGCAAATTTTAAGGGATAACAGTACAAATTTTAACACATTTTTCAATAACCACTAATCAAATTACAAGAAATTCTGATAACAAAATCCAAATTAAATATTGTCGCACTAATATTAGAAAATTTTCATTTAGTAAACAGAGTGGCCCGTATTGGAAAAAAACTACCTGCGCACATTAAAAAAGCAAAAGATTTGATATTTTTTAAAAACCTTCGGGAAATACTAACGCTGAGTTAATATGTTAAAATTTTTAAATTTTGATTGATAGAAATAAAGTAATAGAATAGATTAAAATATTCCTGAGCATATGCATGAAATTAAGCAACCAATGTTTATGAAATAAGATGATTGGGACACAAAAAGCTGTGAGGCTTTCAAAATCCCAAGTGAACTGAACTGAACTGAACTGAACTCTTGATCGACTCGTCGCTCGGGAAACCGTGCAAACTGAAGCCTGACTGTGCGAACTGTTGCATTCAGCTACACAACAGTACTCCCCCGTTCGCTTTTTCTTCTTTGGAACGTTTCTGAACTGAGAGAGGTGTACGAATGATGTTTTGTGCCATGGTAAGAACTAAATGGTTTCTTCGCGCCTTCTTAGCAGACGATGTTCCTGCGGGACTTCCAATAACGATGTCACTTTTCCCGGTTTTCAGTGCTCGGGTAGTTTCTCAGGTGTATAAAAAGAGTTTTTATTAAAATAAAAAAATTTACGATTGTGTATGGCAGATTTTCTTCCCATGTGTTTAGTTGTTGATACAAACAGAATATTTTACAGCAATAAAAATTTTTTTCTCTTGTAGTCCTTTAAGCTATCCATCTGTTTTATTAGAATATTTCTTCTGCATTTTATAAGTCACGTCTTTTAACCTGTTTTCTTCAATGTTAAAAATGGGCATCAAAAACCATAAAAACATGCATTTTTATTGGGGCGTTTCCGTCTGCTTTCTTGCGAATTTTATTTGTTATACCATCTTGCCCTATCCTTTCTCCACTTCCAAACAATTGTTTTCAAATGTAGATCTAAAATCCAGCCACAGCCCATATTTACTTATTAAGTAGTCTTCGAGTCTTAAAATCATAAAGGCGAAGTTTTTTACATTACACGATCAAAATGCAGGATCCCGTTGCCCACCCCCAGCGAACAACTTTCTTATTTCATCAAAGTGTTGGTGGGGTAAAAGTCCCCCCCTGAATACAACTGATCAGACTTGCCATTTATTTCACAGTCGACCTTCTCAATTTTTGGATTATAAAACGCTTCTGATTCTCTCTGAAAAGGGGTTGTTTCTTCAGTAAACAAAAACAAAAGTCCTTTTAAGACTTCAGGACTGTTTTTAGATGAAAGTTCCAAGAGTTCTGGGCTTTTTTTCTATTTTCGGTAAGGGGAGTGAAAACCCTTTTTTCATAATAAAAAAACCCGTTTTTATTTTACTTTTAAAATTTTGGAAAATTTGGCCAGCCCCGGGTTAGTAACAACATAAAACCCAAAGGAAAATTTTCGTTGACTGTGTATTTAGCAAAAAGGGTTTTCAGCCAGAACGACAGAACGGGCTAGGATTAATTGTCAGTCATAAGTAAGTTTTTCTTTTAGTGCCCCTTTGGGTTAATATGGCATATGCGCCCAAAACAGCTAAAAATCTAGGGGGAAATGCAAATCTGTTCCCAAAATGCTTCTGCTACTGCCCCCTTTTTAAACCACCCTTTCCCTTTGGCATCCTCCGTTTTAAAAACCTTTGTTGAAGGCCTTAAAAAAACCTTTGTATTCCCTGAAAAACTTTCCCCTTTCCTTTTTTTTTTTGGGCAGTCATAGATCAAAAATAGAGAGAAAAAATGTTGCCTGGGCCTAGTAAAAAGCCCTTTTTTAAACCCTTATTTGTTTCCCCTTTGTTTAAAGGATGGCCCTCCCCAAATTATAAACCCAACAGTCATTAGGTCTCCCGAGGAATTTATCTTTTTTTGAATGATGTTTGGGAAAAGTGCCTGGCATTAAACCCTTCTTAAAGGGGCCCAAGATCAGGGAACTTGACTATTAAAGTTTTTTCCGGGCTAAAATGTTGGGGGGAGTATTTTTACTAATTAAAAGTCTGGCCCTTATCCTTTTACACCGGGGGGGTTTTCCTTCTCTTTTCTATTTTGGATCGAGGTCAAAACCCAGGGTTTTCATTTTTTAAAAAACCCAAAAAAAAATTTAAATAAAAAATTGGCGAGATTTTAAACCCGAATTGACCCTATTGAAAAAAAGGGATGGGGAAAGGGCCCTTCATTGAAAGAAGAGTTTAAAGGGCCCGGGGCAGCGGCCCCCAAAGGGAAAGTGGGTTTAAGGCCAATACATTGCTAATAAATTGAATCATTTTTAGCAAAGGGGGCGAGGCGGGCCAGAACCCCTTTAAAGGGTTTTTTTGATTTTTCAACAGATAAAAAAAATCTTTTGTTTTAAGAACCATTAAAGGAAAAGTGTGCGGCTTCCTGCAAAACCCCCCCCAAACCCCCTGTTTTTAAGCGGGGGCCACAATTCTTAGGATATCCCTGTTTTTGACCAAAGGCAATTAAATTTTTATTGACGTTTTTAAGGCCCAACCCCGTTAGTCTTTTACAAAACTTAAAGGGCAAGAGCCCCCAAAAAAATTTTGAAATAAAAAAACATACCATTTTCGAGATTAATTTTTTTCCCAAAAGCAGGATAATCCCAATTAAAAAAACCCGAGGGAAATTAATTTAATTAGAAAGACCCAGAAAAACCAAAAAAGCAAAAAAATTAAAGACAAAGTTTTAAAAAAGGAAACGAAAATTTTAAAAAACCAATTGAAGTTCCCCTTTTCCCCCTATGCTTTAAATCCTGGGCCCCTTAATGGGCCCCCCTACGGACAAAAAAGGGGTAATTTAAAAAACCCAATTTAGCAAAACTTGGGGGGGCTGGATAGAGAAAATAGAAGAAGAAAAAAAATAAACTCCCCCTGTGCAGATATAAAAAAATTTAGGGCGAAAGGGGAAAAAGGCTAGAATACAGCAGAAAAAACAAGTTTTAAATTGCGAAAAGGGGGGAAAGGTTAGAAGTGTTTGTCTAAACCCGAGCGCATCTGGGCATCACAAAACAACCCAAAATTTAAGAGAAACTATAAACCGAATATTTTTATGAAAACATCCCCCTAGCTGAAAGAAAAGGATTTGGGTTCGGGGAAACGGGGGATTAAAATATTTTATATATTAAACTGTTGGGGTTTTTTATCTCAAACACTCGTTTAGGGGGGGGGGCTTTAACCAGCGGGTGCCCCAAACACCCCCCGGGGGTGCCCCTTTCCCAAAACCTGGGGGGGGGGGGGGGGAAGGGGAAAAGTTGGATTAGAAAACAATTGCATCATCTAGAAAACCTTATTAAAAAAAGTTGGGTTCCCAAAAGCGTTTGTGTTTCCCCCTGGCAAAATAGTGGGTTTTTGTTTTTTGGGTTTTGTCTACTTAGGAAATTTGGGGTTTAAGGTTTGATCATCTGGGGGACGTTGGGAGTTTCGCTCCCGGAAATTAATTTTTGGGTGAAATAAAGTATAGCAAACCCCAGAAAATTTTTAAAAATACAACGAGGGTTTTGGCCCTTTTCGTTAGGGACTGTCAGTGTGGGGGCCCATTAACCCGGGGGAGTGCTTTCTGGACTGCTTTCAAAGGTGGGGCGCTTAAAACCCCGGATCGCTTTCTTCGGGGCTAGGTATTTTTTTTTTTTAAATGGAGGAGGGGGGGGCCCTTGGGTTTTTAAAACCCTTGATTGTGCCCTAATTTTGGCGTCCCCCAGCAAAGAGGTTTTCCCTTGTTATAATTCTTTATCATGCCCATCTGTAGTCTTAAGGCCCAAGGGTAGAAAAGAAAAATCCAGGCCTAAAAACAAAGTCAACCTTTGCCCTAAAAGTGAAAAAAACCGTCTTGATCCTTTTTTATTTTGGGGCAGGCAAAAAAACAGCAGAGTTAATAGCATTTTCCCTAAATTGGTGAAATTGTTTTCTAGCATAAAAAACCTGTGGTTATCTACTATGCTAGACTTTGGTCTGGCCTTGTGCTCCTAATAAAACCCAAAACTTATCCCCTTTTATGGGTCTTTAAACCCTTTTGGGCACTCCTGGCATTTTTTAACCCTTTTCTTTCATCAAAGAAAAATGTTCCCCAAGCATTAGGGTGTTTTTTTTTCAAAGGATCCAAAATTCGAACTTGTTTGTTTGGTTTAAAAAAAGGTTTGGGGGCCAGGCCATAGTCAAAATTATATTCTCTTTTTTTTGCCCCACAAATACAGTGTGCCAAACCCCATAAAAGGGGGTTTTAATTTTTGCTAAAAAATCATTTTGAAGGTTTTAATTTAAATTCTTTGCAAAAATTCTTTCAAAAGTTTAAATTGTCCATTGGGTTTTAAAAAGGGGTTTAAACGCTTTTGTCGGGGGGAAAGGGGCATTTTGTATTTCGTTAGAAATTCGTCTGTACTGGTAATAAACATGAAAGTATATATGCCCTTACTAAAAGTTAGAAGGGTTTTTAAATTTTTTTTGCATACGAAACGCAACAGCCAGTATTGCGCAGTAAATGGAAAAATTTTCCCTGATTCGGAAAACGTCATAGGGCGGGTGCCCATGCTGATGGAAAACTCTGTCACTTTTTTATTGGCGGATTAAAATCTGGGTTAAATTGGGTTTTAACCAAGTCTGATTGGGAAGCCGTATGATTCGTTTTCCCCTGAAAATGGTTAGAAAACCGGGGAAGTCAAAAGTTTGGGGGTTAAATAAAACGCCCCCTACCTTTTAAGGGGAAACTTTCGTTAATTTAAAAGGTTCCTTTTTTTTAAATATTTTTTAAAAATATTATAAAAAAGATGCGCTTTATAAAAACCCCAAAAAAAAAAAAAAGTGGTTTTTAAACGCACCCAATTGCAATGGGCGGGGGTAATTATGGGGTTGCCCTTAGAAAAAATTGGGTTTTTAAAGTTAGGGTGGGCAAAACATATCTAAAGGGGCTCAAAATAACTGGATTAATTTTTAAGGACAACGGGGCAATCAAAAAACTCAGGAAAATCCCCGGGTTTGGTTACTACAACTTTTTGTTCTTTAAAAAAAAAGGGGCCCTTTATTTGGGCGAATATAAATATATTGTTAAAAATTTAAACCGAGGAAAACCCTCCGAATTACTGAAATTTTTCCACTAGAAGAAAGAAGAGGTAAACTTTCCCAAAAAAGGGCCCTTTGTTTAAAAATCTTAGGCTTTACAGAAAGCGTTTAGAGTTAATAGTTTTAAAGAAACAAGAGAAGATACCCAAAAAAAAAAGGGGGCAATAAACCTTCTGATTTTCCCCGAAAACCCCCAATTTTTGTATGCCCCATTTTAACATTTAAAAAAACATGTAAAAATTTTGGGGTTGCTGGTTTCCCCGTCTCCCAGTTCAAAAAGGTTTTGCTACCAACGGGGCAGGGTTTTGCGTTTTCATTTAAATAAAAAGGGTTTGACGGGGGAAACCAATTTAAAGAATTAATTAGCAAATTAAAAATTTTCTTTGGGTTTGTAAAAAAAACCTAACCCAAGGGGAAAACCCGGTTTTGTTTGTTCTGTTTTTTTAATTTATAAAACGGGGAAGGGTAAAGAGCGTATTAGAAAATTTGAAGGGGCCCCCAGTCCCGGGGGGGGACTTTAAATAGCGCTTTCGTTATTTTTAAAAAGGGTTTCCAATTTTTTAACAAAAATTTTTAAAAATATTTAAAAAAAGGGGATGTCCCTCTATTAAAACCCCAACCCAAAACGAGCGTGGTTTTTAAACGCACCCAAATTAAACCAATAGGCGCGGTGATTATAGGTTTCCCTTAAAAAAATTTGGGGTTTTTAAAAAAAAAAGGTTTAAACCAAAAATCTGAAAAACCCAAGAAAAAACGGGTAAGATGTTAAGGACGAAAAAGGAAAATCTATTAAAACTTTAAAAAAACCCATGGCTACTAAATTTTGTTTCTTTAAAAAAGTATTTACCCAATTTTAAAAAACCAAAAGGGTTTAAAAATTTAAAATGAGGCAAATTTTTTAATTTACAAATAAAAATTTTCCAGAACTTAAAGAAAAAGGGGATTTCCTTTTTTTCCTAAAAAGCCCTTGCTCAAAATTTTAGGTTTTTTAAGATAGTGGGGGGAAACATATCATTTTAAAACCCATATGTACTTAAAAAAGCGGTATTTTTAAGATTTGTAGGCAGTCCCCCAAACCGTTTTTCTCATGTACCGGGGTTTGTATGCCCTTTTAGAAGATTTTAAAAAACGGGACCCAAATTTTAAATTTAAAGGGGCACCCCTCTACATTTTCTACGATTTAATGCCAAAAATTTAAAGGGCCCGGGTTTTTGCGATTATCAGCTTTTATAGGTTTGGGGGCAGTAAATTTTTAAAAAAATTTTAAATTAGCGTAAAAAAAATTCTTTAAAAATAAAAATAACTAAAAAGATGGAAGACTAGTGTTTGTTTCTAATTTAAAAATTAGTTTTGGGAAAGGGTAAAAGTTTTTCCCTGAAAACCCAAATTAGTTTTTTATGTCGGGGGAGAAAAATGTAAATATCTTCGTTCACGATCCCCAAAACTTATCTTCCCAAGGAAACCCCCTTTTCAATGTTTGATTTGGGGGTCAATATTTGGGCAGTTTTGGGCGTGTTAATTTTGTTTGGAAAAAGGTGTTAATTTTGGGCCCCAAAACGAAAAGAGTTTGGACGTGTTTGTATTTAAAAAAGGGGGGTTTTTCGTGCAGAATAACATGGGGGCCCTTGGCCCAAACATATTTCCCTTCTCTACCCCCAATACCCCCACCCTCCCCCCCCCCTTTTTTCCCCCCCCCCCCGGCCCCTCCCACTGCCTCGCCTTTGGGAAAAGAAAACAAAGTAACCAAGTTTAATTTCACAAAACCCCCAACACCACCAACGGCAAAAATTTGGGGAACGCGGGCCTGGGGAACCCCGGGAGGGGAACCCCGGGGGCCCCGGGGGAAATTTGGGGGAAATGGGGAACAGCGGGATCCCCAGGGGGGGGAACAACGAAACGGGGGAACTTAGGGACAAAAATTTCGTTTTTTTTCTTGAGGGGAAACAGGGGGGACGGGGGAATATAGAGACGGGGAACAAAAAACCCCCTGGGGAAAAACGGCGGGAACCCCAAATGGAGTGTACTACTGCCTGTCTATACGGGAGATTTTTTTTTTTTGAGGATAGCACTACACCAAACGCCCCCTTTTTAAAAAATAAACGATATTGAAAAATTGTATGCAGGTGGGGCGGGAAAAAAAAGTAATTTAACACCCGAAAAAAAGGGCCCACCGGGTCAAATTTGGGCACTGGGGAGGAAACGTTTTTTTGGAAGGGGCCCTTTTTGAAAAAAATCCCGCTTAATCCCGTCAGCAATAAAATTACACCAAAAACCCAATTTCCCATTTCCCTTTTCCGGGGAAAAAATACATTCATTCAAAGACTTGTGAAAAGAGGACCACTAACTGTTTCTAGTGGGGGTGGGGAAAAATTACATATGAGTTTTTTGACGGTGAGGTTAAATTTTAAACGTGGTGACCCCCCCTGATGTGGCCCTTTGGGCTCGGCGGGCTTAAGCAACAAAATCTTATTTTATTTTTTAGTTTTTTGCTTGGTGTAGGATCATGATTTGAATTACCACTCTCTGATATCCCAACCTAAAGGGGTTTTCCTCCCGTTTAATTTTTCTATCTTTTTTTATGCCAGGTCCCAACGGGTCTGGGGGGGTGATGAATGTAGAAAATAAATAAAGAGAGGGGAGAGAGAGGGCAATCGAGAAAAAAATTTTTAACTGCCTTTGAATGCAAAAAATGGGAAAATAAAAACCAAATAAAAAGAAAGTTTAAAGAACTTTAAAATTTAGCAGAACAATGTAAAAAAAAACCCCAAAATTTTTTTTGGAAATCCGGGGCAAAAAACCCGTACAAAAGTAAAACACGGGGGTAAATACTTTTAAATGTGGAAAAGGAGGGTTGGGCCGAGTCAGAATGGAAAAAAGCTAAAGGGTTTTTTAAATAAAGTTTTTTCGCAAGTGCCCTTTGTTTAATGAAGTACAAAAAAATACCTGATCAAAAGATGTATAAATCAAATAAAATTTCGTTCCGATTAATAATTATTCAGCTGCAGTGTAAGAAGTTGTTTGAATTGAATCAGTCAAAAAGCGCAGGGCCCGGGAATTTAAATACCCCCAAAAAGTTCTAAAAAATTTAAAGAAAGGGGAGTTGGCTGTACCGTCAGTAAATTTATAAAAAATTCATTAGGCCCGGAAAAATTCCCCCTCGACGGGAAAAATCGGCAGAAGTTACTGCTTTTTTTTAAAAAAGGGTAAAAAATTGGGCCCAGGAAAAACAAATCGCCCGGGAAACCCCTTAAACCCTTAAAGCGGGGGTTTTGATGGGTGGGGGGGGAAAAAAGGGGTGTGCGGTGAAGACAGGAAAGGGGGAAATTTAATTTGCGGGGAAACAAGGGACAGCGCCAGTCAAGAAAAAAGGGCGTGGACGCCTTGGTTTTTCTTGTTTTTTATTTCTCTCCCAGGGAAAGGGGAGCTCTCCCCGCCCCGCTCGGCGCACGAGCGCTCCTCTCTCTCTCACGCCGGGCCCGCTCACATCATGGGACTCGGGGGGCACCCCTCCTCTGCCCCCAATTCTAAACACAACGCGCCCCCCCTTAAAATCCCACCCGCCCGGGGACCGCAAAGCCAGCGAAAAAGGGTTTGTTCCCGAAGAAAAAACGGCCTGAGAGGCCAAACCCCAACAAAAATTTTGTTTTTTTTCTATGGCAGTTTCCCCCGGGGTGTCTGGCCGCTGCGTTTTAAAACACAAACAACAATTTTCATCGATGAAAACCCAGAACAGGGGGGGGAAAAAAAAAATTTAAAAAATGCAGAAAGTAAATTTGAAAATTTTTGTTTCCCTGAACAAAATTTCTTTCCGGGTTTTAATGCCCCAAAGGGAAAACCCCCTTTTTAAAAAAGCTTGGTCATATTTTCCTTTTTTCAAAGAAAAATCCCAAAAACAGCGGTGAAATAATTTTGAAATGAATAAAAAGGGGCTCTGGCTCTTTTCATACATAAAATTTTCATTTTCCGAGACAGTTTTTAAAGGGTGGGGGGATTTCGTTTTTAAAAATTATAAAAAAACCACAGTTTCCCTTTTTCACTTGTTGGGCCGGGGCGCCCCATTTTCCCAACTAAAAAATACCTGTTAAAAACGGTCTGTTAAATAAAAATTTTTCAACATTTTCATTTTAAATTTCATAACAAAAATGGATCATTAGAAAGATTTCGTTCGAGAAGCCCAAAATTTTTCTTTAAAAAATAAATTTTTTGGGGAATCAAAACTCCGCCGTAAACAAAGAAGGCGACTCGCAAAAGGGGTGGGCCCGCTGTCATTTCTTTTCGTATAGTCGCAAGTTTGTACAAAAAAAGATCATACCCAGGCGATAAACGAAATGAAAGCTTAGGGGTTTTTACTTTTAACATGCATCTTCAGATTCTTCGGTTTTTTCCTCTTATTTTTTGTAAAATCAAGAATTATTCAATATTCATTCGACAGACAATTGAAAATGGCCCCAAGATTGCTCGGGGAAAAATCCCATTTAAAAAAAAAAATTGGGTTTTCCTCAGGCCAGTATGGTTGAAATTTGAATCAAATAAAAAAAATTTTTTGTGATTTTAAGTGACGTACAAAAAACTATGAGGTTCGAGGTATTCATGTTTAAAAAATTTAAAAATTTAAAAAAAATGAGATTCGCCCAAAGGGGGTAAGGGGGAAGAAAACTCCGAACAAAACATTTTCCCCCACGAAAAGAAACCCCCAAAGGGAAACACTTTTTTAGGCACCGGGCCCCCCACCCCCCCCCCTCCCTCTGTTAAAACCCGGGCGTCCCGTGGCGCAAAAAATGACAAAAAAATGGAAAGCGTTATAAATTTGGGGGGGTTGTGAAAAAAATCAATCAATGAAAAAATGAAGCCCACCCAATAAATTCCCTTTAAAGGGGCAGGGACAAACCCAAACAAAAAAAACCTTAAAACAATGCATAAAAACCCCCATAAAAACATCTTTTTCTCCCTCTCTTCTTTGCATTCACATTTTTCCCGATTTCCCAAGGGTTTTGCTCTTTAAACAAGGCGTCAAAAACCCCCCCGGATTCACATTGCCTAAAATGGACATGAAAAAATTTTAAAAAAAACAAAAATTCCAAAAAAAAGGCCCAAATTTTAAAAACAAAAGGGGAACCAAAACAAGGGGAAAAATTTCCTTTCTTTTTTTAAAAAACAAAAAACCCGGGGCCTTTGGGTTTTTAAAAAAATTAAAAAAAAGGAAAATTTAAAGAAGGCAAATTTTTAGGCCCTTTTTCCAAGTGGACATTTTTTAAAAAAATTAAACATGTGGGAAAAAACCCCAAAAGCCCCTTTGGGTTTTGGAAACCCAAGTAAAAAATTGGCTTTTTAATTGGGGAAAAAAAACCCCAAAAAGGGGGGGGTAGGCCCAAAAGGGATTTAAAAAAATTTAAAAAAAACCAAAATTAAAAGTCAAAATGCCCAAAAAAAGTGGAAAAAAACAAAAGGGTTTTTCCAAAAAAGGGTCCAAGTGAAAATATGGACTGTTTTTTAAAACAAAAATCCAAAAAGCCGGGACTAAAATATTCCGGAAAGGATTTTTAAAAAAATTCCAAAAGGATTTTGGGTTTAAAACCAAAAAATGAACCAAAATTTCCATTTGAAAAAAAATAAAAAAGCCCCCCCACACAAAAAAAAAAAAAAAGGTTTTCAAAACCCCAAAACCAGGGGGGTTGAATTTGGCTTGGGTTTGCATTTTGAACAAAAACCCCCAAAAACCGAAAAAAATTCAATGTTTCCTTTTCAAAAAAATATTTTGCTAAAGGCCAAAAAAAAGGGGAAAAACATAGGGAAAGGCTCCGGTGACCCCAAAAGGGATTTTTGGTTTTTTTTTAAAAAAAAATTTTTCCAAAAAGGCCCCCCCCCTCCCCCCCCCCCCCCCCCCCCCCAAACCCCCCCCCCCCCCCCCCCCTTCCCAAAAAGCCTTAGAGAGGGGGGGGTTATTTAAAAAAACCCTTTCCCCAAAAAAAGGGGGGAAAAAAATATACTTTGAATGGAATTGTTAAATTTCCCCGGGGCCCTTGGGTTTTACCAAACGCCCAACAATGGGCTTGTTTTTTGGAACAAAAATTCCAAAAAAGGTCCGGTAAAAAAAGGCAAACAAATTTGCTAAAAAACCCTTACCCCTTACGCGGGCCCCTTTAAAAAACCGGGGCCTACACTATCCAACCGGAAGAACAATAAACCAATAACTAGCTTTTTGAAAAAAAAAAAAAAAAGGACAAAAAAAGGTTAACAACCAGTCCACAGCACCTCTTCCCAAAAGGGGGAAATTCAGCGAATTTTCCCCAAAAATCAGTCCAGGAATATATTTAAATGTCTCATGTAACATCTGACCGAGTCGTTAAATGAAAGAGTTTTCCCGGATCAACCCGGCAGGGACGAAAGGGCATACCTTTTTGTTGGTTTCCCTTTTCCCGACGCGAAAGGGGCCCTGGGGCTGGCGTTTGGAGGGCCCGTTTTGCACATTGGGGGAATGGGGGGAAACGCAGCGCATGTGGGTTCCCCCCCGGGGGTTCCCAGTGTCCCCACCCGGGGGAGCAGGGCCAGGGCGGAAACCCCCCCTTTAGCCTGGGTCCCCCCTCCCGAAACCCCCGGGGAAAATCAACCGGCGGGGATGGCCCAAATGCCAGCAAAACCCCCCAGGGAAGCCCCCCCCGGGCCCCGGGCAAGCCCCGGGCCCCCCCGCAAGGATGGCCGGTATTTCGTCCGGAAACCCCCCCCCCCCACCCCCGAAGAGGCCCGGGAAGGGAAACCCCCAAAAGGGGTTTCAGGCCCCAGGAGGTAGTTTTGGGGGGCCATGGTGGGCCGGTCTTTTTTGGGGTGTGTCCCCTGGTCCCTTTTCTTCAATCCTGCTCGAGCGCCCGTTGTTTATGGTGGGGGAGGGGTAAGGGGTGTGCCGGTAAGGCAGGCAGATGGTAAAAAAATTGGGGGGTCAAGGGACCCGCAGCCCCGTCAAGAAGACGCCGGGACGACCTTTTGGGGTTTTTTTCCCTTTTCTTTATTTCTCTCCCATGGCAAGGGGCTCTCTTTGCCCAGCGCTCGGCGCATGAGCGCTCTCTCCTCTCCCCCGCCAGTCGCTCACATCATGGGACTTTTTAGGGGAAAAACTTCCTGGGCCCCCTTTACACAACGGCCCCCTTATTAAAAACACCCCGACCGGCCGCAAAGCCCGCGATACGGTGTTTGAAGACGAAAAAAGCCTCCGGCCCAACCAAAAAGAATTTGTGTTTTCTTGGCAGCTTCCGTGAAAGCTGGCCGCCCGTTCGTTCAAACTATTTAACACATATTTCCTTTTTAGAAAAACCCCCGAACCCCAGGGGAAAAAAAACCCGCAAGTCACATTTGAACCCAAATTTTTTTCCTGTTTTCTAAAAACATTGCCCATTTGGGCCCCGAGTAAAAACCCCCTTTTAAAAAAGCTTGCCCCATATTTTCCTTTATTTTGATGGAAAAAAAACCCAAAAAAGCGTGAAATAATTTTTTTAATGGAAAAAAAAGCCCGGCATCTCGCTCTTTTTATTCATAAAACTTCATTTTCCGAGGGCGTTTTCAAAATGGAGATTTCTGGTTTTTAAAAAATTACTAGAAAAACCCGTGACTTTTTTTACTTTTCGGGCCGTCGGGCGAAAAATTTTAAGGGGAAATACTCTGTTTGAAACGGGCTTTTTAAAAAATTAAAAAATTTAAAACATTTTCGTTGGGAAACCAAAAAAAAAAATTGGAAAAATTAGGGGAAGATTTTGATCGAGAAGTTCCCCAAAAATTCCCTAAAATGGGGAAAATTTGGGTCAAAACTCCGGGCGTTAAAAAAAAAAGGCGGAAAACCGCTAAAAAAGGGGTCGGGGCTGAGTCATACGAAAAAGGCCCCAAGCTTGTACAAAAAGACAAAGGCATGCGATATACGAATGGAAAAATTAAGGGGCTTTACTTTTTAACATTTCCTCTTCAGTTTCTCGGGTTTTCCTCTTACTTTTTTGTAAAATCAAGGGAAATTTCAAATTCATTCGACGACCCAAATTTAAAATGGCGCAAGAGTTTCTCTGTTCAAAATACCAGTTAGAGAAAAATATTTGGGGGCTTCTCAGGCCAGTAAGGGAGGTTTTTAAAGAATCAAAACCTTAATTTTTGGACTTTTAAATGACGTACATACAACTATGTGGTTCGGGGGGTATTCATGGGTTTAAAAAAAATTTCCCAATTAAAAAAAAGAGATTCGACCCAAGGGGGTAAGGGGAAAAATACTTTTCGAACAAAACATTTTCACCACGAAAAGTAACCAAACGAAAAAACGGGTTAAACACCCCTACACATGCAAAAAGGGAGAAACCAATTTTAAAAAGATTTCATAGTATCTCAAATTCATGATAATTAATTTTTTTTGCAGTATGCCCCCCATGGCTTTCGAAAAAAAAAGGGCTTTCCAAAACACAATACTTGAAGTAATGGAAGATTTAGAAACCTGGCCAAAAAATAAGTACTCTGTTTTATATAATTTAGGGCCGGGTTTTTGCGTGCACGATAGCGTGCGATAATACGACCGCAACCCGTCCCGGGAAAAATTTGGGACACTAGTCGTGCCCACAAAAAACGGTGTTGCCCTCACGACTAGTGGGGCGTAAAACGACTCGCCCAAACCCGTCCCGGGTATTGGCACGATATTCGCGACGAACAAAAAAAAGGTTTTTCGTTTTACGACTACTAATTAAAGAAAGATGTTTTGAGCTTTTGCGCGCCCCCATCCCTCTCACGCCCAAGCAAAGCCAAAAAAAAGAAAATGAAAAAAGTGAAGATTTAAAAAAATATAAAATTTTTAAAATCAGCAAGAATAGCAGAAAATAAACGTGGGGAACGGCGAAAGGGCCGTTAGCCTGGTTTACGTCACAAATTTTAAACCCCGCCCCCCCTTTGGGCCCCCTTTTCCCCAAAGTTCCCCGAACTTCTCCAAAATAGGGGCCGTTTATTTGAACTTGAACCCCCCACGGTAAACCCGTTAAAAAGAAGTTTTAAGCTACCTTTCATTTAAATCATTTCCCTTTTATTTTCCTAAGGACGCGGGAAAATCCCCCCACCAGGGGCACTCCCCGTTTCATCAGCAGGGCCCCCCTTGTCAGTCCCGGGGGGATCCCCCCAATTTTTTAGGAGAAGCTCAAACGTTTTCAAAACCCCATCCCCCCCTTGTCCCCCCCCCCCTTTTCCCCGTAAGTAGAGAGAAATTTCTCGCGAATGGGGGGGGTCCCTTTTCAAGTAACCATGAAAGATCTTGTTTGGTTTTAAAATTTCCCCCCGGGGCCATCCATTCTTCCAAACTTTAAGGGCCTGCCCGAAGTTCCCATGTTTTAACTGTCCGAAAAGTAATAGGCCGACGGGTTTTCTGTTCCCCGAAACGTTGTCGACATCCCCTTCTGACTATCGATCCCTTTGGGGAAATTTCCAAACAAAAATCTGTTTCAAAAAAGTCCGAAGAAGCGTTTTCCGACCTTCCCCATTAAAATTTTTTTTCCGACGTTCCGGTAGCCGAAAGTAATTAACACGTTTAAAAAATTCTTTTTTTTTTGTTGTATTTTGTTGGTTTTCCGGGGCTGCGCTATATATTATGTGAAATATACATATTTGTGTGTGTGTGGGGTGTGTGTGTGTGGGGGTGTGGTTTTGTATCGTGTGTTTTGGGGTGAAGCTTAAAATATTCATTTTTGCGCGCGGGGGGCGCCCTGGTTTGTGTATGTGTGTGTGTGTGTGGATTGTGAGAAAAATGTGCGCCCGTGCACTGTTTGCAAATCTCTTCCCCCTCCTACTCCCCTCCTCCTTTTCCCCTTTTCACTCCTCTCTCCCCCTCTCTCTCTCACACACACACACACACACACAACCCACACCCACCCCACACGGCGAAACACAATGTCTTAAAAAAAAAAAGAAATGGGGAAAAATAACGCGGCCCTTTAAACAAGGGGTCCATTCTGACTACGTACTTTGGAAATTTCCCAAAAAAATAAAACTGTTTCAAAAAGTCCCCATGAAAACGTTTATCCGACCCTCCCATGGGAAAAATTTTTTTTTCCAACCCTTCGATAGTCCGAAAGTTAATTAACACTTTTTAAAAAATTTTTTTTTTTCTTGTTTTTAGTTTTTGGTCTCCGTTGCTGTTGTGGGGTGTGTGTTTTCAAAATCAAAGTCAAAAATTTTTTTTAGAGATGGAAAAAAATTTATAAGCCCCCATATCTGCTTTTTTACATCAAGCCCCTATGAAAAAAAAAAAAAGTTTAAAAAAAAAAAACAAAGAAAACATCACATCGTGGATTTTTTTCAAAAACAAACATTTAAAAAAAAGTTTAAAAAAAAACCCCCCCTACCCCCTCCCTCCCCCCCCCCCCCCCCTTTTTCCCTCACGTGGTTTTTGTGGGGTGTTGTTTTACAAATATTATATTTTAAAATTTTTGTGTAACATATACATTGGGTGTGTGTGGGTGTGTGTGTAAATTTTATAAATTATATATTGGGGTGTTGTGTGTAAGCTTACATATGCTATGTGCCCGCGGCCCGCGCGTGTGAAAAAAGTGTTTTGTGTGTGTGTTATTGTGAGATTTTAAGTTTCGCCCGTGCCCTGTGTTTGCGAGCCCCTCTCTCTCCTCCCCTCTCTCTCTTCCTCTCTCTCCCCCCCTCTCTCCTTCTCCTTCCCCTCCCTCTCTCCGGGCCTCTCCCCTCCCCTCTCTCCTCCACAAACCCACCCACCACACCCACACACAACCCAAACCCCACACACAACACACACACACACACGGCGCACACACACATGTCTTAAAAAAAAAAAAGAAATCAGGTAAAAATTTGCGCGGCCCCTTTTAAAACAAAAACACAAATAAGGAGTGCTTCTTTCCTCTTCGCCCCTTTATTCCTCTTTTGGTTTTTCTAGTTATTCCTCTTTAGTTTTGTTTTCCCTTTTTGATTGGTTACTCAAGTCGGGAAACTTGGTTTGGGTTTTATTTTTATCAAACCCTTTTAAGTGCAAAGCTTTGTATTTTGATCATGATGCGAAGAACAATAGGGGTTTTTTTTTTTTTTTTAGTTCCCTACTTTCAAAAGGGAAAAACAAAAATTTTTGAGTTCCCCTTTATCTTTTTTTTTCCCCGGTCACGGGGAAAAGTTTCGGCACTGTGTTGTTTTGTGTGTGTGTTTGTGTGTGTTTTGGGGTGTGTGTGGTGTGTGGGGTGTGTGGGGTGGTGTGTGTGTGTGTGTGTGTGTGGTGTGTGCGTGCGTGCGTGCGTGCGCGCGCTAGATCGATCTAGGGGATGGGAATGAAAAAACACAATGAATTTGCGGGGTTTCTTGACTTTATTTTGAAAAAATAAAAATTTAATCCAGGTAGTGTTCTTCGTTTTTTGAAAAAGGGTAAGATTTTGAAAAAAAAATTTATTTCACCCCCCTTCCCCACACACAACACACACACAACACACAACAAAACACACACCACACACAAAACACACACACAAAACACCCACACACGCGGTGTTCGTGAGTGCACTTTCTTGATTTGGGAGTGCGCGCGTGCAAAACAGACACCACACACACCCCCACACACACCCACAACCCCCAAACACACCACCCACACACACACACACACACACACACCCCTTCTCACACAAAGGGACACACGCGCGCGCGCGCCAACACCACACACACACAACACACACATTTTATATAATATATATATTATATATATTATTATATATATATAATGGGGTGGCTAAAAATTTTTAACCCTCCCTTTTTAATGACTTAGCAAAGTTTAAAAATTTAAAAAAGAAAAAAGAAAAAGGGGGGGGGGGGGGGGGGTGGGGGGTGGGGGGTGGAAGACTAGTCGTGCCAATAAACCGGACTCGGGTTTGGAGTTTCATTATCGCACGCCCAGTCGGCACCGCAAAACCCTTTTTGTTGGTTTGCACGGGCTGCCCGGGCCCAAAAGCCGAACTCGGGTTTTTATTTTTATTATCGCACGACTTTGGCGTGCACCAACCACTTTGTAAAATTTTTTCCCTTTATTTCCCGTAAAGCTTTTTTATACGGAAACCGCATGGAAAATTTTTGAAAAAAAAAGGAAGCATACGGTAAAGTAGGTAAGTTGCTAAACTGGAAATTTGAGATTTTTTTTCAAATAGAAAAAAAAGAGAAGAGTGGGTAAATGAAAAGTCAACAGAGAAAGATGGTTTGGATGGTATTCCCCCAAGGGGGCCTTTTAAAGGGCCTGTACGTTTATAATTTTTTTAAAAGACCTTCCAGATGAAAGGAAATTGTTTTTTAATAAAATTTTTGGGTTGAAAAAAAAATCTATTCAAAATTTAATAACTAAGTAGTTGCAAGAAAATTTTTAAAATTTCCTCCCCAAAAATTTGGGCAGACAAGTGGGGAAACTATATTTCAAAAGTTTTAAAAATTTTTAAAAATTTTTATGTTGGGGAAAAAAAAATCCCGAACATGAAAACAAAAATGAAAATAGGATGGGGGAAATAGGGGTACGAAATGTGAGGAAGAAAAAGGCCGGGTTTTTATTTTAAACTTTGATAAAGATTTTCCCTTTTTTATACCACATTTTAAAAGGTATAAATAAAGCAAAACCCAAAAAATTGGGGTTTAAAAAGAACTTTTAAATTTACCTAAAAAAGAAACGTTTTTAAAGTTAAAAATAAAGCTATGGTTGACCGCATCCTTTAATATGGGAAAAAATTGGGACCCCACACTTGAAAAAACAGTCAATAGCAATCGAAAAAGGTACAGAGAAGAGCTACCAAAAACGGCAAGAATGTACAAACATTTTCTTTTACAGCTAAAATTTAAATTACTTAAAATTTTCACTCTTAAAAAAGGGAGGCCCTATTAAAAGGGGATTTGTTGAAATGTTCAAAAATTTTCAAACCCGCAAACGGCCCAAAAAGTGGGACTTTTTTTTGAGCCCGTTAAAACCCGATTGAAACAAAAAAAATTTGGAAGGCCAAAAAAATTTGTTAAAAAGTTTTTATAAAATTGGGGGGAAACAATTCAGTAAAAAAAAGTTATTGTGACTGGGAAAAAGTTTGCCAAAAGACTTAAAATTTTTCAAAAAAAAAAACGTTTTTAAAATTTTCGGGGTGAAGGGCTTAAATTTAAAATAAAAGTTTTAAAACTTTTTAAGGGAAAAAGAAGGAACAATTTTTTTTTGCATGCATTTTCCCAAAAAAACCCGTCAAAAAAATAAAATAAACCCCGAAAGGGGGCATTAAAGGGGTTAAAGCCTATGAAAAAAATACGTTCCCCAAAACCCCCTACAAATACTTACTACTACTAGGAATTTGGGGGTTTTCCCGGGAATTAAAGAACAAAACGTGGGTTTTGAAAAAACAGCAAACAAGGGGGGCCCCTCAAAAAAAAATTATTTAAAAAACAGTGGAAAGAGAAGCCAAAACTTCCAGGGGAGGGTTTTTTTCTTTCCTTCATCCGTAAAGAAAATCAGCAGTGCGACGAAAAGTTTTTAATTTGCTTAAAAAAATTCAACTTTTACTAAAAAAATTTGTCCCAGGGGGGACAGTTTTTTCCTGAATGTTTGTATTTTTAAATGAAATTTTTTTCATTTCAAATTCCCCAAATTTAATGGAAAAACCCACTTTCGGTTCGCAAGTGAAAAGGGAAATTTAAAATTAAGAAAACGTGAAAATATGAAAGTTTGTAAAATGAAATTGGGGCCCTCTGGGAGAAAAAACCCAACCCAATTTTGGACCGGGAAATCCCACCCCGAATACTTGAAGGCCCCAAAAACCCCTGACACATTTGTGTCACTTTGGGGCCCAAAAGGGACCTTCAGTAGATTTCTAAAAAAGTGCTTGGGTTTCGTTTCAAGGGTGAGTGGAAGGAAGTTTCGGGCCTGGCTGCCTACGCAGCCCGGGGGGGACAAAACCATAGGAAAGGTGAAAAGCAACCGTGGTTAAACCTGCTGGCAGCTCCGGGACTTTATTTTTTTTACCTTTTTTGGGGGGGTTTTCTTTTTTTGTGTAAATAGTGAGTAAGGGAATTTTGGGGGGGGGTGTACTTTGTGGGAAAAAAAAAGTGTGTAATCTCATGTTTAAGAAAAAGGAATTGGGAAAAGGTTTTTTTTTTATTTTTTTTTTTTTTAAAACAGATCCCCCGTTTTTAGTTATAATAATCAGCCTTTTGGATTGTGGGACCCAACGGAAAAGAAGAAGAACCCCCCTTTCCCTTTTTTCAAAGTTTAAAAAACTGCTTGAAGCTAATGGAAAAAAGGCTGGAAATAATTGCAGTGCTCAGGGGTTTAGGCCCCTTAATATGATTGGTAACGTTTTTCCCCCAGGAGGGTGCACACGGCGTTTTTGTACAGGTGTATTTTTTTTCCTGGGACTGTTCATGGGTCACCCTTTGGGTTTACAGGAAGGGTTTTCCCCCCCCTCTACTTAAAAGGGAAAAGGGGCCGGGTTTTAAAAAAAAACACCGTATCAAGTGCCAGTGCGCACCCATCGGGGCCCCTTGGCCCAGTCAATTGTTAAAAACCCGTTCAGACAGGGGCAGTTTCTTTCCACCGGGAGTCACAGAATGGAATTCAACCCCAACCCAAATGTGGGAAAGGGCCAAAACTTTCAAAACCCCAAGTGCAAGGTTTTTTCTGTTTAAAATTTTCCCCAAAAAGGTGAGGTTGGTCAAATCCATGGGAGGAAGGGGAAACCTTTGTTTTCCCAAAATGCCCCACACTAGAAAAAGCTTTCCCGGGTGAAAACTCTCTTCTCCCATCCCCACCAACCAGGGATTTGAACCCTTTTGGGGGTGGGACATTTCGGGGTTTTTTTTAAGTTTCCCATTTTTTGAGCTAACTTTTCCCCCCCCCGTTCCTTCCTTTAATTTTTTTTTTTCCATCATCAGTTTTAAAAAATCAGCCCCGGTCACCTGAAAAGGGGTTGCTTGCCAAAGTTTTCCCTTTTCTGTCTCACACAGATATGCCCACAGTTGGGACCCCTTTTTCCCAAAGGATTTTTAAAAAAAACCTGAAGCCCCGCAAAAAAGAGGGAAAACATTTTAAAGTTGAAATTTGGGGATCTTTAAAACCTCAAAAAGTGTCCAAGGCCTTTTTTTTGAAGGTTTATCCATTAAACCCGTGTAGGAAAAATTTGCAAAGTGGACCCCTACACCCGAAAACCCCAAACGGAAAAAACAGCCGTGGCAAGTGTAACAAAAACCCCTATCCTCCACCCCAGCAAGAAGGGAAAAATTCCCATCAACAGCAGCAATCCCCAAAGATGTAGCCAGTGGGTTTTTGGGGAAAAAAACTTTTCTTTTCCCGCCCCCCCAAACAAGGGTTGAATTTCATCGCTGTTTTCAATTTTTGGGAGCCCAAAAACAAACAGACTTAAAACAGTAAGAAATTTAAATAATTGAAAAAGGGAAAATTTCCCGATTTTCCTTTTAATGTTAAACTTAAATTTTCAGTACAGATAAAAAAACCCAAAAAAATTTGGGGGGTTTTTAAAAAAGGGAAATTGCCAGGGTTTAGCAACTTTTGGGTTGTGGGAAAAGCTTTAAAAAGGCCGCCTACCTAAACCCCCCATAGAGTACAACTTGTTTTAATCGTGTTGTAGGGCTTTTTCTTTCCAGTTTTTCTTAATAAAACCCCCAAAAACGGGGAGAAAAAAATCAACATGTTGATTGTGACCCAAAAGGGCCCAAATGGGGGAAGCTGTCATTGTCTTTCTTTGTTAAACAACTAGAAATATGCCTTTTAAAAATTTAAGAACCTTTTTGGGGTTTTGGGGAAGCTTGTTTGTGGAAAAATAAACACGCCTCCTTCCCCCTTTAGAGTGGAAGAGGAAAAAAAATGAAGATCCTTTAGATTCAAAAATTTATGCCTTTAAAAATTTGAAAAAAGGAAAGGCCGAAAAAAATTTAAACAAGAAATTTCAAATTTTTTAAAGATAAGGAACAATAAAAAACAAACATAAGGGTTTCAAGTTTGTTTAAAGATGAAGACCTTTGATTTTGACATGATGATTTAAAGTTTGTAAAGTCCCTTTTTTGATCCTGGCGTCATCACAGTGACTTTGTTTTCATTTGTTGTTTTATTACATTGTTTATGCCAGGTGGAGAAAGGAAAGGGCACCTTTAAAAAAAAAGGAAAAAGGGGCTGTTGTAGTTTTTTTCAGTTTTTGGCCCCCCCCCCCCCCCCCCCCCCCAACAACACACTTTTCTTCCCCTGCCAAACCCCCCCCCCCATACGGCCCCTGGTACTGGCTTTGAAAAAATTCACTTCTTTGGGGAAAAGGGGGCTTTCTGGGGTTTTGTCGGAATTTGCTGTCAGCTATTGGGGGCCCTAGCCGGCCAACCCCCCAGCATCCAAACTTTTACCTTTTTGGGAACTTTTTTGCACGTTGGGAAAGGGGGACGGTTTTAAAAAATTACTCTTCCCTTTGGGGTTTTTGGGCATGTTGGGGATCGGGGGGGAACGAAATGGTTGACGTTTAGCCCAAAAACGCCCCCAAGGGGAGGGAAAATGGCCCCCATTATATCCCTGTCAGAAATAAAACCCCAAAATTAAAGATTATGTAGGGGGACCCTTTGGGGGGAGGATTTGAAAAAACCCAGACGAGTAACAAACTCTTTCAAAATCCTCCAAAAAATAAGGGCTTCCCCCCATCTAGGCGGGAGGTCGTGAAAGGAAACGGTTCTGGCCGGCCCGCACACTGGCCATTCGTAAATTTTCCCAGGGTTTTCCTTTTAAAAGTAAGGAAACTCCGTTTGGGGCATTTCCCCTGTCATGCCCACTCAAAAATGAAACATGTTCCTTTTTTGAGTGTTGGAAATAGCACGATGTGAACCCCAAACATTTTAAAAGCGGAGTCCATGAAGTCCTTTTCAGGGGGTGTCCCGCCTGAGGATCCTTGATTTTTGGGGAGAGATTAATTTTTCACTGCTTAAGGGTTTTACGGAGAAAGATTTTTAACAAGTTTCTGGTGGTTTGTAGAAAGATGTCATTAAACGAGATTGGGGAAACTTTTTTTTTTTTTTTTTTTTTTTTTTTTAAAAAAGACTGGTGAGTTGTTTTAACGGGTGACAGCCCTGATGTGGCCCTTTTTCGGGTTCCGGGTGGGCTATAAAAACAAAAACCCTTTTCTATCCCTTTCCCCCACCCCACCCCCACCCCGAAACTCCCCTCAGCCCGAACTTTTGAAAATTTTTATAGATACAACGTGGGAAAGATCACTGAAACTTTGAGCTTTTCAGAAAAAAGCAATCCGAATTTTGGTCCGCTTTCAGTTTTTTTTTTTTTGTCCCATTTAAATTTTGTGAAAAGGGGAATTTCCCCCGAGAAATGAGGGTTTAAATGTAAAAATGGTGGCTTTTTTTTTTTTTTTTTCTTTTTTTTAGCTTAATTTAAAGAGTTATTTTAATTTTCTGTTTTTTGGGGGGTTTTTACATTTTTGTTCCCAATTTTAAATTTATTGATGATCCCACAATGTTTCAAAAAAAAACCATTGAAGGGGTTGAACGCAAAGCCCCCCTGGTTTTTCAAAACCTTTGGGGGCCTTCCTTTAGTGACATTTTAGTAAATTAAAAACCCTGGGTGAGCACTTGGGTGTTTTTTTATGGAAAAAAAAAGGGAAGAAACCCCCTTTGAAAAATTTAAGGTTAAGCCCAAATGGTCACTTTAACTTTAAATGGGTTTTAATGGCATCAGTGAGCAAATAATTAAAGAAATTATGGGAATTAAAAAAAGAATTGGCGGGGTGGGAATTGAATGTGAATGGGTTTTTGGAGGGGGGTGTGTTGGGGGTAGAAATTAAACCCTGGGGTTTCTTATTTCTTGTTTTTAAAAGTTCACTTTCATGTTTTATATCATTTCCAGGATGGAAATTTGATAAGTTGTTATTAAATTTTGTTTTGTTGTTTTTCCTTGTTCCCCCCCCCCCCCCCCCCCCCCCCCCCGGGCCTTCCAAACTTTAATGTTATTATTTTTGAAAGGGAAAACCTTTTTTTTAAATTTTACCCAACCCCTTTCCCAAACCCCTTAATTAAATCAAAAGTCTAAAACTTCCCCAAAATCCCCCGTTTTTAAATATTACCCCTCCCCCATTTTTTTTATGTTTTAAAACCCCCCCTTTCACTCATTTCCCCCTTTCCCCCTTAAATTCCCCCTTCCCTTTTAACCCCCAAAACCCCCCCCAAAAACCCCCCCCCCCGGGTTTTTACCCCCCCAAATCCCTCTTCCTCTTTTTCCTTTTCCCTTTCCTGGAATTTTGTTTTGAATAAAAAATCCCCTTTATTTTCAATTTTTGAACATTTAAACTTACTGAATAACTTGGGGAAAAGAATTTTTTTCCTTTTAAGGGGGACCCGATAAAAGAAGGAAAAAAAAACCAGCAAAACACCCCAGACCAAACACCTTGGGGTTAAAGGTTTGTGGGTTTTGGGATTTTAAAGGGGGGGTTTTTTCTTTTATTTTAGGGAAACAAAAATTAAAAGTTGACAAAAAAAACAAAACCCCAAACCAAACAAAAACATTCAAGTTTAAAATTTTGGTTGGGTTGGGTGGTTGTTGGGGGGTTGGGGTTGGGTGTGGTGTGTAGGGGTAATGGAAGGGGGAAAGGGATTTGGGGGAGGAAGAGTGAGGAAAAGAAAAGGGGAAGGGGAAAGCCGATACATGGCTGGGGGAGGGGGAGGGGGAAGGGGGATAGAAGTGTTTCGGGGGCATGGTGTGTGTGACCGGGGGGGGGGGAATTGACAGTGTAAGAAGTGTCAAGTGGTTTGGGTGAAAAGGAAAGGGGGGAAGGCAAGAAAGTGTGTCAATGAGGTGTGGAAAAGGGGGAAAGGGGGGGAGACATTTTAAAATGTAAAATGATGGTGGAATAAAAGGGAAAAAGGGGGTAGACAGTTATGAAGTTTTCAGTGAGGTGTGTGTTTTAGGGAAGGGGGAAAAGGGCCCCGGTTTTAGTGTTTTCAAAGAGGTGGTTGAATGAGGGGGGGGGATAGACATTTTATGGGTGTGTCCCAAAGGGTTGGAAAGGGAAAAAGGGGAAAAGACCTTGTAAGAAAAATTGTTCAAATAGCCCGGTGAGAAAAAGGGAATGGGGGGAATTTTGGACGTGAAGAGTGTTTAATTGGCCGTGTTGTTAGGGAAGGGGGATAGAAAAGATGGGTTGTGTCAAAGCGGTAGTGAAGGGGAAGGGGGGTGACCGGGGAAAGAAAAATGTTTTTCAAAAGAGGGGGGGTAACGGGCAGGGGATTGCCTTTTTTGTCCCAAAGAAAGGGGTGTTTGGGAAAAGGGGGGTAGCCCTTTTATGAGGTGCCCAAGAACCCGGGGTGAAAAAGGGCGTGGGGGAAAGTGGAGGGTTTGGGTTTAGTTTTTTTAAAAGAGGGGGGGAAAAATATAAATGTAAATTTTTTTAGCCCGGCCGCAAGGGGAATTTGGGGTGGGGGGGGGGGGGGGGGGGGGGGGGGGGGGGGGGGGGGGGGGGGCGGGGGGGGGGGGGGGGGGGCCCGTTTTTTTCCCAAATTTGAGCCCGTGGTATAATTTTCCAAAAGGTTATTTTTTTTCCCCAAAATGGGGGCTTTAGCCAGGCCCAGGTGGTGCCCCGTTGCCAACCGATGGGTTTTTTTTCCCCAAAAGCCCATTTCCTACCTTTTTTTGTCCTTTGGTGGCTTTGGCGAAAAGGGAGGTAAAAGGCTGGTGCCCCTGTGTCGAAAACCAATTTTTCCCGTTTTGCCTGGGGTCCCCAAACCAAAAAAATTCCTCCTTTTTTGGGGGGGACTTTTTTAACTATTTGCCCAGTTTTCATGGTTAGAAGGGAAAAAAGGTTTAAAATGGCCAACCATTGTGGTAAAGGGCTGTTGTAAAATCTGAGGGACGATTTGCCCCTTTCGTTGTGCCATCAATTTCCTCTGTTTCCCCAAATCCAGAACCCTGAAAGGGGGCAACTAAGGTGAAGTGAAAAAGGGCAAAACGGTTTAGCCTTTTGGGAAAAAACCCCCAACAGGAAAATTTCCCGTGGGGCGGCCCATTTTATGTTTCAAATCATGAGGGTGATTTTTTGGGGGGAAAGGTTTGTTGGGGTTATTCCAAATGCCTTTTGGGCAAGGATCCAGAAAAAATTTGGCCCAAAAGGAAAAAAGGGGGGCCCCCCAAAGGGGAAAATTTATGAAAAGGGGGCAGGGGAGGCCCTTGCATGGGAAAAGGGGGATTTTCCCCAACAAAACAAGGTTTTTTGGGTTTTGGGGTTTTGGGAGTTTCTTGGGGGAAAAACTATAAAACGGGGTTTATGGGGCCCCCCGTGTATTTGGTTGTAAAAATTTTCCCCTTCCTGGGTTTCAAAAAAATACCCCAAAATTTGAAAATATTGGGGCAAACCCAAAAAAAAAAAGACCCCCGGCCCCAGGGTTTAGGTTGAAATTTGCTCAAAGGTAGTGGCCCCCCTTGGGGATTAAGTATCTATTTACAAACAAAAAATCTTTTACTACCAACAAGGGCCCAACAAATGGGGAAAAAGGGGTTTGCCAAACACGGGTTAAAAAGTGGGTGTTTCTACAATCTAATAAGGGGTGGGGAAATTTTTAAACCCAACCAAAATTTCCAAAATCTTACCCCAATTTGAAAAAAAAATTTAAGGTTTAAAAACCAAACATTAAGGGGGGAATTAAATTTAAAAGTATTGTGCCCAAAAACCAAAGATTTGCAAGGGGTTTAAAAAAATGAACAAACAAAAACCCATTTTCCCAAAATTGGCCAACGGGGATTTTTTTGGAAAAAAAAAGCTCAGGCTTTTGTGGGAAAATTAATGGGTTTTTTAATCCAAAAGGGGAAAAAATTTGGATTGATCCCTCCCTTAACCTGCACATTAATGGGAATGAAAGGGGATGTTTAATAGCAAAAGCATTTTAAATTGCTTTAAAAAAAAATACCTATTTCGTAGCAATTAAATAGGGGTAAAAGGGTTAATTTTCCCTGAAGTTTACCCAAAAAAATAAATAAGGGGAACTTGAGCCTCCAAATTTTGTGGAAAAGCGAAAAGTGTTTAAAATACCCCAAAAAACAGCTTTTTTCCTTTTTTGGGAAAGGAAAATTTCCCCCCCCCCCCCCCCCCCCAAATTAGGGTCTGGAAAACAAAGTTTTTTTTTTTTTTTTTTTTTTTTTTTTTTTTTTTTTTGGGGGGGGGGGGGGGGGGGGGGTTACCAAAAGGTTTTAGGCTTTTACAGAAGGGGGGAACCCGGGCCAAAAACCGGCCCTTTATTCCCCCAAACAAAACCCAACCCGGGGAAAAAAAAAAGTTTTAAAATTCCCCTTGCTGGGCCCAAAAGGTGGGAAAAAACCCCGAAGTTTTTACCGGGGGGCAGGGGAAGCTCCGGGTGCATTCCATGTCATGCGCCACTCACAATGAAACATGTTCTTTTTAGAGTGTTGGGACTAGCACGATGTGAGACACAAACATTTTCAGCGGAGTCCATGAAGATCCTGTTCAGGGATGTCCCGCCTGACGTGATCCTTGAGTTTTTGAGAGAGATTAACATTTTTCATCTGACTTAGATTTTACGGCAGAAAGATTTTTAACAAGTTTCTGGTGCGTTTGTAGACGATGTCATTTAACGAGATGTGTGAAACTTTTTTTTTTTTTTTTTTTTTTAAAAATGACTGGTGAGTTGATTTTAACGTGGTGACAGCCCTGATGTGGCCCTTTGCGGTCGGCTGGGCTATAAGCAACATTATCTTATCTTATCTTACCCCACCCCCACCCCACCACCCCGTATCTCCTCTCAGCAGAACTGTTTGAAATTGTATAGATACAACTGTGTGTATGTTCACTAGAATCTGTTGAGCTTTTCAGTAATACAGTCATCCGATTCTGGTCCTGCTTGACAGTTCATGTCCACATCAAGATCTGTGAAGCTGAGAATGTCCTCCTGAGAACTGATGCTTAAGTGTAATAGATGTGTGCTTTTTTTTTCTTTTTTTTCTTTTTTTTTAGCTTATTAATGAGTTATTTTTAATTTTCTGTTTTTTCTGGGGTTGGTACATTTCTGTGTCACATTGAATTGATTGATGATCTACAATGTACAAGTTAATTCCATTGAAGTGGTTGAACGCAAAGCCCACTGATTAAACCCTTTGTCTTGCCTTGAGTGACATTTTAGTAAATGACAACATAGGGTGTGAGCACTTGCTGTTTTTCTATGAAGAATATGGGATGTAACCATTTGTACTATTTAAGTTTAAGCATATATGGTCACTTTATCTTTAAATGACTTGTAATGGCATCAGTGAGTCAAGTAATGTTAAGAGAATTATGGGAATAATTTGAATGTGTGCGTGTGTGAATGTGAATGTGAATGGGTGTGAATGTGGGTGTGTATGGTAGAATTAAGCCCTGATTGTCTATATTTCTTGTTTTTATAGTTCATCTTTCTGTTTTTATAATCATTTCCAGGATGGATAGTTGATTTGTTGTTATTATTATTGTTGTTGTTGTCATTGTTGAGGCAGTGTGGCCATACATATAATGTTCATTCATTGTTGATGGATCCTCTTCAACTTGACCAACCTGTTCCAGAACCTATTACATGTACTCTGACAGTGCTGAGACTGACTAGGGATAAGTCTTTGTTTTCTGAATGGATTGATCATCCATTCATTTTTCTGCAGTGTATAACTCACTTGTCATCCCTCTGCCACTTCCACATACTCCCTTGCCCCTTGACCTCACCCCTACCCATCCCCCATCCCGGATTGTGTAACCCCCCACTGTCCCTCTCTCTTTGTCCCATCTCTTTCTGAACTTCATTGTAATTTGAACTAACACTCCCCTTTACTCCCTTCCCAAATGTTGCAAATTTAGTCTTCAAGTGACATAACTTCCGAGGTAAAGATGTCTTTCCTTAGGTGACCAGCTAACTGCATGAAGAGTTTGTTGGTAGAATAATGAAAATCTTCAGTCAGTGATTATGCTTGATTAGACATTAGTTAAAGCTTAGCTGAGTTTTGCAGGATTTCACAAGATTTTTTCATGATTTCACAGGGTTACAGATAAAAGTTGCACACACACACACACACACACACACACACACACACACACACACATTCACATTCAAGTTATGTGTGTGTGTGTGTGTGTGTGTGTGTGTGTGTGTGTGTGTGTGTGTGTGTGTGTGTGTGTGTGTGAGGTGTGGAATGGAGGGAAAGGGCATGGAGGAGGAAGAGTGAGGAAAGTGACATTGGGAGAGATGGGGAATATAGCAGATACATGGCTGGAAGGAGCAAGGGAGGAGGAAGGGGATAGACAGTGTATGAGTGTGTCAATGAGTGTGTGTGTATAGGGAAGGGGGATAGACAGTGTATGACAGTGTCAGTGAGTGTGTGTGTATAGGGAAGGGGGATAGACAGTGTATGAGTGTGTCAATGAGCGTGTGTGTATAGGGAAGGGGGATAGACAGTGTATGAGTGTGTCAATGAGTGTGTGTGTATAGGGAAGGGGGATAGACAGTGTATGACAGTGTCAGTGAGTGTGTGTGTATAGGGAAGGGGGATAGACAGTGTATGAGTGTGTCAACGAGTGTGTGTGTATAGAGAAAGAGGATAGACATTGTATGAGTGTGTCAATGAGCGTGTGTGTATAGGGAAGGGGGATAGACAGTGTAAGATAAGATAATGTTGCTTATAGCCCAGCTGACCGCAAAGGGCCACATCAGGGCGGATAGACAGTGTATGAGTGTGTCAGTGAGCATGTGTGTGTATAGGGAAGGGGGATAGACAGTGTATGAGTGTGTCAATGAGCGTGTGTGTATAGGGAAGGGGGATAGACAGTGTATGAGTGTGTCAATGAGTGTGTGTGTATAGGGAAGGGGGATTGACCTTGTATGAGTGTGTCAATGAGCGTGTGTGTATAGGGAAGGGGGAGTAGACAGTGTATGAGTGTGTCAATGAGCGTGTGTGTATAGGGAAGTGGGATAGAGAGTGTATGATTATGTCAATGAGTGTGTGTGTATAGGGAAGGGGGATAGACAGTGATAAGATAAGATAATGTTGCTTATAGCCCAGCCGACCGCAAAGGGCCATATCAGGGCTGTCACGGATAGACAGTGTATGATTATGTCAATGAGTGTGTGTGTATAGGGAAGGGGGATAGACAGTGTATGAGTGTGTCAATGAGCGTGTGTGTAT
>CM031608.1:71669031-71691214 GCA_018398815.1 Conus ventricosus
TCACCTGCCTCTCCACTCCCCATTCCTTATATCTCCATGCCCTCCTCCATCCTCCCAACAGTATTCTCTCCCTTCCCCTCTCACCTGTCCTCTCCACTCCCCATTCCTTATATCTCCATGCCCTCCTCCATCCTCCCCAACAGTATTCTCTCCCTTCCCCTCTCACCTGTCCCTCTCCACTCCCATTCCTTATATTCTCCATGCCCTCCCTCCCATCCTCCCCAACAGTATTCTCTCCCTTCCCCTCTCACCTGTCCTCTCCACTCCCATTCTTATATCTCCATGCCCTCCTCCATCCTCCCCAACAGTATTCTCTCCCTTCCCCTCTCATCCTGTCCTCTCCACTCCCCATTCCTTATATCTCCATGCCTCCTCCATCCTCCCCAACAGTATTCTCTCCCTTCCCCTCTCACCTGTCCTCTCCACTCCCATTCCTTATATCTCCATGCCCTCCTCCATCCTCCCCAACAGTATTCTCTCCCTTCCCCTCACCTGTCCTCTCCATCCCCATTCCTTATATCTCCATGCCCTCCTCCATCCTCCCCAACAGTATTCTCCCCTTCCCCTCTCACCTGTCCTCTCCACTCCCCATTCCTTATATCTCCATGCCCTCCTCCATCCTCCCCAACAGTATTCTTCCCTTCCCCTCTCACCTGTCCTCTCCACTCCCCTTCTTATATCTCCATGCCTCCTCCATCCTCCCCAACAGTATTCTCTCCTTCCCCTCTCACCTGTCCTCTCCACTCCCCATTCTTATATCCCATGCCCTTCCATCCTCCCCAACAGTATTCTCTCCCTCCCTCTCACCTGTCCTCTCCACTCCCATTCCTTATATCTCCTGCCCTCCTCCATCCTCCCCAACAGTATTCTCCCTTCCCCTCTCACCTGTCCTCCCACCCCCCATTCCTTATATCTCCATGCCCTCCTCCATCCTCCCCAACAGTATTCTCTCCCTCCCCTCTCACCTGTCCTCTCACCCCCCATTCCTTATATCTTCCGCACACACCGCTCCATGTAATGCTTTTTTTTTTTTTTTTTTTTGAGGTCAGGTAGATTATGATGTGAGGTGTTTGATGTACTGTCTGTACCTGACCCCATTATCTCCCCTTTCTGTCTGTATGCGACTGTCGTACCTGGCCCTTTATCTCCCTCTCTGTCTGTATGTGACTGTCTGTACCTGACCCTTTATCTCCCCTCTCTGCCTGTATGTGACTGTCTGTACCTGACCCCTTTATTCCCCTCTCTGTCTGTATGTGACTGTCTGTACCTGGCCCCTTTATCTCCCCTCTCTGTCTGTATGTGACTGTCTGTACCTTGCCCCTTTATCTCCCCTCTTTGTCTGTATGTGACTGTCTGTACCTGGCCCTTTATCTCCCTCTCTGTATGTGACTGTCTGTACCTGGCCCCTTTATCCCCCCTCTCTGTCTGTATGTGACTGTACCTGGCCCCTTTATCTCCCTCTCTGTCTGTATGTGACTGTCTGTACCTGGCCCCTTTATCTCCCTCTCTGTCTGTATGTGACTGTCTGTACCTGGCCGCTTTATCTCCCCTTTTCTGTCTGTATGTGACTGTCTGTACCTGACTCTTTTTTATCTCCTCTGTCTGTATGTGACTGTCTGTAGATGATTGCTAGTATTTTTGTTAAGTTGTTTTAATCAAGAAAGGAAAAAAAAAAGAATCCGCTTCACATGTTTTATTTTTGTATATGACTCCAGCCTTCAGATATTTGTTGTTCCTGGGTTGTTGTTTTTTTATCCCTTTCAAACATATTTTTTGTCAACAGATTTGGATAATTCATAACCAGTTATTCTCTAGATATATGTAACATGATATGAGACACAGAAAAATGAAGAACATCAATATTTCAATATGTCCATGAATAATTTTTGGTAAGTGAAGACATTTTTTTTTACTGTGGACTGTGTGCAGGACAGTGATGTTAAGAAGGGTCTTTGGTGTGGTGAGTACTGTCACTGTCAATGACCCTCTGTCTCCCTCCTCCCTGCTCCTGTGTCACCTGTTGCCCATCTCTGTTTCTCTGTTCATTTTTCAGAATCACTCTCCTCTTTCCTGAGCAACGAATCTGGTGCTGACAAATGAATGCGTACTTCAATGTTCTTCAGTGAAAATGCCTCAATGATTTGTGATGAGTTGTCCCACTATATAGATACAAATGTTGGTGATAGTGTGTGTAGTAACAATTCTTATTATTCCCTATCTATATTTTCAATGCATAAAGAAATAAGAAGTGTATATTCATTTTCAGATTTGAATGTTGTGATGGTCATTAGAATTATGTAATTACTTGTATAGTCAGTGCTCTGTGTGTATGCATGTGTGTGCATGTGTGTGGAGGGGGTGGGGTGAGGGGAGGGGGAGGGGAGGGTGTGCAATATTTTTATGTATGTATGCAGTGACTATTTTTCTTAGACAGGGCCTTTCTTTGCTTCACTTGATCTTGTTATGACTTTCGTTCTTTCACAAATCCTCTGCATCATCAGTTCATGTTGTACTGGGGTGTTTTTATGTCTCCTGACAAAGTCTTTATTTGTGCCAGTAATACCCGTTGTATTGAAGTGATTAGCTTCTCCTGACAAGGCTTTTATTTCTGTTAATAGCTCTGCTGGAAATCTTTTCCATAACATTAACAACAAAGCCTTTCTTTGTCATCAGGTCCTGTTGTACTGAGGTGGTTATCTTCTCCTGACAAAGCCCTTATTTGTGCTTATTAACCTTAGTCTACTCATGGTTTTTATAGTCTGTTTACTGACAAAAAAAAAAGAAAGAAAGAAAAGAAGAAAATTAAAGAAATTGCCTGAACCAGAAGTACACATGCACCATTTTCTTTTCATCTTAATTTTCACTTTTTTGCTGTTAGAGCCATAAGAATGTGTATCATCAAAGATAATAGAATCTGAGTTGTTTCAATGTGTCAGCATGTATGTTAGCTCACAAAAGATGGTCCTTCTCTTCATCAATATAAGTCAGATCTGCAAATCTGGGATCATTTGCATCCAACTTTCTCAGTTGTATGTCACCAGGAATCTGATGCGCCTGACAGCAAATTTCAGACTTGGATGCCTGACACAAGTTGAAATACTGGCTGTCAAGTCTATTTCCTGCAGAAATGGCAAACGTTACCATTTCACAGATTCACACTAAAGAGAGCTTCAAAAGAGAAGCAACTCATGTTATAAATCAGCAAGATTTCTTGGTATGTGGAATGAAAGAGAGAGCCTTCTGTCAGCACATACACTGTACGTTGGCACAGCATAGTGATCTGAGCAGACTACACTATCTTTTATGGGTGTGTCACAGGCTAAAGTTTAATCTGTGTTTTAATGAAATGTATGTTTTCTCCTGATAAAACCTATCTTTGTGTCATCACTTCCCGCAGTAATGAAGTGATTTTTTTTCTCCTGATAATTTTTTTTTTGTTTTATTCATTCCTGTTGCAGTGAGTGACTTTTTGTGCCATTCATTCCCCTTTGTAATGATTATTGTCGCCTGTTGAGGCTTTTTTCAGCCATAATTTATTTGTAATGAGGTGTTTATTGTTCACGGACTAAACCTTTCTTTGTTTCACACATTCCTGTGGTGTTTAGGGATTATTCACTTATGAGTGTTTTTCTCATGATCACCAGTTTCTGCTTTAATAAGATCTGCCATTATGTGCAACGTTTGACCCTTGTATACACATTGACGTACACGGATAAACAGATAATCTTCCGGCATGTTGCCATAGTATATACATAGGTATTCAGATGGTTCAGGAGGTCAGCCTGTACCTTTTTTGACCTGGGTATACACATAGCAACTCTTCTGATAGTTCAGGAGGTCAGTCTGTACCTTAGGAAAGTGTCACATACTCAGAATCAAAAACTTAGAAAAGTAGTTACATACACAGAATTAAAAACTTAGAAAAGTAGTTACATACTCAGAATCAAAAACTTCTGTACCTTGATTGATCAGGATATACACACGGAAGGTATACAGTCAGTTCAGGAGATCAGACTATACCCAGGTTTATCTGATTGTACACACAAAAAGTGTTCAGACAGTTCTGGTCATTCTTTTCATAGGTTGACCTGGGTATATTTAAACAGGTGTTCAGTCGGTTCAGGAGGTAAGTATGTACCTAGGTTAACCTGGGTTAACAGGTATTCAGATAATTCAGGAGATTAATCTGTATTTACACTGACCTGAGTATACACCCAGAAGGTATTCAGATAGTTCAGGTCAGTCTATACTTCCGTTGACTTTGGAGATTGAAAAGATCAGCTGTGGCTTTTCCTCTGGGTTTTATTCTCTTTGATCATCAGTGTTATGAACCATGCAAGCAAGCGCACACACAAGCATGTGCACATGTGTGTGTGTGTGTGTGTGTGTGTGTGTGTGTGTGTACATGCGTGTGTACATGCGTGTGTGTGTGTGTGTGTTGGTGTGGTGTGTGTGTGTGTACATGCGCGTGTGTGTGTGTGTGTGTGTGTGTGTGTGTGTGTGTGTGTGTGTGTGTGTGTACATGCGTGTGTGTGTGTGTGTGGTGTGTGTGTGTGTGTGTGTGTGTGTGTGTGTGTGTGTGTGTGTGTGTACATGCGTGTGTGTGTGTGTGTGTGTGTGTGTGTACATGTGTGTGTGTGTACATGTGTGTGTGTGTGTGTGTGTGTGTACATGCGTGTGTGTGTGTGTGTGTGTGTACATTGTGTGTGTGTGTGTGTGTGTGTGTGTGTGTGTGTGTGTGTGTACATGCGTGTGTGTGTGTGTGTGTGTGTGTGTGTACATGCGTGTGTGTGTGTGTGTGTGTGTGTGTGTGTGTGTGTGTGTGTGTGTGTGTGTGTGTGTGTACATGCGTGTGTGTGTGTGTGTGTGTGTGTGTGTGTGTGTGTACATGCGTGTGTGTGTGTGTGTGTTTGTGTGTGTGTGTGTGTGTGTGTGTGTGTGTGTGTGTGTACATGTAGTGTGTATCTGCATGTGGTGTGTGTGTGTGTGTGTGTGTGTGTGTGTGTGTGTGTGATTTGTTACCTTCAGGTGTTGTTGACTCTGACCTTTAGTGTTATGACATCGTGTCTTTGGGTGCGTTTTGTGTGGTGTGTGTGTATGCACATGTGTATGTGTGCATGTGTATATGCATGTGTGTGTGTGTATGTGTGAGATAGAAAAAGAAAGAGGTGTGTGTGTGTGTGTGTGTATGTGTGTGTGTGTTTGTGTGTGTGTGTGTGTGTGTGTGTGTGTGTGTGTGTGTGTGTGTGTGTGTGTGTGTGTGTTAGAGAGAGAGTTAGAGAGAGAGAGAGAGAGATAGAAAGAGGCGTGGTGTGTGTCTGTCTTTCAGTCAGTGCTTTGGGTATGAATTTGGTACTAAAAGCTAGTGTTGAAATGAAATGTGACGTGTTCTGTGGATTGTCTTGTTCATATTCCCCTTGAGTTGTTGGAGCAGTTTGTGAAGTGACTGATGTCATGTTACAGGAATACTCTTAGAAGGACCAGAGTATGCTGCTGTCATCAAGGTTGGAGATCGTGTCAGACGGGGAAGAGACTGGGAGTTTTGGTATGGATCACTGGTATGTTATTAGTGTAACTGATGGAATGAATGAAATGCTTCAGAACAGTGTAAGGCTGGAGTTTCAACATGTGAACAGTTTGCTGACTGTGTTAGTCACCTCAGAGACAGAAGAGACAGCACCTTGCAGCACCTGTGACCCATTCTGCCCAGCCCTGTTCCATCTGACAGCCTTAGTTCTCACCCGATCACAATCATGTAGTATCAGTGAAATTGTGAAGGAAAGTGCAGTGTTCTTCCAGGAATCCAGTTTTGACCTGAGAATGCCTCTGTAGACTGAGCTGCACTGACGTGGCTCATCTTTAAGACAGGGTGTGTTACAATCATGAGCAATATTATATTGCATTGTGTTATGTCTTATTGAATTGGACTTTTCATTTCCTTGACACAACAGATTGGTCTGTGTGAAATTTAGTCTGCCATCCCTGGTAGACAATCTTTATTTATCTATCATCATATACTTCAGCTTGGTGACCACAGTCAATATTTCAACAGATTTGCTGAAGAACAACACTGTCGTTGTCACAGATTCCTTTCTGTGTGCTAACTGCGTGCTGATGACAGGACCTCAGTGTGTCGTTTGATCTGAAAAAGTAGCCCTCAGATTAGGTGTAGTGATGACAGGACCTCAGTGTGTCGTTTGATCTGAAAAAGTAGCCCTCAGATCAGGTGTGGTGAAGAGAGGACCTCAGTGTGTCGTTTGATCTGAAAAAGTAGCCCTCAGATTAGGTGTAGTGAAGAGAGGACCTCAGTGTGTTGTTTGATCTGAAAAAGTAGCCCTCAGATTAGGTGTAGTGAAGAGAGGGACAAAACCACAAAACAAACAAGAAAAATGCTTCCAAAGCTTCCATGAGCCAGAATTAAACAGCAGAGCCAGAATTGAGCAGTAGAGCCAGAATTGTTTCTCATTCAAAGTTAGTGTGTGATGCAATATAGACTGCCTGTCTACAGGCCAGAATTGTTTCCCTTTCCAGGTTAGTGTGTGATGCAATGTAGACTGCCTGTCTACTGGCCAGGGTTGATATTCATGGACAACCTGCTGTTGACCTCCGGTTAGTTTGACCTCCGGTGGGTACGGAACCAGCGGTTAATCAGGACCCACTGGTTAGAACGCACTCCTATTCATGAGCCGCGGTCTGTCGTCGTTAGTTACCCGGCCGTCTATTTTTAGAGTGACAGGGGATTCCCTTCATCTCGCTCTCAGCCCATGCGTATGCGACCTATTTCCTGTATTTCCGGAGTAAACAATGATGTCGAAGACAGAGAGTAAGTCCGTGAAAATGGACAAATCTAAAGAGAGACCATTGGAATGGAGCGGCAGGCCGTATGAAAACGGGCAGTGGGGCAGTGCCCTCGAAACCCACAGACGAGCTGATCGACATGATTGTTGGTGGTGACAGTGACCTGATCCAAGGTATCAGAGGTGAGTCAAACATGATGGGAATACTTGAAAAGCCTGCAGTAAAAGCTGTGTGTATCACTGCATTACATGTGTATGTTACTATGTGTGTGCCACTGTGTGTGAGGGAGAAAGAGTGTGTGTTGTGTGCATGCATGTACAACCATCCAAATGTGTAGATGTGCGTGTGCATTATCATGCATAGCCCAATGTGGAAGTGCATACATCATGTAAGTGGTTTGGTGTTATTCCTGAGCAGTATTGTAAGGCACTTAGCAAGTGTAATGCATGAGTGTGGAAATGTATGTCTGTGGGGGTGGGGGTAGGTGACTGAGTTAATGTGTGTTTAAGTTTCATGCAGCCAGTCATGTGAATGGATTTTTTTTTTTTTTTGCAATTGGTTGTATTGAGAGAGAAGTGTGAGTGTGTGCATGCATGCGTGTGTGTGTGTGTGTGTGTGTGTGTGTGTGTGTGTGTGTGTGTGTGTGTGTGTGTGTGTGTATCTGTAACAGTGTGATGAATTTGTAGGTATGTTCATAAGGATCTGTTCAAGGTAGACTCGGAACAGGATAGCATTTAGAGTTCGCTCATTACTGTACTTTCAGTGATTGTAAAGCAATTTCAAATGTTGGAAAGTACTCTGTTAATTTGAATATTATGATGATTGTCACGACCGGCCCCTGGAGGTCCGCCCTGACAGGATCGGTCTAGAAGGGAGTGAAGGGAGTGACTGACCTCACACGCTCCGCAAGAGATCACACAAGAAAGATTACAATACAACACACTATTTATTCACACCAACATACACATAATCACAAATAAGCATTTCAACACACACAACATACACATAGTCACAAATAAGCATTTCAACACACACAGCATACACATAATCACAAATAAGCATTTCAACACACATTCATTAATTTTGTTCCCTCCCGTTGTTCCCCCACCCTTGCCTCTCCAAAGTTCACTGAGAGCATCATGTCCAAGCGGGTGTCCAAGACGGGCCTGTTTTGAATAGTCTTTCGGTGCCGACACTCTCAGCACACACCCACACCACTTCCACTAGCACGACACAGAGCTAACCACACTCGCTTAGCTGTCACATGGGCTGCATGAAGTCTAAAGACAGCATAGAACCCATCCGTCGGACGAGGCGGTAGTCGTTAAAGGTACCAGACAGGGGTAGGACCATCCAGTGAAGAATGCGTGCTCCTCACACACTGCGGCCTCAAGAACATCAGCCTGGGTGAAGCCAGCCGGAGGAGAAAAAGAAGGGAAAGGAACTGGAAAGGAAAAGGGTACTAGAACCCCGCAGTCAGTATGGTTTGAAATATGCTGCTAAACCCTAACAGCCACTCGCTTGAAGGGCGAGGGGAGGTGTTTGCTGAATACAGTAGTAGCACCAGCTTAACACAGACCTGAGCGTAAAACAGCAAACAAACCAAATGAGGAATGTTCGCTAAAGGTCTTCTCACACGAATAGCAATTTATATCTTCATCCTTCCCTCACTCACGTTCAACGACCACAATACATTTTCCTTTCTTAGGAATTGAACTTGAAGAGTACAGCAACCATTTCTTTACAATTGTCCCCACATTTACAAATAATCGTAATTTACTGGCAGGATTACCCCACATTTATAGTAACACTTCAAAATAACACAATTCTCCAACCACGCATCCAAATGACTAATCGTGCGTACGCACGCTTGCAAACACAAAACACTCGTTCCCCTTGCACACACAAACAGATGGTGGCCGAAGAATACGAGACCGGCGATTGTGACAGGGGCGGACGAGTGAGACCAAGCAAGTCCCAACCCTAAATCACCAGGTTCTCCCCTATCCCCACCGACTACCGCATCACCAGATGCATTGAAAGGAGAGAGAATTTTGGATTTAATTTTGAATGGCCAGGTTAAAGATCGAATTAACCAGAGAAAAGTGGTCTCAAACAATATTTCTTTTATAATTTTGAAACCAAAAAGAAATTGCGCAAAGAGAAGAATTAGCCGGCTAACAAAAAAAACCCCCAAAAACCCCACGAAACACAACTGATGCTTACCAGCTACCGTGGGTGACCCAAGAAAGTGGCGGGTCAAGCGACTCTCTGCCCTCTGTCCAGTTGAGAGAACCAGCCGAGCAGATGCGGAAACACTGACATCCCTCCCCTACAGGCCGACTGCAGGAATGAAAGTACCGACTGTACCTTCGGCGATATGGTCGAGAACCAGAACCGGAGCGGGCGCTCCCAGGGACATCTTCCGCACAAGTGAAGAGAAAGCCTGCCTAACCGTTGGCAGCCAACATGCCACCATACGTCACAGAGTGAGAATATCTCAAGCTAAGGGGAATGCTGCACGTGCGGCAGGTAAAAAGACAGGTGAGAGGCCGATAGAGACAGCCAGGTTAAGAGAAAGGCACCAGCCACCCGTGAACCTGCAGGATAAATTGCACGGACAGTGAAATTAGAGAGAGAGAGAGAGAGAGAGAGAGAGAGAAAGTAAACCTAACCTGAGCTGAACGACATTAAGGTGCAAACACACCACAAGCCATATTAAGGGACTGATACACGACAACAACAACAACAATAAATAAATGAATAATTCTACCACCCAAGATGGACCAATGTCATAGGCCTCGTGACAATGATACTATGATGATGATGATGATACTGAAATAAAATCCTCACACAGTCTCTGAGCTCTTTTCTACCTGACCAACAGAAAATAAGTATGTGTGAAAAATTTGTAGAATATTGTAACTTTCTATAATTGAAAAAATACTTATTGACTCAAGCAACTAAATAGATGTTTGTAGATGATGAATATTATGTACATTTGTTTGACTTGTAATGTATTTGATTATATGAAATACACCTTTTTTCAGGTGGTGGTCATGACACATTCTGACAGCAGCATCTATCAGCCAGCACTTGCAGTGAGCTTGGTAATTTGAATTCTAGATTCCTGATATACCCTACCCCAAGTTTCTTTGTTTGTCTTGTGTGCATGTGTGTGTGTGTGTGTGTGTGTGTGTGTGTGTGTGTGTGTGTGTGTGTGTGTGTGTGTTTGTGCTCTGTGTGTAGTGTGTGTGGAGTGTGTAGTATTGCTGATAGTATTATAAATTAGCCTTTGGGTAATGAGATGTATATTTAATTTCTTTAGTTGTTTTGCATACATTGCATGTAATTATATCTCTCTCAAATGAAAACCAAACTCCAAATGCAGCTTCCTTCTACATGAAGCTCGTTTAACCTGAAGATCACAGTAAGACATGTAATGTTCACATTTAATTGTGATTCACAGAAAATTTCTTTTTAGTAAGTGATCACTGATGTTAGGTACAGCAAAGCACTGAGCAAATTTTACAAAATACTCAACAGTGCATTAAGTTGTCATGTCTTGATAAACTGAACATTTCAAGTGCTGGATCCACGCTTAATGTGTATTGTCTGTGTAAGTTGTTAAACGTGTTTGGTAGTCTGTTTTCAGCTCTGATTATAAATCTTGAGCTTATGTGAATCGATTTTGGGGCACTAGAAAAGTACAAACATTTGTAACTTTAGCTTTCCTGTTGTTTGAGAAAAAGATTGAAACGCTAATTATGTGTCTTCTTTCAGAAAGCTTGCAGAACAAAATACACATAAAGATTCTAGTACAACAATTAGATGATAACACATTATTGTACAACAATCTGATGGCTATTATGACATGTAATTTAGTAACTCCTGTGATGTATTCATTATGAGTGGATACCTTCCCTCTGTGAACATTTTCAAACTGAAATGGTTTTATAGCAAAGAAAATGTTCATGTATTTACAGGACACTGACCACATAGGCAAAATATTTCCTGGGGGTGTTATGTGATCACAGGATTAGAAATTGCCATGAACCTCACTGGCTCCCAATGACAGTGAGGGTTTTCTGACATTGATATCATTCCATAGCTGCCAACTGCTACGAGATCGCCGTAGTTTGCTATGCCAAGAGAATGCTTGCTACGACGCTACTACGATCATTAAATTGCTACGGCGAAACAAAGAAATTCGAAGATACTTTCGTTTTGTTTGGACAGCGCTAAGTAACGTCTCTATCGGTCTGTCGGAGCTGCATTTCCGCTTTCGGTTTTACTGTAGCACGTAGATTTTTTTTTACAATTTGCCCTCTTCCTCTGCTTCATCTCTGTATAATAACATTTATAGATATACTAAGAGTACTGTAGCTTTAATGTGGTCCGTAAAACTGGTTATAGGCCTGATTTCTTTTTAGAACGCACGCAAAATTAAGTTGCTACTGTCAAATTGGAAATGCTACTGTGAAAATTGTGAAATGCTACTGTAAGCCGCATGAGCAGGTTGGCAGCTCTGTCATTCTCTTGCAGCTCAAATGAACAGCCAGCCGACATAATAAGGAATGCGATCTGAATGCAACCATGCCTGTGGACTCAGGCATTCTCATCCTAGAAGGTAAATCACATCAGCAAAATTAAAAAAAAAAAAATTCTGAAAATGAAAAGAAAAGTTTGAAAAGAAAAGTTTGTCTGAACAAAGGAAATTCTGAACACACACACACACACACACACACACACACACACAGACACACAGACATGCGCACACACACACACACACACACACACACACACAACACACACACACACACACACACACACACACACCACCCCAAGACCAAAAACAAAGCCCCAAAAAAGGTGAAAAATTGAAGCCACTGAACACCCAAAAAGATAATGGCAATATTTCAGTTTATTTTAACCTTTCTCAAACCACACTGGCCAACTGACTGAAAAGAAAAAAAGGCATTCTCAGCCTAACATCTAAAACGGATGCACAACATGTCCAAGGTCAAATGAGAACTTTCACCTTGACACTGAAAATATGATTCTGCAGCATGGAGGTCTTTCTCCAAATTGTGTCAAGTATGATCCATGTGACTAAAATAGCATTTGCTATCTAACAGCTAATATTAAGCACTGTGTACTTGTGCAAGTCTTGTTGTCTTTATGCATGTTTTTGTTTGGTTGGTTTTTCAGGATGGTGTTGTCATATATATACATTTTGAAATCAACCTCAGTAATATATTTTATCCAAATAAAATAATATGGTATTTTAATGAAATATTTCATCCTTGACCCACACTACACAGTGAAATTAGCTCCCCTTAAAAATGTGTGTTCAAAATTCCAATATCATCATATATCCAAGATGTTTTTTTTTTCCTCAGGTGTGTTCTAGAGACACTGATGAATGTCGGATTGTAGACTGTTGAGGAAAATCTGGTGTGATCAGAGGGAAAGCCATGTTTATAGTGTGTCACAGTTTAGACCTGAAAGTTGAGTGGTGTCTTTTCCTTTGTGTGTGTGTGTGTGTGTGTGTGTGTGTGTGTGTGTGTGTGTATGTATGTGTGTGTGTGTGTGTGTGTGTGTGTGTGTGTGTGTGTGTGTGTGTGTGTGCCACAAAGAACAACAGAAACTACATTCTGTACATGAGATATTCTTGTAATTGTACTGCTTACTGAATGACTTTGTACATTTTTGAACAGTTGTACTTCATTGCACATTGCCTGACAGTTGTAAACTGTATTCATGATTATTTCACTGGATAGAAAAATAGAAAATTTGAAAATAAGAAGAAAGAGAGAAAGACAAGGAAGAAGAAGCTGATACATTACCAAAATTGTACGAAAACACATTGTGTGTGTCACTGCATTTTTGTTTGTGTGTTGTTGTTTTTTAAAGGTTTATGTCATTTGTAATTAAAATCAGTAAGCATTCACATTTCATTTTCATTTCATATGGCTGTCAGCCAGGCTGACCTCTAAGTGCCATATCAGGGCTATCGTCATGTTATGCTAAGAGCCAAGAGTTGTAACAAAGCTATGCAGCAACTTTCCACAACTTGGATGCATCTGGAAAAAAGTTGTCAGTTATGTGATTGAAGAAGAAATCTTTACACCCAAGATACAACGCAAGATTTTATTGCATGCAGTTTTCCAGTCATATGTGTTACTAATGTTAGTCCCAGCTGAGAGAGAAACAGAAGTCACACTGCTACATTTGTGAGAATAAAAATGCAGCATGGTACCGTTGAAGTCACAAAGGATCATTTTCATATTCATACAACTGCCATGATGATTTCTGTTGCAGAAGCTCCACAAAATGTTCAGGTGTGTCAGGTTTCAAGTTCACGCCGAAAACACGACAGATGAGACCTCCGGTGCAGATGTAGCCTTGATGTGCAGCATGTTGCCCCTGATGTGCGGCATGCTGCCCCTGATGTGCGGCATGTTGCCCTGATGTGCGGCATGTTGCCCCTGATGTGCCACTTGTTGCCCATGATGTGCGGCATGTTGCCCCTGATGTGCGGCATGTTGCCCCTGATGTGCGGCATGTTGCCCCTGATTGTGCCACTTGTTGCCATGATGTGCGGCATGTTGCCCCTTGATGTGCCGCTTGTTTGCCATGATGTGCGGCATGTTGCCCTGATGTGCCACTTGTTGCCCCTGATGTGCGGCATGTTGCCCCTGATGTGCGGCATGTTGCCCTGATGTGTGGCATGTTGCCCCTGATGTGCGGCATGTTGCCTCTGATGTGTGGCATGTTGCCCCTGATGTGCAGCCAGTTACCCAGCACAGCCACACCGAGGGAAGCCAGTGCCCTGAAGATAAAGCTAAAGACTTTAGTCCGAGGAGACCTGCGAAGAGAAGGCGCTATGAAAAACTGTGATTCCCAATTGTGGAATGATTTCCTGCCATAGTGAAATTGAAAAAAATCGCAGTGAAATTGAAAAAAAATGGGTGTTTTGAAAAAATGTAGTGAAATTGAAATAAATCATAGTGACATTAAAGCAAACAAGACATTTTACTGCTGTAGCCAGGTGGCAAGATTATGGTTAACACAAAATCTGGGAACTGAAGACGCAACCACCTCCACAGAAAGTGATTAGTTTTCATTCCCTCCCTTCCTCTCCTCGCCCACAATAACATTGAAGCTGTTTCTACATTACTCTCTTTCTGTTTCTGATATTGACTGAAAAGGTAAAACTTTCTCTGTCTGTATGTGTGATTGTGCTGAGGGGAAGAGTCCACTTACTTGTAGTGGCACATGTATTCATATGTGTGTGGTGTGTTGTGTTGTGTGTGTGTGTGCGTGTGAGTGTGTGTGTGGTGTGAAAATTTGTTCTTGGTTTTGTTTCAATTTTTGTACGGTCAAAACACTGCTATTAATTCAAGACAGTGTTAAATGGTGGGTCCCAAGAGGGTAGCCACTTTGAAAGTCAACAACATGAAATGAAGCTTGTTATATGCCATGAATATTTGCTAGATGTGTTAATAATGTCTCAAAATTTAACAGTTGGTGTTCAAACAATGCTGTTTTGCTCAGGACTGTTTGTTTGTGAGGGTAAGATATACGCCAATTATTGCAGTGAGTAGTGCATGCATGCAAGTGTCTTTTTTTTCCCTTCAGCATTTTTTTTTTAATTTATTTTGCAATGTTGGTGCCAAAATTGTATTTATTGTTGATATATGAAAAAAGGCTGAACACCATTTGTCTAATAAAATTTTCGACTGAGAACTGTTTGTGTGTATTTCATGTGTAAACATTCAACTGGAACATGTTTTTGTGTATTTCATGTGTTTTCACTGGAACATTCTGTCTGTCTTCTGTTGTTTACTCCAAACATTGTTCAGGTTTTTTACATTTGAATACATGACAACATGAACTTATCTATTTTACAGATAACTTCTTGTTTGCACTCTACGTTACATTATTGACCACCTTGTTTCATAAAATAACAACTGCAGAATCCAACATGGACACATACATGATAAATACCGACAATAATACTGATGTGAATTAACTGACAGGGCAGGAATCAAACACTTTAGAACTAGAAGTTAAATGAAACACACTGGCAAACTGATACAGTTCCTTAGAAGTATCTGTTGATCAACTGCAGTGTCTCTGCTTTACCAGCAGCAACATGAGCTCGCACACCAACACACACACACACACACACACACACACACACACACCACACACACACACACTCATACACACACACTCTCTCTCTCTCTCTCTGTGTGACTCAGCACGTTGGCACACAGACATCTGCACATACAGAAATACATCAGACATGGCTTCACCTGCACAGTTGATGGAGTGGACATTCTTGCAATTCACATAGTCGTTCTCGATGTCCTGGGGAGGGCGTGCTATTGGAATGGGCGTGCCATCAACACAAGCGAACACTTGGGAGAAGTTGGCAATGCCAAAGAGTTTTTTTTCCTTTTGCCTGTCTGCTGCTGCCTGACTTGGCCACTGTATCCAAACTGGTACAAGAGACAACAATGCTCTTGTCACTGAATGAAGTACGGGATGCAGTTGACAGGCTGACTTGAAGCAGTTCTCCAATGGCGTCTTGAAATGTGCCAGTTGCATATAAACGAAGCGCTAAGCACACTTGCTGTTCCTGGCAACAGTGCTCCCCTTCGATTCGGGTGTTCAGTTTTCTTCGTTTATTGTGTCTGTGAGACTCAAAATGTGCTCACGACGAAATCTGAACTTAGTGAACAGTGCCCACGTCATCAGACAGTTAATTGGATTATTTCTATCACAAAACACTCATTCCCTTTGCAAAGCACGCCGTCGGAAATTTTGCATGTACATGAACGCCGCCATATTTGACCTCTGGTTAGGCAGTTTAATGGCGAGGGCCCCCTCTGTTAAAATAACCACCGGTCAAGACCACGGTTAGCCGTAACTGATGGCCATGAATGTCGTGGTTGTGGGAGTTAACCTCGGTTAGAGAGTTAACCAGCGGAAGTCGGGTTTTAACTTCCAGTTAAGTCAGTTCATGATACGGCCCCAGGACTGTTTCCAGTCCAGGTTATGTGTGATGCACTAACGGGCTACCTGTCCACTACCCAGGTGCCTGTGTGATGTACTATAGACTATCTATTCACTATCCAGGTTTGCCCCCCTTTGTGCGATCCACTACAGGCTATTTTCCCCATCCAGGTTAGTGTCTGATCCACTATAGTTACCTGTCCACTATCCAGGATTGTTTCCCTTTCTCAGCTAGTGTGCGACCCACTGCAGATATCCTGTCCACTATCCAGGATTGTTTCCCTTTCTCAGCTAGTGTGTGACCCATACAGGGTACCTGTCCACTATCCAGGATTGTTTCCCTTTCTCAGCTAGTGTGTGACCCACTGCAGGATACATGTCCACTATCCAGGGTTGTTTCCCTTTCTCAGCTAGTGTGTGACCCACTGCAGGATACCTGACCCATAACCAGCATTGTCTCCCTTCCAGGTTAATGTGTGACTCGCGTCATGCTGTCTTCCATTGTCCAGGATTATCCCATTTCTAGGTTAGCGAGTGATCCACTGTAGGTAGTCTGTCCAGTACCTAGAGTTGCTGGTTATAAGCTTCATTCTCTCTGTCTGTCCCCTGTTAGGTTATTGTGTGATCTACTTTGGGCTGTCTGCATATTTCCCCAGGATTGTCTCCCTTTAGGGTTTTTGTTGATCCGTATTGACTGTCCATTTTTTAGGTTATCTCCCTTTGTAGGTTTTTGTGTGGTCCACTGCAGACTAACAGCACACTATGCAGGATTATGGTCCATTTCAGGTTGTCTGCCACAGTCCAGTTTGTCTCCCTTCCTGGTGTATTGTTTGGTCCACTGTAGCCTGCCTGTGCACTCCAGAGTTGTCTTCCTTTCCAGGATAGTTTGAGATCCAGTGTAGGCCATGAGTTTGTGTCCTGGTATTTGTTTCATTTTCCACATAGTGGTGTATTTTGGTGCAGGCCACCGAGTTTTGTGTCCTGGTTATTGTTTCATTTTCCAGATTAGTGTGTATTTTGGTGGCAGGCCACGAGTTTGTGTCCTGGTATTGTTTTCATTTTCCAAATTAGTGTGTATTTTGGTACAGGCCACGAGTTGGTGTCCTGGTATTGTTTCATTTTCCAATTAGTGTGTATTTTGGTGCAGGCTGGAAAGTTTTAACCAGCCTCTAGCTTCCTTCATCAACCAGCATCTTCATTGATCTTCTCCACGACAACCGTTGACCCAAAATCTCAGTAGTTATCTCCCTTTGTAACATGTGCATGCGCAAATCCAGTCATGTTAAATTTTCACTTCCTTCAAAACACCGCAAGTCCGTCCAATACATTTTTCTGTAACGTTAACAATCTCCCCCTTTCTTTGAAAGTTTCACAGTTGATCAAACAGTCTGCAATCTGTTGTTCAGTGTTTGTCCTCTGCACAGTTTGAACAAATCCCTTTTCTACTATTTCCTTGATTCCACTGATCTCCAAACGCAGTGTCTTCTCAGTCACAGATTTGTTGGAGTGTATTGCATCATGCAAGGATTGACAGTCAGTGTCGCACACAAGTGATGGATTTTGTTGTCCACTTCATTCTCCATACCATGTTGACAGAAAAACAGCTGTGTCAATTCCGTTAGCCATCCCAGGGTTTCACCAGCCAGGGCACTGCGTACAATACGATGATTTTTTTTTTTTTAATAATCTTTTTTCATTTCCTTCAAAGTTTCAACATAATATTATCATTGTTCAATCCATCATACAGTTATGAAGGGTTTTTTTTTAATGCACAAATATATATATATATATATATATATATATATATATATATATATATATATATACAAAAACAAAAAGAAGGAAAAAAAAAACCCACACTTTCCTATGCATACAAATATGCCAAACAAGCAATAAACAGACATTGAGACAAGCAAGCTGCAGTAGAGAGAAATATAATAATAAATAAATAAATGAATAATACATCAATAAATTGATAAATAAATAAATAGATAAATTAAAATATGTACAAAAACAACAGGAAGATTATCATACTAGAATAATAAGTAAGCAAATGAAAGACAAACCCTACAAGTTACACAAATTAGACTAGCAATGACAAAATCAGACAAGGCAGTTTTTACCAATTTTTTTAGGAGATACAAAAAAATTAAGTGGTATTTAAGATACATTCTGAGTATTTCAAGCTCCTCATTCACGCCACGCACGCACACACACACACACACACACACACACACAACACACACACCACACACACACACAACACACACACACACACACACCATGTGACTTTCATCACCCTTTTTCTTCCATGCCTCTATCAAATGAACATGCACTGTGGCAGTTACTGTAGAGAAGTAGATTTAATGAGATGCGGCCCCTTCTTCATCCAAGAAGAAGGAGGATACCTCCAAATCGATTGACACAGCCTTATATGAAGAAAAAAAAAAAAGTTCACTGCACAAACCTCCCCTGGATGGTTTCTGCCCTTGTGCATACGAAAGCAAAAGTGCACAAGGGCTGAAGCAGAGGAGAAAAATGTGACGTGAAGATAAACTTTGCAGGTTGGGGCCTCTTCCTCAACCAAGAGAAGAAGCAAACCTGCACACAGAGAGAGAGAGAGAGAGAGAGAGAGAGAGTCTGCTATTGCTTGAAGTAACCATTCACATATGTATCGATATAGGGGAATGCAAAAATTTCAAAATAAACCTGGTATCCCCACCATTGTTCACAGAATTGAGAATATGTACTCTCTAATGAATGCATAAATTTTAGGTCAGAATATCTGTTTTTCATAAACACAAAGGAAACCTTGCACACTGGGTGCATCATTTGCCATGCATGATTTAAATATATAGAATTTTGCCGTTAATAAATGTAATTAAGCCCAAAATCTGTTTTAACACCATCTTTATATCCAAAACAAATCAGTTCTTCTGACAGAATTCATTTTTCACAGTGTTCACATGTTGTGGACAGAACATGCATTAGATCAAGCCAGAGTTCTGTACACTTGTACATTTCCATAACCGATGTTGGATGGTTTGAATTTCTTCCTGGCAAAAATTACAAATTGGGTTTTCAACAAACTTGCAGTCGTTATAAATATCTTTTGGTTGGCAAAAGACAATGTAGTAAATGCAGCTGAAACCATTTCAGTTTTGTGTCATGAAAAAAGTTTACAATGTATAAAAATCTTGAAAAACCATTTCTAATGTTCAAAACTAAGATTCCATTCATAGAACCGCTGCAGGCAACACTTCAGATTTCAAAAGTAGTCCCTGTATGCTCTTGCTTCCTTTTACAGCTTAAGATAAGATAATGTTGCTTATAGCCAGCCGACTGCAAAGGGCCACGTCAGGGCTGTCACCACGTTAAAATCAACTCGCAAGTCATTCATTCACAATTCCTTAAAATACATTAAAAAAAAAAACCATCCTTTTACAGCTTTCCAAATTTTTGTTTCTATGACCTGATATCTATCTACCAACTGAATATTACATTTCCGTTGATGCTTGGTGATAGTGTTAATAATACCAGTATATAAACGAAAATTCTGTTAATGTTTGGATGAAGATCTTAAAATTCACGAAAGGTATAGAATCTGTTATCAGTAACACTGTATTTCCTCTTCTTCTTCTGCGTACGCAGGCTGATACTCCTGTGGACACTCCCTATATGGACAGGCAAGGATTAATCCCATCTGTCCAACAAAGGGAGTGGAGTTTTGTGTGTATGACTGTTTTCATCCGCCATTAAGGCAGCCATACTCCATATTCGGGGAAAGTAACACTGTATAACTGGTGAATAAACAAGATGTTCTCATCAACCCATTCCTGTACAAAAACACATGTCTGCCTCATATTGTGTGTTTGTTGTAGTGAATACATTCAGCCAGGACCGTCGCAGGGTTCAGGGGAAGGCATTTTGCATACAAACACTTGAAATGTTTTAGTACATCTGTCCAAAATAGGTTATTACATGACCTCAAATAAACATGCACATATTCCTCGCCTAGTTTTGGCAGGTTCACAAAGTTGGGAAATAATGCATGTATAAATCTTTGCAAGCTTCCTTCAAAATTAAGTCTTTTTAACCATGACAATTTCAATGAACCAATATAAGCATGCAGATCAATCATTTGTAACCCACCCTCAGTGTATGGTTTACACACAATGCTTCTTTTTTATCTTTGTGGGCTTATCACTCCTTAAAAAAGAATACAACACAACTTGTAGTCAAGTGACAAAATTAGTGATGGATCTGGCAAGTTTGATAATAAGTATGTTAGTTTTGATACAACAAGAGTTTTCATAACTGTTATCTTACCTAGAGGAGAGAGATATCTCTGCTCCACCTCCCTAATAGTCTTTTAAGAATGTAAATTTTATTCCAGGGACAAATCACTAAAGCATTTGATACAAACAAAGGTGTGGCTGTCAGGTTGTAGACACAGTGTATTCAGGAGATGAGGGTGCTGCCTTTGCATGGTGTTCCCCATCATCCTGCATTTTTCAGGCGGCTCTTTGTTGCCATGCAACCACATGTGTTATAACTGATGACTCCTTGCACTGACAGTCTGGATGTTTCTGTGTTTGTCTTTCAGGATGGATCACCTCCAGGTGTAGGGACTGTCACTCAAGTTCCAAACGACCTGAAAACTGGACTTGTAGGTGTGAAGTGGGACTGTCAACAACATGCATATGGTTTTCACATGGGAGTAGACAACTACTATGCTCTGAGGTTTGTCAGCAGAGATTAGAAAGGACTGGCTGGTGATGAGGAATCCAGTCAAGGAATGGGAAAGAGGCCACGTCTGTTTGTGAAGGAAACAGGACTTGGAACAGTTTGAAGGTTCCTCTTCACATCAGAAATACACTGTTGTGCCATTTGGTTGATCTCCTTTCTGTGTATATATTATAATGCTATAATGTTACAGTAGTTTTAGATCTGTGCGTATGATACTTATGCTGCTCATATGCACACATGTATTGCTACACATACATCAAGACCAAAAATCGTACACACTTACACTCACACACAAACACATGCAAGGACACGTGTTCATAAACATACATATGCCACACTTAAAGACACATACACAAATTAACCGCATTCTTTGTGTACACATGCATGCACGCATAAGCATGTGAAAATTCACACACACACACATGCACGCATGCGCTCACACACCGCATGCACACACACACACACACACACACACACACACACACACATACACACACACACACACACACACACACACACACCACATACACACACACACACACACACACACATACACACATAACACAACACACACACACACATACACACACTGCACATGCTCAGACATGCTTCAGATTTACTTATGATTTTATTTCAAAATTGTGCGAGTGTATTGAGACCTTAATAAGTCTTCAACAGCAGTATTTTAATGAAGTACTGTGTATGCATTGTCCTTTACCTGACCCACAGAGGTTGTTCAGTTAGTAGCAGGTTCATGCATGTGTTACCTGTACCTATAGACCATTGACTCACTAGCAGACCTGTCCATGTGATGTCAGCACCTACAGGGGTCGTTGAGGCACTAACAGGTCTTTACACAGTGTTATTTGTACCTGCAGAGGTTGTTCTGTTATTGACAGGTCAGTTTAGTGTTACCTGTACTGATGAAGGTCGTTCAGTCACTAGCAGGTCTGTCTATGTGATATCTGTACTCAAGAGGTTGTTCAGTCACAAAACATGTCTGTCTGTGTGTTAACTGTACCTACAGAGATTGTCAAGATGCTAACAGGTCAGTCCACATGTTATCTGTACCTACTGAGGTTCACACACTAGCAGATCTGTCTGTGTCTTATAATCTGTACCTACAGAGGTCGTTCAGTCACTGCAGATCTGTCTGTGTCTTATAATCTGTACCTACAGAGGTCGTTCAGTCACTGCAGATCTGTCTGTGTCTTATAATCTGTACCTACAGAGGTCGTTCAGTCACTGCAGATCTGTCTGTGTCTTATAATCTGTACCTACAGAGGTTGTTCAGTCACTAGCAGGTCTGTCTGGTCTTATAATCTGTACCTACAGAGGTTGTTCAGTCACTAGCAGGTCTGTCCATGTGTTACCTGTATCTACAAAGGTCATTCAGTCACTAGCAGGTCTGTTTGTGTGTTACCTGTCTGTACAGAGGTCATTCAGTCAATAGCAGGTCTGTTTGTGTGTTACCTGTCTGTACAGAGGTCATTCAGTCAATAGTAGGTCTGTCCATGTGTTGACCAGGGAGAGGGGAAAATCCATTGGACACTTTACCTGTCAGACACTGCTGGGAATCAAACCCCTGACATCAGGATTAAGATCCTGT
>CM031608.1:71691314-71711314 GCA_018398815.1 Conus ventricosus
CTGTATCTCTTTTATTTGTCAGTGTCTCCATTACGATGTGGAGAGGCTGATTGACCGGCAGGTCGGTAGTTCAACGTAGTTTACTGTACACTGTGAAACTCAACTTCAACTGTGTTTGTGGGCGGCTCTGCTTGCCCTGTGGGACTGTGGCTTGAGAATTATCCTTTATGATGTTGGTAGTTTGACATGAGTTTGCTGTAAATAAATTGTGGGTTGGTGCCATAGACGTGGCTTTGGGCTCTGTGCAGCCAAGTATGTAGACTGTGTCTGTACTGACGGTGTGAACGAGGATTGTGCAAGTAAAAAAAAATCACCTGATGTGACAATTTTTATGAGAGCGATGATTGAAGTTCCTTCTGCTATTATTATAACTTTGTTGATGTGAAATATTGATCTGCACGCTAATGTGATGGCATGTATTGATTTTATGATGAATTATAATCAGATATATTGATATGTCTTTATGTTTGATGGCTCAGGCAGCATATAAATGAAAGAACTTAACTTGTGTGCTGCCTGGCTATCCATGTTCATATGGTGTGGCTGTGTGTAGGGAATAATTGTTACATGCATCCAGACATTTGAAAGTGAGGGTCAGACAGTAACACACACAGCACCACACCATCTGCAACATTGTCTTATTGTATACTCAGAGGCATAAAAAACGCGAAAACAAACTGTATAGAAATTTTGATGTAATTTGGCTACCGATTCCTTTGAACTGGTAATAGAAAGTGAGAAAAAGCAATCGAACACCGCAAAAGTGTCCTTTCAAAGTTCATTCTGGTAGAAAAAAAGGGTCACATGAACTTGACCTTGACCCTGTGTTAACAGCAGAATGTCAGTATCTGGTGTGACCACCTCGAGCATTGATCACAGCTGTGCACCTGCGGTACATCGAGCGCACCAGAGTGTTGGTCTGCCTCTGGGGGACTTGCCACCACACCTGGCCCACAGCAACAGCAAGCTGAGCTGCTGTCTGGGTCTGGGGTTGAGCTGGTTCAACTGCCTCTGAAGGGCATCCCAGAAATGCCTATTGGGTTAAGGTCGGGAGAACGGGCTGGGTGAGGCAGCAGATTGATGTTGTCTGCCTCAGGAAGTTCTGCGTAGCACGGGCATGTGCTGCCTTGCGTTGTCCTGCTGAAACAGGTTCTGTGGATGCCGCTGGAAATGCGCAGGATGTGGGGCCTCAGGACTTGGTCGATGTAATGAACAGCAGTGACCCCGTTACCACGTCCTGGACCCACATTCTGGAAGATGACTGCCCAATACGGCGATTTATGCCAATAGCCCCCCAGATCATGATGCTTTCACCACCCCATGGGTCCCTTTCGGTGATGTTGGCATCCGTGAAGCGTTCCCCCGCTCTTCTCCAATCCGGATGCGGCCATCGCCTGGGTCGACGCAGAACCGGCTTTCATCACTGAAGAGGACTCGGCCCCAGTCCCGATGGCGCCAATGCACTGGATCGTGCCCACTGCAGACGGTTCTGGCGATGCTGGAGTGTCAGGATAGGTCGCCGGGCTGAACGCCTGCATGGAGACCAACTGTGTTCAGTCGCGACGCACGGTCCTGTTGCTGATTGGCCTGCCATGGTTGCCGACGGTGTTCCTGGCTGTGTTGGCAGCAGTTTGGTAAGGCTCCCGTCGATGCTGACGAAGAAGATGGCGGTCTTGGGCTGCTGTGGTGACCCTCGTCGGGCCGCTCCTCGGTCTGTCATCAGTGGTGTTTCTTGCTTGAAAGCGGTCCAGAAGGCGATAGACGGTGGAAATGTGGACTCCGAATGCGATAGCGACCTGCCTCATTGGAACCCCGGCCTGCAGTTGCCCCATTGCTATGCAACGATCTTGACGAGAAAGTCTCGGCATTATGTTGGCGCCTCTGGAAGGGATGATTTGAACTTTTTGGGGTTTGGAAATTTATAGCCCCACAATGGGGCCACATTGAGTTGCAATTCACATTGATGCACGTGGCGTAGGTAGTCCACATGGCAAATGGACTCCTCGTGCCAAAAACGCTGACCCGGCAACATTCACCCACTGTTACGAGGTTACAACCGGCCAAGACACCACGTACTGCTAAAAGTTGCACGTGCCAACGACATTGCTTACGTCCTGTTCACAATGTGAACAATCGTGCACTGTCTCTATTTTTCGCGTTTTTATGCCTCTGAGTATATTAAGTATATGTGTTATGCACAATGATACCACTCTATCAAATACACACTACCAAATATATATATTTTTTTTAAGCATCCCTTTTTGGGGAGAGAGTGGAGAGAAGCCATTGTTTTCTGCTTCTTTTTTTCCTGTCTGAATTTTCTCTTAGTTAAACTGGTCACAATGACGTGCCTTTGAGGAAGTGTCAGTATTTGAGTCAGTATCAGGCATAACTCTGATCTGTGAGAAGATGTTCTGTGACTAGGGGGGATTTTTTTCTTTTGTTTCCTAATCTTGAAATGTTTCTCACCTGCTGCCAGGATGTTTTAACCTGCATTCCCCATGGGATGGCGGGGGGCTCTTTCATCACAGATAGCTCCCCCACCTTCTGGAAGTTCTGTGCTCATATCTTCCTCTTTTCTGTCACTCTCTGTGACTGTGCCTTGTTTGAAAAATTCATGTTTGTCTTTTGTTGCTGTCATCAACTGTTTTTTTCTGCCTTGTGCACCATTCTCCTGTCTTTGTTCGGGAAACCTTTTTTTTTTACAAAATTATGACATGCCAGTTTGTTTGTTTTTTGTTGTGATCGGGAAAATAGGTAGTGGACAACTGATATACAATACTGAAAGAGGACACAAGTGTCCATTCTGCTTTTGCATGTTTGCCCCATATGGATTTTCCTGTGCATTTTTTTGAAGCCCATTGGAATTTTTTTCATTAAGTTTTTAAAATTTACAAAAAAAAAAAAAATGGTGTGAATGCTTGATGCTGTCCAGCACAGCCTAATTGAAATTGACATAAGAAATTTTTATTAGGTACACTGTCATTAACTGCTTTTTTGTTTTTTTTTTTTTTTCATGAAATTTGTGTGTGTGTGTGTGTGTGTGTGTGTGTGGGGTGTGTGGTTGTGTGTGTGTGTGTGTGGTGTGAGTTATCTGTTTGTTTTTATAGTGTGACTGTCTTTTCCCTGCATGAATTTAACAGACCTAGAAGGCTTTTTGTGGTGGCTGGGCTTTAGCATAAATCATGAAACTTGAAAAACTGCTAACCTGAAAGATCTTCACAGAGCGAACAGCTGGTGCTTTTTGGGTGCTTGTAGCCGACTTCTTATGGAAGCGCTTTTAGGGGTAGAGGGTCTACAGGAATTTCTCCTTGTCTCTTTCCTCACTGTGTGGGTCCACAACCAACTAGAATCTTCATGTCATTCCAGTGTGTGTGTATGTGTGTTGTGTGTGGGATTTTAGTTGTTTGTTTTGTGTGTTTTAAAGAAGACCTTTAAAGCATCTGAATAAAATACTTTACTTTCGACTTGAGTTTGTGTGTGTGTGTGTGTGTGTTGTGTGTGGTGTGTGTGTGTGTGTGAGAAAATCAAAATATTTTTTTCACCAAACAGTTTTGTGTGTGTGTGGTTTGGGGGGTGGCACTGAGGACAAGAGTGGGCGTGCATGATCGTACCGACACAGTTCTCACATTGAAATGGCACGGGTCAGCATTGGATGCCAGATATAACAAAGCAAAATAGTATGGTCCCAGCAAATAGCCTTCTTTACAAGATAAAAAATATGTTTGGATGTAACAAAGTTGAGATGTAAAAAGATCCCTTTATAACGAGATGATTTGGGGTCCCCAGCGTGTATGTGTTTTGAGTGTATGTGTTTGTGTGTGTGTGTGTGTGTGTGTGTGGGGTGTGAGAGAGAGAGAGAAAGAGAGAGGAGAGAGAGAATCATGTCATGCCAGACAAAAAGGTTAATCCAGATAGAAATTTGTTATTACTGGCACGTTGGTTGTAAACGAAAGCCGGTATAATGAAGAAATTTTGAATGTCCCGGGTGATTAGTTATAAGCGGTTTTGACTCTATAATTCATTTCCATGCGACATGGAGCATACTTCATTTATCTTGTGACATGAACAGCATATTTCATTCTCATGTAATGTCATATAGCAGATTTAATTTCCCCTTGGGGCTATATGGAGCTTAATTCATTTGCTCTGTGACAACATGTAGCACACTTTATTTTCTTCTGTGACAACATTAGCACACTTCATTTCTTTTTGTGACAACATATAAACATACTTCATTTTCTGTGACAACATGTAGTATACTTCCCTTTCTCTGTGACAACATGTAGCAAACTTCATTTCTCCCTGTGACAACATGTAGCATACTTCATTTCTCCCCGTGACATCATGTAGCATACTTCATTTGTTCTGTACAACATGTAGCATACTTCATTTCTCCTGGGACAACATGTAGCATACTTCATTTCTCCTGGGACACATGTAGCATACTTCATTTCTTCTGTGACAACATTAGCATACTTCATTTCTCCTGGGACAACATGTAGCATACTTCATTCTTCTGTGACAACATGTAGCACACTTCATTTCTTCTGTGACAACATGTAGCATACTTCATTTCTTCTGTGACAACATGTAGCATACTCATTTCTTCTGTGACAACATTAGCATACTTCATTTCTCTGACAACATGTAGCACACTTCATTTCTTCTGTGACAACATGTAGCATACTTCATTTCTTCTGTGACAACATGTAGCCTGTGCGACATAGGAACGCAACATCTCCCTGTCTGTTCACATTTCCATACCATGAGCTAACACAACATCTCCCTGTCTGTTCACATTTCCATACCATGAGCTAACACAACATCTCCCTGTCTGTTCACATTTTCCCTACCATGACTAACACAACATCTCCCTGCTGTTCACAAATTTCCATACCATGAGCTAACACCAACATCTCCCTGTCTGTTCACCCTTTCCCCTACCATGAGCTAACACAACACACAGCAAAGCATCCCTACCTCTCTTCAAATTTTCCCATACCCCCAGCTGTCACAGACACACAGCTACACCCCCCTGCCTCTCTTCACATTCCCATGATCCACGCTGACACAGACAACGTCTCCCCTGCCTTCCTTCAGATTCTTCCTGTGAACGGAGTGAGGGAATAGCAGGGGGTGTTGCAGGGGTGTTGCTGGTGGTGTTGCAGGTGTGTTGCTGCTCATTCCACTCCGTCCAACAATTCTCTTCTGCTGTAGTCTCACACTTTACTTGGAACACGTCATAAAAGAGACACAAGCATTGATCATTAGGACTAAGCGCACACCTTAGCAGCTTAGCAGCACTTTCTCCACGGAACCAGCTCCGTGGTTCTCTTTGTCAGAAAGTTTTGTGTATATTTCAGGACTGTTTCCCAGATACCATAGTGGGTGTATTTTGTCGAGAGTTTTGTACAGGGAAATGTGCTGAATGCCTTGCCGAGGTAAAACAAACACGTCAGCGGGAATCCTTGTTATTAGCTTGAGAAGAGGGGAGTCCTGGGCCCTTTCTTTCCCCCCTTCGCTCTTCCCCCCCCCCACCCCCAGCTCTCCCCCCTCCCCCCCAAAGACTTTCAGCCGGGAAAGGGGAAAGAAAAATTTATGTCAAACCTGCACCACAGCCATCCCCTCTTCCACCCCTGTTGGGATACACCAAGGCCAAAGACATACACACATTATTGCACGATATTCGGGGAGAGAGAGAGCGAGAGAGCCTGACAGAGAAAGAGACTGACTGATATTTTCCCTTCGAAGGGTAACAGATAAGCAAATATCGGGCCCTTCCCCGTTAAGACTGACTGGGAGGTAAGCAATGTTCCAATATACGTATCTTCAAATCTACATAAAAAAAGTGGGTGAGTTGTTTTTTTTCCCTCAACATTGGCGCATAGATGAACTTCAAGGAAAAAAAAAAAAGTATTGAAACAACCCAAAAATATATGAATTAATTACGAAAAGTAAAAAGAAAGAAAGAAAAAGGAAACACTCTCTCTCTCCCTCTCTCTCCTCTCTCTCACACACACACCCACACACACACACACACACACACACACACACACACATACGCGTGCGCCACATTGCCAATCCTCCAAGCAGAGAGAGAGCGGATTTCAGCATGCGACTGTACATCAACTGTGCAGGGGAAAGGTTGGTGTTGTCCAGCCCCCGATTCTTCATGTAGGTGAACAGTCAACTGTGCCAGGGGGAAAAGGGTTGGGGTGAGTCCAGCCCTGAGTTTCTTCATGTGAGGTCAACACTGGACACACAATGCCCTCACCATGGAGCTGACCACACGCCGGACAGTCGTGACATGGAACAAAACTGACAGGGAGAGGAGGAGAGGGAAGAGGAGGAGGGGGATGAGAAGAGTGTGTGTGTGTGTGAGAGAGAGAGAGAAAAGAGAGAGAGAGAGAGAGAGAGAGTTTTAGATTGAGCTGCTTCATTCTGCTTTCGTATGGCAAGTGAGTTTTGATCAGAAGCATTGTTTTGATGGACCCAGTGGAGAGCAATACCCGGTCCCATGCCACTTTTTCCCGTCTTCCTGATGATGATGACGGTTTCCCATTCGGAAGGTCTTCTGTGCGTTTTCAGCCAGCCAGTCCATCTAGCCAACCCCGCTTCCATGCTCTTCATTCACAGCTGTTCCAGACCCTGATCTGTGGTCTCCTGCCCGTTGCTGGAGCTTCTGGTGGCGTGGTGGTTCCTCCGCAGCGGTAACAGCATGTGTGATCTACTAAAGCTTTTGGTTGTGCCTCAGTCTGCACCCCCCTTGAGTTTTTTTACACTGCTTTGTATGAACTTCGATATGTTCCCCTGTGTGTTTACCATGACAGACTGGACATGTAGGGTCACGTCATTCACCATTCACCAGGTTTGAACTCGGGGGGAAGACATCATAGACAGATCTGAGGGTGAAGCTGACTGTCAGAGGTGTCTGTGCCATGTGTCATTCCACCTGACACTTATCTGGAGTGCGTTTCCCACGTCTTCCATTGCCCTCGTTGACCTTGCTGGACTGCCTTATGGATTCTCCAGCCTTCCTCTTCTTTCTTCACCTCCTCCGTTGCTATGTTTCTCTTGCTCTCCCTGTTGTCTTTGACCATCACTTCATTGCTGTCGACGTAAGCCCCTGTCTGTTGGTCTGTGTGATCTGTTGTTTCCGTGATCTTGATGTTTTCCTTTGCCACGTCCACTGCCTCCCCAACATTCCATTTTCTGCCAGTCTTGGGCGGGACTGATCTCATAACTTTTTGTCTTCGGAGTTCTCAAGCATGGTTGATAACCTTGCTGTATCCACTTTGTACTCCTCGAGAACGGATTTTAGCGGAAGCTTCAGCTGTGCTTGGCTGCAGTAAAGTAGGCCTACGTCGTTGACACCACGTGGGGCACAAAGTCGTTTCCTGGTGTATTTGTTGGGTTCGGCCTCCATTGATTCCACTGTGCTTGTGCTGATATCATGCATCACGAGAGGCCTGAGAAGATTCAGAATCAGCATGAACTGCAGACACCGACCTCATATTTATTAGGAAGCCCACACTGCTCTGTTATCTGTTAGCTTTCTTCTACCATTTGCTTGGCTTTCTTTCCTGTCTTTGCGTCTTCAAGAAGCCGTCACACCACCTCCCAAGGTTGTGTAACTGTTTTAACCATTTTACCTTTCCGCAGGCAGAGACTTTGTGATTTCTTTGACTGGAAATTAATCCTATATGAAGCAACTAACTTGCCTTACTGCTTCAGTATTTTGTGTGTCTCATCTTCCTTGGAGGGAAGCAGTGTTGTGTCAGCCATGGAGGCATTTAGAGGGCGCATGAAGGATCCATTCCCGAGTCGGTGTACCTGACAGCTCATGGCAGCTTTCAAGATGTCTCCAAACTCGAACAGTTGTTTGGAGATGTCGCACAAGCCATTGCTACACGCCAGTTTCCAGATTTATCCAATCTTTTGTGAATTCTTTTGTGAAGCAGCTTGTTTGTCAGGACGCACAATACATACAACACTTTGTATGTCAGGATAGACGAAGGAGAAATATCCCACAAGCAGGCCCACCACAGGAAACACGTCTTAACAGTGGGGAGAGCTCTGGCAGAAAGTGGCGCCAGTTTATTGCCTCACAATGGCGTTTCCCGGATCTCTGGATTGAGTCATGCATAGCAATATTCATAGTGGGTAAAACCATTGGCACACACACACAGTCCTCTTCACGTTGGTATCCAACTCATCTTCCCCTTCTAAAAATAAATACAATTAACTAAATACTAACATTTATCCATTAAACTTAGTGCATTATCTTAGATCCTTTTTCAAATGAGAAAAAATCTAATTATTTACTGGGGGGAATAATTACATTAAAAGTTCCAATTTGTCAGCTAGCACAGTTCTTTCATATTTTCAATAACACCATGATGTTTGTACAGTTCCTTCTTCCATGTTCATCATTCAATACGCGTTTTTCACTTGTAAACAAATAAAAGTCATAATTAGTTCTGTAACGCATATTGTGTCTTCAGTGTTTTTTGTAAGAGTATTTCATTCTTTGTTTTCGTAAGGAGACGTTTTAAACACAATTGATTGTCACTTTTGAATTATGGCTTCCCATGTAGTTGCATAGATTAATAGTTACAGATAGAACACAAAATTACAACACGCAAATGCAAGCATATAATTTCAATCACATAGCCCTAAGAGTTGCAATCATGAAGGTTCGGAACAACACAATGTTAACTTTGCCATAATAAAAGAATTCAAGCACACAGGCTGTCATCCGAAATCCTTATCAAGCACAATTATGCAGATGTCTTTTGAATGACAGATACACACAGATAATTATAATAAAAGACTAGGATTCACAGTTAACTTTCACAGTTCTAATGAACTACACACAATATGCCATTATAAAGAACTTTTGGTGAATTTTCAAAAGATGCCGTCATAAACATCAGTTTCAGGCCTCGATTAAAAAAAAACACACTATAGACTGAAATGATGGCATTTCACTGTAATCATAGGGAATACAACAGTATGCCTGCCAGCACGGCCACCAGGCACACGAAAACACATCTACGTTATACACAGTGATTACAAGAACTAAACCTTTCCTAATTTTTGTATCATGACTGAATATTGCAGTATTCCCTGCAACTCGGGCATCAGCAACTGTGAAATCACACAGCTATCACTGGAATCTTGCCGGCTTCTGATCACGACCAGAACGCGTGCATAAGGGTGTGGCTGGTGATTGGTGTTGTGGCCACAAGGACTGCTTACGCCTGCCCGCAGGTGATGGCGGGCTATCGCGAGCTTCTGCACCGGTGATGATCGGTTCGGCAAAGCGGCCACGGGGTCGGCGGCTGCTGTGTCGGTTTCTGGCTGCTTATCTCGTAGTGGACCCTCGTGTTGCCCCCGAGATGAATGGGAGTAAGGGACGACGTAAATCGTCCGGTCTGCATGCTTCAGGTGCAGTCGCTGCAGATGACGTCGGTTGCACCGTAGCTGGCCTTCAGGTTCTTGAAACAGTTATGACCGCGGGCACATTCTTCACGACTTCGCCCGCAGCTTCCCAGGCTTTGTCGTGCCCTCCTTCTTGAGGAAAGGTCGCCAGGCTTCAAGTCTGGGAGATTCTGTGGCTCCTGATGGCGTCGTAGCTGCGTTTCTCTGCCGTTGCTTGGCAATTGCGTTCTCGCTCCTGCACCTGGGCGGGAGTGATGATGCGAGCTCCAACTGTATGGAAGCAGGGTAACGTTTGAGTCGAATTTTCCTGCCATGGCTAACTCAGCGGACTCGCTCCAAGGTCTGGAATGGGTTCGCCCTGTAGTTAGGAGGGGCAGAAATATTCGTCCTGCCGTAAAATTTTCTTGACAGTTCTCACGGCTCTCCTCCGGCGGCACCATTAACTTTGGGGGTAATGAGGCTCGATTGTGGGTGCTGAACCCCCACTTTTCCGCTAAAGTCCGAAATTCACGGGACGTGAACTGAGTTCCGTTGTCCGAATCACTTTCTGAGGAATCCATGTGGGCGAAGAAGGACTTCATTTTCGCCCAACCACAGCTGTGCTCTGATATTCGGAGTAGGCGTTAGATTTACCTTAGAGTAGTAGTCTAACCTGCACCAAATGGTTGTTCTGATAGTCACAGATTCTACGCCCCCCCTTATGAATGGGCGTCCTGGAAGACAGATGTTTGAAGGGCTCACTGGGTGTGCCGGCCTATATGTCGCACAATGTCTCTCTGGAGACAGTGTCTTTAAATGTCTTTGCGATGTGCTGGGCCACCACACAGACGCGTGGGCCCGCTCTCGGCACTTCGTGATCCCCATGTGGCCCTTCATGGATCGTTGTAGCATTCTTTCCTCATAAGTAAGTAATGAGCCTCTGTCCCCTTTCACTGAGCAATGCCGTCATGATGCTCAGTTCTCATCTTATTACATAGTAGTCACGGCTGCTAGTATCACAACTCCTGTGTTCTGTCCACCGTTGATCGTAATTTTTAGTAGCAGCTTTGATGCAGACATCAGACTCAGAACTCCTTCTGAATTTTGTTGAATCCATGCATCGCTGATTGCCCACGACGACCTGACTGAGTCGATGTGTGTCTTCAACATCGTTTTTGCTGTGGAATTGAGTGTCGCGGCCAAGGACTTCTCGACTATGGCGTCGGCCACCAGCATTCTTTTCCCCCACAGCGTGCCTTGAAGTTGAACCGCATGAGCCGGTTCAGGAACCTGGCAACCTTAGGGGAGTCTCAGAAAGGTCCTTTTATTAAACAAAGGGAACAAGGGGCCTTGTGGTCGGTTGACGACTTTGAAGTGCCCCCCCAGGGACCCCCCCCCGACGAGGTAGCGTCAAACTTCTCACAAGCCCATGTAGTTGCTAAGTCTCTCTTTTTCCTCATTTGGCATACGTCGCTCGCTTCTGCAGCGTGCGGGATGCGAATGCCACAGGCCCGCATCATGTCATCGTGCTCTTTGGAGGACACGGCACCAAGTCCGAAGCTGCTGCGCGGCACTGACGATGGTATTGCTTCTCTGGTTCGTATAACGCCAACGTATGGGCGAAGTTAGTGTCTTCCTTGACCTTGCTGAGAGCACTGCATGCTGTGTCCCCAACCCCACGCACGATCCTTCCTCTAGCATTCGTCATTGGCTGGATCGTTGAGGAAAGTTAGGCAGATGGCGTCCAAGAAATTATCATGCCAACAGACGAATACGGAGTCTGCATCTCTCTGCTCTGGTTGGGCATATTGATGAATTGCTTCTACCTTTCCTTTGCATGCTTTGACGCTTGCCACTGATAGTGAAGCCAAGAAATTCGATTTCTTCTTGCGGAGTGAACACTTAATCTCGTTTGAGCTTGACTCCAGCTTCATGAAGGGTAATAGCGCAGCATTCAATGTTCTTCATGAGCCCTTTCGTCCTCGCTGAAGACAAGAATATCATCAAAGAAGCAGATCACATTCTGTTGGTCTGCCAGCATGTTTACCATCGTTTTTGGAAGATTCCGGGGCGGAAAAGTGATACCTTGGGGTAATCTGTGGTAAGAAATATCGACCACAGAGGTGTGATGAAGTGGTTATTTTGCTGTGCTGTTCGTCTAGAGGTATTTGAAGACCCAGACGTCGCATCCAGCGTGCTGATATTTTGGCTCCTTTCAAGCGGTGTATCACATCTTCTCCAGCTGAGGGTAGCATGTAGCGCTCCCCTTCTTCACTGCAGCATTAATTTCTTGAAAGTCAGTGCAGATCCTAATTTCACACCATTTTTTCTGACAACTGGCACCATTGTGCACACCAGTCTGTCGGTTCATCCACCCTTTCATTACACCAGTTTTTCAAGTTCCCTAGTCTTGTTTGACTTTGGGTAAAAGAAGGGGGATAGGACATCTACGTGCCGTCGCTAACGCTATAGGTTCAGAGTCTTACTGTTATTTGTAAAAAAAATTTTAATTTTTAGACTGAGGGCACTTTATTGGTTTCCGTCCTAGCTCACCAAACCCGATAGAGTCAACTCTTTTCCAATAAACCCTTCCTGCATGCTGCTCCTCTACACAAGAATTCTGCCGGGTTGAGTTCACTAACTTACACGGGGAAGAAAAGTTTGTTCTTTGTATTTTGCTTCTATCAAATCTTCCCCCTTCAGTCTATGGTTCCCCCAGGAGGGCTGCGGAGGATTGTCTTTGTGGGCTGTATTGGGCTGATTTCAGTTCATCGTAGTTTCATGTGACATGATATAGAAATCAGCCCCATGTCTATTTTTGAGGTGCATGTACTCTTGCCAAGGGACAAAAAGGTCCCCCCCCAACAGTCCAAGGAGATCACCATTGTAAATAGAGCAGAGGTATACTCATCTTTCCTCTTCCATCCTCCCACCCCACGGCGTCCGGCGCTGATCAAGAATTTCATTCACAGACTGCCTGCCCTTACAGGTCTGAGAGCGCGCGAAGTGTTTTGCTTGCCACAGGCTTTGCATCCTTTCCCGTAGGCAGCAACGCCGTCTCGCGTGAGAGCCTGCACAAAACCTGCAGTGTGGATCAGCCTCCCCGTTCGTTGCTGTTCCTCTGGTATCCGCTCGGCGGCGCTGCGCCCTCTCCCTTCTGACCACCGCGTGCGGTATGGCCTTGCCCACTGCTGGTTTCTTCTCCGCCGCGAGAAGACCGTGATGGGTCGGCTAACTGCAGACACCTCCCTCTCGCTCTCTCTTTGTGTTTTTCGTGCAATTTGAATCAATTCCACTGTGCCTGGCCGTTTGGCACTGCCCCTTGCAGGGTAGTATCACTCTCCATTTGAAGCTTCTCTGAAAGTTTCTTGTCCACACACTCAAGCCAAGTGCTGTCCTGATAGTTAGCCTCTCTATCTCGAATTCTGCTAATTCCGACAGTTCATAGAGAGCAAACCCACATATCCTCTATGCTTTTCCCCAACCTGCATGGGCACCGTCTGTGAAAACACTGGCACGTTCATGATGACATTCCTTTTAAGGCGCGCAATAGTCTGTAAACACTGTTCCACATTGTATAGTCTTATCTGCTGTCGGCCGTCAACCTTGTACCGTTAATTAAGATTGATTGAAGATCTGTCTGCCTCTAGGCTCATACAGTACACCAGCTGCCACTTTGGATTCACCAGATTTATTGTTAGCTCTGACACTAACCGTAACGCGGAAATATTCTCTCCACGCGCGCCACCTGGATGGCTCCCAACGTGAAGTTTTTTGGTGTTAAATGACATTTTTAACACTTAAAACTGTCACTTCACAGGAGAAATCAGTTCTTTACTTCTGACACCATGTTTTTGTCATGACCGCACAAACAATACAACACGTTGTATGTCAGGATAGATAGAAGAGAAATATCGCCATCAAGCGGCACACCACAGACACACGTCTTACAGTGGGGAGAGCTCTGGCCAGAAGTGGCGCCAGTTTTATCCTGCACAATGGTCGTTTCCCGATGCTCAGAAGGTGAGTCAAGCATGCATATTCATAGTGGGTAATAACCATTGCACACACACACTGTCCTACAATTAGTACCCAACACACAGCTCTTTGAAAGTCTTATACGTGCTTCCTCAGCTTTTCCGGATATTCTTCAGACAGGCACATCTCGAGGACAACTGAAATCATTTTGTGTAGAGCCTGTTCCGTATGCATTGCCAGACTGAACCACTCCTAACTTCGATGTCCCCGTTTGTCGCCATAGATCTTTGAATGAATATCCCAGATCATGGTGGCATGTTCCGCATCATGCCTAGGCTTCCTCCTCTCTGGACTGACAAATCCCAGAACTCATTTTCTTCAGGTATTAGTCAGTCTGGCTCCAGTGACAGAAGATTTTTTACCTCACGTTCAGAAGTGATATTGGTCCTCGAATCTTGATCTTTGGGAATGTACACTCCATCAGCTAATCTCCATTGGTCGCTGATCTTAAAGTTCCTCCATCCTAAGACACTTAGACATTTCATGTACAGCAGATAGGATATTCCATCAGATCCTGGCGAAAAGTGGCTCTGTCTTTCATCACTCTTTTGTTTTTATATCTGCCAGTACTGGTGGCTCGTCATTGAACTTCTTGTCTGCCACTGCAAACCGCACCAAGCCCTGATTTCAAGTGATACTCCGCTCTGAGGGTCGAAATATGTTTGCATGAGATGCTGTGAAGAGGTTTTTTGTCCATTCTGATTGTCTCAGATTTTCGTTGCTCGAAGTTTCCTGGTGAGTTGGAGGGGGTCTCTAAAGAAACAAAGTTGTGCATTCAGGTGTTCCCCAGAGCTTATCCACCCATTCGCTCAGCTTCTTTGGCAGTTGTTATCCAGGCATCTGGGGTTTTGCGTAAGTGTCTTAAATTTTGGTAGTTTCACTCCAAATGTGGTTATAGTTCGCGATCCAGCGTGATCCCTCCCACCAGTGCATACAGTTTTTGGACTTTTCGTTCATCTGGTTTTTCCCATTAGACTTTTGCACAGGTGGATGGGATTTCGGGTCTTTGGCGTTTGGCAATGACATGCCTCTATAAATTCCTCAACTGAATATGAGCGTGAACGTCTCTGGCTCGGTAGTTCGAACCCTGGCCTTATAGCTATTAGTTTTCCGACTCTCATATTCTTGCGAGGTGTGCTGCTGTTCATTCACATTGTTTGTGCCTCCCTTTTTCGTTCGTGGATCTTTATGCCACGCTGAGATGAGAATTTCCACCCACATATGCATGAGTATCAACTCAATTCAAACACTGACAAGCGGACTTGTTACTTGCTAGTGATATATGAAGTGTTAAGCCATCAAGCAAGGCAGAAAGAACGCTATGAGAAGAGAGAGAGAGAGAGAGAGAGGAGAGAGAGAGAGAGAGAGAGAGAGAGAGAGAGAGAGAGAGAAAGAGAAGTGGGGGTTGGGGTGAAGGATGAAGGGAGAGGTACCAGTACAATGTTCAGACAGACAGTGTGTTGAAATTACCGACGAGTTTGAATGTAGGGGTTTTTTTTTTGTGTTTGTTGTTTTTTTAATTAAAAAAAATAATCAAAGAATTAAATCAATGTGAGACACTGAAAGGTTTGTGTCGAATTTTTCTAAACTATGTTTGGTGAATTCGTATTTTGGGAGTGAGCTCCAGACAAATGGTCCAGTTACTTCGCTTGTTTTTGTATTGATCAATGGTGGAGTAAGGTAGAAGTCACGGCAAACCAGAACTGCTGCAGTTTTGTAAGGAGAGCATTGTTGTAGTATGGCGTGGTCGCCTATTTGTTGAAATTTTACACACCAATGATGGTTTGTTTCTCAAATGTAACGCTGAAAGGAGTTGTACTACTGCCTGTCTATACTGAGAATGTTTTTTCTTGAGGATAGCACTACACCGATCGCACACTGTTGAAAAATAAACGATATCTGACAATGTATGCAGGTCGCAGGGATAAAAAACGAGTGCAGCTACACCAGCAGTCTACACATCCGGTAGGTCCGCCATCTTGTTTTTGTCGTCTGCACTTCCGGTTGCGTGTTTTCGATGTACAGTATCGGACTGTTGGTTGAAACGTCCCGTCCATTCACATTTCCAGTTTCTTACTATGTTCATTGTTGTATGACGAGACAATGCACATGTGTTGGCCGGCCGGCCGCAACTTACGGTCTGAGCTGATGCTAAAAGTAAAAGTAGAATACATGTGTGTGTGTGTGTGTGCGCGCGCGCGCGCGCGCGCGCGTGCTGTGTCTGTGTGCTTGTGTGTGTGTGTGAGTGTGTGTGCGTGTGTGTGTGTGTGTGTGTGTAATTTTGTGTAAAATGCGCGCGCGCGCGCGCGCGCGCGCGCGTGTGTGTGTGTGTGTGTGTGTGTGTGTGTAATTTTGTGTAAAATATGCTAAAAGTAAAAGTAGAATACGTGTGTGTGGTGTGGTGTGTGTGTGTGTGTGTGTGTGTGCGCGCGCGCGCTTGTGTCTGTGTGCGTGTGTGTGCGTGTGTGTGTGTGTGTGTGTGTGTGTGTGTGTGTAATTTTGTGTAAAAATGCGTGTGTGTGTGTGTGTGTGTGTGTGTGTGTGTGTGGTGTGTGTGTAATTTTTGTGTAAAATATGCTAAAAGTAAAAGTAGAATACATGCGTGTGTGTGTGTGTGTGTTGTGTGTGTGTGTGTGTGTGTGTGTGCGCGCGCGCTGTGTCTGTGTGCTTGTGTGTGTGTGTGTGTGAGTGTGTGTGTGTGTGTGTGTGTGTGTGTAATTTTGTGTAAAATTTCCTTTTCATATTTCTGTGGCTGATCACATTTGACTTTAGCATGACCTTTCCTTCCACAACTCAAGTTTTTTTAAAAGTCCCATAAATGTAATATGAAAGGTTGTCAGTAATAAGCTCAAGGTTTGATGTCGCTTATTATTGGTCATACTTGTATTTTCAAACTGAGTGGATTGTGGGTGACCCTCATTGCTTAGTGTAGTCAAAAATAATGTCCGATGCCAAATATTTTTGGCTTTGGCTTCTTTCTTTTTTTTTTTTAAATAAATTTTAAAAAATGATACATTTTGTGTAAATAATTCAAGCTTTCTCTATCCAAGTATACTAAACTGAAACTCGAGAAAAGATAAGATAATGTTGCTTATAGCCCAGCTGACCGCAAAGGGCCACATCAGGCACTGAAACTCGAAATTTCCCAAACTATTGTCTGAAAAAAAGAAAGCAACCCCCACTTCCTCTTCTCCCCCCCCCCCCCCCCCCCCCAAAGAAAAAGAAAAGAAAAAAAAATCGGGCTCATCCCGGATTTGAACCCAGGAACCTCTCGCACCCAAAGCGAGAATCATACCCCTAGACCAACGAGCCAACTGACAGACGGGCGAAATCATACGATATCTACATCGAAAACACGCAACCGGAAATGGCGGACCTACACTGCTGTGTGTAGCTTCATGTATAAAAAACAACAACTTAAGTACCGCAGTACTATTGGCACAGGGCCGAAGTTGGCACTGGAGGAAACATGTTTTGGAGATGCTCTTGCAAAAATGCCGTCTTAATCCGTCATCAATCATTACACCTGCATATTGACGATTTTCTATTTTACTTCCCCAGATATTTTACTTTACCTGGGCCTGAATTTGGCCATGCTTTTAACTTCTTGAATCGAGTGCGACCCCTTGTTGCCAAATTTGCTCCAGGGGCCAACAGTCTTGAGTTGCACTGTTTTATGTTTTATGTTATTTTATTTTACTTTTAACATGCGCGCTGGTGACCTACTCGTTTTTTGAGTGAACCAGTATTTTAGGAAGAAGAAGAAGACAACCTAAAACAATGCCCATTTACCTGTTCAATGGAAATACGTTCAAACCAAAGACTTGTGAGAAGAGGAGCTCAGTGTAACTGTTTCTAGCGGGTAGAGTATAATTACATAATGTAGTTTTTTGCTTGGTGTATGATCAGGAGTTTGAATTACACTACTCTGATATGCCTACCTCAAGAGTTTCCTGCGGATAATTTTCTATCTTATGAACAGTCCAACTGGTCAGGGGTGATGAATGCAGCAAATAGAGAGAGAGAGAGAGAGAGAGAGAGAGGCAATCTGTGAGAAAATTATAACTGGCCGTGAATGCATAAATAGAAATTCGGAAGTTTCCGGAATTACGAACAATCGTGTCGATAAACAGCAAACAAGGGAGGACACTCAAAATAATTATTGACATACGACAGTGGAAGAGAAACCAGAAACTTCCAGGTGAGATTTTCTACTTACCTTCATCCAGTAAAGAATATCACGCAGTGCTGACGACAGTTTTAATCGCTCTAATAACTTCAACTTATGCTAATTATTTAGTCTAGGGAGGTACAGTTTGTTCCTGAATGTTTGATATTCTGAAATAATTTTATCATTTCAACTTCCTCATTCGATGAAAACCTACTTTCGGTTCGCAATTGAAAAGGAATTTAAGTCAAGAAAACGTGAAAATATGAAAGTTTGTAAAATGAAATAGTGGCTATCATGGGAAAAAACCCACGATAACATTTTTCAAGCCCATTTTCATTTTTTCAAAGTGATTGGCTGCTCTGAAGCTAATAGAACAGGCTGAAGATCATTGCAGTGCTCAGTAGAGTCGGGCCATGATTCGTAAAGTTCTCACCCAGGATGGGTGCAGTACTGGCGTTGGATACAGGTGTATGTTTTACATCGAGACTCTTCATGCTCACTTGGTTGGCAGGTAGGTTCCCGCCAACCTACTGAGCATGAAGAGTCTCGATGTAAAACATACACCTGTATACACACCGCCAGTGCTGCACCATCTCAATTGGCCCAGATCAACGGTAGAACCAGCTCAGACAGGCCAGTTTCTTGCCACACACAGTCAAAGAATGGAACTCAACCCCAACAAGCTGTGAAGGCCAAGACTTTTCAACACTTTTGTGCCAAGGTTTTCTTTAGATTTCCCATACAGGTGAGGATGGTCACTCTATGGGAGGAAGCAAGCCTTTATTTCCAAGGTACACACACTAGACAGCTTTCATATGAAGACTCCAGTCTTTTCCCATCCTCCACCAAGCCACTTGAGCAAGCTGTGCAGGACCATACTAGGGTTGGTTAAGTCCTATTTTAGAGCCAACACCCCCTCCTGTCTCCTTCCTTCGTTGTTTTTCCATACATCAGTTTAAAGATCAGTGCTGGTCACCTGAAGGAGGTTGCTTGCAAGTTTCTTGTCTGCTCTTACTAGATTATGCCTGCACAGTAATGGGACCCTCACACCCAGCGCATCTTTAACAGCCTGAAGCCACGCAAAGATGAGCTACACATTTTATAGTTGATTGGTATCTTAACTGTACCTCAAAAAGTGTCATGCTTTGATTGGAAGGCCATCCATTTAACAGTGAAGGAAAGTAGCAAATGTGAACATACTACAAGAAATCATAAATGGACAAGCATCCGTGAGCAAGCGTAACACAACCATAGCTTCCACCAAGCATGAAGGTGTAATTCCCATCAACTGCAGCAGATGCAATGATTTAGCCAGTGTTGGCATGCTTCTCTTTTCCCAGCCACCATCAAGGATTAGAATGCATTGCTGTTGCATTGTGTGCAGCCCAAAGCAGCAGACTTTTCTGTAAGACAATTGATAATGACTTGAAAAGAAGATTCCAGATTCCCTGTATTGTTAGCATAGAACGTTCAGTACAAATAAACAAAAAAGGTAAGGGGCTTCTAAAATAGGATTTTGCCCTGGGATCAGCTAGATTTTTTTTGTGTGTGGACCAGCTTAAGTAGCAGTCAGCTAAACCCCACATAGTGTAACAGCTTGTTTTAATGAGAGTGTTGTAGGTTTTTTTCTTTCCAGTTTTTCTTAATGAAAACCCACAAAGCGGTAAAATTAATCAGCATGTTGATTGTGACAAGTGTCAAGCAGATGAAGATGTCTTTGTCTTTTTTTGTTAAACAGCTAAAATACGAGGTTCAAGACTAATGAACTTTGTGAGTATGTAACTGCTTTTAGCTGGACTATTTAAACAAGCATCATTCCACTTCAAGGGGATGTGGATAAAGATGAAGATCACATCAGATTCAAACATGATGATTAAAGTTTGTATAAAGATGAAGATTATATCAGATTCAAACATGATGATTAAAGTTTGTATAAAGAGGAAGACCATTATCAGATTCAAACATGATGATTCAAGTTTTGTATGTCTTTGTTGAACCTGGCAGTCATCACAGTGACTTTGTTCATCATTGTTGTTGATTACATTGTTGTGCCAGGTGGAGAAAGGAAGTCACTTTAAAAAAGGTGCAGTTGGTTCATGTTTCTGCCCCCCCCCCCCCTCCCCCGACCGAACGCATGTATACACACACACACACACACACACACACACACACACACACACACACACACACACACACACTCTACACACCACACGCACTTTCCTTGACCACCCCACCTCCACCCCATCACCCCCAATGTCCTCTCAGCGAACTGTTTGAAATTCTATACAATTGTGTGTGTGATTACCAGAATCTGTTGAGCTTGTTAGTGATACAGTCATCCGATTCGGGTCCTACTCTACAGTTC
>CM031608.1:71713814-71744802 GCA_018398815.1 Conus ventricosus
TGTTCTCCCTGCAGTGTGCCATCAAACTTTGTGGTGTCTGCGCCAAAGCACATGCAAAGATCCCTTTAACTCGAGATCATGTCACAGAAAAGCTGTGCAGCCTGTCAGCAGAACAACTGGCCACACACCACCAAGTTACATGTGCCTGTCACAGCGTAGACAGGCCGAGCTGTACTGCACAAATCATGAGAGTTGGTTTGCATGCAGTGCGCTTCTTCAACACATCGCAAGTGTTCTTTCTCAACAAGGATCTCAGAGGTGGCCAATGAGAAGGGGGAAGAGCTGAAGGCTGAAGTGAAGAAACTGGAAGACGGGGAGACAGCCATCATGGAAAAGGTGGAGTACACACAGAAAAGTTCAGTGGGTCTGTGTGTCTGTTGGGATGTTGCCTAGGGATCTGAGTCAGTGTTTTTTGTCAGTGCGTGGTGATGTGTGTGTGTGTGTCTGTCGCAGTGCCAGTGTTGGTGATTCATAGGAAATACCAGCATTAGAACATCATGGAGCAACCCAAAAAAAGAAGACACAGTCACATGTCAGAATTGATGTAGCTGCAGTCATGGCAACCGCCATTGATGATAGTTGTTGCTATTTACAGCTTAACACTTTCATCACCAACAAGCTCCAAGCAGCTGAAAACCAGTTTTGCAACAGAGCTACTGTGGGTGTACTTCATCTATAAGACTGTAAATTTTGAACCACCAAACCAACTGCTGTACGCCATTTGAAAAAAAATAAGTCAAATTCATTCCATGGACTTTTCAAATAACTGTAGTGCCCACAGTGAATCTGAAATTAATGACATGACACAAACGAAAACATGCATTCCCATGTTCCCAAGTGGCCACAGGGCATTGTGATTGTAAATAGCTCTGCGGCTTTATGTGGCGATGAAAGGGTTAATGTTTCTCATAGTCACATGCAGGAAAACTGCTGAGTGTGATACCTACTTACAGCCTGTTACATTAGTATGGAAAGAAAGGGTTAATGTCTCTCATAGTCACAAGCATATAAATTGCTTATCTACTTGCAGCTTGGTCCTTTAGTATTGAAATGCCTGATTTCTGATTTATTGTTTTAATGACTGTCAATACACGTTCCATTTTCTTGCTTTGCTTTGAAATGTAGTCTTCACACTTGCTGGTTATAATTGATATGAACAGACAGTTCTGATCTTTCAAACATGTCATGGGCTTCATTTTCTGAAAGTTCTTTGATTTGAAATACGCTGATTGCAATCATGTTTGATGGAGGATGAATTTAGCAGGTACATATTTCAGATTGTGTGTGATATACTAATGGTCATTGCTGTTTCTCTATATTCATAACGTATGCATAATGTAGACTGTAACAATAAACACACTGTAACTTAAAATGGTTGACAAAGTTGAGTATATTTCAATAAGTACAAATTGAAGTAAAATTAAATCACATCATGGAGATGCACTGCGGTGATCTTGATCTGGAAACTGGGCTTAGTTCAGAAAGCAAGCTGTCATGATTTAGAAGAAAAACTGTCTTGCTTCAGAAGATGGTGGTGGTTTTATTTTATGGTCTTTTCATCCGCAGATGATATTAGACGGAAAAAAAAAAAAAAAAAAAAACACCACTTAAGTCATTTCAACACTAAAAAACAAAACAAAACAAAAAACAACAAAAAAAGTCATTTCAACACATACATCTGCATACACTTATGAAAAAGAAAACAGCATATCATTAAGGACCCTCATAATAGTCAGCTACCTCAGAACAGGCTAAAGTGGGAGCAAAATCAATTATGCATGAGTCAGACAGAACTTGACTCTCATTTTCATATTTGTCAAGCTGGATACCTTTTGCCTTACACATTTCAGTTAAAACTGGACAATCTAATAGAAGGTGATGCACAGAGATGATTTTTCCACAACACACACAACTTCAGGAGAAAATTTGGGCTTCCATGTGTTACCTGGCCATTGGCTCTGCTTCAGAAGATAAACTATCAGGATTCAGAAGACAAATTGTCTTGGTTCAGAAGATGAACATCTTATTCAGAAGATTTAACTGTCTTGGTCCAGAAGATAAACTATCAGGATTCAGAAGATATGATTCAAAAGAGAATGTGTCATGACAAACTGCCGTAATACAAAAGATAGACTGCCTCATGATAGTGCCTTTGTTCAGAAGATCTGAAAAGAAAAGCTTTTGGGAAGGGGTTTGTCATCCCTGTATAATGGTTGACATTCTGAAATATAACCATAGAACTGGAATGGCTGGTTAATCATTTTATTTTTTGTCTTGTTTTTTAGTTATGATTATTAGGTTATTGTGTGAGTCCATAGTGACTGGTTATGTAGTGAAATGAAGACAAGATTCAGAGTGGCCAGCTGCTCTTTCTAGGAATTTGTGAATAAGTTTTATAGAACAAAATAACTGATCTTTTATTTGTTGGAAAGAAAACAAACGTGTGCAGATGTATTTAGACTGCATTGTTGTTCATGTTATAAATATCAAGCTGAAATGTGAATATTTTATTTTGCTGCTTTTTGTTCAGATCAGTCAACTGGATATCCAAGTGTCTGATGGCCAGGCCAAGTTCAAGGCCATGAAAGATGAAGTCAAGGCCACATTTGATGACCTCCAAATGTCAGTGGAGGCCCAGCGCCAAAAGCTGAATGTGGATATTCAACAGAGAGAAGACGCCTTCCTGGCTGAAAGAAAATCCTCCAAATTAGACCTGGAAGACCTCAAAGGTGACCTGTCAGCTCACAGAAGTACTGCCCAACGCCTGATCTCCTCTGCCACGGACAGTTCTCTGCTGGCCATGGTGGGAAAGCTGAAGTCACGTCTGGCTGCTCTGGAGTCCCAGGTGCTCCTGACGACCCCAAGACGACAACTGGGAGTCTGACCCTGAACCCTGACACAGTGAAGAAACGAAGAAAGCGATCACTGCCAATGGCCAGGTAACAGATTCAGGTTACTCACAGGAGGCATTGCTGTTGACTTGGTTGTAGTTCTGCGGTGTTTCCTCTAGAAGATAAGATAATGTTGCTTATAGCCTAGCCGACCGCAAAGGGCCACATAGGGCTGTTCCTCTAGAAAGTCACAAACTTAGCCACAAGAAAAATTAATAGGACATATCTTAAATAAATGTTAGCGAACCGCCCAGAGAACGTGGACAAACGAGTTACAAGACAAAACACGACGCGTTTCGACCTCTTAGGTCTTCGTCTGGTGATAATTAAACTTCTTCCTTGCGCTGAAGCCTGACGATTTGAAGCGACCAAAGCTAAGTGAATTTTCGTTGTTTTATTCGTTTAATTATCACCAGACGAAGACCTAAGAGGTCGAAACGCGTCGTGTTTTGTCTTGTAACTCGTTTGTCCACGTTCTCTGGCGGTTCGCTAACATTTATTTAAGATTTGTTTAGATTTCCGCCTGCAGTCGTCTCGCTTTGCAACTAGATCTAATAGGACATGTTCAAATCTATTGGACAGTGTCGGGATGCTTAGGATTTTAAAAACAATCTGGAAATTTCATTCAAATAAAAAAAAGGATGGGTTGTTGATACGCTATACAGAACTAAAATCAATATCAATAAAAATGATTACACAAAGAAACTCAGAGACATTCAGAGATTACGTAGTGTTGGGATGATTAGATAAAAAGATGTATGGATTTATTTCTATATTTGAAAAAAAAAAAAATGTTTTTAGGGAAATTAGAGAAGAAAACACATGTCAGTGTGGGCTGTTGCTGGCAAGTTATACAGAAGAACTGAAATAAATCAACACATTGTTTTCAGAGTGAAAGGGACTGGACTTTGTGTTTGTGGTTGCTGTGCAAATGCCGTGACTAGTTACCAATAGTTATAAATACATGTCTGGCACACAGTATCAGATTATCATCAATATCAGTCAGGCTAAGTGGCATAACTTCTGTACTTACCCAACCCCAAACAAGCATTTTGCTGACTTTTTATGTTTAGTTTTTATATCTGTATGTATAAAATTTAATCAAATTGCATCACATGTCGACAGATTTTATTCTGTTTTGAAAAATCACACCATAGACCTGTTTTTCATATCTTTTTTAGTGGTCAGATGACACTTTTCCTGTTTTTTTTTTTACCTTATTTGTTTTGACCAGAAAAAAGCATTGATATATCTGCTTCGACCAGAAAGAAAAGGCACACACAACACTCACACACGCACACACACACACACACACACACCACACACACACACACACACACACACACACACATACACGTAAATACGCTAGTTACAAACTTTTTCTTTTATCCATCTATATATCTGTCTCTGTCTGTCTGTCTGTCTCTCTAAACACACAAACACAAACACACACACACACACACACACACACACACACACACACACACACACACACACACACACACACACACACGGACGGACACACACACACACACACACACACACACACACACACACACACACACACACAGATGAACGCATGTGCACACACCACACACACACAAAACACACACACACACACACACACACACACACACACACACACACACACACAGAAAAGAGAGAGAGAGAAGGTGGGAAAGGGCAAATTATTGATCAGTCCCGGCATTAGTTCCACTGCAGCTGATGTCACAAAAAATTCAGTGCCATGAACCAGCTGTCTCTGAAGGGTTTTGCTCTGTTTTCTTCTCCATGCCCTCCTCCATCCTCCCCAAAACAGTATTCCTCTCCCTTCCCTCTCACCTGTCCTCTCCACTCCCCATTCCTTATATCTCCATGCCCTCCTCCATCCTCCCCAACAGTATTCTCCCCCTTTCCCCCCTCACCTTTTCCCTCCACTCCCCATTCCTTATATCTCCATGCCCTCCTCACCTCCCCCAACAGTTTTCCCTCCCCCTTTTCCCCTCTCACCTGTCCTCTCCACTCCCCATTCCTTATATCTTCCTGCACACTCTGCTCCAGGGTGAGGGCTTTTTTCTCTTTTTTTTGAGGTCAGGTAATTATGATGTGAGGTGTTTGATGTACTGTCTGTACCTGGCCCTTATCTTCCCCCTGTCTGAAAGTGACTGTCTGTCCCCGGCCGCTTTATCCCCCCTCTCGGGTCTGTATGTGACTGTCTGTACCTGACTCTTTATCTCCCCTCTCTGTCTGTATGTGACTGTCTTACCGACTCTTTATCTCCACTCTCTGTCTGTATGTAAACTGTCTGTACCTGGCCCCTTTATCTCCCCTCTCTGTCTGTATGTGACTGTCTGTACCTGCTCTTTTATCTCCCCTTTTCTGTCTGTATGTGACTGTCTGTACCTGGCCCCTTTATCTCCCCTCTTTTCTGTATGTGACTGTCTGTACCGACTCTTTATCTCCACTCTCTGTCTGTATGTGACTGTCTGTACCTACTCTTTATCTCCCCGCTCTGTATGTATGTGACTGTCTGTACCTGGCCCCTTTATCTCCCCTCTCTGTCTGTAATGTGACTGTCTGAAACCTGGCCCTTTTATCTCCTCTCTCTGTCTGTACGTGACTGTCTGTACCTGGCCTTTTTAAATCTCCCCTCTCTGTATGTGACTGTCTGTAGATAAATTACTAGTATTTGTGTTGAGTTTTTTTTTCAAATAGAAAGATTTTAAAAAATCAAACCACATGTTTTATTTTCATATATGACTCCAGCTTCTTAGATCTTTTTTGTTCCTGTTTCTAAAACTTTTTGTATAATCTTTTCAAAGATATTTTTGATCAGAAAGATTGGGATATTTCATTTCCAGTTTTTTCCTAGATATTGTAACAGAAAATGAGACAGAGGGAAATAAAGTGTATAAAAAATTTGAATAGGGTCCATAAATATTTTTTGATGAGTGAAGACTTTTTTTTTTTTTAACTGTGGACTGTGTGCAGGACCATAGTGTTTTGGAAAAGTGCCTTTGGTGTGGTGAGTACGTCGCTGTCATGGTTTGTCACAGGCTGAAGCTTAATCTAGGTTAAAAAATGAAATGTATGTTTTTTCTGGATAAAACCTGCTGAAAATGAAGTTGATTTTTTTTTCCTAAAAATTTCTGTTTTCGTTTTTATTCATTCCTTTTGGGCAGTGAGTGATTGTTTCTTAACCTTTCCCATACCCTAAACTTTTGCGGCCGTATGACGTGGGTGTCCCGTAACCCAGGGTTTTCAATGAAGGAGCAACACGCTGCCATAAGCCGTGGGTGTGCCGTAACCCATGGTTTCAATGAAGGAGCAACACGCTGCCATAAGCCGTGGGTGTGCTGTAACCCATTGTTTCAATAAAGGAGCAACACGCTGCCATAAGCCGTGGGTGTGCCGTAACCCATGGTTTCAATGAAGGAGCAACACGCTGCCATGCCCCCGTGGGTGTGCCGTAACCCATGGTTTCAATGAAGGAGCAACACGTTTGCCATAAGCCGGGGTGTGCCATAACCCAGGGTTTTCAATGAAGGAGCAACACGCGCCCATAAGCCGTGGTTGGTGCCATAACCCATGGTTTCAATGAGGAGCAACACGCTGCCAAAAAGCCGTGGGCGTGCCATAAACCCATGGTTTCAATGAAGGAGCAACACGCTGCCATAAGCCGTGGGTGGCCGTAACCCATGCTTTCAATGAAGGAGCAACTTGCTGCCATACGCTGTGGGTGCACAATAACCCTTGGTTTCTATGAAGGCACAATGCCTTCGTATGCGGGGGTTGTGCAATAACCCATGGTTTACACAAAAAAACCAACATGCTGCACTATTTCATGGCCCTTACCAAATTTTGGGCCTAGATTTAATGTAACCTTGCTTTTTCTGGGGAAACCCTTTTTTTCCTTATTGTAGATGAACAGTAAATCGTGCGTTCTAAGAAGGAACAATGGTTTCCTTACATCATGAGAGGGGGGTAATGGCGCGTACATGGTGAGCAAGCGCTTGTGCACGCGCGCGGCGCACACCCACCCCACACCCAACTGTTGGTGAAGAAAATGAAAGTGTGTGTGTGTGTGTGTGTGCGAAACGTGCATGCATGTGTGTGGGGTCAGTGAAATGATAAGAGCTGAATACTGAAAGCTAGAAATTGAAGTAAAATGTGTCTTGTTCGGAAATTTATAGTTTGTTCATTTTCCCCTTGAGTTGTTGGAGCAGTTTCTGAAGAACTGATGTCATGTTACAGGAGGATGGGTCCCTTTAGAAGACCAAGTATGCGCGGGCCCATCAAAGTTGGAGATCGTGTCAGACGGGACGAGACTGGATGCAGGATGGCAGGACGTAATGTTATTATGTAACTGATGAATGAATAAATGCGTCAGAACAGTGTAGGGCGGAGTTTCAACATGTGAACAGTGTGCGACTGTGTTGGTCACCCAGAGACAGAAGAGACAGTACCTTGCAGCACCTGTGACCCCATTCTGCCCAGCCCCTGTTCCATCTGACAGCCTTAGTTCTCACCCGATCACAATCATGTAGTATCAGTGAAATTGTGAAGAAAGTGCAGTTTTCTTCCAGGAATCCAGTTTTGACCTGAGAAATGCCTCGTAGACTGAGCTGCACTGACGTGGCTCATCTTTAAGACAGGGGTGTCACAATCATGAGCAAAAATTATATTGCATTGTGTTATGTTTTAATTGAATTGGACTTTTCATTTCCTTGACACAACAGATTGGTCTGTGTAAAATTTTAAATTTGCCATCCCTGGTAGACAATCTTCTTATCTATCACCATATACTTCAGCTTCTGACCACAGTTAAAAATTTTAAACAGATTTGCTGAAGGACAACACTGTCGTTGTCACGGAAATTTCCTTTCTGTGTGCTAACTGCATGCTGATGACAGGGCCTCAGGTGCGTTTGATCTGAAAAAGTAGCCCTCAGATTAGGTGTAGTGATGACAGGACCTCAGGGTGTCGTTTGATCTGAAAAGTAGCCCTCAGATTAGGTGTGGTGAAGAGAGGACCTCAGTGTGTCGTTTGATCTGAAAAAGTACCCTCAGATAGGTGGGGAAAAAGAGGACCTCAGTGTGTTTTTTGATCTGAAAAAGTAGCCCCCAGATTAGGTGTAGTGAAGAGAGGACCTCAGTGTGTCGTTTGGTCTGAAAAAGTAAACCCTCAGATTAGGTGTGGTGAAGAGAGGACCTCAGTGTGTCCCTTTGATCTGAAAAAGTAGCCCTCAATTAGGTGTGGTGAAGAGAGGACCCCCAGTGTGTCGTTTGATCTGAAAAAGTAGCCCTCAGATTAGGTGTGGTGAAGAGAGGACCTCAGTGGTGTCGTTTGATCTGAAAAGTAGCCCTCAGATTAGGTGTGTGAAAGAGGACCCAGTGTGTCGTTTGATCTGAAAAAGTAGCCCCTAGATCAGGTGTAGTGAAGAGAGGACCTCAGTGTGTCGTTGATCTGAAAAAGTAGCCCTCGATCAGGTGAGTGAAGAGAGGACCTCAGTGTGTCGTTTGATCTAAAAAAAAAGCCCTCAGATTTGGTGTGGTGAAGAGAGGAAACCTCAGTGTGCGTTTGATCTGAAAAAGTAGCCCTCCGATCCCGGTTTTGGTGAAGAAGGACCTCCCGTGTGTCGTTTGATCTGAAAAAGTAGCCCCAGATCAGGGGTAGTGAAGAGAGGGACAAAACCACAAAACAAACAAGAAAAATGCTTCCAAAGCTTCCATGAGCCAGAATCAACTGTAGATCCAGAATTGTTTCCCCTTTCCAGGTTAGGTGTGATGCAATATAGACAGCCGTTTACTGGCCAGAATTGTGTCCCCTTTCCAGGTTAGTGTGTGATGCAATATAGACTGGGCCTGTCTACAGGCCAAATTGTTTCCCTTTCCAGGTTTGTGTGTGATGCAATATAGACTGCCTGTCTACAGGCCAGAATTGTTTCCCTTTCCAGGTTAGTGTGTTTATGCAATTTGACTGCCTGTCTACAGGCCGAAAATTTTTCCCCTTTCCAGGTTAGTGTGTGATGCAATGTAGACTGCCTGTCTACTGGCCAGAATTGTTTCCCTTTCCAGGTTAGTGTGTGATGCAATGTAGACTGCCTGTCTACAGGGGCCCGAATTGTTTCCCTTTTCCAGGTTAGTGTTTTGTTGCAAATAGACTGCCTGTCCCACTGGCCAGGGTTGGTACATGGACAGCCTGCTGTTGACCTCCAGTTAGTTTTACCTCCAGGGTGTACGGAACCCCGGGTTTAAACAGGACCGCTGGTTAGAACGCACTCCTATTCAGAGCCGCGGTCTGTCGTCAGTTTAGTTACCTGGCCGTCTATTTTTAGGGCTGACAGGGGATTCCCTTCATCTTGCTCTCAGCGTTTAAAGTATGCGACCTATTTCCTACATTTCCGGAGTAAACAACGATGTTGAAGACAGAGAGAAGTGCGGAAAAATGGACAAATGTAAAAGAGAGACCATCGAATGGAGCGGCAGGCCATAATGAAAACAGGCAGTGGGGCAGTGCCCTCTAAAACCCACAGACGACTGATCGAAATGATTGTTGGTGGTGACAGTGACCTGATCCAAGGTATCAAGGTGAGTTTAGACATGAGGGAATACTTTAAAAGCCTGCAGTAAAAACTGTGTGTGTCACTGCATTTCATATGTATGTTACTATGTGTGTGCCACTGTGTGTGAGGGAGAAAGAGTGTGTGTTGTGTGCATGCATGTACAAACATCCAAATGTGTAGATGTGCATGTGCATTATCAAAGCATAGCCCAATGTGGAAAATGCATACATCCAGTATGTGGTTTGGTGTTATTCCTGAGCAGTATTGTAAGGGACTTAGCAAGTGTAATGCATGAGTGGGAAGTGTAGTCTGTGGGGGTGGGGGGAAGGACCGAGTTAATTTTGGGTTTAAGTTTCATGCAGCAGTCATGTGATTGATTTTTTTTTTGGCAATTGGTTTTTTTGAAGGAAGTGTCGTGCGTGCGTGCATGCATGCATGTGTTTCGTGTGTGGTGTGTGTGTGTGTGTTTTGTGTGTGTGTGTGTGTCTTTCTTCAACAGTGTGATGAATTTGTTTTGGTGTGTTCATAAGGATCTGTTCTAGGTAGACTTGGCACAGGATAGCTTTAGAGTTCCTTTATTATTGACTTTCAGTCATGGTAAAGCAATTCTAATGTTGGAAATACTCGTTAATTTTAATATTATGATAATACTAAAAATGAATGATGATGATGATGATAACTGAAAAAAAACCTCCCACAGCCCTGACTCTTTTCTACCTGACCAACAGAAAATAAGTAATTTTGAAAAATTTGTAGAATATTGTAACATTTCTATAATTGAAAAATACTTATTGACTCGAGCAACTAAATGATGTTTGTAGATGATGAATTATGTACATTTGTTTGACTTGTTAAAGTATTTGATTATATGAAATACACCTTTTTTCAGGTGGTGGTCATGACACATTTGACAGCAGCATCTAATCAGCCAGCACTTGCAGTGAGCTTGGTAAATTTTAATTCTAGATTCCTGATATACCCACCCCAAGTTTCTTTTTGTTTTTCTCTCGTGCATGCCTGTGTTGTGTGTGTCTGTGTGTGTGTGGCTGCGGCCTGCGTGCGTGCGCGTGCGCGCGCAGGTGGTGTGCTCTGTGTGTAGTGCGTGTGAGTGTGTATATTGCTGATAGTATTATAAATTAGCCTATGGGTAATGAGATGTATATTTAATTTCTTTAGTTGTTTCGCACACATTGCATGTAATTATATATCTCTCAAATGAAAACCAAACTCCAAATGCAGCTTCCTTCTACATGAAGCTCGTTTAACCTGAAGATCACAGTAAGACATGTAATGTTCACATTTAATTGTGATTCACAGAAAATTTCTTTTTAGTAAGTGATCACTGATGTTAGGTACAGCAAAGTACTGAGCAAATTTTACAAAATACTCAACAGTGCATTAAGTTGTCATGTCTTGATAAACTGAACATTTCAAGTGCTGGATCCACGCTTAATGTGTATTGTCTGCGTAAGTTGTTAAATGTGTTTGGTAGTCTGTTTTCAGCTCTGATTATAAATCTTGAGCTTATGTGAATCGATTTCAGGGCACTAGAAAAGTACAAACATTTGTAACTTTAGCTTTCCTGTTGTTTGAGAAAAAGATTGAAACGCTAATTATGTGCCTTCTTTCAGAAAGCTTGCAGCACAAAATACACATGAAGATTCTAGTACAACAATTAGATGATAACAGATTAATGTACAACAATCTGATAGCCATTATGACATGAATTATTGTACAACAATCTCAGGGTTTGTTATGACATGTAATACAGTAAATCCTGTGATGTATTCATTATGAGTGGATACCTTCCCCCTGTGAACATTTTCAAACTGTATGAAATGGTTTTATAGCAAAGAAAATGCTCATGTAATTCCTAGGGGTGTTATGTGATCACAGGATTAGAAAATTGCCATGAACTACTCACTAGCTCCCAATGACAGTGAGGGTTTTCTGACATTGATATCATTCTCTTGCAGCTCAAATGAACAGCCAGCCGACATAATAAGGAAAGTGATCTGAATGCAACCATGCCTGTGGACTCAGGCATCCTCCTCCTAGAAGGTAAATCACATCAGCAAAATTTTAAAAAATATTCTGAAAATGAAAAAAAGTTTGAGTTTGTCTGAACAAAGGGAATTCACAACACACACACACACACACACACACACACTAAGACCAAAAACAAAATATTTGATCCTTGACCCACACTACACCTGGTTCTGTCGGATTCGCTGTCAGCTTTGGAGGCCATAGCTGGCCGCAACCTTCAGCATCCAGAACTTTTACATTTCTTTGAACTTTTTAGCAAGTTGAAAGCGGACGGTTACAACATTACTCTTGCTTGGATTCCTGGTCATGTTGGCATCGGCGGGAACGAAATGGTTGATCGTTTTAGCCAAGAACGCCACAAGAGAAAAACTGTCCAACATTTATATCCCCTGCTCAGATGTGAAACCCAAAATTAACGATTATGTGAGAGACCTCTGGCAGGAAGATTGGAACACCCAGACGAGTAACAAACTCTTTCAGATCCGTGCAAACCTTAAGGACTTCCTCCCATCTACGTCGGTGGTCGTAAAGAGGAAACGGTTCTGTGCCGGCTGCACACCGGCCATTCGTATTTTACCCATTCCTACCTTTTAAAGAGTGAAGAAGCTCCGTGGTGCATTCCATGTCATGCGCCACTCACAATGAAACATGTTCTTTTAGAGTGTTGGGACTTGCACGATGTGAGACACAAACATTTTACAGCGGAGTCCATGAAGATCCTGTTCAGGGATGTCCCGCCTGACGTGATCCTTGAGTTTTTGAGAGAGATTAACATTTTTCATCTGATTTAAGATTTTACGGAAGAAAGATTTTTAACAAAGTTTCTGGTGCGTTTTTAGACGATGTCATTTAAAGAGATTGTGAAAGGGTTTTTTTTTTTTTTTTTTTTTTTTTTTTTTAAATGACTGGTGAGTTGATTTTAACGTGGTGACAGCCCTGATGTGGCCCTTTGCGGTCGGCTGGGCTATAAGCAACATTATCTTTTCTTATCTTATCTTACCCACACTACACAGTGAAATTAGCTCCCCTTAAAAATGTGTGTTCAAAATTCTAATATCATCATATATGCAAGTGGCTTTTTTCCTCAAATGTGTTCTAGAGACACTGATGAATGTCGGATTGTAGTCTGTTGAGGAAAATCTGGTGTGATCAGAGGGAAAGCCATGTTTATAGTGTGTCACAGTTTAGACCTGAAAGTCGAGCGGTGTCTTTTCCTTTGTGTGTGTGTGTGTGTGTGTGTGTGTGTGTGTGTGTGTGTGTGTGTGTGTGGCGCGCGCACGTGTGTGTGTGTGTGAGTGTGTGTTTGTGTGTGTGTGCGCGCATGTGTGTGTGTGTGTGTGTGTGTGTGTGTGTGTGTGTGTGTGTGTGTGTGTGCCACAAAGAACAACAGCAACTACATTCTGTACACCAGGTATTCTTGTAATTGTACTGCTTACTGAATGACTTTGTACATTTTTTAAACAGTTGTACTTCATTGCACATTGCCTGACAGTTGTAAAACTGTATTCATGACTATTCATTGGACAGAAAAATAAAAATTTGAAAATAAGAAGAAAGAGAGAAAGAGCAAGGAAGAAGAAGCTGATACATTATCAAAATTATATGAAAACACATTGTGTGTGTCACTGCATTTTTGTTGTGTGTTTTTTTTAAAAAGGTATATGTCATTTGTAATTAAAATCAGTAAGCATTCACAGTCATTTTCATTTCATATGGCTGTCAGCCAGGCTGACCTCTAAGTGCCATATCAGGGCTATCGCCATGCTATGCTAAGAGCCAAGAGTTGTAACAAAACTATGTAGCAACTTTCCACAACTTGGATGCATCTGGAAAAAAGTTGTCAGTCATGTGATATGAAAGAAGAAATCTTTACACCCAAGATACAACGCAAGATTTTATTGCGTGCGGCTTTCCTAGTCATATTTTGTCACTAACTGTTAGTCCCAGCTGAGAGAGAAACAGAAGACACACTGCTACATTTGTGAGAATAAAAATGCAGCATGGTACCGTTGAAGTCACAAAGGATCATTTTCATATTCATAAAACTGCCATGATGATTTCTGTTGCAGAAGCTCCACAAAATGTTCAAGTGTGTCAGGTTTCAAGTTTATGCCGAAAACACGACAGATGAGACCTCCGGTGCAGATGTAGCCTTGATGTAAAGCATGTTCCCCCTGATGTGCGGCATGTTCCCCCTGATGTGCGGCTTGTTGCCCCTGATGTGCCGCTTGTTGCCCCTGATGTGCGGCATGTTGCCCCTGATGTGCGGCATGTTGCCCCTGATGTGCGGCATGTTGCCCCTGATGTGCGGCTTGTTGCCCCTGATGTGCGGCATTTTTGCCCCTGATGTGCGGCCATGTTGCCCCTGATGTGCGGCATGTTGCCCCTGATGTGCGGCATGTTGCCCCTGATGAGCGGCATGTTGCCCTGATGTGCGGCATGTTGCCCCTGATGTCGGCATATTGCCCTGATGTGTGGCATGTTGCCCCTGATGTGCGGCATGTTGCCCCTGATGTGCGGCATGTTGCCCCTGATGTGCAGCATGTTGCCCCTGATGTGCAGCATGTTGCCCCTGATGTGCGGCATGTTGCCCCTGATGTGTGGCATGTTGCCCCTGATGTGCGGCATGTTGCCCCTGATGTGTGGCATGTTGCCCCTGATGTGTGGCATGTTGCCCCTAATGTGTGGCATGTCGCCCCTGATGTGCGGCATGTTGCCCATGATGTGTGGCATGTTGCCCCTGATGTGTGGCATGTTGCCCATGATGTGCGGCATGTTGCCCATGATTGTGGCATTTGCCCCTGAGTGCGGCATGTTGCCCCTGATGTATGGCATGTTGCCCCTGATGTGTGGCATGTTTGCCCCTGATGTGCGGCATGTTGCCCCTGATGTATGGCATGTTGCCCATGATGTGTGGATGTTGCCCCTGATGTGCGGCATGTTTCCCATGATGTGTGGCATGTTGCCCCTGATTGTGGCATGTTGCCCATGATGTGCGGCATGTTGCCCATGATGTGTGCATGTTGCCCATGATGTGTGGCATGTTGCCCCTGATGTATGGCATGTTGCCCCTGATGTGTGGCATGTTGCCCCTGATGTATGGCATGTTGCCCATGATGTGTGGCATGTTTGCCCCTGATGTGCGGCATGTTGCCCATGATGTGTGGCATGTTGCCCCTGATGTGTGGCATGTTGCCCATGATGTGCGGCATGTTGCCCATGATGTGTGGCATGTTGCCCATGATGTGGGGCATGTTGCCCCTGATGTGTGGCATGTTCCCCTGATGTGCGGCATGTTGCCCCTGATGTGTGGCATGTTTCCCCTGATGTGCGGCATGTTCCCCCTGATGTGCGGCATGTTGCCCATGATGTGCGGCATGTTGCCCATGATGTGCCGCTTGTTGCCCATGATGTGCGGCATGTTGCCTATGATGTGTGGCATTTTGCCCATGATGTGTGGCATGTTGCCCCTGATGTGTGGCATGTTGCCCCTGATGTGCGGCATGTTGCCCATGATGTGCGGCATGTTGCCCATGATGTGCGGCATGTTGCCCATGATGTGCGACTTGTTGCCCCTGATGTGTGGCATGTTGCCCCTGATGTGTGGCATGTTGCCCCTGATGTGCGGCATGTTGCCCATGATGTGCAGCATGTTGCCCCTGATGTGTGGCATGTTGCCCATGATGTGTGGCATGTTGCCCCTGATGTGTGGCATGTTGCCCCTGATGTGCGGCATGTTGACCCTGATGTGTGGCATGTTGCCCCTGATGTGTGGCATGTTGCCCCTGATGTGTGGCATGTTGCCCCTGTTTGTGTGGCATGTTGCCCCTGATGTGCGGCATGTTGCCCCTGATGTGCGGCATGTTGCCCCTGATGTGTGGCACGTTGCCCATGATGTGCGGCATGTTGCCCCTGATGTGTGGCATGTTGCTAATGATGTGCGGCATGTTGCCCATGATGTGCGGCATGTTGCCCATGATGTGTGCCATGTTGCCCCTGATGTGCGGCATGTTGCCCCTGATGTGTGGCATGTTGCCCCTGATGTGCGGCATGTTTGCCCCTGATGTGCGGCATGTTGCCCCTGATGTGCAGCCAGTTACCCCAGCACAGCCACACTAGAGGGAAGCCAGTGCCCTGAAAGACAAAGCTAAAGACTTTAGTCCGAGAGACCTGTGAAGAGAAGGCGCTATGAAAACTGTGATTCCCAATTGTGGAATGATTTCCTCATAGTGAAATTGAAAAAAATCGCAATGAAATTGAAAAAAAATGGTAGCGTTTTTGAAAAAAAAATGGTAGTGAAATTGAAAAAGATCATAGTGACATTGAAGCCAAACAAGACATTTACTGCTGTAGCCAAGGTGGCAAGATTATGGTTAACACAAAATCTGGGAACTGAAGAGCCAACCTCCTCCACAGAAAGTGATTATTTTCATTCCCTCCCTTCCTCTCCTCGCCCACAATAAGATTGAAGCTGTTTCTACATTACCTCTCTCTCTGTTTCTGAATATTGACTGAAAAGGTAAAACTTTCTCTGTGTGTATGTGTGATTGTGCTGAGGGAGGAGCCCATTTACTTGTGTGCACATGTATTCATGTGTGTGTGTGTGTGTGTGTGTGTGTGTGTGTGTATGTGTGTGTGTGTGTGTGTGTGTGTGTGTGTGTGTGGTGGTGTATTGTGTGTGTGTGTGTGTGTGTGTGTATGTGTGTGTGTGTGTGTGTGTGTGTGTGTGTGAGCGTGTGTGTGTGTGTGTGTGTGTGTGTGTGTGTGTGTGTGTGTGTGTGTGTGTGTGAGCGTGTGTGTGTGTGTGTGTGAAAATTTGTCTTGGTTTTGTTTCAATGTTTGTACGGTCAAAACACTGCTATAATTCAAGACAATGTTAAATGGTGGGTCCCAAGAGGGTAGCCACTTTGAAAGTCAACAACATGAAATGAAGCTTGTTAATGCCATGTATTTTTTGCTAGATGTGTTAATAATTTTCTCAAAATTTAACAGTTGGGGTAAAACAATATTGTTTTGCTCAGGACTGTTTTTTTTGTGAGGGGAAGATATACGCCAATTATTGCAGTGAGTAGTGCATGCATGCAAGTGTCCTTTTTATCCCTTCAGCATTTTTTTTTCTAATTTATTTTGCAATGTTGGTGCCAAAATTGTATTTGTTGTTGATATATGTATATAATGAAAAATAGTTGAACACCATTTGTCTAATAAACATTCAACTGAGAACATGATTGTGTGTATTTCCTGTGTTTTCACTGAAACATTCTCTCAGTCTTCTGTTGTTTACTCCAAGCATGTTCAGTTTTTTACATTTGAATACATGACAACATGAACTTATCTATTTACAGATAACTTCTTGTTTGCACTCTACATTACATTATTGACCACCTTGTTCATAATTTTTTTTTGCAGAATCCAACATGGACACATACATGATAAATACTGACAATAATACTGAGTGTATTAACTGACAGGGCAGGAATCAAACAGTTTAGAACTAGAAGTTAAATGAACACGCTGGCAAACTGATACAGTACCTTAGAAGTGTCTATTGATCAACTGCAGTGTCTCTGCTTTACCAGCAGCAACATGAGCTCACACACACACACACACACACACACACACACACACACACACACACACACATACACACACACACACACACACACACATACACACACACACACACACACACACATACACACACACACACACACACACACACACACAACACACAACACACACACACACACACCACACACACCCACTCACACACCCCACACACACACACACACACACACACACACACACACACACACACACACACACACACACACACTCTCTCTCTCTTCTCTCTCTCATCTCTCTCTCTCTCCTGTCTCTCTCTCTCTCTCCTCTCTCTCTCTCTCTCTCTCTCTGACTCAAGCACGTTGGCACAAAGACATCTGCACATACATAAACACATAAAACATAGCTTCACCTGCACGTTGATGGAGTGGACATTCTTGCGATTTACATGGTCGTTCTCGATGTCCTGGGGAGGGCGTGCTATTGGAATGTGTGGGTCATCAACACAAGCGAACACTTGGAGAAGTTGGCAATGCCAAGAGTTTTTTCTTTTGCCGTCTGCCGCTGCCTGACTTGGCCACTGTATCCAAACTGTACAAGAGACAACAATGCTCTTGTCACTGAATGAATTGTGCGGGATGCAGTTGGCTGGGTGACTTGAAGCAGTTCTCCAATGGCATCTTGAAATGTGCCAGTTGCATAGAAACGAAGCGCTAAGCACACTTGCTGTACCTGGCAACAGTGCTCCCTTCGATTTTGGTGTTCAGTTTCCTCGTTTATTGCGTCTGTGGGACTCAAAATGTGCTCATGACGAAATCTGAACTTAGTGAACAGTTCCACGTTGTCGGACAGTCAATTGGATTATTTCTATCGCGAAACACTCATTCCCTTCGCAAAAACGCCATCGGAAATTTCGCATGTACATGAACGCCGCCATATTTGACCTCTGGTTAGGCAGTTTAACGGCGAGGGCCCCCTCTGTTAAAACAACCACCGTCAAGACCACCGGTAGCCGTAACCGATGGCCATGAATGTCGCGGTTGTGGGAGTTAACCTCCAGTTAGAGAGTTAACCAGCGGAAGTCGGGTTTAACTTCCAGTTAAGTCTGTTCATGAATACGGCCCCAGGACTGTTTCCAGTTTCAGGTTAGTGTGTGTGATGCACTACGGGCTACCTGTCCACTACCCAGGTGCCTGTGTGATCTACTATAGGTTATCTATTCACTGTCCAGGTTTGTCCCCCTTTGTGCGATCCACTACAGGCTATTTATCCACCATACAGATATGTTTCCCATTCCTGGTTAGTGTCTGATCCACTATAGGTTACCTGTCCACTATCCAGGATTGTTTCCCTTTCTCAGCTAGTGTGTGACCCACTGCAGGATACCTGTCCACTATCCAGGATTGTTTCCCTTTCTCAGCTAGTGTGTGACCCACTGCAGGATCCCTGTCCACTATCCAGGATTGTTTCCCTTTCTCAGCTAATGTGTGACCCACTGGAGGATATCTGACCCATAACCAGGGTTGTCTCCTTTTCCAGGTTAATGTGTGACACACGTAATGCTGTCTTCCCATTGTCCAGGATTATCCCCATTTCTAGGTTAGTGAGTGATCCACTGTAGGCCGTCTGTCCAGTACCCAGAGTTGCTGGGTAATAAACATCATTCTTTCTCTCTGTTTGCTGCTAGGTTATTGTGTGATCTACTTTCAGCTGTCCGCATATTTATCCAGAATTATCTTCCTTTATAGGTTTGGTTTTTTTTTTTATCCCTTTTGTGGCTGGCTGTCCACTTTTCAGGATTATCTTCCTTTGGTCCACTTCAGGTTGTCTGTCCACAGTCCAGATTTGTCTCCCTTCCTGGTGTATTGTTTGGTCCACTATAGGCTGGCTGTACACTATAGGCTGTCTGTGTTTGTGTCTGTGTTTGTGTCTGTGGGTGTTTCTCTGTATCCTCTTGCTGAAGTTTTTGTCTGCTGAAAACTTAGTACATGGAAGTTCCCCCATTTCCTACCATTAAAAAGTGTTGTGCTTTATGTATGAAACTGTAACCCTCAGTCAGTGATGTAATCACTTCCAATATTTCTTACAACAGTGTCAGCATGCGGGATTGTTGTTTGGCGTCCAGTCTGTTGTGAATCTTCCTACACTCTAATGTAAACTTTGTATAGTTTTGTCTGTGTCTAAAAAAAATGTCTAAAGAGCTAGTTGTGATCTTTTTATACTTTTTGTTTTAAAGAAAGCATCAACTGTAGGTGAATTTATTTTACATAATTTTTTTCCATTAAGAACGTGAATTTTATTCTGAGGACAAACCACTCAATGCATTTGATACAAACAAAGGTGTGGCTGTCAGGTTGTAGACACAGTGTATTCAGGAGATGAGGGTGCTGCCTTGTGCATGGTGTTCCCCATCAACCTGCATTTTTCAGGTGGCTCTTTGTTGCCATGCAACCAAACATGTGTTATAACTGATGACTCCTTGCACTGACAGTCTGGATGTTTCTGTGTTTGTCTTTCAGGATGGATCACCTCCAGGTGAAGGGACTGTCACTGAAGTTCCATACAACCTAAAAACTGGACTTGTAGGTGTGAAGTGGGACTGTCAACAACGTGTATATAATCATCACATGGGACTATACAACTGCTATGATCTGAGGTTTGTCAGCAGAGGTTAGAAAGGACTGGGCTGGTGAGGAGGAATCCACAGTCAGGGAATGGGAAAGAGGCCATGTCTGTTTGTGAAGGAAACAGGACTTAGAACAGTTTGAAGGTTTCTCTTCACATCAGAAATACACTGTTGTGCCATTTGGTTGATTTCCTTTCTGTATATATACTATAATGCTGTAATGTTTCAGTAGTTTTGAATCTGTGTGTATAATACTTATGCTGCTCGTATGTACACATGTATTCCTACACATACACACTTACACTAACACACATACACATGCAAGGACATGTGTTCATAAACACACATATGCACACGCTTAAAGACACATACACAAATTAACCTGCATTCTGTGTGTACACACGCATGCACGCATAAGCCTGTGAAGATTCACACACACACACACACACACACACACACACACACACACACACACACACACACACATGCATGCATGCACTCACACACACACACACACACACACACACACACACACACACACACACACACATATGCACGCATCACACACACACACACACACACACACACACACACACACACACACACACACACACACACATGCACACGCACATACATATACTGCATATGCACAGACATGCTTCAGATTTATTTATGATTTTTATTTCAAACTTGTGCAAGTGTACTGAGACCTAAATAAGCCTTCAACAGCAGTATTTCAATGGCTGCTGTGTGATGCATTGTCCTTTAACTTGACCCACAGAGGTTGTTCAGTTAGTAGCAGGTTCATGCATGTGTTACCTGTATCTACAAAGGTTGTTCAGTCAAAAGCAGGTCTGTTTGTGTGTTACCTGTCTGTACAGAGGTCATTCAGTCAATAGCAGGTCTGTTTGTGTGTTACCTGTCTGTACAGAGGTCATTCAGTCAATAGCAGGTCTGTTTGTGTGTTACCTGTCCGTACAGAGGTCATTCAGTCAATAGCAGGTCTGTCCATGTGATGACCAGGGAGATGGGAAAATCCATTGGACACTTTACCTGTCAGACACTGCTGGGAATCAAACCCCTGACATCAGGATTAAGATCCTGTGTTCTGACCACTTGGCTACTGTGTCTGTCAGGATTCTGACCCGTCTTCCTCTGTTACCTCTAATCTTAGGATTAAGAGTGCTATGTTCAAATTGCTAGGCTATAGTCGTCAGGTTGACCCATCCTCTATTTCGATCTCTGACCTTTGATTTAACGCTTTTCACCCGGCACTCTTCTGCTCGGGTGCACCAAAACACATTTAGCTCATTCAGTTCTTATGCAGTGTGTAAACAATAAGCACAGGGAGAATAGTTTAGTGTTACTTCATTCATGCATTATGTGTTGCTTTGAGTAAACAAATTTCGAGTGATTTGGTGATTTTTTTTTTTCTCTTTTTTCTCTTTTTGTTTCCTGGACACCATGATCCAAGGAAGTAAGATAACAGTGAATCGAGTTTTCAATAAATTGTAGTTGGTGAATCTACCAAACGATAATGAAAGTATCAATATAAAGCCCATAGAAGAGTACTGAGTTGCAGAAAAGATATTTGACCATGACACAGTCACCTTATATTTGCAATTTATCACATATGAAATGATATAACTGTAAAGATAAGAAGTCTTGATTAGAGATCTGTTTGGCCCATAGTTTATCAAGGATCCATGTATCACCAGTTAAATCAAATACAAAGAAAAATTAATATGTTATAGAAAATTATATTTTCTGTAGATGTGTGCCCTTTTGTGTGTTCCAGTACTGAATTAATGACAGTTTGATTTTAGCAGCCTTGACCTTTCAACTTAAACTCCAGAACATGTCAGGTTAGGAAGGTTATATGGTAAGTGTTAATTCAGGGTAGAAAGGGTTAAGTGCTGTGGTCTGATCGCTTGGCTGTAGTCATCAGGTTGACCTGTGTTCAACTATGACCTCTGACCCTGATGATTTAAGCATCCTGTTTTATAAATGGTGAATGTATTGGTCAACAGATTCGATTAACAGAGTGACCGTGGAGTATTTTTTTGTTTAGGGGCTTTTTGCCACTGTTTCACATATTTATTTGTTTGATGTTTTGCAGTGATTTAACCAGCTGACCTTGATAAATTCTTGATTTATTTTTTCTTTTAGAGAACACACACATAAAGAGATAGATACATAGATGGATAGATACATACATACATAAATGTATACATACATACAGATACGCACACATACACACACAAGCATAGTGTGTGTGTTGCTTGTTCAGAATATGGTAGACAATATTTGTATGTTACAGTTATACTCTGAATAGTTTTCTTTTGTCAGTTTATGTAAATACATATCATTTTTGTCCTGAACATTACACATTTAGTATGTGTTTGCTTCTGACATGTTTGTGACTTATCACTATCACTCTTAATACATGTAATTAGCAATGTATATAAATGAATATATGATTAAATTTCTTTTAAGCAAGTATCACTATTATTCTTAATACATGTAATTAGCAATGGTTATAAATGAATATATGGTTAAATGTCTTTTAAGCAAGTTTTGAACAGTAAACATATTTCCTATGTTTTTTGTTTTTGCCATGTTCTTTGTGTGCTCCTATCATATATGTGTATATACTTTTGTTTAACACAGCACACATGATGTCTTTTTCTGCCATGTTCTTGGTATGTTCATAAATGTGTAAACGCTTTTGATAAACGCAGAACACATAGTATTTGTTTCTGCCATGTTCTTGATATGTTATTACACATGTGTGTGCACTTTGTTAAAAACAACACACATAGTGTTTTTGTTTCTGCCATATTCTTGATATGTACTTGCTTTTGAATGTGTGTACACTTTCGTCAATCACATCACACATATATTGTTATAAATGTGTAGACATTTTCCGTGAACATAACGCACAGAGTGTTTACTGCTGCTGTATGGTCAGTATGTTAATTTTAAGAATTTGCACAAATGTTTTGCTTTACTGGCCACTTGTTTTACACACTTTCTTATCTTTTAAAAGGTGAAGATGCTCCGTGGTGCATTCCATGTCATGTACCACTCACATTGAAACATATTCTTTCAGAGTGTTGGGACTTGCATGATGTGAGACATGCACACTTTACAGCACACTCCATGAAAACATTGTTGAGAGATGTCCCACCTGATGTGATCTTTGAATTTATGAGGAGATTAATACTTTTCATCTGATCTAAAATTTTATGGATGAAAGATTATTAACAATTTTGCTGTGTGTTTTTGGAAGGTGTGTTTTAAAGAGTTGAGACTTCAATGCGATGACAGCCCTGATATGGCTCTTTGCAGTCAACTGGGCTATAAGTAACATTACCTTACCTTACCTTAACTCTCTTCCTGCGAGAACATACAAATGTGTATGGCCATATGGTCAGGTGCCAATCTCTGTTCAAAACAAGCACGTTTAATCCTTATTCCACTCATGAATAACGAATGAAAAGAGAGTCGAAGCCATGCCATCTTGTATTGGATGGTGCTCAGATTGAGTGAACTTCAAATGATTTGATATGTTTTTTTCTCAGTTTCTTTGTTATGCCAATGTCATTGGCCAGTGTAGTAATGTTACAGTGAGCCAAGTGTTAGATGAAATTTTAGTGGACAATCTTGGCCAACGACTGTACAAGTTTAAACAGAGAGCCATGTAAATTTATGTATTGGCAGAAAATGTATTTGGCTGTGCCACAGGCAAGTTTTATTTGCATTTCATCATCAATATAATACCACTCTCAGAATAAGAACTGCTCATGATGTGATGAAAAATCTCTTTAGCGACTATTTATCAAGGAGCTGTATGTCACTGGATGGTCAAAACACAATGAAAATATTGTGTGTTGTTGAAAAATCATATTTCTCTAGCTGTGAGTTCTTCATGTAACAATCCAGAATGATGATAGTATGAGTACAGCAGCCCTGATGTTCCTGCTGAATCACAAACACAGGCTGTGAGTTCTTCATGTAACAATCCAGAATGATGACAGTATGAGTACAGCAGCCCTGATGTTCCTGCTGAATCACAAACACAGGCTGTGAGTTCTTCATGTGACAATCCAGAATGATGATAGTATGAGTACAGCAGCCCTGATGTTCCTGCTGAATCACAAACACAGGCTGTGAGTTCTTCATGTGACAATCCAGAATGATGATAGTATGAGTACAGCAGCCCTGATGTTCCTGCTGAATCACAAACACAGGCTGTGAGTTCTTCATGTGACAATCCAGAATGATGATAGTATGAGTACAGCATCCCTGATGTTCCTGCTGAATCACAAACACAGGCTGTGAGTTCTTCATGTAACAATCCAGAATGATGACAGTATGAGTACAGCATCCCTGATGTTCCTGCTGAATCACAAACACAGGCTGTGAGTTCTTCATGTAACAATCCAGAATGATGACAGTATGAGTACAGCAGCCCTGATGTTCCTGCTGAATCACAAACACAGGCTGTGAGTTCTTCATGTAACAATCCAGAATGATGACAGTATGAGTACAGCAGCCCTGATGTTCCTGCTGAATCACAAACACAGGCTAGGCTGGAAGGGTTGCACAGGTAGACACTATACTGGGACTGAAATGGTTAATAACATACACTATAGACACTATACTGGGGCTGAAAGGGTTAATCACATACACAGACTGTTATTGTTTAATTGTATTCTTTGATGATATACTTCTTAAGTATATGTGTTATGCACAATGATGCCATTCATTATTTGTTTTTAAAAAGTACGAACTCCCCAATATCGTTAAAAAAAAAAAGAAAAAGAAAAACGCACACACACATCCATTTGGGGGGAGAGGGTGGAGAGAAACCATTGTTTCCTACTTCCTTCCCCCCCCCTCCCATCCCCTCCGAAATTTCTCTTTGTTACACTGGTTATGATTATGTGCCTTTGGGAAAGTATCAGTATATGAGTAAGTATCATACATAACCCTGATCAGCCATAAGATGTCATTCTGTGGCTAGGAGTTGATTTTTTTGGGTTGTATTTCCTTATCTTGAAATGTTTCTCAGCTGCTGCCAGGATGTTTTAACCTGGCGTTCCCCATGGGGATGGCGGGGGGCTCTTTCATTACAGATAGCTCCCCCACCTTCTGGACGTTCTGTGCTCATATCTTCCTCTTTTCTTTCACTCTCTATGATTGTGCCTTGTTTGAAAAATTCATGTTTGTCTTTTGTTGCTGTCATCAACTGTTTTTTCTGCCTTTGTGCACCATTCTCCTGTCTTTGTTCTGGAAACCTTTTTTTGTGTGCTGTAGCAGTTTATGACATGCCAGCTTTTTTGTTGTGATCAGGCAGTTAGGTAGTGACCATTGATATACAGTACTGAAAGAGGACACTCCATGTCCATTTTCCTGTGCGTGTTTGCCCCATATGGATTTTCGGTGTATTTTTTTTTAAAGTGGCTTGAATGTTTTTCGTTAAGTTTTTACAAAATTAGCGTAAATGCATGGTGCTGTCAGTACAAGCTAATTGAAATTGACATAAGAAGTCATTAGGTTAGGTACACTGTCATTAACTGCTTTTATTGTTTGTTTCTATTTTTTTTTTGGTCAGATATCTGACGTGTTTATAATGTGACTTCTTTTTTCCCTGTATGAATTTGACAGACCTGAAAAGGCTTTTTGTTGGTGGCTGGGCTTTAGCATCATCATTAAAACTTGAAAAACTGCTAACCTGAGAAGCTCTTCACAGAGCAGAACAGCTGGTGCTTGCTGGTGCTTGTAGCTGACTTCTTATGGAAGTGCTGTTAGAGGTAGAGTGTCTACAGGATTTCTCCTTGTCTCTTTCCTCACTGTCTGGGTCCACAACCAGACTAGATCTTCATGTCATTCCAGTGTGTATGTCTCTCTGTGTGTGTGTTTAAAGAAGACCTTAAGCGCCTGGAATAAAAATACTTTACATTCGGACCTGAGTGTGTGTATCTGTGTTTGTGTACACGTGTGTGTGATATCAAAATATTTTCTCACCAAACAGCTCTGTGTGTGTGGTTGGGGGTGGCACTGAGGACAAGAGTGGGCGGTGCATGAGTCGTACCAACACAGTTCTCACATTGAATAGCACTGGTCAGCATACACTGTGTCCGACTTGCTGGATGTAAGATTATTGATGATTTGCTGAAGAATGATTTTTTTCCTGACATAGCAAATTGAAAGGGACAGCACTGTTCACCCAATACAGTCGGAGCCAAAATAAACCCATAATTTCAACTGATTCATTCTCCCGTCGTGTTATGTAAATATCTTTTTTCCCCCTGTTACATGCAACATATTTTATTTCTCCTGTGATGACATTCAGCATACTTCGATTCTTATATGACATCATGTAGCATACTTCATTTCTCCTGTAATATTATGTAGCATACTTCATTTCTTCTGTGGCAACATAGGATACCTTATTTCTCCTTTGACATGGGGCAGCATGCGTCAATTCTCCTGTGGCAACAGGTAGCATACCTTATTTCTCCTTTGACATGGGGCTGCATACTTCATTTCTTCTATGATATGTAGCATACTTCATTTCTCCTGTGATATTATGTAGCATACTTCATTTCTTCCGTGGCAACATAGGATACCTTATTTCTCTTTGACATGGGGCTGCATACTTCATTTCTCCTGTGATATTATGTAGCATACTTCATTTCTTCCGTGGCAACATAGGATACCTTATTTCTCCTTTGACGTGGGGCTGCATACTTCATTTCTCCTATGACATGATGCAGCATACTTTATTTCTTCTGTGAAAACATGTAGCACTGAGCCACAGGGACACCTGATATTTGTAGGGAAATTAAGCCTTATGAAGTTCACTTTTGTTCCGCCTTGACCAGATCCAGCTTGAACACCTCTCTGCCGCTTCTGCCATTGCTTTCAGGGCTCTGGTTTTTTCCTTCCCTGCAACTGAGAGCTGTTTCATGAGGCTGTATGCAGACGTTCCTACAAATCCCCTAGCTCCAATTTCTGCAGTGAGGACTTTGACCTGATAGCCTTCTCTCCTCAGGTTGTTTGCCAGATCAGCATACTTTTCAGTCTTGTAGATTTGAGCCGCCTCCATTCTGTTCTCATATGGCACTGTGAGCTCGATCATGATCAGCTGCTTGGTTGACTTAGAGTGGACTACTATGTCTGGTCTCATGCCACTCTTGCTGATGATCTCTGGGTGACTCTTCCATTCTGGGAGGTCTGCAGTGCACTCCCAGTCATCTGCCCCATCCAGCAGACTCTGCCTGCATGTTTCGAGTGGCACTGTTGTTCTTGGCCATGATTTGCTGCCTCCTGCCGTGAAGAATGTTGCGGGTGCTTCTGGAGTCCTGATTCTCCCTTTTGTGGTGTTGGTACTAGCCCAGACTACTTGTACAATCTCTTTGAGCACTTGGTTGTGCCTCCATGTGTACCTTCCTTGAGCCAGGGCTACTTTACATGAGCTTAGAACATGCTCCACTGTTTGTTTTTCATGGCAGAGGGGGCATGCAGGATCGTCTGTTTTCCCCCACTTCACCAGGTTTGCATTTGAGGGCAGAAGGTCATATGCAGATCTGAGAATGAAGCCGATCCTGAGAGGGGCCATGTGCCAAATGTCATTCCAAGTGAGACTTCTTTGGAGTGCGTTTCTCCACGTTGTCCATTGCCCTTGCTGGCTCTGCTGGACTGCTTTTTGGAGTCTTTTTTGGTCTTCTTCTTTTCTCATCTCCTGAATCATCATGTCTCTTTTGGCTTTTCCTTTGGCCTTTGACCACCATTCAGTTTTGGTCACCCCCAGTCCTTGTCTGTTGGTCTGTGTGTGTCCTGTTATTTCTCTGATCTTGAGACTTTCTTTTGCAGAATCCATCGCCTCTTGAACTTTCCATTTTCTGCCTGTCTTCAGCTGGGGTTTGATTGCTTCTACCACCATGTCTCCTGAGTCCTCCAGCATGCTTTGAAGTCTGATCTTCCCTGCTTTGTATTCCCCCAGGATGGATTTCAGTGGTAGTTTGAGCTTTGCTTGGCGACAGTACAGCGCGATGTCAGTCAGACAGGGTGGGACACCAAGCCATTTCCTTGTGAACTTGTTGATTTTGGCTTCCATTGCCTCCACTGTGCTGGTGCAGATGTCGTATATCATCAGAGGCCATAGGAGCTTTGGTATCAGCATGAACTGCAGACACCAGACCTTGTATTTGCCAGGGAGCCCACACTGGTCAATGGTCTCCAAGCCTTCTTCCGCCATCTGCTTGGTTTCTTTTGCTCTTTGTGTGTCTTTCAGCGTATCATCATACACACACACACACGCACGCACGCACGCACGCACGCACGCACGCACGCACGCACGCACGCACGCACACACACACACACACACACACACACACACACACACACACACATCGAGATTTATTTGATTACCTCCCCCTTCGCCACTCCTCCCTACCCCTCTTTCTTCCCTGATCCTCTCTCGCCCTCAACATCCATACACAACGGACGTGGAGATGAAGAAGAAGATGAAGAGAGAGAGAGAGAGAGAGAGAGAGAGAGCAGATGGCAACCGAGATGTTCTGTTTGTCCGACTGTCGCTAGCAGTGAAGCCAGTTCATAGGATTTAATTGCCAAATATGCGATAAACATGCAAACCGACAAACAGACCGCCACAGACGCATAGGCCAAATGCTCCTGAGTCTGGGTAGGGCGGGGTGGATGTGCAGGAAAGAGAGAGAGAGAGAGAGAGAGGGGAGAGGGCAGGAAAAGGAACAGAAGGGGCAGAAGGAAGAGAGGAGGTAGAGGAGGGGGAGGAGGGGGAGAAAAGGAACAGAAGGAGCAGAAGGAGAGGGAGGAGGTAGAGGAGGAGGAGAAAGAGGAGGAGGAGGAGGAAAGAAGAGGAGGAGGAGGAGGATAAGAGGAGGAGAGGAGGAGGAAGAAAAGAGGAAGTGGAAAAGGAGAATGGGAAAGGGAGGAACTAGTGGAGGAGAAGTTAAAGAGGAAGAGGAGAATTGATGAGGAGAAGGAAGGATGGGGAGTGGGGGGGGGGGGGGGGGGGGGTGCGGGGTTGCTAGGTACAACAAAACAGAAGGGTTAAGACAAAAAAAAAAAGGAGTGTAAAAGAGAAAGGGAGAGGTGGAAGATAAGGAGAAGAAGTACGATGAGAAGAAGTTGGAGGAGCAAGTGGGGGAGGAGAAGGGGGAGGAGGAGGAGAGGAAGAGGAGGAGGAGGAGGAGGAAAAGGAAGAGAGGAAAGGAAGAGGAGGAGGAAGTGGAGGAGAGGAAGAGGAGGAAGAAAAGGAGGAGAGGAAAAGGAAGAGGAGGAGGAAAAGGAAGAGGGAAGAGGAGGAAGAAAAGGAGGAGAGGAAAAGGAAGAGAGGAAGAGGAGGAAAAGGAGGAGGAGAGAGGAAAAGGAGGAGGAAAGGAGGAAGAGGAGAGGAAAAGGAGAAGGAGGAGGAGAGGAAACGGAGGAGGAGAGGAAAAGGAGAAGGAGGAGGAGAGGAAAAGGAGGAGGAGGGGAGGAAACGAGGAGAGGAGGAGGGAGAGGAAAAGGAGGAGGAGGAGAGGAAAAGGAGGAGGAGAGGAAAAGGAGGAAGAGGAGGAATGGAAAAGGAGGAGGAGGGGGAGAAACGGAGGAGAAGAGGAAAAGAGGAGGAGGAAGGAAAAGGAGGAGGAGGAGGAGAGGAAAAGGAAGAGGAGGGAGGAGGAGGATTAGGAGGAGAGGAAAAGGAGAGGAGGAGAGGAAAAGGAGGAGATGGAGAGGAAAAGGAGAAGGAGGAGGAGGAAAAGGAGGAGGAGGAGAGAGGAAAAGGAGGAGGAGGAGAGGAAAGGGAGGAGGAGAGGAAAGGAGGAGGAGGAGAGGAAAAGAGGAGAGGAAGGGAGAAGAAAGGAGGAGAGGAAAAGGAGGAGGAGAGGAAGAGGAGGAGGAGAGGAAATGAGGAGGAGAGAAAAGGAGGAGGGGAGGAGGAGAGGGAAAAGGAGGAGGAGAGGAAACGGAGGAGGAGGAGGAGGGAAAAGGAGGAGGAGGAGGAGAGGAAAAGGAGGAGGCGGAGGAGGGAAAGGAGGAGGAGAGGAAAAGGAGGAGGAGGAGGAGCGGAAAAGGAGGGGAGGGAGGAGAGAAAAGGAGAGGAAGGAAAGGAAGAGAGGAGAGGAAAAGGAGGAGGAGGAGGAGGAGAGGAAAAGGAGGAAGGGGTGAGGAAACGGAGGAGAAGGAAAAGGAGGAGGAGGAGAAGAGGAAAAAGGAGGAGGAGGAGAGAACAGAGGAGGGGAGAGGAAAAGGATGGAGGAGAGGAAAAGGAGGAGGAGTAGGAGAAGAGAGGAGGAGGTTGGTAGGAGAGCAAGAGGAGAAGGAGAGTAGGAGGAGGTTGAGGAGGAGGAAAAGCAGAGAGAGGTGGAGCAGGGGGATAGGTTGGAAAGGTGAAAGAGGAAGAGGAGGAAGATAAGAAGGAGGAGGAGAGGAAAAGGAGGAGGAGGAGGAGAGGTAAGAAGGGGAGGAGAGGAAAAGGAGGAGGAGGAGAAGAGAGAGGACGAGAGGAGAAAGAAGGGTAGGAGAAAGAGGAAGAGGTGGACGGAGCACAGGAAGAAACAATGCGAGAAGGTGGTGGAGAGGAGAAGGAGGAGAAGGAAAGAGAAGGAGGAGAAGGAGGAGGAGGAGAGGAAGAGGAGAAGGAGGAGGAGGAGGATAAGGACAAGCAGGAGGAAAAGGAGGAGAAGGAGGAGAGAGGAAAGGAGGACCGAGAAGGAGAAGGAGAAGGATGAGGAGGGATAGGAGGGAAGAGGAGGAGGAGAGGAAGAGGAGGAAAGGAGGAGGATAAGGGGAGAAGGAAGATAAGGGGGAGGAGAGAGGAGCAGGAGAAGGAGAGGGAGGAGAAGGAGGAGAAGGAGGAGAAGGAGAAGGAGGACGAGGAGGAGGAGGAGAAGGAAGAGGATAAGAGGAGGACGAAAAGGAAGACGTGGAAAGGGAGTAGGAGGAGAGTGGGAGGGGACGGAGAAAGAGGGAGATGGAACGGAAAAAAAAGGGCTAGGAAGAACATGTGGAAGAGAGGTAGGAGGAGGAGGAGAAGAAGAAGAAGAAGAAGAAGACAGAAGAAGACGAAGAAGAAAAGAAGAAGAAGAAAAGAGACGAAGACGAAGAAAAGGTAAATGAGGAGGTGGCGGAGCAGGAGGAGAAGAAGAGAATTTAGAGTCTTGTCGTTTATAGCCTGGAAACTACATAGATCTTACAGGGCTGAAATCTAATATCAGAATCATGGGCAAGATGATGATGATGATGATGATGATG
>CM031608.1:71744902-71777299 GCA_018398815.1 Conus ventricosus
TATATGGTTGCTTACAACAATGTTATTAAATTGTTTATTATAAAAAGAATGTCTCGAGGCCGAACCAAAAGGGGAGCTAGCTCCTAAGGCACTGCAGTAAGCTAAAAGACCTAGGAGACAACTGATTTTGATTTAATAGGAGTGCCAGGAAATGTTTATGGATTTTGAGTACACAGATGATGGGTTTAAAAACCCGAACAGAAATTGAAGACAAAAACGACAGCAATATCCCACCCTAGAACAGATAAGAAATTTAAGAGCAAACGATTTTGGCAAACATGAATACAAAATTCATAAAAGAGAGAATGCTTGGGGCGTTGCTTTCCTGAAATTGACTGGAATTTAAAGTTTGAACTGCGGAGCCCCAATGTATACTAGATAAGAAAAACAATTTTAGAAAGGCTTTGAATGCAGGGCTCATCTTGTTAGCCTAGTCCAGGAACACAACAGAAAAAACAGATTGAAATAGCTTGGCAGGGTACTGAATATATGCTACAGAGAAAGAAGTCCTTAGCTGAAGTGGGGGGCGACACCGTCAGCTTAAAATTTTACCCCAACGCTACAGGTACTGCCTAGAAAATGACGATGTTTTTTCGCTTAATTAATTACTCCGAGAGAGGGGGATACTAGTTTGCCAGAACATGCGCTAATTAGAGGTGTACAAATAAAGGCTAAAAACTTGGATGCCCCTCTTAAGTTTGTTATTGCAATTACTAAAAACGGAGATGAATTAAACACACCCATGTATCATCTGACAAAGTTACGGGTGAGGTTGCAAAGACAAACTAACATACTCGACTATTTTCATTAAGTATGTTGATTTATTGGGGTTTTTACTTGTTGAGAGTGTTGCCAGAAGTATAATAAGGAGTTGTATAAGATTAATTTAAAAAATAATCTTGTTTTAAAAATGGAGGTTCAACAGTTTAGGTTAAAGCAAATAACTGAACTTCAAAAGGAAATAGAAAGCGACTTGGATAAGTAAGATTACTAGAAAGAAATATGCTAAAGCTTTAAATAACCTTTCTTATGAAATTTAAACTGGCTCATCAACTGTAGCTAGCGTAAGTGCGGGTCTAGGGGTTACTCTTTTAACACCGGGTTCGGGGCGCCAGCCTCTTTAGCATTAGGGGGCCTTGGTTTAGGGTTAGGCGCCGTGTCTATGGTTGTAAGTGCTGTTTTAAAAAATTACCCTAAATTACAAAAGCAAAACTGCCATTGTTACCCTAGCATCGGCAAAACTTTGTTCATTAAGATTAAGAATAAGCAAATCATTACAGGATGAAAACATTACAGACGAAGAATTTTGATAAGCTTATGGTGACGGTGATTATTACAGACGCAAAAATTGACTTAAAAAAGGAGGGGAGAAAGATTTTTACTTCACGACAGGTAGAAAATGAGCAATTAACAGAACATTGAAAAACAAACACATGATCAGTTAAACCCAAAATAGGCCTAAAAGGGTTTTAAACGGACTTAACCGCCCCCGGACTGAATGACTGGCCGACGACAATCAGGGGCTGGGCTAAATTGTTTTTACCCCCACCACCACTGATTTACTTGTCGCCGGCCTACACAGGTAGCTGGAGCCACGGGATATTGATCGCAAGCCCAGAGACGTCGTCTGCTAAGGTTAGCGCATGTGCAGTGAGATTTTTTGTCACTGTATTTCCTGTTAAAACATTTTTCGCCAGTAAGTTGACCAAAATTCTGCTTCTGAAAATTTTGCTCCCGAAATACCGTGACGGAAATTCCCCACGCGCATGTGCTAACCTCATTAACATGATGAAATCGAAACAACATTTGTGAGTACGCAGTGTTAACCTTAGTGGATGCATTAACATTATGAAACCGAAACAGCATTGTGAGCGCGCATGTGTAATATAAATTAGGATAATAAAATCGGTTTGCTAGACATGGACGGACTACGGGTCTTACAAAAGAAGTAATAGCAGCAGAGGTGCAAGATAGATTGCGTTACTAAGAAAACCCTTTGTTACAAAATTTAACAATAGTTCCGATTCTCAATCACAGCCCAGTGAAGGGCTTTGCGCTGTCGTTACGGAGTCAATATTCTCCGTAAACCCAGCAGGTAGTTATTGATTTTTATTCTTCTGTTGCTAGCCCTTGCAGTGGCGTGCATTGGGATAGCGCCTTGCAGGGGTGTTATTGATCGTGTGGGGACGATGAATGTTTTGCAAAATTTAATTTAATTTATTTATTAAAATTTTAGGTTTAAAAATGACTGCCGTACTCAGTGAATCTGATTTAAAGAATTGTAATGAACTATTTAACGAAAAAATGAAAATGTTAAACATTAAATTTTAGTGAATTTGGGTTTGAGAATGATATAGACATATAATAAAAGATCATAGTGAACTATTTAACAAAGCAATCAAAGTGATAAACATTGACTGTATTGATTCAGAAAAAAGCAAAAAATGCTGGCGGGTGTTATTAAAAGGGGTTAACGGTCTTGAAGTGTTGCGAGGCTTGGGTGGAGAATAAATAGCGCGTTTTACTTACTTTTATATACATTTAATTTTTTGATTTACGTAAATATTTTGAGTTAAAAATGAGCCTCACAAACACGTCTGAGTTTGAAAAATGCCGGCCAGCGCACTGGCGAAAGGTAGTGACAAACAATTAATCAATATGTTTAGCGAAGAGACATGGCATCATTAACCATCGAACGTTCATGAAAGCGTAGCATATGCTATCTCTAAAATCCCAGAGTCATTCAACGCGAACCGCCAGTAAAAGTGTTGTTTGGCTGTTCTGATTGATTTTATAACGCCTGATGAATACTAACATGCCGGGTCTGGGTTTCAACTAAACAAAAAGAAGTAATCAGCTAATCACAACTTTAACTCTGACGGGGGCCGATTACATGCTTCCAGGTTTAACCACGCAAGTGAGGAGGCAAAGTTAAGGGTTCTGGCTGGTTCTGAAGGGACAGTCCTTGAAATCAAATTAAGCCCAAACAAAGTTCTATCCTATAGTTGGCAATTCCCCACCTTCCTCCCCCAAAGAGTTAGTTTTAAAACGAGCAGTCTTAAAACAAAAAAATCCTGACAACATGTGTTTTATGGGGTGTGTTTTAGCGCATTTACACCCCGTTATAAAAAAACGCAGAAAGAGTATCTAATTATGAAGCATATAACAAGAACTGAACTTTGATAACATAGCCTTTCCAAAAGTATAGAAAGTATATCTCAGTTTGAAGAGCAAAACAAACCAATCACTGTAAATGTATACGATTGGTTTGTAAAGCAATCTGTGCCTCTAAGGGTTTCTCCAAAAGCTCCCACTTTAGCGAGCCACTTGACAAGCATGTAGACTTGATACTGTTTACAGACGGTCCTAAGAGTCTTTAAATGTATTAATCAGAACAAAAGCAGACTGTTAGAAATATACATCAAAGCAAAAAATCTAAACAAGATATTTGTAGAAGGTGCCCTGGTTAGAATCCCCACTATAGAAGCAGCTGCCAGCATAGAACTCATTGTAAAAGTTTTGTAGACTGTGAAAACTAAACTCCTTACACCTCCACCAGGGTCTAAATTTTGCTTTAAAAGAATGTACACAAAAGCAGATAAGCCCATACGTATTTTATGCTGACTTTGAATCAATCTTGCCACAGTACTAGGGCCCACAACAACAAGAACAAAAAACAACCTTTTTAAAACACACCATCAGATCTGTTCTTATGCGTTTATTGTTGTTAGGTCGATGGGGTACACACACGTCCAGAATTTATTAGAAGCCCAACGCAGCTAGTAAATTCTTAGAGCAGATGAAACAACTTCGCAATCAATTATCCAACCAACTAAATCTTTCAGGTATTGTTATGACTCCTGAAGACCAAGAGCGCAAAGACTCATCTACACACTGTTGGATATGTAACAGAGAATTATTAGGCAACACAGTAAGAGACCACGATCACATTACTGGCAAATTCAGAGGAGCTGCACACAACAATTGAATCTTCAACTTAAGGTTGACCCTAAGACATGGAAACTGCCTATCTTCTTTCTTTAACTTACGAGGCAACGATTCTCATTTTATCATGAAAGCAGTAACTTCTGAATATAAGAGGGTTACCTGCATTGCACAGTCTTTCAGAAAAGTACATGACTTTTACTCTTGACTCTTTAATCCTTTATGACTCAGCCCAACATTGATGGCAAGTTTGGATAAACTAGCAGGATCTCTACAAGACTTTCCAATCACTAAACAATACTTTGCCCATCTTTAGTGCGTAAAGGAGTTTACCCCTATGAATACATGAACTCGTGGGACAGGTTTGATGAAGACTCGCTTCCTCCTAAAGGCGCTTTCTTTTCTAGTCTTAGAGGCAAAGACATAACTAATGCTGAATTGAAACGCACAGAAAGCCTGGACAGAATTACACTGTGAAACAATGGGCGATTATCATGAACATTACTTGATGGCTGACGTATGTTTATTGGCAGACGTCTTCAGAATTACAGAACTACATGCATTAAACATTACAACTTAGACACATCGCATTACATCTCTGCCCCCCCGGGCCCTTTTTTGGGGTGCATCTTAAAGTCTACAAACATTCAGATTGACTTAATATCTGATCTACCCACACTTCAGATGATTGAAGCCGGGTAAGGGGAGGTATTAGCATGGCCTCACATCCTTACTGGGAAAGCTAACAACAAATATTAGACGACTATGATCCCACTAAACCCTCCAACTATTTAATGTACTTAGCGCCAACCAATCTGATGGATGGGCCATGAGTCAGCCGCTTCCCCTGAGAAACTTTACAATGATAAAAGGACCTCATAATGTTTAAAACTGTGTTAAGTATGTTGTCACAGCTCCCACCTGATAATCCAATAGGGGTAATCTTAGAAGTAGACTTAGAATATCCTTATGACTACACGATCTTCACAACGATTACCCCCTAGCCGCAGAAAGATTAAAGATGAGCCCCATCGAACCGCCAAACTTGTTCCCAATCTCGCAACAAAACTAAGTATGTTTTTTCATTACAGACTCCCCCACAGTTTAAACCCAAGACACGGACTGAAACTAAGAGCCCGTTTCACAGAATAATTACCTGTGATCAAGAGCCCTTTTAATGAGGCCCTATACATCAGAAGAACACTGATTTTTAGAACTGAAGCCACCGATGCTTCAGAAAAGACTTCTTTAAAAATAATGAACAACAGCTGTTTTGGCAAAACTATGGGAAAATCCACACAAGCGTAAAAAATGTGAAATTAGTTACAAAAAAAACCAAGCAATTAAGTTTGCTCTAAAACAACTATCAAGACTTAGAAGATTAACGACACTTGGTTGGCATTTATGATGAAGAAAAAGGATGTTTAAGTTTGACAAGCCGGTGTTATTTCGGCTTTACTTATTAGAGTTGTCAAAGTTATAGTGTTTGAATTTCGTACGACAACTTTAAAACCGCAACCGAGGAAGCTAGAGTACTTTACAAGACACTGACTCTTTTTTCTAGAAATCCCCACAAAAGAGACTTCTACAAGGATTTAGAACAGAAGTGGCTAAAGGAGAGTTGAAAGGGTGGTACGACACATGCACACCCAAAAAGAGCCTTTACATTCAAATGTAAACAAGAAGGTGGGAAATGAAGGAGGAACTTAAGGAACAGTTATCAAGAATTTGTTGTTTGCGGCCAAGATGATAGCGTTTCTAGCCAGACTTCTGTAATGAAGAGGCTAAAGGGATAAGTAAAGAAGTTGTCAAAAAAAAAATAATCTCACCAAAAACACAAAGCAAGCCTTTTGAAAACAAAGTATTTCATCACCAAATGTATAATCTGCGTCTACTCTTCATCAAGTAAAACACAACTGCGTTAACAAGAATCATATCCCCTAACAATTAACAAAAGAAGTACGTCCCAACCTGAGTTTTTAATAGCGTTAGGACATTGGAGAACTTTAAAAGATTAAATTGAAAAGACTAAAATTAGTAACTTAAACTTAGGAACCTAACTTAGTACTTATTTAATTAACCTAACTAGAACTTAACTTAAGAACCCCAACAAGAACTTAACTTTAAAAACCTAACAAGAACTTAACTTAAAACTTAATTTTTTTTGCACCCTTTAAATTAAAAAGTACTTTTCAAACTAACTTAACTTGTACTTTTTTAGTTCTTAACTTGTACTTTATCTAGTTCTTAAAAACTATTCCATAGAAAATGGGTCTACAACAGGAGGTTGCACTTTTTTTGCAGAAGCTGGTTCTTCTTCTTTACTGGCTTTGTGGGGTTTTTTAACTTTGCTGCAAGTATGGTGTAGGCATTTTATATGCTAAAACTCCCCACCAACAACAACAGCAGCCAATACATAATAATACATCTTATCGTTTGTTTGTGATTGTGCTGTTGTTAATTGGGGTGTTGTTGGCGGCGGCGATGTTGTATTACTATCTAACAATTTTTGTTTTGCTGATTGGTTTGCTTTTTGCAGTCTGTTCCATTCAGCTAGTTACGCCCAGCCTCAACACGTCCGGGACTTTTAGACTTAGTAACATAAATCACTTGCGGCACATTCACCTGTGGCGCATTCTGCTCCTGCGGGTTGTCCTGCGGGGTCTTTTTCTCCTGATCGCTCATTTTTTTTTTATTGCGATTAAATTTAAATTTTGATCAAAATTAAATATGATTAAAAGTAATTAATCCCAGATGAATGGACAAGCATAGTTCCAAATCTTAATTTCATGTCACATGCAAGAGTTTCTAGGGACTTGTTTAAAACCGGATCTTGTGATAAGTCGTATTTTAAAATCTTCTTCTGAATCAACCCCGGCGCCCTCTTTTCTTACTAACTTAGCATATAAACTAATCAATTGTTTGTCCCACCGATTTAACCCTTTTTGACCCTAGCTGGGCTTCGTACCTAGCGTAGTACTTCTCAACGTCTGAAGTAGACAGTTGCTGGATCTGTTCAATACTTAGTTCAACACCTAAATACTGTTTAGTTTTTCCGCAAGCGGCCAGAGAAGTATAACTTCTTTATGGCAGTTGTCTACAGAGTAGTCTGCTTGCTCCTCGCACTTTAATAGTTCGTCCACAATCCATTTTTTAAAAACAATAAAAAATAATATAATACTTTTAAAACCATGAGTTTAACGTTGGTTAATTATTCAGTTGCCTATAAATTGGTGTTATAGTTTATTCTACCCCTTTCAAAATGTTTGTTTTGGAATAAAACCGCCCAACATGGGAAAGATAGAAGATTCGCCAAAATAGTTGCAACCTTATTTTTAGCTTTAACAACAAAAGATTATCTGATTAAAAAGCACCTAGACAGTCTTTCGTATTATGATTATTTTAATTATTTTTTTAGTTAAAAAAAAGATGAAATGAAAAAAAGATTATCAAACGATTTACCACTCTGCTGTAATTAGCGGTCTTAGTATAGGCTATAGCGTGTTAGCAAAAACATGTTTAAAATGAAGCCGGCGGATCTAGGAAGGTCAGACATGGAGGACGTTGTTAAGGTTATAGTTGTAATCACTGCAGGGATTGCGTCAAAAGACTTCTTGTTGCACAGGGAATTATCCCCGAAAATATTAGTTCATAGAAAGATTAATCTAGAAAATATTGATTTTATAAAAAGATGGCGGGAGTAGTTAGGATGTAGGAGGAGATATTGTTATGCCTTGGCCTTCTCTGGAGCAATTATATGTTGTAGGTAAATTCGGTCCGATGAAGATGAGAGAACGCCTACAAGGAATGAGATTTAGCTAAAGCAAGAGACGCTTATGAGAAAAAGACGATTGCCCCACTTAGACTTTATTATAAAAAGTTAAAAGAACAGGGGCCATGCAGAGCACACATTTTCGTACGTTGATGAGGCAATGAATGAGTTTACTTAGTGACAGGAAAGAGGTTTCTAACTGCCCCACCTCCAGAAACTGTCTGACTTTTATGACCATCAGAAGAACAAAAAAATAGCGAAATTGGTTTTCATTGTGGGTGCTATGGGAGCAATCTATATTCTTGCACAAACAATTTAAAATCCAATTAAAAAATAACAGTCCTTCTTATGGACAAGTAAAATATATTTTATCCTAAAGGGTATTGGAAAAGGAACAGACGCTATTGAAAAACTAAGTAAGTGTAGGAGTGTTTGAATCAAGAGGCAAAAAGACTGGCTTTCAAAAACAAAGCAATTTGGCAAATATATCTGCTGCCCAAAAGAATATAAGACCTAGATATGTTAATCAGTCCAAATGACACCCACCAGATGGACGTGCTTATATCTTCCACATGATAAAGTTAGAGAAAAAAACAAGTTGAAGTATGACTGACAGTTGTTGACATGGCTTCAAGAAAACAAAGACGCTTGGAACCTTTAACAGATAAAGTTCACTGCTGTGGCCTGTGGCTTTACAACAAATATAAATGAGAGCGCCATTAAAGTTATCCTAGGATGATCCAAGTTGATGATGGGAAAAGAGTTTAAAGGCTCTGTAAACCAACTGATTTTAAAAAACATCATGTTACAGTTAGGAGAGGCATCCCAGGCAACCCTCGATTCCCAAAGCCCTAGTAGAAAACTTAATAAGAATCTTGCCTGAAAACGCCTGTATACCTATCAATATCACAGAGAAATTATGGACATACGAAGTACAAGAACGCAAACAGAATGGGTTAGAAGATTGCCATCAGTCTTAAGTGCCTATGACCAATGACGAATTTAAAGCAAACAGGCCTTAACCCAGTGAATGCGATCAAATAAAAAAAATTAGCATTACTGAAGACGAGCGGAAGGACTCAAAAACTTTCCCGTTTGGACTAAAAGTAGATACTTGTTATGCTGGAGAGAGAGGCGTGTTAGAATTAGAGCCACAGGATCCTATATGAGCATAGGTGTATATGTAGTTGGAAGAATCATGAAAACAACCCTCCCGATGTTCTTTCTAGCTAAAAAAACTGCCCCTAATAGATCTTGTTCGTTGAAGAGCTGCAGTTGTCCGCCAAACACAGTGAGTTAAACTTAATTTTATGTCCTTGGAGAGTATGTAAATCATCTTTGTTCAGATCACCAAATCTTATCTAGCAAGTAAGCCCCCGTTTCAATGTGTTAATTATGTCGATTTTTGGGCGGTTTTGGTGTTAAATTTTTTGTTAAACAGGTGTTAATAATAGCCAAAAACTGACATGAGATGGACATGCTGTGTATGTGAAAAGGGGGGTTTTACGTGCCAAATTAAGAAGGGTGAGCTTGAACGAAGAAATTTACATACTCTGAAGCAGGTTATTTATCGAACCTTATCGTAGTTTCAAGCCTTCGCCCTTCACCTTTCACCTTCACCCTTGAGGTGGTTAAAGATGCCATGGTGTGGGGATCACACGTAGTTCAGCCCCAGCACTTAAAGACTCCGGGAGCGGAGTGGGAAACTACGTCACCTCTCAGTGACAGGAGGGGACGGAACTCAAGGGAGAGGAGTGGGAAAGACTCATGTCTCCAGTGTCACGAACGGACCCCTGGAGGTCATGCCCTGAAGGTGTCGGTCTAGGTGGGAGTGAGGCGAGTGGACTGACTCACACGCCCCGCCAGAGCCCACACAATAAAATTCGATACATCACCCCTTTATTACACCATCATACACTAGTCCCTAAATAAGATTCCAAAATAACAACATGGCACAATCACAATCAAGCATTTCCAACACACACAACATGCCAATTTTAAAGAATCATTTCACCATACGACGTAACAATCCCAATCACAGCGTTTCAACACATATGACATATACACAATTATAAATACACATTTCAGCAAATCCATCCCTTTCCCACACCAGGAGTTGCCTCCACACCCCTGCCTCTCCAAAGTCTACTGGGATGCACCATGTCGCACTAGGTGCTCCAAACCGGGTCGGTTCTTGAAGAGTGTCGTTCAAGGCCGACACCTTGACACGCCAAGCAGGACAGTGAAGAGCGCGTCCTGGGGGGGGGGGGGGGGGGGGGGGAGGAAACGTGGCGTGTTGTTACTGGAGGTCCTGGATGAGGGATCAGGACCGGCAGTCAAAAACCAGGCTTTTCTCCCCAGGCAGAGGTAACGTGGTCCCGGACAGTGCGTGATCCCAACAAGCGCGCGGTACCAACCAGAGCGTAGGCCACAACCAGCGCATGGCCCAACCAGTCCTCGAGGTCCCGACCAGAGCCGTGGCCCCAGCCAGCGCGTGGCACAAACCAGTCTGCGGTCCCAACCAGGGCGTGGCCCCAACCAGAGCGTGGCCCCCAAACCAGCGCGTGGCACCAACCAGTCCAGGCTCGGGTGTGAAGACCCCTGGAGGGGGGGGAAAAGGTAGTGGGAGGAGAGCAGAAAGGGAGGGAAGGAAGAAGGGTACTGGAACCCGCCGTCAGTACAGTCTGACATGCGTTAAATCCTAACAGCAACTCGCAAGATGGGCGACGGGAGGTCTACTAAAATACATAAACAACACCAGCTCAACACAGACATGAGCATAACACAGTAAACCACTCAAATCAGGACTGTGCGTTAAAGTCTTTCACACCGAGCAGGGTAAAAGACTGCCTTAAATTAACAGGCTATAAAACAACTATGATTTATCTTCATCCTTCTCTCACTCACGTTTAACAATTTCCTTTTTAGGAAATAAACAACACAGCGACATCGCTTTAAAACTGCCACACATTTGCAAATAATAATAATGGCTAATTGTCACAATTTTATAGCCACATTTCAAAATAACACAAATCTAACCACGCTTCCGAACGTCAAATCATGGTACGCATGTCTTCGCGACATTAAAACTCGTTCTCCTAGACCTTTAATACCCCTCAACACAAAACAGACGGGTGGCGAAGGAATAAGAGTCCGGCGAATGTGACAGGGGGGGACGAGCGAGACCAAGCAAGTACCAACCCTGAATCACAGGTTCTCTCCCATCCCACCGACTACCGCATACCAGATGCATAAATAGGAGAAAGAATTTTGGATATATTAGAATGGCAAGGATTAAGACTGAATTAACCAGAAAAAAAGGTCTCAAAACAATATTTCTTTTACACTTTTTGAAAACAAAAGAAAATTGCGCAAAAGAGAAGAATACAGCGCTAACAACAACAACCTAAAAAAACAAAACCACGCAATGATGCTTACCAGCTACACGTGGGTGACCCCGAAGAGGCGGCGTCAACCGACATCTCTCTGCCCTTGTCCAGTCGAGAGGACAGAGGCGCAGATGCGGAAAAAAAAGAAGTGATGTCCCCCTCCTACAGGCCGACTGTAGGAATGAAGATACGACTGTTACTTCGACGATACTGTGAAGAACCAGACGGAGCAGGTGCTCCCAAAGACAATCTTCGCTCGACGTGAAGAGCTAACCCCCTCAGCGATGGCGGCAAACATGCACGACTACGTCACAGAGATGAGGCATACTCAAACTAAACGAAAGAAGCACGTGCGACAGTAAAAGACAGGGCGAGAGGCGATAGACAGCAAGTTCGAGAGAAAGGTACCAGGCCACCGTGAACCTGCAGGATGAATAGCACGGGCAGTGAATTAGAGAGAGAGAGAGAGCAAGCAATGACCGAACGTGAGCTGCAACTACCCAAGGTGCAACCGCACCACAAGCCACACTAAGGCGGACAGTGACCACAACAACGATAATAACAAATGAATAATTCGCCACCCAGTTGGGTTCAAACGTCGTAGGCTCGTGACAAACTCGTGACAAAACCCCCTTCTAAACGCATCTGTTTCTCTGAGATACAGTGCTCTTTGAAACCTTAAGCATGTGCAAATTCACAACAATGGGACCGAACCCAACTCTTGTTGATCGAACAGAGAACGATAAGCCAATACAAACATTCTACGATAGAATCACAGAGAAATACATAATACCATTTATCAAACAACTAAGCGAACCTTCAACCCATGAAGTAACACTCCGAACCATTGGTGATTCACTCGTTAACATATGAAGTGAAAAACTGTCAAACACCTGATACAGAGACCATAAGGGGGGATATATCCCTGGTAGAGGGGAAGGGTCCTCTGATCACTGAATTTCTCCAAATGTGCTGACCACGGAGCTCGGCTGAGGATAGTCAGCATCCCGATTGCTGGAACCTTGAAATGGCGCGAAAGAGAACGCATTGACTCTGCAGGTTCCACTGCTATCTCATGAGTCGCGACCTGAATGGCCGGATCCGTCCAGGCACTGGAGAGGATGATGATCGCTCTCCAGACTGCTTCAAACTTTTCGGCCGTACTTTCTTCCTGAGGGCACGCCAGTGACGTCCAAATCTGCCGGAGGGCTTCAGCAATAGTAGGGGTATCGTAGTCCTAAGTGGGGGCAGCCTCTGGGCATCCAGTCGCATAGTTACCGCTACCGAAATGTAGCGTGAACCGCGATTGGAATGGTGATTAATGGGTCCCACAGGTCGACCCCAACCTTGTGAATGGCTCCCAACCCGTGGACTGACCTAGGGGAACACGCTTCAAGCGACCCTTCCCTTAGGCGTTGTCCGTTGGCTGACATTGCAACTGCGGCAGTACTGCCTAAACCTGCGAGTCATCCCTGGCCAAAAGAAGTCCTGTTTGACTCGCTCGAGAGACTGCTTGGAGCCCATATGACCTGCCATGGGGGAATGTGGGCCTCGCGGAGAGAAAGATTCTCTCAAGCTTTGGGGACAACAGCTGCTTGGCCAAACGATCTGCCTGAGTGAAAACCTAAGGAGGATCCCTTGTGGCGCTTGAAGTCTCACCTTGGCGTTGTCGGCAGACCTGAGCGGGGGACGATCTACCGTTGTCGCAGGCGTTGGACATCCAAGTCCCTGGCTGAAGACGGGACATGGGAGTGCAGGAGGATATCGGCACTCGCAAGGACCCTGTCAGAGATCGGCTGAAGAAGGGGACGCAACTCTGTTCTGCTCTCTTGCTTTGGCGCTGTGTGGTAACTCCCACACACCCTGTACAGGAGATCCGTAGCCACGGACTGACTGGTCCGTCCGCAAAGTGATGGTATTCCCTATGATAAGGGAATACAGAGGTTCGCTCCACTGCGATGGCCCATACTTCGCCACGGACGTTAGGGGGGTGGAGATAGAAACGATTACAGAAGGACGGTGGAGGTAAAACAGCCTCCAAACCCGCAACACATCATAAACTTGCGCCCCCGTGGGCCTCAGGGGAGGAAACAAATCCTTATCAACAAGACGTTGATGCTCTCCGAAATCTGATGGTGTCGGACCAAGGAGGAACCAACAACAGAAGAGAAAACACTGGGCACTCTGAATCACCAGAAGCTGTGATGGACCCCACGTTAGCCGAGGCACGAGGGGACGTTGGAAAGGAACTAGCCCACGAATTACCAGGCGGCTTAGGACAATCTTTCCTAATGTGGCCAGGACGACCACAAAGAAAACACAGTCGGGGCGTGAAATCCCGATGAGCTGCTGCCTTGTTCACCCGCTAGCAGTTGTCGAGCGCTTTATGCCCACTAAAAACCTGTGGAGGGCTTCTCTCGTATCAGGGCGATGCCCCTAAAGCCCTGCGAGCCATCAGGCCAACACCTCAGCGGTATGAATCGCAGCCGCGAAATCTGGGTTGCTGTCTCGCCGATCCGGGATCCTCAAACTTTCTGGGGACACAGTGTTGGTGAGCTGTTCAAGAGGATCAGATAGCCTCCAGCTCCAACTTAGCCAACTGACGCGTACCCTAGCGTTTTGCGCAGCCTTATCACCAATGCACGAAGGTCTCGTTCGTTATTCTTCTTCATGGACCTGAAACTTCCTCCTCCTGTACGTCTCTGGGGTAAGGTGGAAACGCTTACGCAGAGCAAACTGCAGTGTCAGCATAAGACGCGCCTTCAATTAGAGTGAGTCACACACTCCTTGCAGCACAGAATATATCCTAGAAAAAAGGTGCCATAGCTTTTGTTCCTCAGACAATTGTATGAATAGCAACCTTGTCAAAAGCTCTAAGGAACATATCAATGTCCTCATAGGTCTGAACTCTGGAAGCTTTTTTTAATTTGGGCTCTAACTTATCGCTTGCCCTGTCGATCAACCCCCTGATTTACAGACGCGGTGAGTCCGCGAAGAAGTTGTTCCATCTCCTCCTACGCTGAGCCTCCATCCTGTCTAGTTTTCCCTACGGAGGCTTCCCCTGCCTGGCAGCTCTACCCTACTCCGATCTCCTGTCTGGCAGCTCTCTCTGCCGCAGAGCAGCCTCTTACCTACGCGAGCAGCCTCTTCTTTCCCTCCGCTGATCCTACTGTCTGGCAGAGCCTCCTCTCTACGCTGGAGCCGCCTCTTCCTAACGCTGAATCCTCCGTTCTGGCAGCCTCCTCTCTACGCTTGAGCGCCTCTTCCCTACGCTGGGCCTCCTGTCCAGCAGTCGCTCCCTGCGCTGGGCCTCCTGTCATAGCAGTCTCCTCCTGCGCTCTTCCCTACGGAGGGCTCATCTCACGTCGCTGTCGCTTAAAAAACATCAGCACAGAGGTGATGTCCTGGGAAGAGAATTCACCACTCCCGGACATGGGAGGATGCCCGTACGATTCCGTTCGACCCGTCCTTGGGTCTGACTAACCCATAAGGAAACGGAAAGAAGGTCTTCTGGGGCATACTCCTTACGGGGGAAGATGGATAAGAGAGGCTTTGGTTTCTGGGACCAACAGAAGCCCACAGTTGCTTCGCTATGCTCTGACGCTTCCGAGCGGGGAAGTGCCAGTGGGGTCTCGGACAGGAAGATCCCCAGCGAAGAGGTAGTAAAAGTACTCACTGGACTATCTGCTACAGCACCTGGGAATATAGGAAGTTACTGTGTCGAAGTACTGGTACTAATAGGTAGGGACTACATTTTGAATAACCTTTCTTCTTCGGAGAACGCGTCGCCACCCCACCAGACCGGGACGTTGCCATGACAAAAATTACCTCCGGTTTTCAAATACGGGGGAAGACGATTCAATTGAAAAAACAAATATTTTCGGGGTGTGTGTATATGTGTTTATGTGTGTGGTGTGTGTGTGCCTGGTGTACGGACAAGTTCGGCTGCTCCCACTCTGGCAAACACGCGCTCACAGCACGAGCAACAGTGCGGTGGGGCTCACCGAAAAACAAAAAAAACAAACTATGTCCGGCTGCCCCCACTCTGGTCAACACCGTTGCCTTCCACAGCACGAGCAACAGGGTGCGGTGGGGCTGGCCCGGAAAAAAAAAAACAAAATGGCAGTCGGGGAAAAAAGAAAATTTCCCGGGGGGGGGGGGGGGTGAAAAGTGAGAAAAAAAGGGACACTAACGTCCGATACACCTTCCCTGTATCAATGTGAACCGGTAAAAAAAACTTGGCAAATACAAAAGAATACAGGAATGGCCAGACCAGAGCGGCGGGACAGAACAGAAAGGCAAGACTTACGGCGTACTGCGTAAGGCACCCCGGCGGAAGGAGGTCTGGACGCGGTCGATTCCCCCGGTCCCACTCGACCCCCCAGTCACACGGATGTTCTCAGGCCCACAAAAAGATCCCTTCACGCTAGCGTCACCCAGCCAAACCACCACGAACAACACGCTCACAAACTGATAAACATATAACAAAACAGACCAAGCTAAACAGGTAAACTCTCCGCGAAACGAGAGAGAACAGTCAGAGCCCTTCAGTATCCGGACGAGCCCCCACAAATGTCACGACGACCCCTGGAGGTTCTGCCTCTGACAGGACGGTCTAGGTGGGAGTGAGGCCGAGGTGACTGACCTCACACGCCCGCAAGAGACCACACAATAGATTACGATACAAACACCCATTTATTCACACCAACATACACAGTCATAAATAAAGCATTCCAAATAACAACATGCACATCACAATCAAGCATTCCAAACACACACAACATGCACAATTATAAATAAACATATCAACTCGACGTACACCCCACTCACAATCACAGCATTTTTCAACACATATAGACATATACACAATTATAAATAAACCATTTCCAGCATCATCCCTTTCACACCAGGAGTGCCTACACACCTGCCTCTCCAAAGTCTACTGGGAGCACCCTGTGCACCGGTGCTCCAAACCGGGTCGCGTTCTTGAAGAGAGTCGTTCAAGGCGACACCCCTGACACGCACAAGAAGACAGAGGAGCGGCCGTCCTCCTGGGGGGGGGGGGGGGGAAACGTGGCGTTGTACTGGAGGTCCTGAGCACGGGGGAATCAGGAACGGACAGTCAAAACCACGGGCTTTTTCTACCAGAACGTGGTCCGACCAGTGCGTTGGGATCCCAACCAGCGCGCCGGTCCAACCAGGGCGTCGGCCCAACCCAGCGCGTGGCACCAACAGTCCGCGGTCCCGACCAGAGCGTGGCCCCAGCAAGCGCGTCTGGCACAACAGTCTGCGGTCCCAACCAGAGAGTGGCCCCAAACCAGAGCGTGTCACCCCAACCAGCGCGTGGCACCAACAGTTTCAGGCTCCGGGTGAAGCACGGGAGGGGGCGGGGGGGGGAAGTGGAGTGGGAGGGAGAGAACGGGAGGGAAGGAAGAAGGGTACTGGAACCCCCGCCGTCAGTACAGTCTGACCATGCTGTTAAATCCTAACAGCACTCGCATGATGGGCGAGGGGAGGTCTACTCAATCCTCACAACACCAGCTCAACACAGGGACCTGGCATAACACAGTAACCCCAATCAAATCAGGACTGTTCGTTAAAAGTCTTCTCTCACGAAGCAGGTAAAAGACTGCATTAAATTAACAGGCTATAAAACAAATATGAATTATTCTTCATCTTTCTCTCACTCACGTTTAACAATTTCCTTTCTTAGGAAATAAACCAACACAGCGTGCCATGCTTTATAACTGCCACCACATTTGCCAATAATAATTCAATTGGCATTAATTGTCACATTTATATAGCCACATTCAAAATACACAAATCTCAAACCCACATCCGAAAGACAAATCATGTCGCGTACGCACGCTCGCGAACATAAAACTCGTTCTCTTGCACACACAAACAGGACGGTGGGCGAAAGGATAAGAGTCCGGGAATGTGACCGGGGGGACGAGGGAGGACCAAGCAGTTACCAAACCCTGAATCACATGTTTCTCCCATCCCCACCGACTACGCATCACCAGATGCTAAATAGGCCGAAAGAATTTTGGATATAATTAGATGGCAAGGTTGTAAAGGACTGAATTAACCAGGAATAAAAAGGTCTCAACATTATTTTTACAATTTTGAAAACAAAAGAAAATTGCGCAAAAGAGAAGAATAAGCCGGCTAACAACAACAAACCAAAACAAACAAACCACGAAACTGATGCTTACCAGCTACCCGTGGGTGACCCCGAAGAGGCGGGTCAAACGACTCTCTCTGCCCTCTGTCCAGTCGAGAGGACAGAGGCGCAGATGCGGAAAAAGAAGAAGTGATGTCCCCCTCCTACAGGCCGACTGTAGGAATTGAAGATACCGACTGTACCTTCGACGATACGGTGAAGAACCAAGACCGGAGCAGGCGCTCCCAGAGACATCTTTCCGCTCGAGTGAAGAGCTAACCCCCCTCAGCGATGGCGGCCAACATGCCACGCTACATCACAGAGTGAGCATACTTCAAACTAAAAGAAATGAAGCACGTGCGACAGGTAAAAAGACAGGCGAGAGGCCGATAGACAGCAAGTTCGAGAGAAAGGTACCAGCCACCCGTGAACCTGCAGGATGAATAGCACGGGCAGTGGAATTAGAGAGAGAGAGAGAGAAAGCAAACCGAAACGTGAGCTGAACTACACCAAGGTGCAACCGCACCACAAGCCACACTAAGGGACGGACACGTGACAACAACAACGATAATAAACAAATGAATAATTCCGCCACCCCAGTTGGGTCAAACGTCGTAGGCCTCGTGACAAACTCGTGACATCCAGTGACGGAAGGAATCAAAGGGGCGTTACGCTGTCTGAGAGAGACAGGGAATCATGACGGTATAAAACGAGTCTTAATTCTGATGCAGGCATAGCATCAAGGAGTGAAAGAAGTATCTATTCTCCTGGTCTGGATCTTGGGCCAGTGGTATGTGAAGGCCATGACTTTACAGAAACGGGTATTGATGTAACTGGGAAAATTGGTTACAAGGATGCATGTATAAAATCTGTTTATAAATTGTTTGATGTGACTTAGTAAAGTGTTTTTCCCTGAAGGAGAGGGGGAGAAGAAAAAACATTCGGTAGTGCGCCTTTTGGTTGATTGGAAAGATTGCGTGTGCGTATGGAGTAAATGCTGTCATGAATGCGCGTGTGCAAAAGTGACAGTGTGACAGAGGTAAAAAATCTTCTGTCACTGGAGCCAGACTGACTAAATACCTGAAGAAAATGAGTTCTGGGATTTTGTCAGTCCAGAGAGGAGGAAGCCTGGGCATGACTGCGGAACATGCCACCATGATCTGGGAAGTCATTCAAAGATCTATGGCAGACAAACGGGACGTCGAAGTAGAGTGGTTCAATCTGGCAAATGCATACGGTACAGCTCTACACAAAATGATTCAGTTGTCCCTCGAGATGTACATGTCCTGAAGAATATCAGAGAAATGCTGAGGAAGAACGTATCTGACTTCTCAAAGACCTGCTTCACAAAAGAATACACAAAAGATTGGATAAATCTGAAACTGGCGTAGCAATGGCTTGTGCGACATCTCCAAACACAGTTCGAGTTTGGAGACATCTTGAAAGCTGCCATGAGCTGTTTAGGTACACCAGACCTCGGGAATGGATCCTTCATGCCCCCTCTAATAGCCTTCATGGCTGACACAGCACTGCTTCCCTCCAAGGAAGATGAGACACACAAAGTACTGAAGCAGTAAGGCAAGTTAGTTGCTTCATATAGGATGAATTTCCAGTCAAAGAAATCACAAAGTCTCTCCCTGCGGAAAGGTAAAATGGTTAAAACAGTTACACAGCCTTGGGAGGTGGTGTGACGGCTTCTTGAAAGACGCAAAGACAGGAAGAAAGCCAAGCAAAAGGTAGAAGAAAGCTTACAGATAACAGAGCAGTGTGGGCTTCCTAATAAATACAAGGTCGGTGTCTGCAGTTCATGCTGTTCTGAATCTTCTCTGGCCTCTCGTGATGCATGATATCAGCACAAGCACAGTGGAATCAATGGAGGCCAAACCCAACAAATACACCAGGAAACGACTTCATGCCCCACGTGGTGTCACTGACGTACTTTACTGCCGCCAAGCACAGCTGATGCTTCCACTAAAATCCGTTCTCGAGGAGTACAAAGTGGAGAAAGCAAGGTTATCAACCATGCTTGAGAACTCCGAAGACAAAAAGTTATGAGATCAGTCCCGCCCAAGACTGGCAGAAAATGGAATGTTGGGGAGGCAGTGGACGTGGCAAAGGAAAACATCAAGATCACGGAAACAACAGATCACACAGACCAACAGACAGGGGCTTACGTCGACAGCAATGAAGTGATAGTCAAAGACAAAAGGGAAAGCCCAGAGAAACATAGCAACGGAGGAGGTGAAGAAAGAAGAGGAAGCAGGAGAATCCATAAGGCAGTCCAGCAAGGTCAACGAGGGCAATGGAAGACGTGGGAAACACACTCCAAAGAAGTGTCAGGTGGAATGACACATGGTACAAGGCACCTCTGACAGTCAGCTTCATCCTCACACCTGTATATGATGTCCTGCCCCCGAGTTCAAACCTGCTGAAATGGAAGAAATGACGTGACCGTATGTGTCCAGTCTGTGATGGCAAACACACAGTGGAACATATCGATGTTCATACAAAGCAGTGCTAACCAAAGGAAGGTGCAGACTGAGGCGCAACCAAACGCTTTAGTAGATCACACATGCTGTTACCGCTGCTGGAGGAACCACCACGCCACCAGAAGCTCCAGCAACGACAGGAGACCACAGATCAGGGTCTGGAACAGCTGTGAAATCAACAGCATGGAAGCGGGGTTGGCTGGATGGACTGGCTGGCTGAAAACGCACAGCAGACCTTCCAGAATGGGAAGACCATCCACATCATCAGGAAGACAGGAAAAGTGGCATGGGACCGGGTATTGCTCTCCACGCAGATCCATCAAAACAAAATGAATGCTTCTGATCGAACTCAGTCTGCCATACGAAAGCAGAATGAAACGAATTAACATCTACAACATTATATGATCTCTCTCTCCCTCTCTCCTCCTTCACCTCTCTGCCTGTCAGTCTGTCTGTCAGTCTCCCCCCCCCCCCCCTCTCTCTCTCTCACACACACACACACACTCCTTCTCATCCCCTCCTCCTCTTCCCTCTCCTCCTCCTCCCTCTCCCTGTCAGTTTCTGTCCACGTCAGGACTGTCCGGCGTGTGGTCAGCTCCATGGTGAGGGCATTGTGTGTCCAGTGTTGACCTCACATGAAGAACTCAGGGCTGGACACACACCAACCTTTCCCCTGGCACAGTTGACTGTACACCTCACATGAAGAACTCAGGGCTTGACACACACCAACCTTTCCCCTGGCACAGTTGACTGTACAGCTCACATGCTGAAATCCTCTCTCTCTCTCTCTCCGTCTGGAGGATTGCAATGTGCGCGCGCACGTACACGTGCACGTGTGTGTGTGTGTGTGTGTGTGTGTGTGTGTGTGTGTGTGTGTGTGTGTGTGTGAGAGAGAGAGAGAGAGAGAGAGAGAGAGAGAGAGAGAGAGAGAGAGAGAGAGAGAGTTTCCTTTTTCTTTCTTTCTTTTCGTCGTAATTAATTCACATATTCTTGTTTGTTGTTTCAATGCTTTATTTTTTCTCCTCCAAGTTCATCTATGCGTCAGTGTTGATGGAAAAAACAACTCATCCACTTTTCTTTTATGTAGATTTGAAGATATGTATAATTATTTCAACATGCTTACTTAGCTGCCAGTCGGTCTTAGCGGGGCAAGGGCCAGATATTTGCTTATGTCACCCTTGGAAATGAAAATTATCAGTCAGTCTCTTTCTCTGTCAGGCCTCTCTCTCTCTCTCTCTCCCCGAATATCGCGCAGTAATGTGTGTATGTCATTTGAGCCTTGGTGTTTGCCACAGGGGTGGAAGAGGGGATGGCTGTGGTGCTGGTTTGACGTACATATTCATTCCCTTCGGCTGACAGTCTTGGGGGGTGGGGTGGGGTGGGGAAGACGAAGGGGAAAGAAAGGGCCCAGGACTCTCCTCTTCACAAGTCTAATAACACAGACTGACACGATTTTTTTTTTTACTCAGCAAGGCATTCAGCACATTTCCTCATCAAAACTGTTTGACAAAATGCAGCACTATAGTATCTGGGAACTAGTCCTAAAATATACACAAAACTTTCTGACAAGAGAACCATGGAGCTGGTTCCGTGGAGAACGAGTCACCCCAATAAAAGGCAAATCTGGTGTTCCTCAAAGGTACAGCTCTAGGCCCTTTGCTTTTTCTCTGCCATATCAACGAACTGCCAGATTCATTAACATCGACAGTAGGTCTCTTTGCAGACGACTGCCTGCTCTACTGGGGAAATATACTTCTTTCAAGACCACATTTCACTTCAGGAGGACCTGACAGATCGGAGGTATGATTCAAGAACCGGGACATGTGATTCATGCACAAAAACGCCATGGCATTGTGACAAAGAACAGGTCTACCTACTCTGACAAACTGTGCGAGCAAATCCTTAATATGGAGTGTCTTCCAAGGAATTAAGCTGTCATCAGACCTGAAATAGATTCACATCACCAACCTTGGCAAAAAGGCCTGAGCTACTCTTGGCTTCCTGAGGAGCAACAGCACTCAGGGGTGTCGTCCACCCTGGATTCAGTGGGAAGGCAGGGAGACATTGTCTGTTTGTGTCAGCTTGGATCATGGGAATGTGAAGAGAGGCAGGGGGACGTAGCTGTGTGTCTGTGACAGCTCGGGGTATAGGAATCTGAAGAGAGGTAGGGATGCTTTGCTGTGTGCTTGCGTTAGCTCATGGTATGGAAATGTGAACAGACAGGGAGATGTTGCGTTCCTATTTCAGCACAGGAGAGAACAGGGAAACCTTCATTCTGGCTCACTTTCGCCCTCAACCAGTTTTCGGGCGAAAGTGAGCCAGAATAAAGGTTTCCCTGTTCTCTGCCAAGTAAGACTTCAATACCCAAAAAATAACGATTATCTACAAACAAACATACTGTGCAGGGTTATCCGTTTTTAATACTAATTTACTAAACTTTTCAGATTTTAGTTTTTGTTTAATCCTATGTTTTTCGTGATCGTTTTCAATAACATTTTCGCGCAAACATTCTTCAAATGAGTCTCTGTCTTTCATGTGAAATAACACTACAGTCTTTAACTGTTCTCTAAAGTCTTTTAAAACTGAGTTATATTTCTGGCATAAAATCCACACACTTATCCGAGCATGTCTTCCGCTGAAAGCTAGTTTTGACAAAGTGTTTCTCTTTTTAACTATGTCTCTTTCTGCCGAACAGTCATCTATAATAAATAGTGTCTGCGTTCCTTCAAACAGTCTATAAAACTGTTCTAAACACTCACTCAGTTTATTGCTGGGATCAACTAAATATATGTCATCATCTGTCCATATAAACCTTCTATCATGATATGCTTTGTTCCATTTAAGTGTTGGACAGAAAATCACAATATGATCAAAATTATAGCGATAAACTGTTTGTAATAGGTCTAGGACAAATATTGTTTTTCCACAACCAGTCTGCCCACAAATCAATGAGCAATGAGGAGTTTTTGTCATAAAGTTTAACTGCTCCATAGTTTTATAACAGAACTTAATCTAATCCGGTTATTGTTTTTATCATGCCCTCTGTTAAAACTTGTTCAGTATAATAAAACCCTACGAGGCCTAAATGTGTAAGATTAATCCAATTCAGTTCTGTAAGATTGTTTCTATTTAAGTCAACATTGATTTTGTTGCTTGTTGTTATGATCTTAATATCCTCGCCATTGTGAAGAACGACGACAACAACGTTAAGGCGTTTAACGTCTAAGTTTGCCAGCTAATATTAATTCCTTTTATAAGGTCATCACTAACGCCCACAACCCCATCCCTCTCCACATCTTTAAAGACAGAAATTTCAAATATTATTGTGAACGTGTCTCCTAATTTTCTGCTTGGAAAGAACTGTAATTTTGTAGAAGCTTTTTTTACAACTGTTTCTTTTCTGTGGAGGATGTACTGCTTTTTCCCATACGGCGTTATTTCAATTTCTTTTGGGACTATTGTCGTCCGGCATAAGACTTACATGTAAAGGGCCAGAGTTGAATGCTTTTCTGAAACTTTTTTGACGGCTAAAATATGTAAATGGGCTTATGAATTCAAATTTTTATTTCCCATTCTAAATATGGTTCTAAGTGCCATTTGAGGTCAGGTTTTCGAACTATTTATATTCATACTGGCCAACATTATTTGCCTCTAGATTGCGCAGTTGTTCTAGTTTAGGAAACTTTTTGCTGTCGCCAACCTCTTTGCGTTTATAATCAACATCTTTAGTGTACTCAAACCATACAAAGCGCCTATCTCACCGTTCTGTTCAAAGTCCGCAACGTCCTGCAAGGTCTTTTAATTCTAAGGTTATAACACCTCACAGGCGCCAATGTAAATCCCGGTTCTTCTGGCCCACGCGACATTATTTTTTAGTAGCGTATTATTTTATTTCCAAAACAATGTGTAGGTTATCAATTTTACGACTTTCCCTGTTTTGTCTGTGATCTTTATATTAAATGATCCGACCCTCCCACAAACTAATTTTTTAAACTGTAAATTAGGGAATTGTATAATTTCATAATCGCAATATGCAGCTTTCCCTGACGGAAGAGCTCTTAAAACAGTTGAGGGCCTTCCATCATGTAAGTTTTCATCAGTGCTCAGCTCGTCTAATGAACATAGAGTAATGAATGTAATGCAAGATCGAGCGGACTTTCCCCCTCATAAGTATTTTGTCTGGTGTAACAATAAATCTTGAGCGTCCTGAGTGTTAGCTCCAAAGCCTAACATTTTAGCTAGCTCTTTATCAAAAAAGTAATTTGCTTCTTCAGGTTTGAATGTTAATATTGTTTTTAGATTTGCATTGTTAAGTTTGAGAGTAATGTCGAAGTTACTCATTGCTTCTTTTAGTGAGCAAAACCCGTAATAACCATCAGCTATTGTTAACTGGCTAACTTTGAGCCCTGTTTTGTCAATTTTTTGAATCTTATTATTCTTCTTTGATTCACTTATATTAAACCATACAACTTTGTAAAATATTTCATGAAGTGCAACCATTTTGGCTCCGCATTCGTTATCAATAGCATGTTCTAAAAACGAAGGACTGTCTTGGGTTGTTATTGTTACAAACATTTTTTAAAACAAATTAAAAATGAGTGCATTCAAATATACTGGCGCAAAATATTCTGTTGGGCCGCACTACAATCTTAAAAATATAGCAACTGATACTCTTGACATTGCTGTGACCAGACTGCCTCTTTTCATAAAAAGGTGAGTACTCATTGAAGAGCTATCTTAACCCCCCTATTGAAAACGACCACATCAAGAAAGCGTGGTTTAGTCATCCGATGCAGTTTTATCAGAACCAGTTAAACTTTGCTGTGTTTTGCGCATCAACTGGGTGTGGAGTGGCGTATGCTGATCATTTAAATCACCATGATCCTTTGGTGAGGTCAGTGTACAGATTTCATTTCTATTACACCTTCAGACGTATTTTGACTGAACTGCAAGCTCCATTACCAAATGACAAACCGTTTAATCCACTCAGCAACAGAATAGACATGAAGGCTTTTGAAAGGATTGTAACGAATTCAATATTAACATCAAGACAGACTTTAGACAAAAGTTGGATCATAATCATGGCCTAGGCGACCTTTATTTTCGGGGCACGCACAGAAAGTATAACTATGACTGGCATCCTCCTTTCAAAACTTTCTTTTCAGGCCCAACTGTTCAGCCTGGGTCCCTACAGCAAGAGCATAAAACAGCATGGACAACATTTATCTTAGACACTTCTAAGGGCCTAACTAGGGCGGGATAGAACGAATAAACGACTCTATTCGTACTTACGTTTGGTGTTTGCTAGGGTCGCAAGCACAGGCAAGATCAAGCATAACTGATCCTTCTACTGGCTTTGACGCCCAAAAACAATACTTAGCAAATTTAGAGGACGCCATTAATTCTACAGTTGATTTGCCTTCAAGTATTAAAAGGTACCAAAATGTTTTACAATACGCAAGATCGAAAGTAGACTTTGCTGTTGGCACTGGTTTATACATGCTGCCTTCTGACCTCAGACTCCAGATAGGTACAATAATAAACATAATAATGAAATTCTTATAGCAGGCAATGAACAGAAGGTTGGGAAAAACGACATAAATTCTGAGCCAGTAATATTACAAACAATAAAAGAACAACCCAAGATTAAGTCATCTAATCCCCGAAGTCCAACCCCCAAAGTCATTGAAGACTCAGCAAAGCTCGCGGACTCTGTTCGCGATGACCATGAATATGAAAAGACAGCGCTTGTTCTTGGATTAACTGGCATAGGATTACTTGGTCTTTATCTTACTAAATAGTAACCCAACTATTACAGAACTAATGCCCATAAGTGCTCGGCCATAAAGCCAACTACTTTGCTTGCAGTAGACAAAAGCCAGCTAACAATACCTCCTAATATACCTGGTAAAGAGTCTATAGCTTTACCGCTAATTTTTTTAATAAACTCGCAAGATGATCAAGCTGTTTTTTTACCCATGATTTATCAGGTGGAGGCGATGGCGGCGGAGGCACTGAACTTGCTCTCCACCACCGCCTGTAAAAGCCATCACCATGTACTTATTGCAAATCCTAAGGCTGTTATAACGCTTGCCAATGTGACTCCCTGCTCTCTAAACAATGTTCTTATTCGTTCTGCTAGCGTTGCGTCTTCATATAAAATTTTTTTCGATAGTTTCTCTTATTCTATTCACTTGAGTTCGTAATGGTCTCGGTTAGTAGTCGTCACTTCTAGTCTTGCTGATCTCTCTTGTTCAAGATCTTTTAGTCTTTGGGTTATTCTTTCTTTAATATCAGGCCCTAAGTTGGCGTCATCAGCCTCAACGAGTTTTTCTTTTTCTCTTTTTATATGCCCATCTAGTTCACCTAGTTTTGCTAAATTGTTTGTTAATTCGCCTCTGATGGTTCTTAAAGTACGATCAAGGGCTAATAATTCTCGCATAGGCAATGGGGAATCATTAATTGTTTTTAACGCTGTTTCTTCTGAAAAACTGGTTTCTGCTTCTATTGTATTTATTAATTCGCCTGCTGATTGATTTAATTCTTTAAGTTCCATGTTTTGCATTTGGTTATCTGTCGGGAGTTCTTGTAGTGTGTTTTGAAGTTTAGCAACTGCATCCCTATCTAATTTTGGTCTAGCAATGCCAAGGCGATTTTGATCTTTCACACTGAGTCTATTTCTAATTGAACCCACGGCTAAAAACTTTGATGGGTCGGGTTTAGTTGTAAGCCGAACAAGTTGCCCTTGATCGTTTTTTACAGACAAATGACCATCTTCTAATTCAAAATCATTTGGGTCTATAAATTCGGGAGGTTCTTGACCTAAACTTTTGTAAAATGCTCCGACCGTACTTCTGTTAATTCACGCTGCATTGAGAGCGTTGAGCGATGCTGTGTCAAAGGGATCATTTCACTCATGTCGTCTCCAAGATCAAAAACATCATAATCTTCTTCGCCTTCAATTCCTGCCATGTTTTTAAATAATTAACTTTTTATTTTGTTTTATAAAAATGCCACAACAAGCACATGGTTCGATTCTTGACCCGCATAGAAAACAGAAAGAGCCCCATGGCGTGAAGGGAAATAAACGGAATATTATTGTTCCAAATAATCCATCTACTATTGATGCAGATCAAATTCTTACTGTCAAATTTCCAGACTTAGGAGCGGATGAATTGATTGCGCCAGGCTCTGCGCGTCTTACTTTCAAAATAGAACTCGCTTCAACAACAGACCCAAACAGGACAGTTGTCCAGAATCTGGGACGGGCAATTGTTAAGAAAATTTCTATAAAACTTGAGGGGCAAGAAATATTTTCTTTACACAATGCAGACATATTTTTAACCTATTCTGATCTATGGCTAACCGGGAATGAAAGGGCTGACTTTGCGTTTCAAGGAATCGAAAATGAAGAAGCACTAAAACATAGAATAGGCGCCGAAGATATTAAAGACGGTAAAAAGTATCAGCTGTAAATTTTGCGTATGGAAATCGCTTTTCCATTCCCTTAGATTTTGAGTTGTTAAAAGCGCATGCGCCATACTTTCAAGGAGCATTAAAAGACAGATTGTCATATGAACTAACTTTAATGAATACAAACGTGTTATCAGATCAACAGACACCGAAGCAAAGTACAGCATTTCTGACATCTCGTTAGAGTTTGACGTTGTTAGCAACTCTAATTTAGCAGAGCTGATTGCGCACCAATATGAGTCACATTTCCCAATATATTACGAAAGAGTGATTCATCATACAACATATCCCAGAAGCAGGGCAGACACTATATGGAATTTTAGTTTTAGTGTTGCAGCAAGATCGCTTAAAGGTATTTTATTGCTGTGCGAAGATGAAGAACCGTTCAAAAGAGCAAGTGAAAAGTTTTTTAATCCAAAAAAAAACGAAAGTACAATGTTCGATTGAGGGTAGTCCTAACCAAATCTACGCTAGCGGGCTTAAACCTTATCAGCATTTTGATGAAATAAGAAAACTGTTTGGAGGCGGGAGGTGTAGAAATCCAACAGTTGACCTTGTGTCTAAAGATTTACATCTTCACAATGTTAGGCTTGATGATTATTTAACAACGAAATACGGTTTATGGATTGACCTAAGGTCAACAGAGGATAATCAGTTGCATGGAAGGGGGAGAACTGTGAGAGACATAATAAACATTCAAATTGATAAAGAAGAAGAAGCCGATAAACCGCTTAATGTACATTTGTTTTTATTATATGATGCGCAGCTGAATATTGTAAATAACAGATTAAAAGATGTAGTATACTAAATTATTTTTTATTTAAAAAAGCATGTCTGTTCAGGTTTATCCAAATGTGCCTACAGCGCCGCCAAAAGAAGAGATAGTAGAAACCCCTAACATAAAAACCTTCAGATTAACCAACATTACACAAATGCAGCAAGTACTAGAGCAAGACCTTTCAAAATACAGCAAAACCAAACGAAGGTATTCTGCTGCCTTTAATGCTGTTACATATGTTAATACGGGAGCATCGACTATAAGTGCTCTATCAGCAGGAAACGAGTGTTGGTCTCTTAGCAACGGGCATAGGCGCGCCCGCAGCGTTACCTCTAGGCGGTTTGTCTTTAGCTCTCGGCCTGTGTTCATTAGCTGTAGGTGCTGCTAGCAAAAAAATAAAAACTAAACTCCAAAAGCACACAGCTATGGTTCAACTAATAACAGCTAAACTTAGTTCGTTCAAACTGACAATAAATAAAGCGCTAGCTGACTCAAACATCACGGATGAAGAATTTAGTCGTTTACAGGCCGATTTTGATGACTACAAAAGACAAAGTTTGATCTTCAAAGAAAGGCGGGGACAACTTTTTCTCAACAGCCAGACGCCGAGCAGATAAAAAAGGAATGCTTAAAAAAAGTAAACGAGACATTAAACTCTGCTCTAAACAGCTCACATTAACAACACCAAAGGGCGTTTATACTTTAGTTTATGAGTCCAAGCGCAAAAAGACCGTTGATATTGATTCTGATTAAGAATTTTTTTTTAATTTAAATAAATATTTTGAGTTAGAAAAGAAACTCAACATGGCTAAGATATATGAAGGACCAGACGAATTGTTTGAAGGAATGCTTGAGAGAGAGCGTTTATCAAGAGCACTGAATGATATTGATTTAGAAGTCATTGATCCAACAAACGTACAGGCAAGCGTTGTTCATGCTATTTCTCAAGTTCCAGGCAAACTAACAATAGACCCGCCAGTTAAAGTAATGTTAGCTGTTTTAATCGACTATGTAACAATAAATGAAGAAAATCTAGAAGTCTGGGTCTCGACTAAACAACAGACTATTCTTTCTCATAATGACTTAACACCCGGTTGGGCAGACGAAACTGCTTGCACAGTTTGACGCTGCGGCTGAAGAAGCCAAAATGAGAGGCTCTGGTTGGTCAGAGGGCGAAGTTTTAGAGATTAGATTAAAACAGGCTAAGTATGCACCGATTGTTGGCAAGTCTTACATTCCACTGCCTCGAGAGTTGGTAGCGAAAAGAGCAGTTCTAAACATAAGAATACAGACAACAAATGTTTTATGTGGTGTGTTCTCGCAAGGCTGCATTACGCCCGCAAAAACGCAGAGAGAGTGTCTAACTATCACCCTTACATCAATGATCTTAACTTTAGTGGAGTGTCCTTTCCTGTTAGTGTAGACCAAATTGATCAGTTTGAAGAACAAAACAAACCAATAACTGTTAATGTATACACATGGGATGAGGAAACAAATTTGGTGCCAATTAAAGTGTCCAAGAACAGTCCAACAATAGGCGAACCAGACAAAATCATGTTGACTTACTACTGATGCTTTCACCAGCGGGGCTACCGCATTACACATTGATACGCACGATGAGTAGACTAATGAAGCATACTTCAAAAGATCATGGCAAACAAGAATTCTGTAGAAAATGTTTAACAAGAATGCCATCTGTTCAAGCCGCGAGCGAACATAAGAAACATTGTAAAAGTTCTGTAGACTGTAATACAGAACTAATTACACCCCCACCCGGATCTAAAGTTAGTTTTAAGAACTGGAAACGGATGCAAACAAGTCCATATGTTGTTTATGCAGACTTTGAATCACTCATTGTTCCTTATGAAGGGCCAGCGCCACAAAAACTTCGAAAAACAGTCTTAATGAGTAATCATCAGATTTGTTCATTTGCCTTCATTGTTGTCAGGTCGGATGGCGTTCATTCAAAGCCAAAATTATACAGAGGACCAGATGCCGCAGAATACTTCTTAGAACGCATGCAGCAAGTGCGCAATGACTGTTCTAATAATCTAAACTTATCTGAAATCATAATGACACCTGAAGACCAACAACAGTATGACTCAGCCACACATTGTTGGATTTGCGGTTTAGGTCTCTCATCAGGCGCAGAGAATCCGACAGTAAGAGACCATGATCACATTAGCGGAAAGTTCAGAGGAGCAGCGCACAGTAAATGCAATCTTCAACTAAAGTTTGATCCTAAGACATGGAAGCTGCCTGTATTCTTTCATAACTTGCGAGGTTACGACTCTCATCTTATAATGAAAGCAGTGGACGATGCCTTCAGAGTGTCATGCATTGCACAGTCATCAGAAAAGTACATGTGCTTTAATCTGAATAACATGTCTTTTTATGACTCTATGCAACACATGATGGGATCATTAGAGTCACTGGCTATGGCCTTAAAGTCCTGCCCAATAACGGAAGAATATTTTGACCCAACTCTCGTTAGAAAGGGTGTTTACCCTTATGAGTACATGAACAGTTGGGAAAGGTTTGATGAAGACACACTTCCTCCTAAAGGCGCGTTCTTTTCTAGTCTCAGAGGAAAGGACATCAGTGATTCTGATTACCGGCATGCTCAAGATGCGTGGCAGAAGTTAGATTGTAAAACGATGGGAGACTATCATGACTCCTACTTAATGGCAGATGTATGTTTGTTGGCGGACGTCTTTGAAAATTATAGAAAAACCTGCATGAAACATTATAGCTTGGATCCCGCGCATTACATTTCTGCGCCTGGGATGAGTTGGGATGCTTTCTTAAAGTTTACTGGAGTACAGATTGATTTATTGTCAGATTTACAATGCTTCAGATGATTGAAAACGGATTGCGTGGAGGAATTAGTATGGCATCGCATCATTACTGTAAAGCAAACAACAAATACTTGGACGACTATGATCCAAGTAAAAGGTCTAACTATCTCATGTATTTAGACGCAAACAATCTGTATGGTTGGGCAATGGCGCAATCACTTCCATTACGTAACTTCAAGATGTACACAGGTACGAATAATATTCAAAAGGCATTAAAGGTGGTTGGGTAGTTTGGCGCCTGATCAACAGCGTGGTTTCATTCTAGAAGTTTGACTTAGAATATCCTCATGAACTCCATGACCTGCATAATGACTATCCATTAGCAGCAGAAAGTCTAAAGATGGACCCAAGAGAGCCGCCTAAATTTGTGCCTAATCTTCAGGGCAAAAAAAATTATGTCTGTCATTACAGACTTCTGCAATTTATTTAAGACATGGTTTGAAGTTGACAGCTGTTCATCGCATAATTGCTTTTGATCAAGAACAGTTCATGAAACCATACATCATGAAGAACACTGATCTCAGAACCAATCCACAGATGCTTCAGAAAAAGACTTTTTCAAGCTGATGAACAACAGCTGTTTTGGAAAGACTATGGAGAATCCGCACAAGCGTAAAGATGTCAGATTAGTCACCAAAGAGAACGAAGCAATTAAGCTGACTTCAAAACCTAATTATCAGGACTTCAGAAAATTTCATGATCAGCTTTTTGGCATAATGATGAAAAAAAAGAAAGTCAAATTAGACAAACCTGTATTTATTGGTTTACTGTTTTAGAATTATCAAAGCTTTTGATGTTTTGAGTTTCTTTATGACTACTTAAGCCCTCGTATCCTGAGTCCAGAGTACTTTACACAGATACAGACAGTTTTGTTATAGATATCCCTACTGAAGACATCTATAAAGACATGGAAACCGAAGTAGCTAAAGGCCATGCGGGATGGTACGACACATCTGATTACCCTAAAGATTCGCCTTTGCATTCAATTACTAACAAGAAGGTTTTAGGAAAGATGAAGGATGAATTATCTGGAAAGGTGATCAAGGAGTTTGTTGGTTTAAGGGCAAAAATGTACAGTATATTTTGAGCCAGGAGAAAATCATTAAGAAAGCAAAGGGAATATCTCGCAGCGTTGTGCAGTCAAACATATCACATGACAACTACAAAGAAGCATTGTTTGGCAATAAGACTTTTCATCATGACAACGTAAAACTACGATCTAATCTACATGAGATCAACACAACGGTTGTAACAAAGAAGTCATAAGATAGAACAAACACAAAACGTGTGTTTGTTAATCCAGGTTTTCATATGCAATTGGGCACTGAGAACCGTAAATTAATTAAAGCGGAACTGTTCTGGCGGAATTATCTGCAGTTCTTCTTCACAAAGATCTTTGAGGAGCTGGTTGTTTTGTTGTGTCAGTTTCTCGTAAATAATACACGGCGGATTCATCTTTACAATTCTTTTTATTTCATATGGATCAACACTCCAAACCGGATCAGTTGCCTGATCGAGTGTCCCCCG
>CM031608.1:71778299-71825342 GCA_018398815.1 Conus ventricosus
AATCGAGTGAGCCACTGCATACGCTAGTTTAGGAAACAACTTTCCCTGACCGTAACTGTTGTGCTGACCCCTTGGTTTTGAGTTAAGTGCCTAAGCGTGCTAAGAAACTATGAGTATGAATGACAACAGTAGGCGTCCCTCCCAGAACGCGGATGACAATTTACAAGCCAGTAGCACTGGCATGTCCACAAGGAATAAATGTGGCACCTGTGACAAAGTTGTAACTAAGAAATCAAATGGAATACTCTGCGAATATTGTGCCAAATGGTACCATGCTGGTTGCCAGGGGTTATCAGCTGAAGTGCTCAGTGCCATAACATTATGCGGGGCCAGCTCCCACTGGTTCTGTAATGTCTGCAATCCTAAGGCCCTAGATGTATTGAGAATGGTACAGTCTCTCAAGGACAAGAATGATGAGCTTGAAGCTAGGCTAGTTAATGTAGAAGGGATACTGACTGACCAGGGAAATGACTTTAGAGACTTCAAAGAGAAACAGGAGACATTTAATACAGGCATTGCTGAGAAAGTAGATATGAAACTAAATGAAAGTACCTCACAGAGTGTCTCAGAGATGAATGAGAGAGAGCTGAGAAAACAGAACTTGATCTTTTTCAACCTCCCCGAGAGTGAAAAGCTGGAGCCGAAAGGCAGAATTGGTGATGACACTGAACAAGTCAAGAGGGTTCTACAGACTATGGAAGTCACTGAGTGGGACTTTCAGCAACCTGTGCGCCTTGGTAGCAAGGGAGATTCACCTAGACCACTGAGGGTTAGGTTCAAGCAACACGACGATTGTGTGAAGATTCTGAGGTCAGCCAAGAAGCTGCAAGGCAGTGATACTTTTGTTAGCAGGGACATGACCCCTTTAGAGAGAGACGAGAGAAGGGCTCTGGTGAAACTAAAGAACCAACGACAGGAAGAATCCGTGGAGAAAGGGGAGAATGCAAAATGGTTGATCCGCAGGGGAAGGTGGTCAACACCGCACGAGCAAGGCCTCGAGCTCCCGAAGGGGAGGTCGAAGGCCAAGAGTAGCTGTCAGCGGAATGATACTGTACATAGTGTAAATAGTGGTTGCGGAAATAATGGCAAGGGTCTTGATGCTAGAAACGATAGTGCAATGTTCCCTGGCAACAAACTGAAAGTCCTGTACTCAAATGCAGACTGCCTTATGAATAAGAGACAGGAACTAGCAGTGTTGATAGCCCTTCACTGTCCAGATATAATCTGCGTTACAGAAGTTGTGCCGAAGAACACTGTAGTGCCAATACAAACTTGTGAACTTCAGATTCAAGGTTATGAAACATTTACAAACCTTTCTACGTGTAAAAGGGGTGTTCTGATTTACACCAAAACTGATCTGAAAGCAGTGCAAAGTGATATAAATGATGCCTGTGGGGTGATGGATCCTGCTGGTGCGAAGTACGCTTGGCAGGGAATGACAAGTTACTGACAGGGTGTGTCTATAGGTCTCCCAACAGTGTAGCTCAGAACAATGAAGATTTGATCTCAGATTTGAAGAATGCGTGTTCGAAGAACTTCTCACACGTGCTTATCTGTGGAGATTTCAATCTGCCGGATGTTAAGTGGTCAGAAAACTGCGCTTGTGAAGGCCCCCTGGGCGCGTCATTTGTAGAAGGTTTTAGAGACTGTTTCTTGCACCAGCATGTATTCGAGCCTACTCACCATACACCTGGTCAGACTGCAAACACTCTCGATTTAGTTCTTACGAATGAAGAGGGTATGATTGGTGACATATGCTATGAGCAACCAAACTCGGTAAGAGCCCCACTCAACATTGATGTTTGATTTAGACTGTTACACAAACCAGAGCAAAGTGAACCCTCCAAGGTTTATACTTGAGAAAGCCAACATGGAAGAGATTAAGAAGTGCATGGGGTCTGTAGACTGGAAATCAGCTCTCGAAAATACATCATGTGAGGAGGCTTGGTCAGTGTTTACCGGAAGGTGAAAAACTGTATGGATGATTTCATTCCAAAAACTAGACCTGGCTCAGAAAAAAAGAAGAAGCAACTGTGGATGAATGAAAAAGTGTTTGCAAAGGTCAAGAAGAAATATGCTGCCTTTAAGAGGTATATGGAAACAAGAGACGGTGGAGGGCTATCTGGAGTATGCCAAGGCTAGAAATCAGGCAAAATGGGAGTGCCGGAAGGCTGTCAGAGACCTTGAAAGAAAGATAGCGCAGGAATCAGGGGGCAACCCAAAAGCTTTTTTCTCATATGCAAAGAGTAAGTTAAATACCAGATCTGGCGTTGCAGACTTAATTAGAGACGATGGCTCAGTGGCCAGCAGCAATAGTGAGAAAGCCGACTTACTGAACTCCTTCTTTTGTTCAGTGTTCACAGAGGAAGACACCGGTAATGTGCCAGAGTTTTTAGAGAGAGGTTTTGAACAGCCACTTGAAAATGTGAACATCTCAGAAGATGAGGTGAGAAAGCAGCTTCAGAAGTTGGTCCCTGGCAAAGCTATGGGCCCAGATGGTGTCCCCCCATCTGTGCTGAAGGCGTGTGCAGAAGAATTGTCTGTTCCACTGGCCATCGTCATGAACAGGTCTATCCAAGAGGGCGCCCTGCCCAGTGAGTGGAAAATAGCACATGTATCTCCTATTTTCAAGAAAGGTAAAAGACAACCCCCGGGAACTACAGACCTGTTAGCCTCACATGTGTGTGCTGCAAGATTCTAGAATCCATTTTGCGTGATCACTTCATTGAGCACTTCAGGGCAAATAACCTGTTCAGTTCATGTCAGCATGGTTTCATCAGTGGTCGCTCTTGTTCAACTAACCTGATAGCTGTCTTAGACTTGTGGACGAGAATACTTGAGGATGAGGGCGCTGTAGATGCCATATACCTTGATTTCGCGAAAGCGTTCGATACTGTACCACACGAACGATTACTGAAAAAAATGGAAGGATATGGTATCAGAGGCCATCTACTTGCATGGTGAAAAACTTCCTTGTGGGACGAAAACAGCGTATTGTTCTTAACGGAACAGAGTCTTCGTGGGGGACGTTTCTCTCGGGCATTCCTCAGGGGAGCGTACTTGGCCCGTTTCTCTTCGTCTGCTTTGTGAACGATCTGCCTGAGGCCGTCCACTCAACTAGTTTCCTTTTCGCGGACGACACGAAACTGTTCGCCAAAGTCCCAGACAATGCTGATGTCCTGCAGGACGACCTTGATAGACTACAGCTCTGGTCCGATTTATGGCAGCTCCGCTTCAATGCGGGCAAGTGCAAAGTCATGCATATAGGCAAACAGAGTCAGCCAGCACAGTACAGTATGAGGTCAGGCACTGATGAGATCACTCTAGAGACTTGTGTAATTGAAAAAGACCTTGGTGTCAATGTAGACAACGAATTCAAATTCAGTGGTCATGTGAGCATTCAAGTTGATAAGGCGAATAGGCCTGTTGGCACTGCTTCGGGGGCTTCACCGTGCTCGATTTTCTCTCATTACCACTACTGTACAAATCAGTGATTCGCCCGCACCTTGAGTACGGGAACGTTGTGTGGCACCCTCGCTTGAAAGGTGATGAAGAACAGTTGGAGAAGGTGCAGCGTCGAGCTACCAAGCTGATTCCTGAGCTGGCCAGCATGGACTATGAGGACAGACTGAGGAGACTCAAACTGCCGAGCCTCTACTACAGGCGTGCTCGCGGGATATGATAGAGTGCTACAAGTATTTGAGGGGCACCTACGATGTCTCAAGTGATTCTGCTTCCCCGCGACACGGACTCCACTACCAGAGGTCACAGCTTCAAGCTGAAGAAAACATTTGCGAGGCTGTCAGTGAGGAGAAACTTCTTTGCAGTAAGAGTGGTCAATGCTTGGAATGCTCTGCCTGAGGCGGTGGTGTTAGCACCAAGCCTCAACAGTTTCAAAACAGATTGGATGCAGAGTGGTCACAGCACATGTACTCTCAGGACTCGTCCTGGTTCGCCAACCCACCACGCATGCGCACCACATTTAATGCAAGTTTGAGTGTGCAAGCACAAGAGGATGAAAAGGAGAACGAAGATGAGGATCAACCGGCTGACAGGCAGATTGCCTGAACACAGCTGTAGCTGTAAAGTAAAGTAAGTAAAGTAAGTATGACAAGTATGAAAGATCAGAACTGTCTGTTTATATCAATTATAACCCAGCAAAGTGTGAAGGCTACATTTCAAAGCAAAGCAAGAAAATGGAACATGTATTGACAGTCATTAAAACACATAAATCAGAGCATTTCAATACTAAAGTAGCAGGCTGCAAGTAGATAAGCAGTTTATATGCTTGTGACTATGAGAAACATTAACCCTTTCATTCCATACTAATGTAACAGGCTGCAAGTAGATATCACACTCAACAATTTATATGCTTGTGACTATGAGAGACATTAACCCTTTCATTCCATACTAATGTAACAGGCTGCAAGTAGATATCACACTCAGCAATCTATATGCTTGTGACTATGAGAGACATTAACCCTTTCATTCCAAACTAGTGTAGCAGGCTGCACGTAGGTATCACACTCAGCAATTTATTATGCGTGTGACTATGAGAGACATTAACCCTTTCTTTCCCTATTAATGTAGCAGGCTGCAGGTAGGTATAACACTCAGCAGTTTTCATGCTTGTGACTATGAGAAACATTAACCCTTTCATCGCCACATAAGCTGCAGAGCTATTTACAATCACAATGCCCCTGTGTCCACTTGGGACCATGGGAATGCATGTTTTTGTTTGTGTCATGTCATTACTTTCTGATTCACTGTGGGCACTACAGTTGTGTTGTTGTTGTTGTTGTCGTACCCTGGCTAAAAGACTCCAGGGATCATCCAAACAGCCGAAGTACTTGAACACTATGGTACAAATGCATCAGCTGGGGATGAGAACATTACGTGTGTGACCGTTTTTGATTACCCCGCCACATGGGCAGCCACACTCCGACTTCGGGGGATTTGGGAGACTGATAATGTTATGCTAGGAGCTTGTCACGACTGAAGACAATCCCACATAACTATGCAGAGCATAACAACATTTTGATGTAGCCTTGGTGTTCTAGCCTATGTCAATTAGCCTGACACAGCCTTAAGCCCAGGCAGGGCACTACAGTTATTTGAAAAGTACATGGAATGATTTTGACTTTTTTCTTTTTCAAATGGTGTACAGCAGTTGGTTTGGTGGTTCAAAACTTACAGTCTTATAGATGTAGTGTGCCCACAGTAGCTCTGTTGCAAAACTGGTTTTCAGCTGCTTGGAGCTTGTTGGTGATGAAAGTGTTAAGCTGTAAATAACGACAACTATCATCAATGGCGGTGCCACTGACTGCAGCTACATCAATTCTGACATGTGACCGTGTCTTCTTTGTTGGGTTGCTCCATGATGTTCTAATGCTGGTATTTCCTGTGAATCACCAAACTGGCACTGCAACAGACATACACATGCACCGACAAAACACACTGACTCAGATCCCAAGGCAACATCCAACAGACACACAGACCCACTAAACCTTTCTGTGTGTACTCCACCTTTTCCATGACAGCTGTCTCCTGTCTTCCAGTTTCTTCACTTCAGCCTTCAGCTCTTCCCTCTTCTCTTGGCACCTCTGAGATCCCTGTGGAGAGAGAACATTTGCGATGTGTTGAAGAAGCGCACTGCATGCAAACCAGCTCCTCATGATTTGTGCAGTACAGCTCAGCCTGTCTACCGCTGTGACTGGCACATGTAACTTGGTGGTGTGTGGCCAGCTGTTCTGCTGACAGGCTGCTCAGCTTCTCTGTGACATGATCTTGAGTTGAAGGGATCTTAGCATGCGCTTTGGCGCAGACACCACAAAGTTTGATGGCACCACTGCAGGCAGAACACAGTGCCCTCTGCATCCTCACAACAGCTGCACACATGACTGCCACTCAGCCTTTTCTCATTTCTCTACCATGGCAGCTGTGGCAAAGTCAGTTGGCAAAGCGTCCACCAGAGAGGCAATGTCGTCTTGCCCCTGAGGGGGAAGCAGGAAGGATTGGTTTTCGACACAGAGGGCAGCCGGCCTGGTTACCTCCCTTTTCAATCCAACCCAAACAACACACTTGTGACAGACAAGGTGAGTGCAGGGAAGCAATTTGGGAAGAGTAAAGCCATCGTGGCAGACAGGGCACTCCATAGGGCCTGGAGCTGCAGCTGCCATGTCTGAAAAAATACATTTGGAATATGACCACAGCTCAGAATTGGAAACAAACTGCACCCCCAGTCCTCCACAACTCCACCCCTTCCCTATACACACACGCTCATTGACACACTCATACACTGTCTATCCCCCTTCCCTATACACACACGCTCATTGACACACTCATACACTGTCTATCCCCCTTCCCTATACACACACATCATTGGCACAAATCATACACTGTCTATCCCTTCCTTATACACACACGCTCATTGACACACTCATACACTCTCTATCCCCCTTCCCTATACACACACGCTCATTGAACACTCATACACTGTCTATCCCTTCCCTATACAAACACGCTCATTGACACACTCATACACTGTCTATCCCCTTCCCTATACAAACAAGCTCATTGACACACTCATACACTGTCTATCCCTTCCCTATACACACACGCTCATTGACACACTCATACACTGTCTATCCCCTTCCCATTACACACACCCCTCATTGACACACTCATCACTGTCTATCCCCTTCCCTTTTACACACATACTCATTGACACACTCATACACTGTCTATCCCCCTTCCCTATACACACACGCTCATTGACACACTCATACACTGTCTATCCCCCTTCCCTATACACACACACTCATTGACACACTCATACACTGTCTATCCCCTTCCTCCTCCATTGCTCCTTCCAGCCATGTATCTGCTTATTCCCATCTCTCCCAATGTCACTTTCCTCACTCTTCCTCCTCCATGCCCTTTCCCTCCCATTCCAAACCTCAAAAAACACCCCCCACCACCACACCACACACACACACACACACACCACACACACACACACACGTGTGTGTGTTGTGTGTGTGTGTGTGTGTGTGTGTGTTTTGTGTGTGTGTGTGTGTGTGTGTGGTGTGCAACTTTTATCTTTAACCCTATGAAATTCATGAAAAAATCTTGTGAAATCCTGCAAAAATCAGCAAAGCTTTAACTAATGTCTAATAAGCATAATCATTGACTGAAGATTATCATTATTCCCCCAAACAAAACTCTTTTTTTTTTTTTTTCCCACTTTTTTTTAATGTCACCTCTCTCATCCCTCCACTCAACAATTCCTTCATTCTCACACATTAAATCCCTCAACATAAACATGGCAATGGTACTTACTTAAAACAAATTAATATAAAACTCATGTATGTACAGATATTAAGGTATTTAAACAAAAAAAGAGTTAAAATCAAAATATCCTATGACATTTGACATGGTTTTTCTTTGTGTTTGAAGGAATGATGGGAGAATGAGTTGAAATAACTGACCCCATGTATGTTGGAATTTTTAAAATTTTTGTCCCTATTAAAGTATTAGCAAAGGGGTTTTTTTGTTGTTTTTAAACAAACATGCACGCACACACACAAAAGACATACTATCATAAAATTGTACCAAAGAACCCAAAGAAGTCAGACAAAATAAAAGAACAAACACGCATATCACCCCCCCCCCCCCCCCCCCAAAAAAAAAAAAAAAACAAACAAAAAAAAACCATCATTACATGAATTGTAAGCGGGATAAAATAAACTTGCACACACACATAATACACAAATAACCTCAAAACTAGGAAAATACCAAGGGGTGGTATGGGTGAGAGGCTGAGAGAGAGGAAAAAAAAAAAAAAAAATTTAAGATGGGAAAATTACAACAAAAAAAGGGGATGGCTAGTTTGTTAAAAGATACCAGCGTTTACCATTCTCAACTATGTAGCATTATCTAGGTTGGGATACTCAAGTTGGGACCATGTTGTACATAAGATTTGTCAAAAAAAAAAAAAAAAAAAAAAATAAAAAAGTCACAAATCATGCTAGGAAATGATAGAGGAATGGGGAAACCAGGTTTTGTCAAATTGATCTGAATCATAGTTCAGAAAGGCTAAGTATTTTTTCCAATTTAAATCTATAGCTTAAGATTGTTAGGAAAACATGAAGGTCTGGGGGGGTTTTTTGTAGTTTAAAATTTGTAAACTTTAAAACTTAGCAAACAACAGAATAAAGTTAAGAACTTTGTCAGTTTCCCCCATTTTGTTTCTTTCCCAAAAACAGAACTAACTCTTTTCCAAAAAAACAGATTAGGCAGTGCTGACATTTCTCCATTAGCGGGTTTTGAAGATTTCTCCAAAAACCGCTGCCACAATATTACAGTCGAAAAGCATGTGTGTAATCGTCTGTTTTTCCTGATCACAAAAGTTACATAATGGTGAATCCACAATTTTGCACTGAAACAGGTATTTCTGGTTGGCAGCAATCTATGTAGAAGTCGCCCATTGGAACCATTCAAAGCTGGACGTCAGTAGAAACTTTAAAAAAACTATGAAGGAATATTTGTTTCCAATTCAGATTTACAAATAGATTATTCCATTTATTTTAGCAGCGGGAGGGCATTATTTTCATTTAAAGTTTTTTTTTTACATATTTGTTGCCTCTTTTAATGCAAAACCCAGACTTTTTGGTCTAAGAGTTTATATTGGTTAGTTGTGATAATATTAAGCTTTTGGAAATAGTTGCCGAATAGCATTTATTATGCCTTCATACAAGAGAAAGTTTTTTCTTATACCTTAAATATTAATTAAAAATTCTTGGAAGGTCATCCAATGCCCATTTTCATTTATCAAGTGTTTAATGAAAAAAATGCCATAATTACACCATTCCTTACAAAAATAACTTTTTTATCTCTTAAAATTTAATATTGTAATGAATACACTCTGACATAAATATGTACTGTAGTCGGACAGCACTTTGAACACATTTTTCTTGTAGTGTTTCATCACATAAATTCCAAAATGGGTTATTGAATCTTGCATAATAACATTAAGAAATTCAGCACCAAGTTTTTTATATTGTCCAGTTTTAGGGAACATATTAATGGTAAATTCCCGCCAACCCGACCCCATACATTAATCTTCTCAGCCAACTTACCTTCATAGAAAAAATTTAAAAAATTTTTTTACATTTAACATTTTTAATTCCACCTTCACGTACTGCTTTCGAACCACAGATTTTTTAATCTTACTTTTTTTTACCGTTCCATAAGAAACTATACAATTTTTTTCCAAAGCAACAATAAAATCCTCTGGGGGTCTGGTAGATTAATCAATAAATGAACAATTTTAGAAAAGCCAAAGTTTTAATAATAGTTATTTTTCCGAAAGGAGTTTATATTTCTTTTTTTTCCAAAAAGCTAGGACTTTTTTTTATTTCAAAAAGTTATCTTCAAGTTAATCTGTTACAATAATATTTGTGTTAGGGAAAATTTTGTTTACCAAGAATTTTGAAGTACCTGGATCCCAAACAAAAATTTTTGTCCCTCATAAATCAAATTCCACAATTCTTTCAACCCCCCCAACCTTATTACTTGTGACTTGTCAAAATTGATTTTTAACCTGAAATTTGTAAAAATTTTAAATAAGGACAGATACCGCCTCGGGAAAAGATCTCTCTGAACCATCTAGACATAAACTATATCGTCAGCAAATTGTGACAGTAATTTTCCTGTTAACAACTTAATTCTTTAAAAATGCTCATTAAAACCCAATCATTAATGACAGAACCTCAGCACAAATTAGGTATAGGTTTAAAGGGGATAATGGGTCCCCTGTCCCCACCCTCTCTCAACTCGGAAACCATGGATACTGGCCATTGACAAAATTTTGGTAGAAATTTGGAATTTAAAAAGTTTCTTATCCCTTTATTAAGGAGGTCCAAACTTGAAAAAATTTCAGGAGTTATGTAAAAATGACCATTTAACGTATCACAACGCCTTCTCAAAGTTTAACAAAAAAGCATACCTGGACATTTATCCTTATCAGTGTACAATTAACATGGTTTTCATCAACCTTATTTTCTTTCCAATAAAATCTGCCCTTCAAAAACCCTCTTGACTCTCTGTATGTTTTTGGAAGAACATTTTCAATCGATTAGCACACAAGCAGAAGCTATTTTTAAAGTAGTTTAACGAAGAGATGGGGCGCCATTTTCACAAATCTTTTCGCTTCCCTTCCTTGGGGATACAATTATGGTTCCCTGTCGCTGGTTAGTTGATAAACGGCCTTTTGCAAAACCTTCATTAATGAAACGTACAAGGAAAAGTTCCAATTTTACAAAGAAAAAACTTAAAAAATTCAACAGTAACCCATCAGGCCCAGGACTTTCTTCAAATTATAATCCGTTTTCAAAAAGTAAACACCTTTTTCCCTGTTATCAAACCCTCTTGTGAGGACCTCCCCTAGATAATGCCCGGAGCACCGGCCTTCAGAAATTTCATATCAGTACATCTCTAAAGCTGATAATTGTTCAAAAAAATTTTTATCCAAGGGGGATATTTTTTTTTTCAGAAATTTACTTTAACCATCCTCTTTTTTTTCTAAAAAAGGGATTATTTTTTCAATAAATCTTCGATTTTCCCGAGTGCAAAATATTTATTCACCTTTTTTCCCCTGACTTAGCCAGTGAACTCTCGAGCGCATTGCCCATGCCCTTCAAGTCTGTGATCCTGATTCTTGCATTCGTTTTTTTTCTAAATGGGAATAGTTTCTCTTGTAATTTGTTTAATGGGTTTTTTTTTTTGTTTCTAGGACATGTTTTCTTTTAGTATCCATTTTTTTCTTTATAAGTACTTAAGAGTTGTTTTGCCTCTTTATTTCCATTTTTAATTCTCAAAAAAAGAGACGATCACATTTGAAAAAGAGGTTTTCATTACAATTTTATACATGTATATATTCTAGTTGATACAGTAATTTAACTGTTTCTTGGTATCACTGATTCAGCTTTTTTCTAAATTTTTGAAACATATTCTTATCTCTTAAAAAACATTGTTGAATTTCCCAAAAGGTCTGTCGCGTTTTGAAAATTTTCTTTTTTTTAAAAGGCAATGTGGGCAAGAGAATGATCGATCGATATCCAGGTCCCCCATGCAAACACATAACTTCCATCCCTTTAATCCTTCAGTGATCTAAGTAAATCAAGACCCTTTCTTGTTTTAAAGTGAAATTTTTCCCCCAAAGTATATTTTTTTTTTCGGGGTTAAATTCTCTGTAAACACGAACAATTGTTTTTGTCATTATAATCATTTATTTTGCCCCGGTTCTTTTTGGGCCCATTGGGACCCCTTGTATAATTTTCTAACATCCATTTTTAAAATTAAGGGCACAATTCCAGTCTCCAGTTATAATTCATTTTGGTGCCAAGTCTTCATGAGTTCACAAACACTATCAAAAATTTCGGGCTATCACCACTGCTAGCCCGATAAGTTACCAAAGTAACCTTTTTTTTAAGATTGAATATTCATAACAATGTAACACCCTTCAGGTCTCTTATAACATATGTATCTTGTAAATCAAGTTATTATTAAACAGACAGCAACACCATTTTTTTTTTATTCCGTACACAAGCCATACATTAATCCCCAGTCTGCTCGAATAAAATTCCCCAAGTCTTCCTTTAAAATTGTCTCTTGAAGACAATAAATATGAGCTGCTTTTTTTTCTAAGGGAAATCAAATACATCTTTTCTTTTTTTATATATTAGACCATTACAATTCAAAGACAACAATTTTAAATGAACTATCCTGTGCCATGTTGAGTTTGGCAAGAAAGGTTAAGTAGTTACAGATAATAGCAAAAAAAAAAAAAAATATATATATATATATATAGGCTCATTCCACGGTAACTGACATGACATTTTTACCCCACTTTCTGGTAAAACTATTTTTTTACGGGCTGAAATAAATTCAATATCAACAAAATTGTCTTTGTTTGCAACTGTAGACACATAAATGGCTCTGTGAAAAATAAGAAAACCAGAAAAATGTTTTACAATTTAGTGGGCTTTGCTCTTTTTTTTGGTAACTGACGTGGACGCAGAAAACGCAACAAAAAAAGGACAAAAATCAAGTTCAAAACTTTCTGAATTAACCACTAGCAAAGCAACAAATAACATAAGGTTGGATACCTTATTCATTAAACTAAAGAAACAACCAATTGGTTTGCCTCAAAATAAATTTTCACTACTTGTTAAACAAAAAGCTAGACCTACCCTGGTAACTGACATGACGAGAGTCGGTAATGACATGACAATATTAAGAAAAGTAGTAAAAAAATTCTATATGATTACCATATTCGTCCATGGTTTATAAAACCCATAAAATAATAATATCCTCAACTAAAAGTTACAGCAACTGAACTTTTTTAGAACATGTATAGTCTGTTTTGACAACGATAATGAACCCAAAGACATACAAATTAATTGCATGATAATTAGAAGTAACCTGTCTTTAAAAACAAAACTTGTTGGCCAAACTTCTATTCTACATTGACAAATTGAGCAGTTATTTGAAACAGAAACAATAAAAAGCTTGTTCATTGTAAAATTGACTAGACAATTTGACGAGAAAGTCCCCATTTAACAAACCCAAATTTTGGCTTCTATTAATTAGCTTTGTCCAGATCTGCTTTGCTTTGAGTTGTCTTTCTCTGAGACAGCCTCAATGTCCTGAATGCTTTGAACTGTAAAGCCCAAACAGCCCTCCAAAAACACGGGCCCCCCAAAATATGCAGCTGCTGTGGACTTTATCAACATCATCTCTTTCTGGCCAAAGAAAATGTAGGACGCCATCCGTTGACTGTTGGTGGAGGAATTTCACTTTCCAGAATCCATTTTCTTCATCAGAGAGAACTCTTCCAATGTAGAAACGGTCGACATAGTCTACAGCATAGTAATGTTCAACCGCAATGCCCACTGGTGCATTTGGGTCAACTTCATCCTGTTTGGGTTTGACGGCAACGTAATGCTGAAGCTCTGGTATGTAACCAAGTTGGATCTTTTTCTCAAAGCCTTGCCCTATGATCTGATCTCCATCTGACATGATAATCCTGATGTTTACTTTGAGCACCTTGCTCATAGCCTCAATGATGACGTTGTCTGCATTTTTTTTCCATGTTCGTGATGTAGTCTTCCAAATTTCTCTGTGGGATGAACTCCTTCAGTTCTTGTTTTTCTCTGGCTGTCATGTTTCTGAGAAAGTCTATTGATCTTTTTCGAAGTTCTTTGATTGAAAGGTCCATATCAAGAGATGAAATTTGCTTGCTTACTGCCCAAAAGAAACAGTTCCGTCACTTGGGGTAATGCCATTGAGCTCAAGACCTTTTGCTTTCAGAAAAGAAATGTACCGACTCATGGCTGTTGCCCCTAGATTTTCTTCCCCACTAGCGTTCCCTCGCATGTCATTGTCAGTGTCTTGTATTTCAGAGTGATCGAGTCTGACATCTGAGCATCTGACACCTCATGTTGCTGATACTGTTTCTGGGATTCAAAACAAGTAACGTCTGATGCTTTGATTGCACTTGCATCAGCTTTGAAGAAGTGATTTTTCGCGTGTTGGGAATGGTTTTGGGCGCTTTTTCAGACCATTTTTCATCCAGCTCCTTCTTGACAGCCTGTACTTCTTCATTTGAGACAAAGTGAATGTTGATGCCGGGGAAGCTGTTGATGCAACTTCTGCAAACTCTTTTGCGGAATTGATGATGGTCTGTTCACGCAGAATTCTTCTCCAGCAACACGCTTCATCGTGCCCCCAAATTCGATCGATGGGACCTTTGCCATGAGCGGTTGCAAAGAAACTCCAGTCCATATCCTCGATGCTGTCATTCAAAGAGCAGGTTCAGTCAAGAGAGAAAGTGTAAAGCGGTTTTTGAACTGCCCTCCAGCTCCATCGGAAAACACATGTAGAGTCTTGAGACCAGGCATGCATTTTTAGCTTCTGTCAACAGTTTTCAATGAAATGCTGCCACAGAATATTTGTCGTGGTTCAGGCAATCGCTGACTGTTGCAAATGACATCTTATTATTTGGCATGTAGACAATGGCTGTATAGATTGTGACTTGGGACTTTCAGATTGTTTGAAGTGAGCAGACATGATCTCCTTCTGCTGTTTTATGTTGAAATTTTCTGCAAAGTCAACATGGAGGATGGCCTCGTGTTCTCCAAGGGATTCTTTCAGTTTCTTTAGTTCCTCATGTTGATGCTTGGCAACGAAATTGTGACGTCGCATTTGAGCTAGCTGTTTTGTCAATAGGTGCTTTGTTTCCTCAAATGATGTCTGACAGAGTTCTTTCTCGGAATCTTTTTCCATTGATAGTATTCAAATGAAGCCTCCTTTGACAGTTTTTCCATGACATAGTTTTGTGCAACCTCTTCAACATTACGACAAACAGGACAGTCTCCCAAAAAGCATTCCGTTGTTTGTTCAGAGCCCTGACAAACAGATGCATGTAGAAGTTCAGTGTCTGTGGGAATATCTTTGCTCATTTTTCTCAAACTTTCTAGTAGAAAGGAAAAATTCTCGTGGTATATGCAACAGCAAAAATGTGTGGTCCCCGTCTGAGCAGATGCAGACATGTTTTGGACGAAGTGAAGCAAACTTGCTCTTTCCAACCTTTATTGATGGATGATCCTGCTTAAAGAGTTGATAGGCCTCAGAAACATTCATAAGAAGGATTTTCTTTTGCTTTTGAGTTTTTACCCCTTTTTCCATCACAGTGACTAATCTTTCTTGCAGGCAATTGCCTTGAATGTCATCCTGTTCATAGAAGTTGATGACCAATTGTTCCTTCTCTAGATCTGGGAAATTGAGCGTTCTTTTGCATTTTGGTTGGATGAAACTGAATTTTCTTGGGCGAGTTTCAGGATGACCTCACTTTTTCTCCTAGGTGTTGATGGCAGTGCTTGTGCAGCTTTTTTAATTGCCTTGCCAGCAGCTTGCCTTGTCTTGAAAGCTGACTCGACTGCTTTGGACGCCTCCTTTTTGATGCGCAGTTTTCTTTGATGTGATGGTGTTTTTCGCTTGTTCTTGCTTTTTGCGCCTTGGAGACCACTTAGATCTGCTTTTAGACTGTTGCTCCCTGTTTTTTCTCTGCATTTTCCCCTTTCTTTTCTTCAGACATTTTCTCCCTGTACCGCTTCATTTTTGTTCTCGGCGACATCACCATGGCTGGAACTCTGTTGAAAAATAATAATAAAAATAATATTTTATTGGTTAATTTGTTAGCTGGTAAAAACAGTCTTGAAAACAAGGAAATTATTCTTATTAACTCATATTTACTAGCTAAGAAAAAACTACATTCAAAAAGTCAGCTTCAAATCTGTCCAATGCATGTCTGTCATGTCAGTTACTGTAACTGTCATGTCAGTTACCGTCATGTCAGTTACCCTATAATTATGAAAATGAGAACAAATTCATTTTCTTTTTTTATGGTATTTTAACCCCATCTAATAAAGGCAGAGAATATGCATTACCATGATTCTAATCCATCTGCTTCCAAAGTTATAAAAACTTCATATCTAAACATGGTAACTGACATGACATTCAAAATCCTATTCTCAACCCCATTTATGAACCATTAAATCAATAAGATCTTTAAAAGACACTTTGATAGATAAATTGATCAATGAAGTTTAAGAAAGCAGTAAAACTTTCACCTTCAGCTTTGTTTTCACTTTTAATGGGTGTTTTGTTGAAAGGGATCTTTTCAGAAAATCTCACTCCATGTGTTCTCTCATCTTCAAAATGGCCGCCTGACTAGACATGTGAAAAAAAAGGCTTTTATGATGGTCTAGTTATCTCTCTTCATCTTAATACCAAAATTTATTTTTTAAAATCAGTTCTAAAAAATGCTGCTTTGGTTGACATTCCCGTGGATTGACCCTATATATATATATACACATATATATATATATACACACATATATACATATATATACATACATATATACAATATATACATATATATACATACACACATACACACACATATATAAAAAGGTCTACAAAGAAAAAAGTAAGAAATACTCAAAGTGTTGCTAACACTAGAGACACACTTTTTGAAATACAGTGATGTTGCACATCCCCAAAGTTTAACAGAAGCTACCTCAGCCTCACCTTCCAATGTAATAGTAGGCAAGATTTCACACCCATCATTAATATCAAATCTTATAAATGCACAAATAAGTGTACATGACCCAGTTACAATCTCACTCTCACACACAAGCCTATCACCTTGATATGAAGAAAATGAAAAAGTAATGTATAACATAAAGACCAGCTTACAAAGCAATGACATAAAACTACATATATACATACACACACCAACCTGTTATATAAGGACCCACCGCCCTGCTCCAAACGAGCATTGATGCCAACTATTACAACTACTACTACAAAATCTAGCGTAATGATATGGAAGAAGAAAAAAAAAAAAAAAAAAAGAAAAGAAAAGAAAACACCTTCAAACAACTCGTGTCATGGTCATCTTGTATGGACTGTCTTATACGTGATCAAAAATTTACTATCCCTCCATACAATCACATTGTCTGTGGGCAAGACCAAATACAAATATGTGCCAGAATGATCATCCTCATGATCGTGGGCACCAAAGGAAAGAAGAAGAAGAAATATATGGAAAAAAAACAAGAATAGTACCACAAGGCTCGGTTTTCTTTCATTACTTTTGTACACTACTACCTTCGACGCAAGGACTGCTCCCCCGACTTGCCAATCCCAAAAGACCTTCACCCCAGATGTAAACAACGTCCAGTGGGGGGGAAACAAACCCAAACAAAACAATAACAACAACAACAACAAAAGAAATCGCCAAAGTCGTTATATGTATAAAAAAAAAAAAAAATTGCGCACAGATACAGAATTACATCAAGTAGATTCCAAATTACAAACTTTAAGAATTCACGAACTTTCACGATTTTGAACAGAAAATAATCGCAGCTGGTTAAATAATTTGGTCTACTTACAGTTCGAGCAGACGACACAATGTCAAAAGCAAAGGTGGAAGTAACGGCGTGACACACAAAAGAGGAAAGAAACAAACTAACGCAGTTGCCTAAATCGGCAAGAGATTTTACTGTCGAGATTCGTCCGGACACCGTCTTCACCACCACTGCACCGTTCTTCGTCCACGCCTGCTGGCAAATGTCCCTCTCGTTCCGCACTGAACATAGCAGCTGATAGGCCCGTGGGGTCAGATCTTCCACCATAGTGACCCCGGTTCCTTTCAATTTCTTGCGCGCGTAGAGCACAGAGTCCCTGACTCGACGGGAAACAAAACGAACAATAATCCCGCGGCAAGAGTTTTTAGACGCATTGGAACCCTGTTTGGAACCGACCCTATGCACTGCCTCAAGGTCTTCTCTCTTCACCTCAATGTTCAGTTTACGGTTGAACAGAGAAAGCACCTTCTCCTCACACTGTACCCCCGTCTCGACGCCCCCACTCTCCGCTTCCTGCATCCCGTAGATACGAAGGTTGTTCTCGTACGTAGGCGGAACGTCCTCGGTACGACGATCGGCCAGCTCTGCAAGGTGCCGAACCTCGGCAAGCTGGGTGGCTGTCTGCTCCTCTCGCTCGGGCATCGGTCAGCTCTCGACGAAGCTTCTCGTTCTCAGTCTGGACTGAGAACAGGGCAGCCCTCAGCTCCTCCACCGCAAGAGCCAGCCTGGCAAGTTCTGCTCCGTTGGCACAGAGCTTTGCCATCAGATCGGCATTCGTACATTGCTGGGGTTCTTTTTGCCGGTGAGAATCGCGAGTAGGGGAGAAAACAATGTCAACTCGTTTGATTGGTTTGGGAGCGAGTCGTTCCCCTTGTCCTCATTTTGTCCTCTCGCGGTCGAAAAACAAATTTAGAAAGAGTCTCTTTCACTGGCCGGACAGTGGAGTACTATTTCCACCTTCTGTTTCTTTGGGGTGTCTTTGTCACTGTTAACACTCGAGTTGTTGGAGGAACTAGAGCCTGAACCTTCACCAGTCTGCGTACGCTGTTTTCTCTTCTTATGGCGGGCCATAACATTGCACACTGACAACATCACGGACAGTCATTTCAGCAACGATTTCTTCACATCACGCTGACCAAAAGTTCCAAAAAACTCGGATGGAGGTGGGCAGTAGATACACTGTTAACTTCGTGGCATTCTTGGTGACCGATCGGTTGTTTAATTAACTTAAATAAGTTAATCAAGAGCAGAGCTGTCAAAAAGACGTCCGACTCACCGGTTAACAGTGTTCACCACCAACAAACTCTTAATGCAGTTAGCTGGTCACACACTGATTACCTTAGGAAAGACATCTTTACTCGGAAGTTATGTCCCTTAAAGACTAAATTTGCAACATTTGGGAAGGGAGTAAGGGAGGGAATTAGTTAAAATTACAATGAAGTTCAGAAAGAGATGGGACAAAGAGAGAGGGACAGTGGGCAGTTACACAATCCCAGGATGGGGGATGGGTAGGGGTGGAGGTTATGGGGCAAGGGAGCATGTGGAAGTGGCAGAGGGATGACAAGTGAGTTATACACTGCAGAAAAATGAACGGACGATCAATCCATTCAGAAAACCAAGACTTATCCCTAGTCAGTCTCAGCACTTTCAGAGTACATGTAGCCTAATAGGTTCTGGAACAGGTTGGTATGGCCACACTGCCTCAACAACACAACAACAACAACAAATCAACCATCCATCTTGGAAATGATTATAAAACATGAAATTGAACTATAAAAACAAGAAGTAAGACAATGAGGGCTTAATTCTACCTCTACCATCACACACACATCCACCCCCCCCCCCCCCCCCCCCCCCCCCCCCCCCCCCCCCCCCCCCCCCCCCCCCCCCCCCCCCCCCCCCACACACACACACACACACACAGAGGCCACACACACAACACACACACACACACACACACACACACACACACACACACACATGCATAGGCTGCACACACACACACACACACACATACACACATATTCACATTCACATTATTCCATAATTCTCTTAACATTACTTGACTCACTGATGCATTACAAGTCATTTAAAGATAAAGTGACCATATATGCTTAAAACTGAAACAGTACAATGGTTACATCCCATATTTTTCATAGAAACGCTGCAAAAGTGCTCACACCCTATGTTGTCATTTACTAAAATGTCACTCAAAGCAAGACAAAGGTGATTAATCAGTGGGCTTTGAGTTCAACCACTTCAATGGAATTAACTTGTACAGTGTAGATCATCAATCAATTGAATGTGACACAGAAATGTAACAACCCTGGGGCAGAAAAAACAGAAAATTTTATTCAACCCATTGTTGCGCTAAAAAAAAAAAAAGTAAAATAAAAGCACACATCCACTACACTTAAGCATCAGTTCTCAGGAGGACATTCTCAGCTTCACAGATCTTGATGCGGACATGAACTGTCGAGCAGGACCAGAATCAGATGACTGTATCACTGACAAGCTCAATAGATTCTAGTATCATACATACAGTTGCATAGAATTTCAAACAGTTCTGCTGACAGGACATTGGGGGTGGTGGGGTGGAGGTGGGGGTGGTCAAAGGAAGGAGTGCGTGTGCGTGTGTGTGGTGTGGGGGGGGGGGGGGGGGGGGCAGAAACATGAACCAACTGCAACTGCACCTTTTTTTTTTAAAGTGACTTTCTTTCTGCACCTGGCACAACAATGCAATCAACAACAATGATGAACAAAGTCACTACTGTGATGACTGCCAGGTTCAACAAAGACATACAAACTTAAAATCATCATGTTTGAATCTGATAATGGTCTTCCTCTTTATACAAACTTTAAATCATCATGTTTGAATCTGATATGATCCTCATCTTTATACAAACTTTAAATCATCATGTTTGAATCTGATATGATCTTCATCTTTATACAAACTTTAAATCATCATGTTTGAATCTGATGTGATCTTCATCTTTTTTTCAAACTTTAAATCATCATGTTTGAATCTGATGTGATCTTCATCTTTATACAAACTTTAAATCATCATGTTTGAATCTGATGTGATCTTCATCTTTATCCACATCCCCTCTGAAGTGGAATGATGCTTTGTTTAAATAGTCCAGCTAAAAGCAGTCACATACTCACAAAGTTCACCAGTCTTGAACCTCATATTTCTAGCTGATTAGCAAAAAAAGACAATGACATCTTCATCTGCTTGACACTTGTCACAATCAACATGCTGATTAATTTTACCGCTTTGTGGGTTTTCATTAAGAAAAACTGGAAAGAAAAAACCTACAACACTCTCATTAAAACAAGCTGTACTCTATGTGGGGCTTAGCTGACTGCTATTTAAGCTGTTCACACATAAAAAATCTAGCTGATTCCAGGGCAAATCCTGTTTTAGAAGCCCTTACCTTTTTTTGTTTATCTGTACTGAAAGTTCTATGCTAACAATACAGGGAATCTGGAATCTTCTTTTCAATTCATTATCAATAGCCTTACTGATAAGTCTGCTGCTTTGGGCTGCACACAATGCAACAGCAATGCACTCTAATCCTTGATGGTGGCTGGGAAAAGAGAAGCATGCCAACACTGGCTAAATCATTGCATCTGCTGCAGTTGATGGGAATTACACCTTCAATTGGTGGAAGCTATGGTTGTGTTACGCTTGCTCACGGCTGCTTGTCCATTTATGATTTCTTGTTAGTATGTTCCACTTCGCTACTTTCCTTCACTGTTAAAAGGATGGCCTTCCAATCAAAGGTGACACTTTTTGAGGTGTTACGATACCAATCAGTCATAAAATGTGTAGCTCTTCTTTGCGTGGCTTCAGGCTTTTTAAAGATGCGCTGGGTATGAGGGTCCTATACTGTGCTAGCATAATCTAGTATCAGAAAGGCAAGAGATTTGCAAGCAACCTCCTTCAGGTGACCAGTGCTGATCTTTAAACTGATGTATGGAAAAACAACGAAGGAAAGAGTCAGGATGGGGGAAGTTTGCTCTAAAACAGGACTTAACCAACCCCAGTATGTCCTAGCACAGCCTGCTCAAGTCCTGGCTTGGTGGAGGATGGGAGAAGACTGGAGTCTTCATCTGAAGCTGTCTAGTGTGTGCAACTTGGAAATAAAGGCTTGCTTCCTCCCACAGAATGACCATCCTCATCTGTATGGGAAATCTACAGAAAACCTAGACACAAAAGTGTTGAAAGTCTTGGCCTTCACAGCTTGTTGAAGTTGAGTTCCATTCTGTGACTTGTGTGTGGCAAGAAAACTGGCCTGTCTGAACTGAGTTCTACCATTGATCTGGCCAATTGAGATGGGTGCAGCACTGGCGGTGTGATACAGGTGTATGTTTTACATCGAACTCTTCATGCTCAGTAGGTTGGCGGGAAACCTACCTGCCAACCAAGTGAGCATGAACAGTCTCGATGTAAAACATACACCTGTATCATGACGCCATCTGGGTGAGAACTTTACGAATCATAATAAGTGGCCCGACTACTGAGCTCTGCAATGATCTTCAGCCTGTTCCATTAGCTTCAGAGCAGCCATTAACTTTGAAAAAAATGAAAATGGGCTTAAAAATGTTATCGTGGTTTTTGTCCCTTGATAGTCACTATTTCATTTTACAAAACTTTCACATTTTCACGTTTTCTTAACATAAATTCCTTTCAATTGCAAACCGAAGGGCCGGATAGCTCAGTTGGTAGAGCGCCGGACTCGTGATCCTGGGGTTGCGGGTTCGAATTTCGGTATAGGGGGATTTTTCCCTCGGAGTTAACATTGGTTCTGACTCCATTTCCCATTTTAGTCGTTCGGATGGGACTATAAACCGAGGTCTAGTCTGTGTCACATGCACTAAGATCATACACGGACTCTAAAGATCCCGATGCTCATGTCCTAAGACGGGTGAGTACCGGTGTAGTGTTTGCACGGTTTCTGCGCACATAGGCGAGCTCAGCGGAAGTGCACCTCGCGTGAGAAGTGTTCACTGACACTCAGGTAGACAAGCAGACGAACTCCGGCAGTACGACACGAGAGCCGGAAGAGTGCGGTCCTGGTAACTTGTTGTTAGTTTGGGAGTTCGACACTCAGGCTTGAAGGGAGCGGACCGGCTTAAGCCTAACTTATAGTTAGTGAAGGAGCTTCGTCGTGCTGACCGTTACATTTAGTGACAGACCAGTGCTTGGGCCTCCAGTTACCAGGAGACAGTTTTGCCCTAGCACTGCGACAGTACAGCCGTAGACGGACACAACGGCTAGGACGGTTCTGACAGCACCACTGCTGGGCCCGGAGGTGGACACTGACAGAAAGACTGTACCAGCTGCTTGACCCTCTGAGGAAAGCTGCAGCTCGGCTTGGACAGAATGCGTCGCAGACTGTGTGTGACAGACCTTACTTGGTAGTTCCTGCCAGTGAAGGGCTTGGAAAGAATCCTGACATAACTCCCAAGCCAGAGTCTGGACTGACCAGGTAAGGTAGAGTGCGTGTGTGTGAGTGCAGAAGTGCTAGGTATATAAACGAACTTCTCTTGAGTGTAGGGAAAACACTTCATTGGTGTCAGGAGGGGGATATGCTTAGCACTTTCAGTTAGTACAACCCTAGTTAACAACAAACAGAAGTTGTTAATAGCGTTGGGTGTTGGTTATGTTGTACACAGACCAGGTACTATTGTACTCCACACTAGTACTTTCCAGTTGCTCCATTAGAAAAAGGGGGGGAAAGATTTATTCAGTAGACCATAGGGCTGAATGTAACACAGCTCTGGATTGAGCAGTGCAGCTTGTGTGTTCAGGGAAAGGAAGGGGAAATTGAGGTTATTCCATGATGATGTCCATTCCTTGTGGCAAACCCAGTGACGACCTGCTGAACTGATTGATTTTGGAATGCAGCAGGGGACCATGGAAGATTTAATAGAGCCCAAATGGCTGCCACATTGGGGGGAAGAAAAGAAGAGTATCACTTACCCACATGGGATGAGCAGCAGTCCATGGATGATTTCTGGTCCTCTCTTCACTCAGGGGCAAGCAAAGCACAAGTCTAGTTGCGGGAACCCAGTGATGCCAGTTCCCTGCTCGCCGAGCTGCCACCAGTTCCGACTCATCCACCAAACTTTGTGGACAACCAGGTTGAGTTGGAAGTGGGCTCTCCTGGGTCTGCTGAAAAATTGGAACCCCACCCCTCAGAATGGTGAGAAAATCACCAGGAAGGAGTGAGTCTTTTAGACTTGGTTACTCGGATCGAGGACACGAGCGGTCGCGGAGGTCTCTGTCTTCGTCAAGGTCGGCCTCTAGCGGACAGCATTCCCACAGATTTGGGTCAGAGTCTCTGGCGTGGGAACACAACCAGAGTCTGAGGCAGTCGAATCCTGAAACAATATCACAGGGACGACAGCACAGACACCATGGCGGGGACTTTAGACTTGAAGTTCCAGGCACTTTACCCCATACTCAAGTAGGTCTAAGTCGCCAGCACCGACTGACCACAGGCGTCGTGAATTTTGCTGGAGATCATGACCATGATCTGGAGATGGGGAGGGGCGCCTGTATAGTGGCAGGAGGCATGATGGACGAACACGGGCCCCGTCGAGCTGTCCCCTGCCCTCGAGAGTAACTTGGAGCAGGCACCAAAGTAGGTCACACAGAAACAGGTTTTACTGGCATGACACCTCGACTGCACTGAGAGTGAGTCGGAATTGTATTCTGACCCTCGGACAGCAGCAGGGGAAAACGGTCCTGATAGGCATTCTCATTCTGGACCGAGAGGAGACCCCGGAAATTGCCCCCAAATCTCCAGTATGACGGGAACACAAACTGGCTGTCATTCAAGTACAGGTTGACAGCTATAGAACAGCCCTCAACTGGTCAGAAATGGAGAGTCGGGATTATCTGGGATGGTGTCTGGAAGGAAAAGCCCAAGACTTCTTCCCATTGCCACCAAGATGAGCAGTCAGTGCTATATCACCAGATGATGATGAAGTTGGAAGCACGCTTCGGGCCAGAGAGCTGACGGAAACGGCCAAGCTCAAGTTCCAGCAAGCCAGCCAGAACCCAGGGGAGTCCTGTGAGGACTGGGCAGACAGGGTCACAGTGCTTGCTGTTTCAGCCTTCAGAGATCTGCCAGAAAGATATGTACAGGGCGAGGCGATCAGCAAATTTTGCACTGGCAGTCAGGACAAGGAGGCAGGTAAATATGCCTATCTGGAAAGACCCAGAACCATGGAAGAAGCCGTCCATAAAGTAAAGTGGTACCAGCACGTCTCCCTGGTCATGGATGAGGCACAAAAGGAAGTTCAGGAGGAGCCATGGGTCAGTTCTGGTTTTTCCAAACAGGATCTGGACAGCTTTAAGCAGATTGTGGAAAAGCTGACTGCTCGTCTGCAGCTTATAGCAAGGAAAGTGGAAAGCAAGCTCCTGACAGCCCGGATCCCAACACTAAGTGCTTTTACTGCAAGCAGGTTGGGCACCGGAAAAAAGACTGCAGGCGGTACCAGAAGTGGCTGCAGAACCAGTCTAGCAAAGGAGAGGGAAGGAAGGAAAACGACACCATCTCTTCACTCAAGTCGCCAGTTCCTTCACGCTCTGTCAATGCGGTAAGGACCATCTCCAATGGCAGAATTTCCAAGGTGCAACCTTCGTTACGGTCCAAGGCAGTGGGAGCTAGGGCAGTACTCCGCCCCATGTGCCTAGTGCTTCACCACTTAAAGGAAACCCAACCAGCCCCAGGCAGTCGGTACCCTTGCAAGAATTTGAAGGAATCGCCTCAAGCAGGGCCTGAGGTTATTCGAATTGCTAGGGTCAGGGCTGGTTCGAAGGTGAAAGTGACCATTTAAGGAGAACAGGTCAGGATGCCAGAGTCAGGTTTCAGATACAGCTGGCAATCAAGTTGCACTGGAAAAGTGTCAGCCAGGCATACTCAGGACAGTAGGGGTATTGGGCAGTCTAGCCAGCATCAGGAGGATCCCAACACAGGCCTTATAGGATTTAAGTGAAAGGGACAGGGAATCCCCTGACAAAGGGCCCACAAAAGGGAAAAGACATACGGACTCGAACCCTACTGCTGAGATCCAGGATGCCAGAACTTCTCCCAAGCACATGTCTGTACATAGCCACAGATCCAGGAAGGCAAAGGAGGCCGGTTCCACATGCCAGGAAACTCAAAAGAGGGGCAAGAAGTGTTTGATTCCTGGGTGTGGGGAGGCTAATAAGTATCCGAAAGCTCATGCCCTTTATTCACCATCTGCCCGGCCATATTCGATGGAAAGGTTGCCATCTTCATCAAAGGTTGTTTTGCAGGGTCAGACACAGGCACTTAGACAGGCAATGGCATGGCTACTGGGGCCATGTGGGAAACTGGGAAGGCTGGTTTGACTTCATCGGCAGGTGGCACTGCCCCAGCTTGGGCAATACAGTCTTCACCAACTGCCCGAAGGAGGCCATGAAGGCTTTTAGCCAGCATGTGGGGACAGTTCCAGAAACACTTCATCTGAAGTCTGTGCGGCTCTCATTCACTGGAAGGCACTGTTGGTGTTGACGGCTAGTATGAGCCCAGAGAGGCAGAGCTGCTGGCGGAGGAGGTACCCAGCACCAGTGGACGTGGAATCCCTGAGCCTTCTGCTTGCTGTTAGGGTGCCTGAGAGAGAGACTGTGATGGTATGCTGAGGGGTGTGCAGGGCATTGTGGCAGGCCATGGATTGGTTTGTCGTGTCACTGGGTAGCTGGAGGTGATTGCTCCGGTTCCCTGAATGCAGTGTCTTCTGTCCGCCCTGGGTGACGTACGCATCCAGGATGGGCAGAGGGGAAGCGATGGCCACTTTTTGCCAGTATATCGGGGGGCTGGTTCAGGGTAGCTTCCAGATGTGCCCGGCTGAGGCGGCAGCCGTCCTGGTTCATTGAAAGGTCATGCTGCTTCTGGTGGCGTGGATGGACCCACAGGGAAAAAACTGTGGGGAGCACTATCCAGCGCCGGAGGCCTGGGAGCCTGCCCAAGCAGTGATACCTTAGGCATCTGCTGACCCTCCGAAGTGGCTGAAATAGCCTTACGGACGAGGTCGCAGATTGGCAATGGATCAGTTTCCATGGGCCTGTTGGCACACAGTGCTTTTCGCATCTCCGGCTGCTAAACAGGAAGCACTCTCAGAGGACCTGCAAATCGACACTACAAACATGGGCTCAAGCGAGGTGAAGAGCTCCCTTCCTCACTGCAACCCCTGGACAAAAAGCTTTCATCATAAAGTCGGGGGGAGTGTAGTGATGCACGGTTTCTGCGCACGTAGGCGAGCTCAGCGGAAGTGCACCTCGCGTGAGAAGTGTTCACTGACACTCAGGTAGACCCAAACAGACGAACTCCGGCAGTACGACACGAGAGCCGGAAGAGTGCGGTCCTGCTAACTTGTTGTTAGTTTGGGAGTTCGACACTCAGGCTTGAAGGGAGCGGACCAGCTAAGCCTAACTTATAGTTAGTGAAGGAGCTTCGTTGTGCTGACCGTTACACTAGTGACAGACCCGTGCTTGGGCCTCCAGTTACCAGGAGACAGTTTTGCCTAGCACTGCGACAGTACAGCCGTAGACGGACACAACGGCTAGGACGGTTCTGACAGCACCACTGCTGGGCCGGAGGTGGACACTGACAGAAAGACTGTACCAGCTGCTTGACCTCTGAGGAAAGCTGCAAGCTCGGCTTGGACAGAGTGCGTCGCGACTGTGTGTGACAGACCTTACTTGGTAGTTCATGCCAGTGAAGGGCTTGGAAAGAATCCTGACATAACTCCCAAGCCAGAGTCTGGACTGACCAGGTAAGGTAGAGTGCGTGTGTGTGAGTGCAGAAGTGCTAGGTATATAAACGAACTTCTCTTGAGTGTAGGGAAAACACTTCACCGGCTACACGAAAATACACAATGCATGCAACCTGTGTGCCTGAATAGTCTACGTGAAGACTGTGGGCACGGGGCAGGTTAAACATCCCCATCTGGAAGAAGAAAGTTGGTTTTCATCGAATGAGGAAGTTTAAATGATAAAAATAATTTCAGAATATCAAACATTCAGGAACAAACTGTACCTCCCTAGACTAAATAATTAGTATAAGTTGAAGTTGTTGAGCGATTAAAAAATGTCGTCAAACACTGCGTGATATTCTTTACTGGACGAAGGAAAATAGGAAAATCTCACCTGGAAGTTTATGGCTTCTCGTCCACTGTCGTATGTCAATAATTATTTTGAGTGTCCTCCCTTGGCTTTAAACACGATTGTTCGTAAAATTACGGAAAATCCCGAATTTCTATTTTTTCTTTCACTGTCAGTTGTAATTTACTCACTGATTGCCCCCCCCCTCTCTCTCTCTCTTTCTCTCTCTCTCTCTCATTTATTTGCTGCATTCATTACTCCAAACCAGTAGGACCTGTTCATAAAAGAACACAGAAAAATATCAGCAGGAAAGAGCCCTTGTGGTAGGCATATCAGAGTGGGTGTAATTCAAACTCATGATCATACACCAAGCAAAAACTACATATGTAATTATACCTACCGCTAGAAACAGTTACTGAGCTCCTCTTTTCATAAGTCTTTGATTTGAACCGTATTTCCATTGAACAGGTAAATGAGCATTGTTTTAGTCTGGAGCCTGTCTCCGGATGAAGAGTGAAAAGTAGTAGCCTGCTGATAAAACCCACATAGAGTAGGTATCTCTCGTGTCATTTAAATGCATTAGTTGCCCTTGTTTTTCTCACTATCTTAGGTCTCTATCTTTCTATCCTGGCCTTTCTAACTCAGCACAACCTCCATAGTACGGCATAATAATCAGCTTGTTGATTGGGGCCGTCAATTGGATGATGATGATGATGAGGTGTAACGATTGCTGACGGATTAAGACGGCAGTCTCATGTCAACAATCTTTGCAAGAGCATCTCCAAAAATGTTTCCTCCAGTGCCAACTTCGGTCCTATGCCAATAGTACTGTTGTACTTTAGGTTTTTTCCTGCGACATGCATACATTGTCAGATATCATTTATTTTTCAACAGTGTGGGATGGGTGTTCTGCTATCCTCAAGAAAAAAACATTCTCAGTATAGACAGGCAGTAGTACAACTCCTTTCAGCGTTACATTTGAGAAACAAACCATCATTGGTGTGTAAAATTTTAACAAATAGGCGACCACGCCATACTACAACAATGCTCTCTTTACAAAACTGACCAGCAGTTCTGGTTTGCCGTGACTTCTACCTTTCTTTACACAATGTAAAGTTTTGCATGTTGGCAAAAACAATCCTGAACATGAATACAACATGAAAATAGATGGTGGAAATAGGCTGGTGCAGAATGTGAGGAAGAAAAGGATCTGGGGGTAATCTTTGATAAAGATTTACTCTTTGATATTCACATTCAAAATGTATAAATAAAGCAAACCAAATGATTGGATTAATAAAAAGAACTTTTATTTACCTAAATAAAGAAACGTTTTTAAAGTTATATAAAGCTATGGTTAGACCGCATCTTGAATATGGCAATATAATTTGGTACCCACACTTGAAAAGACAGTCAATAGCAATTGAAAGAGTACAGAGAAGAGCTACTAAAATCTTGCAAGAATGTACAAACATGTCTTATACAGATAGATTAAATTACTTAAATTTGCACTCTTTAAAAGGTAGACGTATTAGAGGGGATTTGATTGAAGTGTTCAAAATATTTCACCAGCAAACGGACATACAGTGGGACTACTTTTTTGAGGCTGTTAAAACAGATAGAACAAGAAATTCGGAAGGCAAAATTTTTGTTAAGCAGTTTCATACTAACATGGGGAGATTCAAGTTCAGTAACAGAGTTATTACTAACTGGAACAGTTTGACAACTGCACTTAAATTTGCTAAAAATACTAATGTTTTTAAGAATTTGCTGGATGAAGACTTGAAATTTAAAGTAGGCCTACAGTTTAGAAGCTTTGATGAATAAGAAGGAAAATTTATATTGCATGCATTTTCAACCCTGTCATAAAAGTAAAATAACACGAGGGGACATTGAAAGGCTTAACGGCCTATGTATTGATTACGTCCCTACACTACTACTACTACTACTACTACTACTACTTTCTCACGCATTGATTACTACAAAACAAAGGGAAGTAACTGGACCATAGGTCTGGAGCTCACTCCCAGGCACAAAATACGAATTCACCAAACATAGTTTAGAAAAATTCGACACAAACCTTTCAGTGTCTCACATTGATTTAATTCTTTGATTTTTTTTTTAATTTAAAAAACAAAAACAAAAAAAAACCTACATTCAAACTCGTCGGTAATTTCAACACACTGTCTGTCTGAACATTGTACTGGTACTTCTCCCTTCATCCTTCACCCCAACCCCCACTTCTCTCTCTCTCTCTCTCTCTCATAGCGTTCTTTCTGCCTTGCTTGATGGCTTAACACTTCATATAACACTAGCGAGTAACAAGTCCGCGTGTCAGTGTTTGAATTGAGTTGAATACTCATGCATATGTGGGTGGAAATTCTCATCTCAGCGCGGCATAAAGATCCCCAGAACAAAAAAGGGAGGCACAAACAATGTGAATGAACAGCAGCACACCTCGCAAGAATATGAGAGTCGGAAAACTAATAGCTATAAGACCAGGGTTCAAACTACCGAGCCAGAGACGTTCACACTCAATTTATTCAGTTCAGGAATTTATAGAGGCTGTCATTGCCAAACGCCAAAGACCCGAAATCCCACCCACCTGTGCAAAAGTGGAATGGGAAAATCAGATGAACGAAAAGTCCAAAAACTGAATGCACTGGTGGGAGGGATCACGCTGGATCGCGAACTATAACCACATTTGGAGTGAAACTACCAAAATTTAAGACACTTCGCAAAACCCAGATGCCTGTATAACAATTGCCCAAGGAGCTGCGACGAATGGGTTGGATAAGCTCTGGGAACACCTGAACGCACAACTCTGCTTCTTTAGAGACCCCCTCCAGCTCACCAGGAAACTTCGAGCAACGAAAATCTGAGACAATCAGAATGGACAAAAAACCTCTTCGCGGCATCTCATGCAAACATATTTCGCCCCTCAGAGCGGAGTATCACTTGAAATCCAGGGCTTGGTGCCGTTTGCAGTGCCAGACAAAAAGTTCAATGACGAGCCACCAGTACTGGTAATATAAAAACAAAAGAGTGATGAAAGACAGAGCCACTTTTTCCCCAGGATCTGATGGAATATCCTATCTGCTGTACATGAAATGTCTAAGTGTCTTAAATGACTTCACAAAATGACAGCATCAGGATGGAGGAACTTGAAGATCAGCGACCAATGGATGATAGCTGATGGAGTGTACATTCCCAAAGATCAAGATTCGAGGACCAATATCACTTCTGAACGTGAGGTAAAAAATCTTCTGTCACTGGAGCCAGACTGACTAAATACCTGAAGAAAATGAGTTCTGGAATTTGTCAGTCCAGAGAGGAGGAGGCCTAGGCATGACTGCGAAACATGCCACCATGATCTGGGAAGTCATTCAAAGATCTATGGCAGACAAACGGGACGTCGAAGTAGAGTGGTTCAATCTGGCAAATGCATACGGTACAGCTCTACACAAAATGATTCAGTTGTCCCTCGAGATGTACATGTCCTGAAGAATTATCAGAGAAATGCTGAGGAAGAAACGTATCTGACTTCTCAAAGAGCTGCTTCACAAAAGAATTCACAAAAGATTGGATAAATCTGGAAACTGGCGTAGCAATGGCTTGTGCGACATCTCCAAACACTGTTCGAGTTTGGAGACATCTTGAAAGCTGCCATGAGCTGTTCAGGTACACCAGACCTCGGGAATGGATCCTTCATGCCCCTCTAAATGCCTTCATGACTGACACAACACTGCTTCCCTCCAAGGAAGATGAGACACACAAAGTACTGAAGCAGTAAGGCAAGTTAGTTGCTTCATACAGGACTAATTTCCAGCCAATGAAATCACAATGTCTCTCCTGCGGAAAGGTAAAATGGTTTTAAAACAGTTACACAGGTGGTGTGACGGCTTCTTGAAAGACGCAAAGACAGGAAGAAAGCCAAGCAAAAGGTAGAAGAAAGCTTACAGATGACAGAGCAATGTGGGCTCCCTAATAAATACAAGGTCGGGGTCTGCAGTTCATGCTGATTCTGAATCTTCTCTGGCCTCTCGTGATGCATGATATCAGCACAAGCACAGTGGAATCAATGGAGGCCGAACCCAACAAATACACCAGGAAACGACTTCATGCCCCACGTGGTGTCACTGACGTAGGCCTACTTTACTGCCGCCAAGCACAGCTGAAAGTTTCCCGCTAAAATCCGTTCTCGAGGAGTACAAAGTGGAGAAAGCAAGGTTATCAACCATGCTTGAGAACTCTGAAGACAAAAAGTAGTGAGATCAGTCCCGCCCAAGACTGGCAGAAAATGGAATGTTGGGGAGGCAGTGGACGTGGCAAAGGAAAACATCAAGATCACGGAAACAACAGATCACACAGACCAACAGACAGGGGCTTACGTCGACAGCAATGAAGTGATAGTCAAAGACAACAGGGAAAGCCAAGAGAAACATGACAACAGAGGAGGTGAAGAAAGAAGAGGAAGGCAGGAGAATCCATAAGGCAGTCCAGCAAGGTCAACGAGGGAAATGGAAGACGTGGGAAACGCACTCCAAAGAAGTGTCAGGTGGAATGACACACGGCACAAGGCACATCTGACAGTCAGCTCCATCCTCAGATCTGTATATGATGTCCTGCCCCGAGTTCAAACCTTGTAAAATGGTAGAAATAACGTGACCCTACGTGTCCAGTCTGTCATGGTAAACACACAGTGGAACTATCGATGTTCATACAATGCAGTGCTAACCAAAGGGAGGTGCAGGACTGAGGCACAACAAACGCTTTAGTAGATTCACACATGCTGTTACCGCTGTGGAGGAACCACCACGCCACCAGAAGCTCCAGCAACGACAGGAGACCACAGATCAGGGTCTGGAACAGCTGTGAAATCAACAGCATGGAAGCGGGGTTGGCTGGATGGACTGGTTGGCTGAAACGCACAGCAGACCTTCCAGATGGGAACACCGTCCACATCATCAGGAAGACAGGAACATGGCATGGGACGGGTATTGCTCTCCACTCAGGTCCATCAAAACAAAATGAATGCTTCTGATCGAACTCACTCTGCCATAGGAAAGCAGAATGAAGCGAACAACATCTACATTATATGATCTCTCTCTCCTTCTCTCCTCCTTCACCTCTCTGTCAGTCTGTTTGTCTGTCAGTCGCTCTCTCTCTCTCTCTCTTTCTCTCTCACACACACACATTATTCCTTCTCATCCCTCTCCTCCTCCCTCCTTTTCTCTCTCCCTGTCAGTTTCTGTCCACGTCAGGACTGTCCGGCGTGTGGTCAGCTCCATGGTGAGGGCATTGTGTGTCCAGTGTGGACCTCACATGAAGAACTCGGGGCTTGACTCACACCAACCTTTCCCCTGGCACAGTTGACTGCACAGCTCGCATGCTGAAATCCTCTCTCCCTCTCTCTGTCTTGGAGGATTGCAATGTGCGCGCACGCGCACACGTATGTGTGTGTGTGTTGTGTGTGTGTGTGTGTGTGTGTGTGTGAGAGAGGAGATGAGAGAGAGAGAGAGAGAGAGAAGAGAGAGAGAGTGTTTCCTTTTTCTTTCTTTCTTTCTTTTCTTCGTAATTAATTCATATATTCTTGTTTGTTGTTTCATACTTTGGTTTTTTCCTTGAAGTTCATCTATGCGCCAATGTTGATGGAAAAATAACTCATCCACTTTTTTATGTAGATTTGAAGATACGTATATTGGAACATGCTTACCTGCCAGTCAGTCTTAACGGGGCAAGGGCCTGATATTTGCTTTTCTGTTACCCTTCGAAATAAAAATATCAGTCAGTCTCTTTCTCTGTCTGGCCTCTCTCTCTCTCTCTCCCCGAATATCGTGCAGTAATGTGTGTATGTCATTTGAGCCTTGGTGTATCCCACAGGGGTGGAAGTGGGGATGGCTGTGGTGCAGGTTTCACATATATATTCATTCCTTCTGGCTGAAAGTCTTTGGGGGGAGGGGGGGGGAGCTGGGGAGGGGGGGGGGGGGGGAACGAAGAGGGAAGAAAGGGCCCAGGACTCCTCTCTTCTCAAGCCTAATAACACAGGATTCCACGCTGACGTGATTTTTTACCTCGGCAAGGCATTCAGCACATTTCCCCGTACAAAACTCCTCGACAAAATGCAGCACTATGGTATCTGGGAACCAGTCCTGAAATATACACAAAACTTTCTGACAAAGAGAACCACGGAGCTGGTTCCGTGGAGAAAGCTGCTGTTAAGTGTGTGCGCTTAGTCCTAATGGTCAATGCTTGTGTCTCATTATGATGTGTTCCAAAGTAAAGTGTGAGACTACAGCAGAAGAGAATTGTTGGACGGGTGTGGAATGAGCAGCAACACCACCTGCAACACCACCAGCAACACCACCTGCAACACCACCTGCAACACCACCTGCTATTCCCTCACTCCGTTCACAGGAAGAAATCTGAAGGAAGGCAGGGAGACGTTGTCTGTGACAGCGTGGATCATGGGAATGTGAAGAGAGGCAGGGGGACGTAGCTGTGTCTCTGTGACAGCTCGGGGTTATAGGAATCTGAAGAGAGGTAGGGATGCTTTGCTGTATGCTTGTGTTAGCTCATGGTATGGAATGTGAACAGACAGGGAGATGTTGCGTTCCTATGTCAGCACAGGCTACATGTTGTCACAGAGAAATGAAGTATGCTACATGTTGTCACAGAACAAATGAAGTGTGCTACATGTTGTCACAGAAAAAATGAAGTATGTTACATGATGTCACAGAAGAAATCAAGTAAGTTACATGTTGTCACAGAAGAAATGAAGTATGTTACATGTTGTCACAGAACAAATGAAGTGTGCTACATGTTGTCACAGAAAAAATGAAGTATGTTACATGATGTCACAGAAGAAATCAAGTGTGCTACATGTTGTCACAGAAGAAATGAAGTATGCTACATGTTGTCACAGAAGAAATGAAGTATGTTACATGTTGTCACAGAAGAAATGAAATATGCTACATGTTGTCACAGAAGAAATGAAGTATACTACATGTTGTCACAGAAGAAATGAAGTATGCTACATGTTGTCACAGAAGAAATGAAGTATGCTACATGTTGTCACAGAAGAAATGAAGTATGCTACATGTTGTCACAGAAGAAATAAAGTATGCTACATGTTGTCACAGGAGAAATGAAGTATACTACATGATGTCACAGAAGAAATGAAGTATGCTACATGTTGTCACAGAAGAAATGAAGTATGCTACATGTCACAGAAGAAATGAAGTATACTACATGATGTCACAGAAGAAATGAAGTATGCTACATGTTGTCACAGAAGAAATGAAGTATGCTACATGTTGTCACAGAAGAAATGACGCATGCTGCCCCATGTCAAAGGAGAAATAAGGTATCCTATGTAGCCACAGGAGAAATGAAGTATGCTACATAATATCACAGGAGAAATGAAGTGTGCTACATAATATCACAGGAGAAATGAAGTGTGCTACATGATGTCATATAGGAATCGAAGTATGCTAAACATCATCACAGGAAAAATAAAATACTTTACATGTAACTTCCGTCACAGGGGGAAAAAAGATGTTCCATAACACGACAGGAGAATTGAATCAGTTGAAATTATAGGTTTATTTTGGCTCCGACTGTATTGGGTGAACAATGCTGTCCCTGTCTGTTTACTATGTCAGCAAAGATTCATTCTTCAACAAATCAGCAATGATCTTACATCAAGCTTGTCAGACCCCAATCTATGCCGACCAGTGCTATTCAATGTGAGAACTGTGTTGGTACGACTCATGCACCCGCCCACTCTTGTCCTCAGTGCCACTCCCAACCACACACACACAGCTGTTTGGTGAGAAAATATTTTGATATCACACATACATATACACACAATCAGGTCAGAATGTAAAGTATTTTTATTTCATGTGCTTAAGGTCTTCTTTAAACACGCAGACACACACACCGGAATGACATGAAGATCTAGTCTGGTTGTGGACCCACACAGTGAGGAAAGAGACAAGGAGAAATCCTGTAGACACTCTACCTCTAACAGCGCTTCCATAAGAAGTCAGCTACAAGCACCAGCAAGCACCAGCTGTTCTGCTCTGTGAAGAGCTTCTCAGGTTAGCAGTTTTTCAAGGTTTAATGATGATGCTAAAGCCCAGCCACCAACAAAAAGCCTTTTCAGGTCTGTCAAATTCATACAGGGAAAAAGGAAGCCATATTATATACACATCAGACAACTGACCCCCCCAAAAAATCATAAAAAAGAAACGAACAATAAAAGCAGTTAATGACAGTGTACCTAACTAATGACTTCTTATGTCAATTTCAATGAGGCTGTGCTGACAGCATCAAGCATTCACGTTTTTATTTTATTTTTTGGTACCATTGTAAATACTTAATGAAAAATATTTCAAATGTCTTTAAAACAAATACACAGAAAATCCATATGGGGCAAACATGCACATCAGAATGGACAAGGAGTGTCCTCTTTCAGAATTGTATATCAATTGTCACTACCTAACTGCCTGATCACAACAAAAAGGCTGGCATGTCATAAACTGCTACAGCACATAAAAAGGTTTTCAGAACAAAGACAGGCGAATGGTGCTCAAAGGCAGAAAAAACAGTTGTGGCAGCAACAAAAGACGAACATGAATTTTTCAAAAAAGGCACAGTCACAGAGAGTCACAAAAGAGGAAGATATGAGCACAGAACGTCCAGAAGGTGGGGGAGCTATCTGTAATGAAAGAGCCCCGCCATCCCCATGGGGAACGCCAGGTTAAAACATCCTGGCAGCAGGCAAGAACATTTCAAGATAAGGAAATCCAAAAATAAAATCAACTCCTAGCCACAGAATGACATCTTATGGCTGATCAGGGTTATGCATGATACTTACTCATTACTGATACTTTCTCAAAGGCACATAATCATAACCAGTTTAACAAAGAGAAATTTCGGAGGGGATGGGGGGGGGGGGGGGGGGGGGAGGAAGTAGGAAACAACGGTTTCTCTCCACCCTCTCCCCCAAATGGATTGTGTGTGTGTGTGTGTTTTTTTTCTTTCTTTTTTTTTTTAACGATATTGGGGAGTTCGTACTTTTTAAAAACAATAATGAATGGCATCATTGTGCATAACACATATACTTAAGAAGTATATCATAAAAAAAATACAATTAACAATAACAGTCTGTTTATGTTATTAACCCTTTCAGCCCCAGTATAGTGTCTACCTGTGCAACCCTTCCAGCCTAGCCTGTTTTTGTGATTCAGCAGGAACATCAGGGCTGCTGTACTCATTCTATCATCATTCTGGATTGTTACATGAAGAACTCACAGCTAGAGAAATATGATTTTTCAACAACACACAATATTTTCATTGTGTTCTGACCATCCAGTGACATACAGCTCCTTGATAAATAGTCGCTAAAGAGATTTTTTATCACATCATGAGCAGTTCTTCTTCTGAGAGTGGTATTATCATACTGATGATGAAAGCAAATAAAACTTGCCTGTGGCACAGCAAATACATTTTCTGCCAGTACATAAATTTACATGGCTCTCTGTTCAAACTTGTACGGTCGTTGGCCAAGACTGTCCACTAAATTTTCATCTAACACTTGGCTCACTGTAACATTACTACACTGGCCAATGACACTGGCATAACAAAGAAACTGAGAAAAAAAACATATCAAATCATTTGAAGTTCACTCAATCTGAGCACCATCCAATACAAGATGGCATGGATTTGACTGTCTTTTCATTTGTAATTCATGAGTGGATAAGGATTAAACTTGCTTGATTTGAACAGAGATTGGCACCTGACCATATGGGCCCTACACATTTGTATGTTCTCACAGGTAAGAGAGTTTTAAGGTAAGGTAAGGTAATGTTACTTATAGCCCAGCTGACTGCAAAGAGCCATATCAGGGCTGTCACGCACTGAAGTCTCACAGCTCTTTAAAACACACCCAAAAACACACAGCAAAATTGTTAATAATCTTTCATCCATAAATCTTAGATCAGATGAAAAATAAAAATCTCCCTCATAAATTCAAAGATCACATCAGGTGGGACATCTCTCAACAATGTTTTCATGGAGTGTGCTGTAAAGTGTGCGTGTCTCACATCATGCAAGTCCCAACACTCTGAAAGAATGTGTTTCAATGTGAGTGGAACATGACATGGAATGCACCACGGAGCATCTTCACCTTTTAAAAGGTAAGAATGGGTGTAAAACAAGTGGCCAGTAAAGCAAAAGATTTATGCGAATTCTTAAAATGGACATACTGACCATACAGCAGCAGTAAACACTCTGTGCGTTATGTTCACGGAAATGTCTACACATTTATAACAATACATGTGTGATGTGATTGATGAAAGTGTACACACATTCAAAAGCAAGTACATATCAAGAATATGGCAGAAACAAAACTATGTGTGTTGTTTTTAACAAAGCGCACACACATGTGTAATAACATATCAAGAACATGGCAGGAAACAAACACTATGTGTGTTGTTTTTAACAAAGTGCACACACATGTGTAATAACATATCAAGAACATGGCAGAAACAAATACTATGTGTTCTGCGTTTATCAAAAGCGTTTACACATTTATGAACATACCAAGAACATGGCAGAAACAGACATCATGTGTGCTGTGTTAAACAAAGTATATACACATATATGATAGGAGCATACAAAGAACATGGCAAAACCAAAAAACATAGGAAATCTGTTTACTGTTCAAAACTTGCTTAAAAGACATTTAATCATATATTCATTTATAAAAATTGCTAATTACATGTATTAAAATGATAGTGATAAGTCACAAACACGTCAGAAGCAAACACATACTAAATGTGTTATGTTCAGGACAAAAATGATGTATTTACATAAACTGACAAAAGAAAACTATTCAGAGTATATAAATGTAACATACAAATATTGTCTACCATATTCTGAACAAGCAACACACACACTATGCTTGTGTGTGTGTGTGTGTGCATATCCGTATGTATGTATACATTTATGTATGTATCTATCCATGTATCTATCTCTTTATGTGCGTGTTCTCTAAAAGAAAAAAAAATCAAAAGAAATTATCAAGGTCAGCTGGTTTAAATCACTGCAAAACATCAAACAAACAAATAACTGAAACAGTGGCCAAAAAAAACCCAAACAAACAAATGCTCCAAGGTCACTCTGTTAAACGAATCTGCTGACCGATACATTCACCATTTATAAAACAGGACGCTTAAATCACCAGGGTCAGAAGTCATAGTCGAACATAGGTCAACCTGATGACTACAGCCAAGTGATCAGACCACATCACTTAACACTTTCTACCCTGAATTAACACTTGCAGCGGAACCCTCCTAACCTGACATGTTCTGGAGTTTAAGTTGAAAGGTCAAGGCTGCTAAAATCAAACTGTCATTAATTCAGCAGACCTGGTTACCCTCAGAAATTCTATGTGTAGGTTTTGGGTCAAAAATGTGTACAATTGTGTGTAAAATGTGTAAGCTTTTGCAGCGCAAAGTAGCTGCGTAGGAAACAATACTGAATGGATTCCAGACATTAGAAACACTGAAAATTTATTACTATAAAGATGTATTTTCATGAAATGCATTAAATTGGCTTCTTTAACAATCAATGATTGTCAAACTAATCAAGGTTCCTTGCCAGTATCCTCTAATGGGCAAAAACCTTTGCTCAGGAAATTAACAAGAACATTAACTGATGTGAATTTTCTTTTATAACACTTTAAAATAACTCTCTCTTCACGTTTTACTGTACTGATGGACATAACTGGAAAAAAAATCTTGAAGTAATCTATTTCTTTCATATGCTACGATGGGCACTTTTTCACTGTTGATAAGCTAACCAGTCTTTCTGAAGAGCATAACAATTATGATGTGAACTTTATTTCAGACTTAGGTGATTCCAGCTCCTTCAGGGTTCCCAGGTGATGGGCATGAGGCCAAAAAAGGACCTTTAATTAAAGGACCTCAAATCAGTTTAAAAGAACCTTTGCCAACATGGAGGAAGGGGGGGGGGGGGGGGGGGGGGGGGGGTAGACTAAGACAAGGCGGAAAAAGGAATCTATCCTGTAAATGTTACTCAAGAACTCAGCATATAGCTGTTCCCCAAGCTGTTTGTTATGTTCGCATGTTCGCAATCCGTCATGTTATGTACCTATATTTATTTGGGTAATAATATTTTCATCATTATTGCCCCACTCTTCAAATGAATTTCTATAAAGGGAACATTTTAACATAGATAGCATGAGCGAAAATGTTAAGTCAGCTATATGCCGCGAACATTAGCACCGCGTCTGCACTGTGGAACCGTGACGTCAAAAAAGCTGGATTGTAGCAACGCACCAGCAGAAGACACAAGCCACTGTCGCTTTTGCGTCGTCTGCTAGATAAGCTTACTAAACAGAAAGCCCACTGATAGGCCTAGCGTTATAGGCCTGCCTCCCGCGTTTCAGATGATCGCGTCGGCATCTGTCAACTCTTTGCAACTTGCAAAAGTACGGTTTGGGTTGTGGAAGATGTATCGGTTCCGTTTTCAAGCCTCCTTCTCTTGAAAAACACAGGACTTAACAGTACCTTTCAAAAATTAAAAGGACCTCCTCGTGAGTTAAAAGGACCAACTTGCTGAATCAAAGGACTTAAAAGGCCTTTTCACAAAAATCCCATTTATAAGGGCTTTTGGATTTTGGAGCTTTTTGTCCCTCTCCGCGAGTAGTCTGATGTTCCAGTCTCTCATCAGAAGTGCCTGCAGAACTCGACTTCACGAAAAAGCTTTGAATGTTCATTGCCTACCGTTTTCCAGAATCACTGTTTCCTTGTGGCTTTTGCTAGGGTACCTAGTTCCAATTTCGCTCACTTTAACTCGGTCACACAGATTCGTGGTTACTGTGCTTAGAACACTCTGCCTGCGTGCGTTGGTGGTGGCTTTCCAGCAACATGACCAATCAGCAGGCGTTTCAGACGCTCTGCAGTGTGTCAACTCATGAATATTCATCAGGAAAGGGTTATAGCCTACCACACCGGTGTTGGTGCAAATTCGCTTACCCCCATACAATTTCGCTCATTTCATGTTTCAATTTCGCTCTCTGTTGCCTGCTTGGTCTAAATGCTGCATTTGTGTAGCAATGAAGAACAAACCAGTTTATTTTGCCGATAATTCTTGTTAATCTGTGATTCTTTAAGATCTGAAGATCCAGGCAATGTGTTTGATAGTTGATTTGTTGTTATACAGGAGAAAGTGGTGCATTCTGACCCACTGTATGTACATACACGCACTCTTATATCACTCACCACACACACACACACACACACACACACACACACACACAAAGCAACAAGGTGTTATACATTTCAAACTTTATAATCTTCAAAACTTGAACTTGAAAACTTGACTTGAAAACTTGAACTTGAAAACTTGAACTTGAAAATGAAAATCAACCTGAAACCACACAAGAAAAGGACCAGTAAAATCAGCACAGATAACATACAATCATGCAATCCAGAATAGCAATGTTCACAAATCAATGGGAAGTGGAGGGAATGGGGTCAGTGGAGGTGGCCGAGGCGGTGGGAGCAGTGGAGGAAGACATATTGGCAGCTTTCAGTTTCTTTGTTGTCTCTGCTTTGACCTTCCTTTCTTGAGCTTTGGCCTTCCTTTCCTCAGCTTTGGCCTTCCGTGCCTGTTTCTCCGCCTCTTTTCTCTCCTTATCTGCTTTCTGGGCCATTTTGCTTAGGAACACTTCGTCGCTTGTCAGCAACCGATGACCGCTTGGAGTAGGCCTATTGCCTGCTTTATTGCTGGATGGAGACTTTGTGGCTTTTTTAATACCAAAGATGGTGTCCACATCAGTCTGAGCACACGTGGATGGTGCAGAGGGTACAAACGGCTGCTCCCAAGACCATGGATGTCAAGCCTTATCGGGTCTCCACCTTCAACCTCGATCATAAGGTCCTGGAGTCCCGCCACGTCTTCTGCAGTGATGGGCAAAGTGACCAGCTGGTCCAGGTCTTCAAGAAAGTGCATCAGCTGCAGGCTGTTCCTCTGTAGCTGCAGCTGCATCTTCTCCATGGTCCTCAGCTGGTTCGGCAGTTGCTGAGGAAGTGGAGGGCAAGGAAGTGGAGGGCAAGGCATCAAGGACGGGGTCAGGAAGAGCTGGGGCAGGGTCCTCAGGGACTCGATCCAGGGCTGAAGCAGGGAGAAAGGCCTGGCTAGGGATTTGTGTCCTGTCCACAGGGTGGATTCCTGTGGCCAGGAAAGCCTTCTTCAGCAGCTCTGGTTTCATGGTCTCCTCCCAGGTTTTCCGCATGATGCCAGGCCAGGTCACCTTGTTGATGGTGTTACTTGGGTGGTCAGTCATGAACTCTGTGCAGAGCCGTTTGTAGGACCGCTTGAATGGTCCAAAAACGACCCTGTCTAGGGGCTGCAGGAAGTGGGTTGTGTGGGGGGGGAGGGCCATGAGATGGATGTTCTCCTGGCGGGCCTTCTCCAGAAGCTCTGGAACCTCATGGCTGCCATGTGAGTCTAAAAAGAGCACTTGGGGCCGAGCAGGACCACAGTGCTTCAGGAAGACGTTGATGAACCACTCGACCCCAAGAGCATTGTCCATCCAGGCATTTGGCTGGAATGTCCAGACAGCACCTTCTGGGGCATCATGGGTGGCAAAAGATCGTTACACTCTGAAATGTCTTCCCTTTTACCACAAAGAGGGGTGGCATGGCCCTGCCAGAAGCGCTGATGCAGACCAGTGTGGTCACGCTGTCTCTGCTGTTGGCTGACCGGGCGAGCAGCTGTTTTTCTCCTCTTTGGGCGATAACCTTGGCTGCTGCCGGAGAAAATTGGACGCCTGTTTCATCGGCATTCCACACGCATTCAGGCTTCAGGTGGAACTCATGAATGGCCATAAATTCTTCCAGACTGTTGAAGTACTTGTCGACGACCACATGATTCATTCCTCTCATCCCGGGTTTTCTGCACAGGTTTCTGGGCTGCGGATGGTGAGGTCAGGCCTTCTCCTTTTCAGGCATCGCCAGTACTCCTCCGAGGGCATTTTGTCCTTGAACTGGGTCTGGAGGTTCATCTTCTTTGCCAGCAGCCCCACTTTCAGCAGAAACTGCCGTTTGGTGAGAGGGAACCCGCCTTTGCTCCATTGATTACCTTGTCGACCATCTCGTCCTCCAGCTCCTTAGGAAGGCTTGTTGGCCTCCCTGCCTTCTTCCCCACTTGAGACCTGCCATGGACGTGGTCCCTCAGGGTGGTCTTAGGGATGGCAAACTCCTTGCTGGCTGCACCAAAAGTCATGCGGCCAGACTTCACCTCCGTGATAGCTCGTACCAGGACGGCTGGGTCGTACTTCCCGTACAGTCCCTTATTTCTTCCAGGCATTTTCACTGAACGCACATTCGTAGAAAAAATTGTAAACATCAGGATGTGCACAACACACACCCCACACACACACACACAACACACACGCACGCACACACACACACACACAACACACACACACACACACACAAAGAGACAGACACTGACACACATCTGCTCAACGACACAGCTTTTTTGTGGAGGAAGGGGTGGGGACTGAGAGGGGGTTTATTCTTACATTCACACCGCCTGTAAAGTTATGAACAAGACAATCCGAAACAAAACATGTAGCAAGCAGTCTGTCGAGTCAGATTGTGACGTAAGCGAAATTGTACACAATGAACCATATAGGTGTATACAATTTCGCCCACTACAAAAAGGTGATTTATTCCTTACTATCTGAACTTTTTTTAATAGGACATGTTTAAAATAAACTACAATTCATATATGATACCACTAACAATACAAAAGTGAAACATTCATTCTCAATCACCGGTACTTACATGATAAAGTTGAAGTGCAGGTTGCAACAAAATTCCTGAAACCGTGTGGCAAGCGTGGTTACGCAACAGTAGATGACGCAATGCTCATTTCGCGCCAGTCCCGGAATTCTATTTTCAGTCATGGATATTTTTAGCGGTGGTTTCTGGATCATTGGGCATTCCCTAAACATTTGAGAGCATGGATGAGTCGATTTGGTTCATAGGGGAGTGAGGATTGTAGTTTTTGTAAAGGCACTGGTGAAAGTGAGCGATTTTGTATAGTGGGCGAAATTGGCACTAGGTACCCTACCGATGTGCCGCTGAATGTCAAAGCGACCACTGTAGCAATCGCGATTTGACAGTTACACGTGGTGCTTGTGTGCGAACGTATCGCCCCTTCTTTGACGCAGTAATGAACTTGAAAATAGTATGATACGCTGGTTTGTACTTCTGTTCATATTACTTTTTCTTTTGGATCACACAGCTTCTACCAATGAATATGAATTTTCGTTGTCTGTTTCATTCGCGCGAGTTGAAGCGAGTGAGAAGCAATGTTGATGCATTCATAGAGGCAGGAAGTACGCATGCGCCATCGGAACTTTTAAAAGTTGGACCAGACTCTTGGACTCGGCCGGATTACGTGTTCAGCGCATTTTCGTAAGCTCATTCATCAAAATTTCGTACAATTTGGTTTTGAAACGTACAATCGTATAGCTGTATTAAATTTCGTGAGATTATACGCAAAAATCGTAAAGTGCACAGGTCTGATTCAGTATTGGAACACACAAAAGGGCACACATCTACAGAAAATATAATTTTCTATAACATATTAATTTTTCTTTGTATTTGATTTAACTGGTGATACATGGATCCTTGATAAACTCTGGGCCAAACAGATCTCTAATCAATACTTATTATCTTTACAGTTGTATCATTTCATATGTGATAAATTGCAAATATAAGGTGACTGTGTCATGGTCAAACATATTTTCTGCAACTCAGTACTCTTCTATGGGCTTTATATTGATACTTTCATTATCATTTGGTAGATTCACCATCTACAATTTATTGAAAACTCGATTCACTGTTATCTTACTTCCTTGGATCATGGTGTCCGGGAAACAAAAAGAGAAGAAGAGAAAAAAAAAACAACAAATCACTCAAAATTTGCTTACTCAAAGCAACACATAATGCATGAATGAAATAACTCCAAACTATTCTCCCTGTGCTTGTTGTTTACACACTGCATAAGAACTGAGTGAGCTAAATGTGTTTTGGTGCACCCGAGCAGAAGAGTGCCGGGTGAAAAGCGTTCAACCTAAGGTCAGAGATCAAAATGGAGGACGGGTCAACCTGAAGACTATAGCCTGGCAATTTGAACATAGCACTCTTAATCCTAAGATTAGAGTCGATGACAAATGCCCATATCTTGATTGGAGGAGATATGAACCTACCAGGATGGGACTGGCAGCAGATGGTGCTAAAACCGGAACACACTATGTCGAGCTCCACAACATGTTCGCAGACCTTCTCCAAGATCATTGATTGGAACAGATTGTAACGGAACCCACCAGACTGGAGAACACTTTAGACCTGATCTGCACAAACAGCCCGCACCTCATTCCACGCGTGGAAACCATGCCTGGTCTTTCTGACCATGACGTGGTTTACTGTGAAGTGGCTGTTAATGCCCCCAAGCCCAAACAAGTACAACGTCACATCCCACTCTATGACAAGGCAGACTGGGATAGTATCAGGACTGTTCTACGGGACCACCAACAAGAAATTGAAGGGGAAACTGAGAGTCTCTCGACTGAAACACTGTGGTAAAAGTTTAAAGACACTCTGATTAAAGCAGTGAAGAAATTCATCCCACACAAAGTCATCACCGGAGGAGGAAAAGCGGGAAAACCCTGGATCACCCCGGATTTGAAGAAGTTGATTAACCAAAGGGACCGGGCCTACCGGCTGATGAAGAAACTTGGATGTGACGACATGCTAGCCAAGTTCCACCAGCTACGGCGAGATGTCCAGCGCAAAATCAGACGTGCGTACTGGAAATACATTAACCTGACAGTGACTGAGGACGAGGAGGAAGACAGAGCCGCAAACGCTTCTGGACGTTGATCAAACACCAGCGCACAGCGAAAGTCGGAGTCGCCCCCCTTTAAAGTCAATGGCCGCCTGGTAGTGGATGCCGAACAGAAAGCAGAGACTCTCAATGCACAATTCCACTCCGTCTTTGGTGAGGGAAAAACATTTACAGAGACAGAATTCCAGCAGAAATGTGGGATGTTAGCGGGCAGCTACACTGAACTCAAGGATATCACTATAACCTCCGACGGAGTCAAGAAGCTCCTGCAAAATCAGAACCCGTATAAGGCAAGCGGACCGGATTGCATTAGCCCCGTGTCCTGAGGGAGTTGGCAGAGGATGTGGCCCCAATACTGACAACCATCTATCAATCATCTATCTCAACAGGCGACGTACCATCAGATTGGAAAGATGCTCTTGTGACACCGATTTTCAAGAAAGGAGAGCATTACGACCCAGCCAACTATAGACCAGTGTCGTTAACAAGTGTGCCCTGTAAGATCTTGGAGCACATTGTTGTCAGCACTCTCATGGACCACCTCGAGCAGAATGGCATATTGTGTCCACAACAGCACGGCTTTCGTAAGAAAAGATCCTGCGAGACACAACTGCTGGAGCTGACCGAGGAACTGTCCGACAACATCGAGAGAGGGAAGCAGACAGACATTATAGTGCTGGACTTCGCGAAGGCTTTTGACAAGGTGAACCACAGCCTTCTGATCCATAACCTCCATCATTATGGAGTGCCGCAAACAGGCAACATCAATAGATGGGTAAAAAACTTCCTCTCCGGCCGACGTCAAGCAGTGGTAGTCGAGGGCAGCACATCAGAGTTCTGCAGCGTATGTTCAGGAGTTCCACAGGGTTCGGTCCTCGGACCGTCGTTGTTTTTAGTTTACATCAACGACCTCCAGAGCAACTCACTGCGCGAACCAGACTCTTTGCCGACGACACCGCTGTGTACAGGGTCAGGACATCAGACCATGACACCAACCGACTGCAAGAAGACCTGCATCGGCTAGAGCTTTGGGAGAGAAGCTGGGAGATGTCATTCCATCCAGACAAGTGTACCACCCTCCCAGTGACCCATAAGAGACAGCCCTTCACCAGCAAGTACCAACTGCATGGACAGACACTCCAGACAGTGACGTCGGCCAAATACCTCGGGTGACTATTCAGAACAATCTGTCATGGGACAAGCACATTGACATCATCTGTGCCAAAGCCAATAAAACCTAGGCTTCTTGCGGCGCAATTTGAAGATCAGTGCCATCCACCTGAAAGAGACAGCATACAAAAGCTACGTCCGCCCCATTTTAGAGTACTCCTGCACAGTTTGGGACCCCTCCTCTGACACTCATGTAAAACAGCTGGAAGCGGTTCAGTGATGAGCAGCCCGCTTTGTGGTCAATAGATACCACAACAGATCAGTGTCACCGCCATGCTTGACCGACTCCAGTGGCCTTCACTCCAGCAGCGTCGAAGATCCAGCAGACTGGCCATGCTGTATAAAATACTTAATGACCAAGTCGACTTCGACAAAGCCAAGATCCAACCTGCCCCTGTCAGACAGCGTAGGGGAAATCAACATAAGTTCCGCCAGCTGCAGTGCCGCACCGACTATCGTCAGGCCGCCTTCCTCCCCAACACCATCAGGGACTGGAACAATTTGCCGGACGAGGTGTCTGGAGCCACCACTCTGACACTTTCGTGTCAAGAGTTCACTGATCCCCTCTTCACCCTCCCCTCTCCCCTCCCCCATTAGACCCCCCCTCTCCCCTGCCCACCCCCCGATTCTCCTCCCGCTGCGCAGACCCCAGTTGTTAATATGCCAAAATAATCAACTTGATGATTGTGGGCATTATATCAAGAAGAAGAAGAAGAAGAGGTAACAGAGGAAGACAGGTCAGAATCCTGACAGACACAATAGCCAAGTGGTCAGAAC
>CM031608.1:71825442-71861996 GCA_018398815.1 Conus ventricosus
AAAATAGGACTTAACTCAACCCCGTATGTCCCAGCACAGACTGCTCAAGTCCCTGGCTGGTGGAGGATGGGAGAAGACTGGAGTCTTCATCTGAAAGCTGTCTAGTGTGTGCACCTTGGAAACAAAGGCTTGCTTCCTCCCATAGAGTGACCATCCTCACCTGTGTGGGAAATCTACAGAAAACCTTGACACAAAAGTATTGAAAGTCTTGGCCTTCACAGCTTGTTGGGGTTGAATTCCATTCTGTGACTGTGTGTGTGCAAGAAAACTGACCTGTCTGAACTGAGTTCTACAACTGATCTGGGCCAATTGAGATGGGTGCAGCACTGGCGTTGTGATAGGTGTATGTTTTACATTGAGATCTTTCATGCTCAGTAGGTTGGCGGGAAACCTACTGCCAACCAAGTGACCATGAACTGTCTCCAGGTAAAACATACACCTGTATCATGACGCCAGTGCTGCACCTATCCTGGGTGAGAACGTTACGAATCATAATAAGTGGCCTGACTCTTCTGTGCTCTGCAATGATCTTCAGCCTTGGCTTCATAGCAGCCGTTTAAGTATGAAAAAATGAAAGTGGGTTTTTCTCCATGATGGTCACAATTCATTTCACAAATTTTCATACTTTCACGTTTTTCTTCCCGCTGAGTGCGATGGGCCACGATCGTGGCTTTACCGACGAGTGCGATGGGCCACGATCGTGGCTCAGATGAAAAACCGTTATACCACCGCCGCTAAACATCCGGATTGATCAGTTCACGTGACTTGCTGGTATCCACTGTGGCACTGCAAGCCTTGTCAGTCCGTTATCTCCAAGTTTTTCGTGCGTTTCGACTGAAATAAGGAGTGAATCAGCGACCGAGTTTGAGTGCAGGATTTTCGTGGAAGTGGCACGGTTGAAGAATCTGTTGCCGGAGGCGTAGTAACGAAAGCGAAGCAGGTGAGTAGATAAACTTTGATTATTTGTGTGTCGAGTGATGGAACACTTGCTGCGTGCGGTTATTGGTTATTTTACATTTGTTGGTCCGCCACATGAAGGAAGGGGGGGATGGAGGGGGCAGGGTAACATGGTTACTTACAGGAGTTGCCTGATCAAACTAGAAGATCGTTCTGGGTGATTATAGGGTTTTGAAAGCACTTTAGAGATGAATAACAGTGGTGATTTGAAGAGAACAATTTATAACTTTTGTTTGTTTGTTTTTTAGTTTGGAAACAGTGTGGGTGTGTCACGAGTGGGCGTGTCTCCAATGAAAGCTATAGCCCTTCCCCTTCCTTATATGCTAGTGATTCAGATTTTATTTTTATTTATGATTTATGCATGACTTCATTTTTCATAGAATGAATAAGTAATGTTGTAATATTTTCTTTCTTTCTGAAAATCAGACTGATCAGTGGAAACTGAGTCAAGCTCTCTGTAACAACTCTTGCACCATTAGAAACAATGAAATGACAGAAGACTTAGGATATGCGTTTTCTTGTGTGATCCAGAATCTGGAAGCACTACTGCAGAGGAGAGTGATGCTGAGAGAGGAGTTCAAGAAAGAGGAACTGTGCTGCTGGCCATCCTACTTGTGTGCGCTCTGGCTGGGAATGTTCTGGATGCGACATGGGACTCTGCCCCGAGTGCTTTTCAGCCTTCCACAGAAGACCAAGACCCTAACTTTGTTCTGTGTCTTTCAATGACATGTTCTTCTTGTTTTCTCTGAAGTTTCAAGTGCTTTGACATTCAAGCAGGAAAACTGTGGTGTTTCAAACAATGTGACTGACGTTTTGGATTACCTTTTCACCAATGTTCTGGATTACACTGTGAAGAATATCTTCAGCTGCCATCAGGGTACTGTGTTGTAATTATTTTTTCAGATTCCTCATTATCTCTACTTTACAAAAACATATAGTTTTACCTATCTAGCTTCAAGATAAGCCTGCACAAACCCTATTTCCTTATATAGTGAAATTTGATTGTCCGGATGCTGAATTATAGGTACATCATTTGAGGCACAATTCATTGTACATAGCTCAAGTCAAGAGAATTATCATCTTTCCCATGTTTCCAGCACGTATTTGTCTTCATTTTATCTCCAGTCTGAAGTGTTTAGGTAGTACAGAAGAAAAAACTGTGTCTCTCCTAACATTTGACTTACTTTTCAAATAACTTTTTCAGAAATTTTCTCTGCTTATATTTGGAGGTCAGTCTCCAAGTAGGTACCACCTACAGTATTTTCAGTTATTTCACTAGATTCTACAACATCTCTAGTTTCTAAAAAGTTATAGGTTTGCATATCTAGTGCAAATAATATGTGTGCAGAAGCCAAATTCTCAAGTGTGGTGTGTGACGAGTTTCCCGTCCTAGATTTTAACTACATTTCTTTAAAGTTTAAATTGATATACAGAGCACTGTGAGGGTTAACTTAAATTCCTTTTCACTTGCGAACCGAAAGTAGGTTTTCATCGAATGAGGAAGTTGAAATGATAAAAATTCATTTAAAACAATACCCCAAACATTAATGGAACAAAAACTGTACCTCCCTATACTACATAAATAAGTATAAGTTGAAGTTTATTAGAGCGATTAACCGTCACCCCGCTCCCCCCCCTTTACGCCAAACCCCCCCCCCCCTCCCCCCTCCCCCACCCCCCTGTCCCCCCCCTCCCTTCCCCCCCCCCTTCGTAATTCCGGACCCCCCGATTCCTAGACCGGCCAGTTAAATTTTCCACAGCTTGCCCCCCCCTCCCCCCCCCCCCCCCCCCCCTCTCTCTCTCTCTCTCTCTCTCTCTCTCTGCATTCATCACTCCAATCAGTAGGACCTGTTTATAAAAGAAGATAGAAAAATATCTGCAGGAAACTCTAGAGGTAGGCATATCAGAGTAGTGTAATTCAAAACTCATGATCATACACCAAGCAAAAACTACATATGTAATTAACCTACTCACTAGAAACAGTTAGTGAGCCCCTCTTCTCACAAGTCTTTGATTTGAACCGTATTTCCATTGAACAGGTAAATGGGCATTGTTTTAGGTGTAATGATTGCTGACGGATTTAGACGGCATTTTTGCAAGAGCGTCTCCAAAACATGTTTCCTACCAGTGCCAACTTCGGCCTATGCAATAGCATGCTGTACTTAAGTTGTTTTTTTTTTTTTTATCCCTGCGACTGCATCATTGTCAGATATCGTTTATTTTTCAACAGTGTGCGATCGGTGTAGTGCTATCCTCAAGAAAAAAAAATCTCTGAGACAGGTAGTAGTACTACTCCTTTCAACGTTACATTTGCGAAACAATGCATCATTCATGTGTAAAATTTCAACGAATAGGCGACCACCATGTTACAACAACGCTGTTTTTCCAAAACTGACCAGCAATTCTGGTTTGCGTGACTTCTACCTTACTCACGCATTGATCACTACAAAACAAAGCGAAGTAACTGGACATTTGTCTGGAGCTCACTCCCAGACACAAAATACGAATTCACAAATCATCGACACTAACATTTTAGTGTCTCACAATTATATCATTCTTTGATTTTCTTTTTGTACTCCCAGTTCTTAAAGAACAGGGAATACTTTAGAATGGGAACGAAGAAATGCTGTCTGTGTGTCCGTGGTCAAAATGTGTTCCATTCACTCCAGACAAAACTACTGGGTCGATCTTTCTGAAAATTTGTAGGTATGTTCATTATGGGTCAAGGATGATGCCCGACGTTTTAGTTTACCGTTACAGCCGTTACTAACGGCTGTAACGGCCTGTAACGGTTTTTCTTCTTTATGGAATATCTCAGAAAGTACTTGACCGATCTTTCTTAAAATTTGTAGGTATGTTCATTATGGGTCACGAATAATGCCTATGTTTTAGTTTACCGTTATAACCGTTACTAACGGCTGTAGCGGTTTGGAAAACTGGGAGTACGTTTATATGCTTCGCATCTTGTTTTTTTCTTTTTTTTTCTTTTTTCTTTTTTTTTTAAATGAAAAAAATCATAAACCTACATTCAAACTCGTCGGTAATTTGAACACACTATCTGTCTGAACATGGTACTGGTACCTCTCCCTTCAACCCTTCACCCCAACCCCTCTTCTCTCTCTCTCTCTCTCTCTCTCTCTCTCTCTTATAACGTTTTTTTTCCGCCTTGCCTGACGGCTCAACACTTCATATAACACTAGCAAGTAGGAGTCTACTTGTCAGTGTTTGAATCGAGTTGAATTCCCATATATCTGTGGGTGGAAATTCTCCACTGAGCGCAGCATGAAGATTCACAGAATGAAAAAGGGAGGCACAAACAATGATGAATGAACAGCAGCGCACCTCGCAAGAACACGAGAGTCGGAAAATTAAGGCTAGGATTTAAACTAAGGCTAGGATTCGAACAGCCGTGCCAAGGACATCCATGCTTTTTATCCAGACGAGGAATTTGTTTAGGCTGTCATTACCAAATGCCTGAGACCCGACATACCACCCGCCAGTGCAAAAGTGGAATGGGAAAAATCAGATGAACGAAAAGTCCAAAAACTGGATGCACTGGTGGGAGGGATCACCTGGAACGCGAACTGTAACCGCAGTTGGAGACATTGTGTACGCATGCAGCCTGTATTTATGCTTTGGAGTGAAATGACCAAAATTAAAGACGCTTGACTTACGCAAAAATCCAGATGCCTGGATAACACTTGCCTCAAAAGCTGAGACGAATGTGTTGGATAAGCTCTGGGAACACCTGAACGCACAACTTTGCTTCTTTAGAGACCCCTCCAGTTCACCAGGAGCTTCGAGCAGCCAAAGTCTGAGACAGTTACAGTGGGCAAAAAACTCTTGTGCTGCATCTCATGAAAACGTATTTCGACTTTCAGAGTAGAGTACCACTTGAAATCCAGGGCGTGGTGCGGTTTGCAGTGCCAGAGAAAAGGTTCAGTGACGAGCCACCAATACTGGAAGATATAAAGAAAACAGTGATGAAAGCCAGAGCAATTTTCGCCTGGATCTGTTGGAATATCCTATCGGCTGTATAAAAAATGTCCAAGTGTCTTAAATGACTTCACAAAATGATAAAATCAACATGGAGGAACTTGAAGATCAGCGACCAATGGATGGTAGCTTATGGAGTGTACAATCCCAAAGAGCAAAATCTGAGCGATATCACTTCTGAATATCGAGGGAAAATTTTTTTCCTCTGTCATTGGAGCCAGACTGACTTAATACCTGAAGAGAATGTGTACCTGGATTTGTCACTCCAGAAAGGAGGCGTCTTATGCGTTACTGTAGAACATGCCACTATGATCTGGGAAGCGATTCAAAGATCTAAGACATAGAAACGGGACATCGAAGTGTGGCTCAATCTGGCAAATGCATGTGGTACAGTTCCACACAAAATCATTCAGTTGGTCCTCGAGATGTATTATGTTCCGAAGAATGTAATAGAAAGGTTGAGTAAGAACGTCTGTGACTTCTCAATGAGCTGTTTTACAAAAGAACACACAATGAATTGGATCAATCTGAAAATTTGGCGTAGCAATGGGTTGTGTAGCGTCTCTAAATAATGTTCGAATTGGTTGTGATGGCAAACATGTTAAAAGCTAACATGAGCTGTTCAGGTTTACCAGACCTCGGAAATGGATACTTCATGCCCCCTCTAAATGCCTTCATGGCTGTCACAACACTGCTTCCCTCCAAGGAACATGAGGCACAAAAATATTGAAGCAGTAAGGCAAGTTGGTTGCTTCATATAGGACGAATTTCAAGCCAAAGATACAGCAAAGTCTCTCCATGCATAAAGGCAAAACTAGCTCAAACAGTCGCACAGCCTTGTGAGGTGATATGACGGCTTCTTGAAGGGCACAGAGACGGGAAAGAAAGCCAAGCAAAAGGCAGAAGAAAGCTTGCAGATAATGGACCAGTGTGGGTTCCCTAATAAATGTATGGTCTGATGTCTGCAGTTCATGCTGATTCCGAATCTTCTCTGGCCTCTCGTGATGCATGATATCAGCACAGGCACAGTGGAATCAATGGAGGCCGAACCCAACAAATACACCTGGAAACGACGTTGTGCCCCACGTGGTGTCAACGACGTAGGCCTACTTTACTGCCGCCAAGCACAGCTGATGCTTCCACTAAAATCCGTTCTCGAGGAGTACAAAGTGGAGAAAGCAAGGTTATCAACCATGCTTGAGAACTCTGAAGACAAAAAGTAGTGAGATCAGTCCCGCCCAAGACTGGCAGAAAATGAAATGTTGGGGAGGCAGTGGACGTGGCAAAGGAAAACATCAAGATCACGGAAACAACAGATCACACAGACCAACAGACAGGGGCTTACGTCGACAGCAATGAAGTGATGGTCAAAGGCAACAGGGAGAGCCAAGAGAAACATGGCAACAGAGGAGGTGAAGAAAGAAGAGGAAGGCAGGAGAATCCATAAGGCAGTCCAGCAAGGTCAACGAGGGCAACGGAAGACGTGGGAAACACACTCCAAAGAAGTGGCAGGTGGAATGACATATGGCACAAGGCACCTCTGACAGTCTGCTTCATCCTCACATCTGTATGTGATGTCCTGCCCCCGAGTTCAAAGCTGGTAAAATGGGAGAAATGACGTGACCCTACATGTCCAATCTGTCATGGTAAACACACAGTGGAACATATCGAAGTTCATACAAAGCAGTGCTAACCAAAGGAAGGTGCAGACTGAGGCGCAACCAAACGCTTTAGTAGATCACACATGCTGTTACCGCTGCTGGAGGAACCACCACGCCACCAGAAGCTCCAGCAACGACAGGAGACCACAGATCAGGGTCTGGAACAGCTGTAAAATCAACAGCATGGAAGCGGGGTTGGCTGGATGGACTGGTTGGCTGAAAACGCACAGCAGACCTTCCAGAATGGGAACACCGTCATCATCATCAGGAAGACAGGAAACGTGGCATGGGACCGGGTATTGCTCTCCACTCAGGTCCATCAAAACAAAATGAATGCTTCTGATCGAACTCACTCTGCCATACGAAAGCAGAATGAAGCGAACTAACATCTACAACTCTCTCTCTCTCTCTCTGTTTGTCTGTCAAGATTAACTCTCTCCCTCTCTCTGTTTCAGTCTGTTTGTCTGTCTGTTCGTCTGTCTCTCTCTCTTTGTCTCTGTCTCTCTCTCTCACACATACTCCTCCTCATCCCCTTCCCTCTCTCTCCTCTCCCTGTCAGTTTCTGTCCACGTCAGGACTGTCCGGCGTGTGGTCAGCTCCATGGTCAGGGCATTGTGTGTCCAGTATTGACCTCACATGAAGAACTCAGGCTTGACACACACCAACCTTTCCCTGGCACAGTTGACTGTACAGCTCGCATGCTGAAATGCTCTCTCTCTCTCTCTCTCTGTGCCTTGGAGGATCACAATGTGCGCGCGCAAGTGCATGTGCGTGTGTGTGTGTGTGTGTGTGTGTGAGAGAGAGAGAGAGAAAGAGAGAGAGAGAGAGAGAGAGAGAGAGCGAGTTTCCTTTTTCTTTCTTTCTTTTCTTCGCATATATTCTTGTTTGTCGTTTCAATGCTTTATTTTTTCCCTCTAAGTTCATCTATGCGTCATTGTTGATGGAAAAAACAACTCATCCACTTTTTTATGTAGATTTGAAGATATGTATAATTATTTCAACATGCTTACTTAGCTGCCAGTCGGTCTTAGCGGGGCAAGGGCCACATATTTGCTTATGTCACCCTTGGAAATGAAAAATATCAATCAGTTGTTCTCTTTCTCTGTCAGGCCTCTCTCTCTCTCCCGAATATCGTGCAGTAATATGTGTATGTCATTTGAGCCTTGGTGTATGTCGCAGGGGTGGAAGAGGGGATGGCTGTGTTGCAGGCTTGACGTACATATTCATTCCCTTCCAACTGAAAGTCTGGGGGGGGGGGGGGGGGGGGGGGGGGGGGAGACTGACGTGATTTTTTTTTTTTTTTTAACCTCAGCAAGGCATTCAGCACATTTCCTCATCAAAACTGTTTGACAAAATGCAGCACTATAGTATCTGGGAACTAGTCCTCAATATACACAAAACGTTCTGACAAAGAGAACCATGGAGCTGGTTCCGTGGAGAACGAGTCACCCCAATAAAAGGCAAACCTGGTGTTCCTCAAAGGTACAGCTCTAGGCCCTTTGCTTTTTCTCTGCCATATCAACGAACTGCCAGATTCATTAACATCGACAGTAGGTCTCTTTGCAGACGACTGCCTGCTCTACTGGGAAATATACTTCTTTCAAGACCACATTTCACTTCAGGAGGACCTGACAGATCTGAGGTCGGATTCAAGAACTGGGACATGTGATTCAATGCACAAAAACGCCATGGCATTGTGACAAAGAACAGGTCTACCTACTTTGACAAACTGTGCGAGCAAATCTTTAATATGGAGTGTCTTCCAAGGAATTAAGCTGTCATCAGACCTGAAATAGATTCACATCACCAACCTTGGCAAAAAGGCCTGAGCTACTCTTGGCTTCCTGAGGAGCAACAGCACTCAGGGGTGTCGTCCACCCTGGATTCAGTAGGAAGGCAGGGAGACGTTGTCTGTTTGTGTCAGCGTGGATCATGGGAATGTGAAGAGAGGCAGGGGGCGTAGCTGTGTGTCTGTGACAGCTTGGGGTATAGGAATCTGAAGAGACGTAGGGATGCTTTGCTGTGTGCTTGTGTTAGCTCATGGTATGGAAATGTGAACAGACAGGGAGATGTTGCATTCCTATGTCAGCACAGGCTACATGTTGTCACAGAACAAATGAAGTATGTTACATGTTGTCACAGAACAAATGAAGTATACTACATGTGGTCACAGAAGAAATAAAGCATGCTACATGATGTCACAGAAGAAATGAAGTATGCTACATGTTGTCACAGAAGAAATGAAGTATGCTACATGATGTCACAGAAGACATGAAGTATGCTACATGGTGTCACAGGAGAAATGAAGTATGTTACATGTTGTCACAGAAGAAATGAAGTATACTACATGTTGTCACAGAACAAATGAAGTATGCTACATGTTGTCCCAGAGGAAATGAAGTATACTACATGTCACAGAAGAAATGAAGTATCCTATATGTTGTCACAGAAGAAATGAAGTGTGCTACATGCATGTTGTCACAGAAGAAATAAAATTTACTACATGTTGTCACAGAACAAATGAATTAAGCTCCATATAATCTCAACGGAAATTAAATCTGCTCTATGACATTACATGAGAAATGAAATATGCTGTATCATGTCACAAGATAAATGAAGTATGTTCCATGTCGCATGAGAAATGAAATATAGAGTCAAAACTGCTTATAACTAATCACCAGGGACATTCAAAATTGCTTCATTGTATCCGGCTTTCGTTTACAACCAACGTGCCAGTAATAACAAATTTCTATCTGGACTAACCATTATGTCTGGCATGACATGATTCTTTCTCTCTCTCTCTCACACACACACACACACACACACACATACATACACGCACACACACTCAAACACATACACGCTGGGGACCCCCAAATCATCTCGTTATAAACGGGATCTCGTTACATCTGACTTTGTTACATCCAACGAATTTTTTTTATCTTGTAAAGAAGGCTATTTGCTGGGACCAACTATTTTGCTTCGTTATATCTGGCATCCAATGCTGACCAGTGCCATTCAATGTGAGAACTGTGTTGGTATGACTCATGCACCCACCCACTCTTGTCGTCAGTGCCACCCCCAACCACACACACACAGAGCTGTTTGGTGAGAAAATATTTTGATATCTACACACACACACACACACACACACACACACACACACACACACACACACACACACACACACACCAACTCAAGTCAGAATGTAAAGTATTTTTATTCCAGATGCTTAAGGTCTTCTTAAAACACACACAACCATACACACACACTGGAATGACATGAAGATTCTAGTCTAGTTGTGGACCCACACAGTGAGGAAAGACACAAGGAGAAATCCTGTACACACTCTACCTCTAACAGCGCTTCCATAAGAAGTCAGCTACAAGCACCAGCAGCCACCGCTGTTCTCCTCTGTGAAGAGCTTCTCAGGTTAGCAGTTTTTCAAGTTTTAATGATGATGCTAAAGCCCAGCCACCAACAAAAAGCCTTTTCAGGTCTGTCAAATTCATACAGAGAAAAGATAAGTCACACTATAAACACATCAGATAACTGACAAACACACACACACACACACACACACACACACACACACACACACACACACACACACACACACACACAAATTTCATGAAAAAACAAACAAACAATAAAAGCAGTTAATGGCAGGGTACCTAAATTAATAACTTCTTATGTCAATTTCAATTAGGCTAAGCTGACAGCATCAAGCATTCACATCATTTTTTTGTAATTGTAAAAACTTAATGAAAAACATTCCAATGTCTTCAAAAAAAAAACCACAGAAAATCCACATGGGGCAAACATGCATAGCAGAATGGACACGGAGTGTCCTCTTTCAGTATTGTATATCAATTGTCACTACCTAACTGCCTGATCACAACAACAAAAAACAAACTGGCATGTCATAAACTGCTATAAAAAAGGGACTTCTAGAACAAAAAAATTGTGCACAAAAGCGGAAAAAAGTTGATGACAGTAACAAAAGACAAACATGAATTTTTCAAACAGGCAGAGTCACAGAGAGTGACAGAAAAGAGGAAGATATGAGCACAGAGCTTCCAGAAGGTGGGGGAGCTGTCTGTAATGAAAGAGCCCCCCGCCATCCCCATGGGGAATGCCAGGTTAAAACATCCTGACAGCAGGTAAGAAACAGTTCAAGATTAGGAAACAACAAAAAAATCACCCCCGAGCCACAGAACATCTTCTCACTGATCAGAGTTATGCCTGATACTGACTCAAATACTGACACTTCCTCAAAGGCACGTCATTATGACCAGTTTAACTAAAAAAAAATTCAAACAGGAAAAAAAGAAGTAGAAAACAATAGCTTTTCTCCACCCTCTCTCTGAAAATGGATTAAAAAAAAAAAGATATTGGGGAGTATGTATTTGTTTTGATATTGAGTGGTATCATTGTGCATAACACATATACCTAATACTATTAGACAATGTTGCAGATCGTGTGGTGCTGTGTGTGTTACTGTCTGACCCTCACTTTCAAAAGTTTGGATGCATGTAACGATTATTCCCTACACACACCCACATCATATGAACATGGATAACCAGGTAACACACAAGTTAAGTTTCTTTCTTTTATATGCTGCCTGAACCATCTAACATAAACACACATCAATATATCTGATTATAATTCATTATAAAAATCAATACATTCCACCACATAGCGTGCAGATCAATAAGTCTGATTATAATTCATCACAAAATCAATACATGCCACCACACAGCGTGCAGATCAATGTTATCAATATATCTGATTATAATTCATCACAAAATCAATACAAGCCACCACATAGCGTGCAGATCAATATTTCACATCAACTAAGGTATGTGATATCACAGGGAACTTTAACCAGCGCTCTCACAAAATTGTCACATCAATTTTTTTTCTTGCACAAACCACGTTGGCACCGTCAGTAGAGTCCCAACAGATACAATCTACATACTTGGCTGCACTGAGCCCAAGTTACAGTCTATAGCAGCAACCACATGGCAAGCAGAGCCACTCACGAACACAGACGAAGTGGAGTCTCACAGGGTACAGCAAACTATGTTGAACTACTAACGTCGTAACGGAGAATTTTCAAGTAACATCAGCTTTCTGAGAAAGCACCTTAGTAGGATGAGCACGTCAGTATGATTCAGCAAACTTGATCACATCACCACAAGTTTACTCATCATTTTCACACAGAAAAATAGCCAAGTGCTTAGAGACACACTCCAAAAACTGTTCATGCAAAATAAGATCCACCAGACCTTCAAAAGACTTATCAATCTTTGCCAAAGAGACCCAAAGTCAAACAAATGCCTTAGCTCAACTGCAAAGGTTCCAAAAAGTTCATCTGTACTAGGCTTGTCTTCACGAAAAATGCTTCCCAAAACCGTCTGGACTGCACTGGAACTTTTCCAACAAGCTCTCCTTTAAAAGTTCATATCACACAACATTATTCTCCACAAGACCATGATACACAGTTAAAGCAGAACCCTCAAGCAATGCAGACAGGTAAGTAATCCACAAATTCTCAGACCACCCTAAGGAACGAGCATGGGTTTCAAAGGAAAACAAATAGCTATCTGTCATCAGTACTTTCTTTGAAAGGGGGCAACTTGGGAAGAGTAGGACGAAGGGTGTTAAACCTGGGCAAAACCACAACCTGACTGTCATAGTCCTGTCCCAAGACCACACCCTGCTGAGAGGTCAACTGAAACTGTATTCTTTTAGTTTCCTCTATCTCCTGAATTTTAGTTTCCTCTATCTCCTGAATATTTTTTAGTTTCCTCTATCTCCTGAATATTTTTTAGTTTCCTCTTGCATTTGCATTTGTACCTGCTTTCTTTTAGTTATCTCTTCTTCCTGCACTCTCAACTGAAATTCTTTCATCCTGATTCTTTCCTCTCTTTCCATGTATGGATTAATACATTTATCTACATAGGCCAACAGAGCCTCTCCCTCCAAACCAAATACTTTACCCCGCTGTAAATATTTCATGAAAGCTTTTTCCTCGTCCACAGACGACACAACGGGACTCTCTTCCTTGGCTTTCTCTGCCATAGCGAGATATGAAATATTGTCCTGTCCAACAGGACACAGACACTAGTGGACCAAAAGAAAAACGATTGCTATCAAAAGCCAAAAGGTTTCAAACCTCTGTCCGCCATCAAAAGTCAAAAAGTTTCAAACCTCTGTCCACTATATATTCAAAAGAATTTTTTTTTTTTAAACATTAATGACCGATCACTCTTTAAAAGACTATAAGTATTGTACTAACCCAACCAACAAAAAGATATGGATAACCAGTTAAATAGGAATTCAGGAATACAGAAAAAATAAACATAATCGGCAATCAATGCTAAACTACAACAATATAATCAATGTCCTACCAGGGTACAAAATACAATGTTGTTGTTTTTTTTCTCTTCAAACACACATACAGAGATCCAAAACAACTAATTAATCTTTTTTAAATGGTTCAGACAGCCACTCATTCAAGAGAAGGAGCCCTAAGAATGCTAAAGAAGCTACACAATCCTCAAGTACAGACAGAAACAGAAATAATTAGGAAAGCTAACCAAAAATAATGAAACCAAAGCCCACAAAGGAAGAAAGAACTGGGCCCTTGTATCTCCAGAAACTATACAGAAGAAGATACCCCATTACACTGGAGACGGGAAAGAAATCAAACATAAACAGTTATACAACACACAATACAACACAGCTCAATCTCTCAAAAAGCAAAGTCTGTAAACATGGCCTATCCTTAATAACTGGGGCAAACTACAGTGGCATAAAGCAAATCCTGCCACTAAGACAATCTTTCATTTTATGTCAAAGGAAAATTTAAGCTACAGGGTCAACAGAAAGGTCAACAGAGAGGTCAACAGAGAGGTCAGATGTTTCTGATGGTGTGGTGCTGTGGGTATTATTGTCTCTCACTTTCATAAGTTTGGATGCATGTAACGATTATTCGCTACACACACCCACATCATACGAACATGGATAGCCAGACAACACACAAGTTAAGTTTCTATCTTTTATATGCTGTCTGAACCATTGGACATAAACACATATCAAGATATCATATCAGCATATTATATTATACTGTTCAAAAAAAGAAACGCAAAATGAAATTTTGCCACCTGGGGTGGACCATACAGTTGAGAACACGCCAAAAACCGGCCCTGACGTATGTCTTGAACGTCGACGTGCTAGGATAACATTGATTCCGGTTGTCACTATGTGCACGTGCGTGTTGTGGGCCAGGTGCGACAGTGCAAACATTGGGTTGTGCTTCTGTTGTTTCGCCTGCAAAGCATGCCCAACTCAGTGGTGAACACACACACACCATGGTCATAGTGCAGTATAAAAGCCGGGTCATTTTGGCAACCGGCAGGCACACCGTACCAAAAAACAGCATGCCACGTTTGAGCCCAGCAGAGAGAGAAAACGCCCTGGGTCGTTTGCAAGTTGGTCAGAGTGCAACTGATGTGGCCCATGCTTTGAATGTCTCCCCCAGTACCATATGCCGACTTTGGACTCGCTTCCAGAGGACAGGGTCATCAGCTGATGCCCCGAGGTCAGGCCGACCTCATATCACAACGCCAGCCCAGGACCGCTTTATACGGCTAAGACATCTCCGCAATCGCTTCCTGCCGGCCTCGTCCACTGTCCAGGCATGCGCTGGTGTCCGTCGCATCTCCGACCAGACTGTCCGGAACAGGCTGCATGCTGCTGGGCTGAGGGCTTACAGGCCCCTATGTGGCAACGTAATGACGGGGCGCCATCGACAGACCAGACTGCAATGGGCTACGCAACACAGACACTGGACACTGAGGAACCATTGGCGACACCTCTGGTTCTCGGATGAGTCACAGTTTCTGCTGCAGCGCCATGACAGGAGGCGAAGGGTTTAACCGCCGGGTTAATGAACGCAACCAGCAGAACTGCGTCGACGAGGCACCTCCGCATGGTGGCGGCAATGTCATGGTATGGGGGGCCATCAGCAACACAGGCAGGAGCCAGCTGGTGCGCGTGGAAGGTCACCTGACAGCCCAGCAGTACGTCCAGGTCATTGTTCAGCCACACGTCCTGCCTCTAATGGCCACTCCCAGGGCCGTGTTCCAGCAGGACAACGCCAGGCCCCACACAGCACGCCTGACCACAGCCTTCTTTACCGCCAACAACATCAACACGCTGGCCTGGCCCTCTCTTTCCCCGGATTTGAATCCTATTGAGCACGTTTGGAACGTTTTGGACAGACGCCTGAGAGTGAGGGCCAACGTCCCAGCGACTCCAAATAAACTGTTCCGGGCATTGCAGGCCGAGTGGGCGGCCATCCCACAGCAGACAATCAGGAACATTATTGCTTCATTGCCCCGCAGATGCCAGGCTACCATTGCAGCCAGAGGGGGTCACACCCGTTACTGACTTTGGAAGCGGCCTGCCGATTTCCCTGAGGGTCTGGGGCTCGTTCTTTACCACAGCATTGCAGGGGAGACTTCTGTCCTACTGATGACCTGTTTTTGTCATTTTCACATTAAACGTGTTGTCACACTGAGCTTCAATAAATTGTGTTTCAAATCGGCAGCTTGGCATTTTGCGTTTCTTTTTTTGAACAGTATATTATAATTCATCACAAAATCAATACATGCCACCACATAGCGTGCAGATCAATATTTCACATCAACTAAGGTATGTAATATCACACTGAACTTTAATCATCGCTCTCACAAAATTGTCACATCAATTTTTTTTCCTTGCATAAACCTTGCTGGCACATTCAGTAGTGTCCCAACAGACACGGTCTACATACTTGGCTGCATAAAGCCCAAGCTACAGTCTATGGCACCAACCACACAATTTATTTACAGCAAATCATGTCAAACTACCAACATCATAAAGGAGAATTCCCAAGTCACAGTCCCCACATGGCAAGCAGAGCCGCCCACAAACACAGTCGACGTGGAGTCTCACAGTGTACAGTAAACTACATCAAACTACTGACCTGGCAGTCAGCCTCTCCACGTCACAACGGAGACAGCAACAAATAAAAAAAAACAGTTCCAGGTGGGACTCAGGGCCTCACCATTTTTCTTTCTCTCTTGCTTCCGTTGGTTTTTTATTTTATTTTACGTCATGTTGTTACGTCACTTTACGTTGATGTCACAATCGATTGTAATTTCTCAGAATTGAGATAATAAAGTATTCTTGTATCTTGTATCTTGTATACCTAAGTTAACGTTGACGTCACAGACAATAACAGTCTGTGTATGTTGTTTAACCCTTTCAGCCCCAGTATAGTGTCCACCTGTGCAACCCTTCCAGCCTAGCCTGTTTTTGTGATTCAGCAGGAACATCAGGGCTGCTTTACTCATACTATCATCATTCTGGATTTATACATGAAGAACTCATAGCTAGAGAAATACGTTCTTTCAACAACATACAATATTTTCATTGTATTTTGATTATCCAGTGACATACGGCTCCTAGAAAAAGAGTGGCTAAAGAGATTTTTCATCACACCATGAGCACTTCTTATTCCAAAAGTGTTATTATCATATTCATGATGCAATACAAATAAAACTTGCCTGTTGCATAGCCAAATATCTTTTCTGCCACTACAAAATTTACATGGCCCTGTTTTAAATTGTACAGTTGTTGGCCAAGATTGTCCACTAAAGTTCATCTAATACTTGGCTCACTATAACATGACTACACTGGCCCATGACATTGGGCTAAAAAGAGCTGATGATTACATGAGCAAACATACCCTAAAGAGTTCTGGACACATGCATATACAGATGGCTCAGCAGAGAGGGCTACCAGATACAGAGGTGGAGGAATTTTCCTGAAGCTGATGGATGGAACTCCTGTCCGACAAACCACCCCGACCGGCAAGTTCTCCACAAACTTCAAAGCTGAGGCAGATGCACTACAGTCAGCAGCCAGAATGCTGTATGAGAATAGACGGGCAATACATACCAAAGTCGGCATCTTCTCTGATGCTTTATCAGTACTGCAGGCTGTTAAAAATCCTCAAAACAAGGAACTTACCTCCCTTGTCTCTACCCTGGCCATTCTGAAGAAGTCCACTGAGAATACTGTCATCCAGTGGATACCCTCACACTGCAATATATATGGCAATGAGGAAGCTGACCAACTGGCAAAGGAAGGAGGACAGCAGTCCCAACTGGAGCAGGAAGTCTCCTTTGAAGAAATCAAAAGTATTATCAAGGAGAAGCAAAAAAACAAAGATGGTTTGAACAGCACCCAGACTTCAACAAGAGGGATGCGTACAACCTGCTGCCCAGACCAGACCAAGTGAGCATTGTGAGACTGATGACAGGACACTCCACACTGAGACATCACATGTTCACAAAATTCCACACTGATGAGTTTTCAAGTTGCCCATGCGGTAAAGCCCCAATGACAGTGGAACACTTCCTGCAGGACTGTCTCACACATGAAAAGCTGAGGTCAGAGACCTGGCCTGCCAACACACCGATGAGGGAAAAGTTTTATGGATCACTGGAGGGCCTCTGCCATACAGCACCTTTGTCAGTCCTCTGGGGTTCCTGCCTGAGTGAACGAAGAAGAAGAAAAGAAACTGAGAAAAAACATTTGAAATCATTGGAAGTTCGCTCACTCCGAGCACCACCCACTACAAGATGGCATGGCTTGGACTCCCTTTTCATTTGTTATTCATGTATGGAATAAGGGTTAAACATGCCTGATTTGAACAGAGATTGGCGCCTGACCCTATGGCCTCACGTATTTGTATGTTCTGGCAGGGAAAAGAGCCAAGGCAAGGTAAGGTGATGTTGCTCATAGCCCAGCTGAATGCATGGGGTGTCACTATGTTGAAGTCAACTCACAAGTCATTAGTTAAAGAAAAAAATAACAAAAAAAGTTCACACAACTCTTTAAAATACAACTTCCAAAAACACACAGCAAAGTTTGTTAAAAATCTTTCATCCATAAAATCTTAGATAAGATGAAAAATATCAATCTCCCTCAGAAATTCAAAGATCACATCAGGTGGGGCATCTCTGAACATGGTTTTCATGGAGTCTGCTGTAAAGGGTTTATATCTCACATCGTGCAAGTCCCAACACATTAAAAGAATATGTTTCACTGTGAGTGGCACCTGACATGGAATGCACCACGGTGCATCTTCACCCTTTAAAAGATAAGAATGGGTGTAAAACAACTGGCCTGTAAAGAGTAACATTAATGTGCATTCAAAATGAACATGCTGACAATACAGCTGCAATAAACACTGTATGCCATGTTCAAGGAAAGTGTCTACACATTCATAATTAGAACATATCCAGAACTTGACAGAAACAATCACTATGTATAATGTGATTAACAAAAGTGAACATCCATTCATAAACAGCAACACATCAAGAACACGGCAGAAACTAACACTTTGTGTGCTGTGTTCAACAAAAGTGTCTACACATTTATGATGGGAACATACACAGAACATGGCACAAACAAAAAAATATGGGAAATCTGTTTACTCTTCAAGACTTGCACAACAGACATTTAACCATTCATTTATCTATAAACATTGCAAATTAGATGTTTTAAGTATGATAGTAATTAGGCACAAACACATCAGTAGCAAACACATACTAAATGTGTTATGTTCAAAAAAAGAATATTATATATTTACATAAACTGACAAATAGAAACAATTAAGAATATAACTGTAACACACACATAAGGTCTACCATATTCTGAACAAGCAACACACATACACACACACACACACACGTGCGCGCGCACACACACACACACACACACACACACACACACACACACACACACACACACAGACATATACACACACACACACACACACACACACGCACACACACAAGCAGTGTGTGTGTGTGTGTGTGTGTGTGTGTGTGTGTGTGTGTGTGTGTGTGTGTGTGTGTGTGTGTATATATATCTGTATGTATACATGTATGTATGTATGTGTGTATAAATGTATGTATGCTCTGAATGGTTGTCAGGCCTTAAAAGGCCTGTACACCCAGAGGCATGATAGGTGTGTGGACATTATTAAAAGGAACTTCAAAAACATGTGGTGACCGAATTTGTTGAAGTGTTTCACAACTGCATTGTTCCCATTTACAACAACGCAAATCAGTATAAACCTGACCGTCATCTCATCGATCACAGCAACTCAAATGCTTTCATTGTCAAAATTTCCAACCCCGTTGAACCATTTCTTCAGTTATGCTATGAAGAAAAGTTTCAAAAATACATGCCTCTTTGTTTTTCATTGGGTGAGGCAGGGTTTGATACAAAAGTTATCACTATTGTTATTGGGTCATTAGGAATTGTCCACAAACATGTGGTTCCAGGCCTTTGCCTGCTCGGTTTTTCCAAATATAGGAGCAAAAAACTGACAAAATACTTGAGTATGTCGGTAATGATTGGGTCATGGCGTGTTTCGGTGAGACGACAGTTCCTCAGGAACAGGCAAGGGCCCTAAATCCACGCAAAGAAAAGAAGAGAGAAAAATGGACTCACTGACAATGAGAATGTGAGATGAATAGAGAAGAATAAGGTGAAAGAGAGAGAGAGAGAAAGAGAGAGAGCGAGGGAGAGAGAAGGAGGGGGGGGGGGGGGGGGGCATGAAACAGAGAAATATCAATCTTTTAAAACATACTTTCTGGACCACGACTGTGTCTGTTGTTGGTGTTTTAAACATTTATGGACAAGGTTGCATAATTGTAGTTGTCACAAAGTTTGCAATAAAAATGATTGATACGTAAATGTATGTATGTATGCATGTATGCATGCATGTATGTATGAATGTATGTATGTATATATGCATGAATGCATACATGTATGTATGTATGTATGTATATATACATGTATACATGTATGTATATATACATGTATGTACGCATGTATGTACATATCTCTCTGTGTGTGTGTGTGTGTGTGTGTGTGTGTGTGTGTGTGTGCGAGTGAGTGTTCTCTAAAAGAAAAAAATTGAAGAAATCATTAAGGTCAACAGGTCAAATCACAAAAAAACATCAAACAAACAAACCGACTCAAACAGTAATAAACAAATGCTCCAAGAACCTTCCCAGCCTGATATGTTCTGGAGGTTTAGTTGAAAGATCAAGGCTGCTTAAATCAAACTGTCATTCACTCAGTATTGGAACACAAAAAAGGGGCACACAGCTACAGAAGTACGATTTTCTATGACGTATAATTTTTCATTATATGATACATGGATCCTTGATAAACTATGAGCTAAACAGATCTTTAATCAATACTTCTTATTTTCATGGATGTATCAATTCATATGTGATAAATTGCAAATAAAGGAGACTGTCATGGTCAAATATATTTTCTGCAACTCAGTACATTTCTATGGGTTTTATATTGATAGTTTCATAATCATTTGGTAGATTCATACACTACGGTTTCATTGAAAACTTGCCTCACTGTTACCTTACTTCCTTGGATCATGGTGTCCATGAAAAAGAAAGAGAAAAAAATCACCAAATCATTCAAAATTTACTTACTCAAAGCAACACTTAAATCAAGAATGAAATAGCTCAAAAGTATTCTCCCTCAGCTTGTTGTTTACATGCTGCATAAGAACTGAATGAGCTAAATGTGTTTTTTTACACCCGACCAGAAGTTGGGTGCCTGGTAAAAAATGTCAAACCTAAGGTTAGAGATCAAAATGGAGGACGGGTCAACCTGACGACTATAGCCTAGTAGCGATCTGAACATAGCACTCTTAATCCTAAGATTAGAGGTAACAGAGGAAGACGGGTCAGAATCTTGACAGACACAGTGGCCAAGTGGTCAGAACACAGGATCTTAATCCTGATGTCAGGGGTTTGATTCCCAGCAGTGTCTGACAGGTAAAGTGTCCAATGGATTTTCCCATCTCCCTGGTCAACACATGGACAGACCTGCTATTGACTGAATGACCTCTGCATGGACAGGTAACACACAAACAGACCTGCTGTCACGAGTTTGTCACGAGGCCTACGACGTTTGACCCAACTGGGGTGGCGGAATTATTCATTTGTTTATTATCGTTGTTGTTGTCACGTGTCCGTCCCTTGGGGTGGCTTGTGGTGCGGTTGCACCTTGGTGTAGTTCAGCTCACGTTCGGTTTGCTTTCTCTCTCTCTCTCTCTCTAATTCCACTGGAGTGAACGCGCGGTCACCGTTCGGGTCGGACGTGTTTGACAAGAGCTCCCGTCCTTCCACCTGTAGCATAGCGTGAACTGATTTTTTGGACTTAGAAAATTTCAAGGTGTTTCTACTGAGGAAATCGTGCTTGTTCCGATCATGCCAATTGCTGCGCTGCAGCACAGACTTTCTGTGGGGTATTTCAACCCTGTTTTCATTATCTTTATGGCAAAGAGAGCGAGAGCAGCGGTGAATTCTCACAAGTCCCGGACGCTGATTTTTACTCGACTGAAAGTTAGGTCGTCAGACTTGCTTTTGTTGTGGTTGTCGGCAGTGTTGATCTTGCGATGTGGCGACGTGGAAGAAAATCCCGGACCCCCTCCTCAGAATTCTATCAACACCTACGACGGGGGTAGTGAGGTGCGCCTGTCACAGCAGATTGACTCTGTCATGAGGTTAGTGTCCAGCCTTTCACACCAGACAGTCAATATGTGGAATCAGTTCGCACATGACATGTCCGACATCAAGCAGGGACTGTCGTTCGTGTCGCAGGCAGTCACACGGAACTCGACAGATATACAGACCCTCCAGAGACGAATGCATGAGTCAGAAGATTACATTCAGAGACTAGAGAACCAGTTTGAGCGAATACAGTCAGATCTACGTCGCAGGAACGTTAAGATTTCCGGGCTGGAGGAACCGTCAGGTGAAACATCATCAGGGCTGGTCAGTACGCTCATTAACTTACTGAACACCTACTACACTGACTTTGTGTGGGACCGTGACGATGTTGTCGATGCTGTTCGCGTGGGACGACGCAAGAGTGACCAGAAGAGAGCTGTCATCGTTACCTTCAGGCGGCATGACTTGACCATGGTCCTGATGTCCACCCAGAGGGCTCGTCGTGAGCTGCAGGAAAATGAGGGCGTCAGACTTGGTCCTGATCTCACCCCGCACCAGCGTGATGAGATGATGCGACTCCGGGAAGAGGGGCGACGGGGGTACCTGAGAAACGGCCGTGTGGTGCCCGTCACAGCGCCAAGAAGACACAATCAGTCACGACAGAACTACGACTACGACAACAGACATAACACTCGCAGATTATCCGATATCGACACTAGAGACAGACAGCTGACCTACGACGACACTGACCGTGCCCAAGAGGGTGTTTACGAGGAAGCAGGAGGGGAGGGCGGGGGCCCAATGGTATCTTTAATCTGTGCGGGGACTGGGCACCGACAGGCAACATGGACGACTTTCACGACACTGAGAACACTGGGAATGGGGTTAAAGAGGACAGGCGTGTAAGTGACCGTGAAGATGAAGACAGACACAGTGAGCAGCAGACGGAAGACGGACTGAACACTCAGAGAGACAAGGACACTGGTGCTCACCACAAACTGACCGATGACCTTTCCACGGACGACCCTGTCCTGAGAACACTCGAGACTGCCATACCTGCTTGCATTACCACCAATTCACATGACAGCTGTGATCTGAAGGCAGCGCACACTGAGTCAGGGCCCACTGCTGTGTCGAGAGATGTGCCCGTTTCACCCACACACCTGCGAGGCTTCGGCAGGGGTTCCCCTCCGTCCACCCCGCAGCGGTTGGCAACACCCGGCAACGAGACTTACGGCACCAGTGTGGGGAGCGGGGGTCGAGGCAGGGGTTCCTCTTTGTCCACCCCGCGGCAGCCTGCAACGCCAGGAGACGTGGCCTACGGCACCAGTGTGGGGAGCGGGGGTCGAGGCAGGGGTTCTCCTCTGTCCACCCCGCAGCAGTCTGCAACACCAGGCGAGGGGACCAACGGCACCAGTGTGAGGAGCGGGGGTCGAGGCAGGAGTTCCCCTCTGTCCACCCTGCAGCAGTCCGCAACACCAGACGAGGGGCCCAACAGCACCTGTGTGGGGAGCAGGGGTCGAGGCAGGGGCCGTGTCGGTGGCTCTCACCAGGCACGGTCCTTGTCGGTGCGCGGCTCTCTGACTTCGCCAGCCATGACACGGGGCCGCTCTCAGGCCTCTGCTGGCAGTATGGAGAAGCACCCTGCTGCGGGCAAGGGTGACAAGACCAAGGCTTCAAGTGGTGACGACTCCAGGCAAACCAAACTGACGAAGGGCTGGCTGGACAGACGTAAGCCTGAAGGCAACAGGAACGCCTCCCCGGCGTCAGAGGGCCGGAGCGGCAGCAGGGGCGACAGGAGATGACGGGCAGGCCAGGGCACTGAACACGCTAGTCCCACTGCAGTGCAGCCAGCGTTGGTTCCAGCTGAAGACTGTACCTTATGTTCTTCTTCGCAGAAGTGTACATACAAAGGTAGATTTTTTACTTTTGCATCACTTAACATTGAAGGTCTATGGCGTATTGCCAGAGAGCCTGACTTTTTGCCTTTAGTTGACAGATATGACTGTATACTGTTGGCTGAAACATTTACAAAAGCAGTTCCAGATACAATGTTCCCTTCACATAAAGTTTTCTCTAGCCCGGGTGTTAAGGTGTCAGATAGTGTCTTTGGTCGTTTGTCGGGGGGTGTAGCTTTCTTAAGTAGGAATGAATTTGCAAATTATGTCGAAAGAGTGGACAGTGAAAATTGACAATATTATTGTTCTGAAGTTTTCTCGCCGCCTTCTTGGATTGAACTCGGACTGTTTGATAATAGGTGCTTATCTCCCACCTGAAGGTTCTAAATACTATGAAGAAACAGATATCTATAACGGCATATCCTTGTTAGAAGAATGCTTGTTGGAAGTTTCTAGAGAAACTGGGTGGTTACCAATGATAATTTGTGGTGATTTAAATTCAAGAACTGGCCTACTTAACCTGAGTAATTGTGACCCCATTGATGACGTAAAAGAAGTATTTGTAGAAAATTATATGTCATATGATATGGATGCGTCCCAAAGTGAGGAACCCTTTCCGAGAATCTCCAAGGATACTATGGTAAACCCTTTTGGTCGATATTTGTTAAATGTATGTCATGAATTTGATCTGTGTATTCTTAATGGTCTGAAAGCATTGAAATGTTCAGGTGACTTTACTTATGTATCTGATAGTGGTTCTAGCGTAATTGATTATATGATTGCCTCAAGTTCCTTACTTCCTCATTGTCAGTGCCTTAATGTAAGACCGTTAATAGAAACTAAGCATGCTATTGTTGTTTTGTTTTTCTCACTGTTTGATAGTGCTGACGGTTTACCTGTTATTGAGAATGATGCTCACCATGTTGTTTCTGTTAGTAAGTACGAATGGGGTGAAGAAATTTCAGCTATTTTTCATGAACGTATGAACTCTGACCATGTCTCATCATTAGTTAGTGAAGCTGTTGACCTTGTTGGTGTTAACATTAATCAAGCCTTGTCCAGGTTCAATGAATGCTTTGTGTATGCTGGTGAATGCATGTTGAAAACTATTAGATTTGGCATAGGTATGAGAAAAGTTTGGTTCGACCTTGAATGTAAACAAAGCAGAAAAGTATTACGAACACAGATAAACAAGTTTCATAGAACTAATGACGATAATGATAGACTTGCCTATGGCCAGAAAAGGAGAGAGTATAAGGAATTGTTAAGACAGAAAAGGAAGCTACATAATGAGAATATTATTGCATCGTTACAAAGTAATATAAATGACTCAAAGAAATTCTGGGAAATTGTTCGTTCAGTTAGACCAAGAACTCAAGGTCAGGGGTTGATTTCTAGTGAACAGTGGTATAATCACTTTAAAGGTGTTTTTAATGACTTACCTGTTGAATTAAACACCAGTTCAGATTTTGATGAATATTTTGATAGGGAACCCGTACATACTGATTGCGACTTTTTGAATCAACCTATTTCTGTTACCGAAATTGAAGCTGCAATTCGAGCAATAAAGAGTAATAAGGCAGCTGGCCCAGATAAGCTTATTGGAGAGTTTTATAAGTACAGTAGACAAGTCATTATGCCTTTCCTTGTCAAATTTTTCAATACAATTTTTGATGAGGGTTTGTTTCCGGAAGATTGGTCAGTCTCTATCTTGCAACCACTATTTAAGAAGGGTGATAGGAATTGTCCAGATAACTACCGTGGAATCTCTTTGTTGAACATTTGTAGTAAAATATATAGCTTTGTTCTCAATAGAAGGTTAACCAAATGGATTGAAATGAACAACATTCTTGGGGAGGAGCAAGCTGGTTTTCGTGACAAACGATGTACAACAGATCACATTTTCACTTTACTGGCAATGATTCAGAAGCAGTTGTTAAGACACAGGAAGCTCTATGTCGCATTTATAGACTTTAGGAAGGCTTTTGACCTCGTAAGTAGGATAAATTATGGAAAGTTCTCTCTGTTAATGGTCTTAATGGAAAATTCTTGAAAGCATTGCAAAGTGTGTATAATGTTGTGAAGACTTGTGTTCGAACTAGTGGTGACCTTACTGACACTTTTCTATGCCCACGGGACTAAAACAAGGTGAGGTGTGTTCACCTGTGCTTTTTTCACTATTCATCAATGAATTAACTAAAGATATTAACACTTTTGGTAGACATGGTATTCAGCTTTCTCCAGACCTCATTGAACTTTTGATTCTGTTATTTGCTGATGATGTTGCATTATTTTCTGATACTGTCATTGGTTTGCAAACCCAACTGAATGTCTTGTATAATACTTCAAAACGTTTAGATTTACTTGTGAATCTGGAAAAGTCAAATATTGTTGTATTCAGGAATGGGGGTTACCTTGCTTCGAATGAAAATTGGACTTTTGGTGGTGCTCAGCTTTCCGCTGTTAACATGTATAAGTATCTTGGTATAACACTGACTACAAGATTATCTTTCCAAGCAACTATGTGTGACCTAGCAAACAGAGCAAAGAAAGGATTAACTGCTATCAACAGAATGCTATGGTCAATAGGTGAACATTCTCCTGGTATTTTCTTTAAGCTATTCGATTGCCAAATACAGCCTATCTTAACTTATGGAGCAGAGATTTGGGACTGTCATCTAACCAGGAACAAATTGAAAGGGTGCACTTAGCTGCTATTAAAAGATTTCTTGGTGTAAGTCCAAAGGCTCCTAGGCACTTAGTGTATGGCGAATCTGGAAGACACCCTCTTTATGTTAATACTTATGCAAAATGCATCAGATTTTGGCTTCGTGTTGCTTGTATGGATAATAACAGACTCCCGAAAAAAGCTTATGATATGTTGCTGCATCTGCAGAATCAAAATTATATTACCTGGACAACTAATGTTTGCTATGTTCTTTATAGATTCGGGTTTGGAATTGTATGGGAAATGCAAAGTGTTGGCAATGTGAAAGCTTTCATTGTAGAATTTAAGAAACGTTTAAGTGATTGTTACATCCAAGACTGGCATTCAGCTATTGAATCGCATGAATTGTACGATGTTTATCGGTCATATAACCAGTCTCTTGTTCGAAGTTCCTACCTCTGTGTAATTAAACATGTTAACATCCGCAGGTTACTTTCAAGGTTTCGGTTAGGAATGTCGCCTTTACGGTGCCACTTTTTACGATATACTAATCGCAATAGAAACCATGAGATTTTCTGTCCACACTGTAAGGAAGCACCGGAAACTGAGCTTCATTTTCTACTGATTTGTCCATTGTACGAGAAGTTGCGCTTTGAGTTGATTCCAGCTAAATATTATAAACACCCTTCTCTATTCAAAATGTCCATGTTGCTAGCCTGTTCTATTAAGACTACTATTACGAGTGTTGGTGATTTCATTTATAGAGCAATGGCTGTTAGGAACGGAGTACTTAATGCTGCAGTTGCTTCATGAATGTTTTCTTTGTTAACTTTGAACACAATTCAGCTGCGTTTTCGTTAAGAGTGGCTTGTACCGATTTATTTTGACCTTGTTCACTCACTTTGATATGGGCCTGTGGCCTGTCAAATAAAATGTTCTGAGTTCTGAGTTCTGAGTTCTCTAATTCCACTGCCCGTGCTATTCATCCTGCAGGTTCACGGGTGGCTGGTACCTTTCTCTCGAACTTGCTGTCTATCGGCCTCTCGCCTGTCTTTTTACCTGTCGCACGTGCTTCATTTCTTTTAGTTTGAAGTATGCTCACTCTGTGACGTAGCGTGGCATGTTGGCCGCCATCGCTGAGGGAGGTTAGCTCTTCACTCGAGCAGAAGATGTCTCTGGAAGCGCCTGCTCCGGTCTTGGTTCTTCACCGTATCGTCGAAGGTACAGTCGGTATCTTCAATTCCTACAGTCGGCCTGTGGGAGAGGGACATCACTTCTTCTTTTTCCGAAATCTGCGCCTCTGTCCTCTCGACTGGAACAGGGGGCAGAGAGAGTCGTTTGACCCGCCTCTTCGGGGTCACCCAGGGGTAGCTGGTAAGCATCAGTTTCGTGGTTTGTTTGTTTTGGTTTGTTGTTGTTAGCCGGCTTATTCTTCTCTTTTGCACAATTTCTTTTGTTTTCAAAATTGTAAAAGAAATATTGTTTGAGACCTTTTTTCTGGTTAATTCAGTCTTTAACCTTGCCATTCTAAATTATATCCAAAATTCTTTCTCCTGTTTATGCATCTGGTGATGCGGTAGTCGGTGGGGATGGGAGAGAACCTGGTGATTCAGGGTTGGTACTTGCTTGGTCTCGCTCGTCCGCCCTTGTCACATTCGCCGGACTCTTAATCCTTCGGCCACCGTCTGTTTGTCTGTGCAAGGAAAACGAGTTTTATGTTCGCGAGCGTGCGTACGCATGATTTGTCGTTCGGATGCGTGGTTGGAGATTTGTGTTATTTTGAAATGTGGCTATAAAATGTGACAATTATGCCATTGAATTATTATTTGCAAATGTGGTGGCAGTTATAAAGCGATGGTCGCTGTGTTGGTTTATTTCCTAAGAAAGGAATTGTTAAACGTGAGTGAGAGAAGGGTGAAGATAATTCATATTTGTTTTATAGCCTGTTGATTTAATGCAGTCTTTTACCTGCTTCGTGTGAGAAGACTTTAAACGAACATTCCTGATTTGATTGGTTACTGTGTTATGCTCAGTCTGTGTTGAGCTGGTGTTGTTGGTGTATTTAGTAGACCTCCCCCTCGCCCATCATGCGAGTGGCTGTTAGGATTTAACAGCATGGGTCAGATTGTACTGACGGCGGGGTTCCAGTGCCCTTCCTTCCCTCCCTTTCTTCTCTCCTCCCAGCTACGTTTTCCCCCTCCCGGGGGGCTTCACCCGGAGTCTGGACTGGTTGGTGCCACGCTCGGGTTGGGGCCACGCTCTGGTTGGGACCGGGGACGGGTTGGTGCCACGTGCTGGTTGAGGCCACGCTCTGGTTGGGACCGCGGACTGGTTGGTGCCACGCGCTGGTTGAGGCCACGCTCTGGTCGGGACCGCGGACTGGTAGAAAAGCCCGCCGGCTTGACTGGCCGGCCCTGACCCCCGTCCAGGACCTCCAGTAACAACGCCACGTTCCCCCCCCCCCCCCCCCCCCCCGGGACGCGCTCTTCACTGCCTGCTTGTGTGTGTCGAGGGTGTCGGCCTTGAACGACTCTCTTCAAGAACCGACCCGGTCGGAGCACCTAGTGCGACAGGTGCTCCCAGTAGACTTGGGAGAGGCAGGGGTGTGGAGGCACTCCATGGTGTGGAAAGGGATGGATGCTGGGAATGTTTATTTATAATTGTGTATATGTCATATGTGTTGAAATGCTGTGATTGTGATTGTGTACGTCGTATGGTGAAATGTTTAATTTATAATTGTGCATGTTGTGTGTGTTGGAATGCTTGATTGTGATTGTGCATGTTGTGTGTGTTGGAATGTTTATTTATGACTGTATGTTGGTGTGAATAAATGGGGTGTTGTATCGTAATCTTTATTGTGTGGTCTCTTGCGGGCGTGTGAGGTCAGTCACTCCCTTCACTCCCACCTAGACCGATCCTGTCAGGGCAGACCTCCAGGGTGGGTCGTGACAATTGTGGGGGCTCGTCCGGGATGTGAAGGGCTCTGACTGTCTCTCTCGTTTCGCGGAGTACCTGTTTAGTTTTGTCTGTTTTGTATATGTTTAGTCAGTTTGTCGTGTTTGTTCGTGGTGGGTTGGCTGGGTGACTCTAGTGTGAAGGGAGTCTCTGGGTGGCCTGAAGGAACATCCGGTGTGACTCGGGAGTTGAGGTGAGACCAGGGGGAATCGACCGCGTCCAGACCTCCTTCCGCCGGTGCCTTACGCAGGTACGGCCGTAAGTCTTGCCTTTCTGTTGCCGCTCAGTCTGCCATTCCTGTTTTGTAGTTAGCCAGTTTTTTTTGTTTTTTTTTTTCCCGGGGTGGTTATTGAGTACAGGGGGTTGTATCGGACGTTAGTGTCACTTTTCCCTTCTCCGGATTCCGTCTGCCAGTTTGTTTGTTGTTTTTTTTCCGGCCAGCCCACCGCACTGTTGCTCGTGCTGTGGAGCGCGGTGTTGCCAGAGTGGGGGCAGCCGGACATAGTTTTTGTTTTGTTTTTTTTCGGTGAGCCCCACCGCACTGTTGCTCGGCTGTGGAGCGCGGTGTTGCCAGAGTGGGAGCACCGGAACTTGTCCACACACACACACACACACACACACACACACACACACACACACACATATACACACACCCCTAAAATATCTGTTTTTAAAGTGGAATTGTCTTTCCCCTGTATTTGAGAACCGTAGGATATTGTTGTCATGGCGACGTCCGGCGCTGGTGGTATGGCGACGCGTGCGTCAAAGAAGAAGGGTTTTCAAAATGTAGTCCCTACTATTAGTACCAGCACTTCGACTACAGTGACTTCCACTTATTCCAGTGCTGTAGCCGATAGTCCAGTGAGTACTTTCACTACTTCTTCACTAGGGGATCTTTCTGCTGAGACCCCGACTGGCGCTCGGAAGCGTCAGAGTATAGTGAAGCAACTGTGGGCTTCTGTTGAGTCACAGAAACCGAACCCTCTCTTCTCCATGCTTCCCTCGTAAGGAGTATGCCCCGGGGGACTTTCCTCATGGGAAAGCCGAGACCCAAGGGACGGGTCAAACGGATCGAACGGGTCATCCTCCCGTGTCGGGAGTGGTGAACCCCGCCCAGGACATCACCTCCGTCCTGATGTTTCTGGAGCGACAGCGACGGGGGGATGAGGCCCTCCGTAGGGAAGAGGTTGTCAGACAGGAAGCCCTTCGTCGGGAAGAGGAAACTCGACGTAGGAAGAGCTTCTAGGCAGGAAGCTCTGCGTAGGGAAGAGCGCGAGAGAGGGCTGTCAGGCAGGAAGCCCTCCGTAGGGAAGAGCTAGACAGGCAGGAAGCTCTGCGTAGGGAAGAGCGCAGAGAAGAGGCTGCTCAGCGTAGGGAGGAGGAAAATCGGCGCAGAGAGGAGGCTGCCAGGCAGGAAGCCTCCGTCGGGAAGAGTTGGATCAGCGCAGGGAGGAGATGGAACAACTCCTTTCGCGGCCTCCCGCATCTGTAAGTCAGGGGGTTGATCGACAGGCAAGTGATAGAGTTAGAGGCCCAAAGTTAAAGCTTCCAGAGTTCAGACCTAGTGAGGACATTGATATGTTCTTAGAGCATTTTGAAAAGGGTTTTGCTAGTTCATACCAATTGTCTGAGGAACAAAAGGCTATGCACCTTTTTTCGGGATTATCTGGTGCTGCAAGGGAGTGTGTGCTCACTCTAAATGAAGCGCGTCTTATGCAGACATGCAGTTGCTCTGCGTAAGCGTTTCCACCTTACCCCAGAGACGTACAGGAGGAAGTTCGGGTCCATGAAGAAGAATAACGACGAGACCTCGTGCAGTTTGGTGATAGGCTGCGCAAAACGCTAGGGTACTGGCGTCAGTTGGCTAAGTTGGAGCTGGAGGATCTGATCCTCATTGAACAGCTCACCAACACTGTGTCCCCAGAGTTGAGGATCCGGATAGGCGAGACAGCACCTCAGGATTTCGCGGCTGCGATTCGTACCGCTGAGGTGTTTGCTGAAGCTCGCAGGGCTTATGGGCATCGCCCAGATACGAGAGGAAGCCCTCCACAGGATTTAGTGGCAAAGGCGCCGACAACTTCTAGCGGGTGAACAAGGCAGGCAGTTCATCGGGATTTCAGCACCCCGACTGTGTTTTCTTTGTGGTCGTCCTGGCCACATTAGGAAAGATTGTCCTAAAGCCCCCTGGTAGTCGTGGGGTAGTCCTTTCCAACGTCCTCGTGCCTCGGGTAACGTGGGTTCCATCCCAGCTCTTCTGGTGATTCAGAGTGCCCAGTGTTTCTCTCTGTGTTGGTTCCTCCTTGGTCGACACCATCAGGGATTCGGGGCATCAACGCTCTTTGTTGATAAGGATTGGTTTCCCCTAAGGCCCGGCGGGGCGCCAGTTACGATGTGTGCGGGTTGGAGGCTGGTTTTACCTCCACCCGTCCTTCAGTACTCGTTTCTATCTCCACCCCCTACTTCTGTGGCGAAGTATGGGCCATCGCGGTGGAGCGACCTCTGTATTCCTTATCATAGGGAATACTATCACCTTCGCAGACGGACGCAGTCAGTCCGTGTCTACGGATCTGCCCGTACAGGCGTGTGTGGGAGTCACCACACGCGCCAAAGCAAAGAAGCAGGAACAGGAATTGCGTCCCGTTCTACAGCCGATCTCTGACGAGGTTCTTGCAAAGGCCGATCCATGCTTCCATCGTCGTCTTCAGGCCAGGGACTTGGATGTCCAACGCCTGCGACAACTGGTAGATCGTCCCGCTCAGTCTGCCCGACATGCCAAGGTGAGCTTCAAGCTCCACAAGGGGATCCTCTTTAGGGTTTTCACTCAGGCAGATCGTGTGGCCAAGCAGCTTGTTGTTCCCCCAAAGCTTGAGAGAATCTGTTCTCCGGCAGGCCCACGATTCCCCCATGGCAGGTCATATGGGCTCCAAGCGGACTCTCGAGCGAGTCAGACAGGACTTCTTTTGGCCAGGGATGAACTCACAGGTTAGGCAGTACTGCCGCAGTTGTGATGTCTGCCAACGGACAACGCCTAAGGGGCGCTTGAGGCGTGTTCCCCTGGGATCAGTGCCACGGTTGGGGAGCCATTCAGCAAACTTGGGGTCGACCTGGTGGGGCCCGTTAATCCACCATCCAATCGCGGTCACCGCTACATTTTGGTAGCGGTAGACTCTGTGACTCGATACCCAGAGGCTGTCCCGCTTAGGACTATCGATACCCCTACTATTGCTGAAGCTCTCCGGCAGATTTGGACGCGCACAGGCGTGCCCAAGAAGAAATACGGCCGGAAGTTTGTACTGGAGAGCGATCATCATCCTCTCCAGTGCCTGGACCAGATCCGGCCAGTCAGTCGTCGACTCTTGGGTTAGGCAGTGGAACTGCAGGTTCACTTTTCGCCATATCAAGGGTTCCTGTAATACGGATGCTGACTATCTTAGCCGAGCTCCGTAGTCAGCACATTGGGAAAATCAGTCAGAGGGACACTTCCCCTCAACCAGGGTCATATCCCCTTTTGGTCTCTGTATCAGGTGTAGTGACAGTTTTCACTTCAGTGATGTTAACGGTAGTGAATCACCAATGGTTCGGATTGTTACTTTCATGGTTGGAAGGTTCGCTTAGTTGTTTGATAAATGTAGTATTATGTATTTCCCTGTGTGATTCTATCGTGGATGTTTGTATTAGGATTTATCGTACTCTGTCGATCACAGCGAGTTGGGTTCGGTCCCATTGTTGTGAATTTGCACATGCGTCAAGGTTCAAAGGAGCACTGTATCTCAGAGAAACAGATGCTTTAGAAGGGGGGTTTGTCACGAGTTTGTCACGAGGCCTACGACGTTTGACCCAACGGGGTGGCGGAATTATTCATTTGTTTATTATCGTTGTTGTTGTCACGTGTCCGTCCCTTGGGGTGGCTTGTGGTGCGGTTGCACCTTGGTGTAGTTCAGCTCACGTTCGGTTTGCTTTTCTCTCTCTCTCTCTCTCTAATTCCACTGCCCGTGCTATTCATCCTGCAGGTTCACGGTGGCTGGTACCTTTCTCTCGAACTTGCTGTCTATCGGCCTCTCGCCTGTCTTTTTACCTGTCGCACGTGCTTCATTTCTTTTAGTTTGAAGTAAAGCATCACTCTGTGACGTAGCGTGGCATGTTGGCCGCCATCGCTGAGGGAGGTTAGCTCTTCACTCGAGCGGAAGATGTCTCTGGGAGCGCCTGCTCCGGTCTTGGGTTTCTTCACCGTATCGTCGAAGGTACAGTCGGTATCTTCAAATTCCTACAGTCGGCCTGTAGAGAGGGACATCACTTCTTCTTTTTCCGCATCTGCGCCTCTGTCCTCTCGACTGGACAGAGGGCAGAGAGAGTCGTTTGACCCGCCTCTTCGGGGTCACCCACGGGTAGCTGGTAAGCATCAGTTTCGTGGTTTGTTTGTTTTGGTTTGTTGTTGTAGCCGGCTTATTCTTCTCTTTTGCACAATTTTCTTTTGTTTTTCAAAATTGTAAAAGAAAATATTGTTTGAGACCTTTTTTCTGGTTAATTCAGTCTTTAACCTTGCCATTCTAAATTATATCCAAAATTCTTTCTCCTGTTTATGCATCTGGTGATGCGGTAGTCGGTGGGGATGGGAGAGAACTGGTGATTCAGGGTTGGTACTTGCTTGGTCTCGCTCGTCCCCCCCTTGTCACATTCGCCGGACTCTTATCCTTCGGCCACCGTCTGTTTGTCTGTGCAAGGAGAACGAGTTTTATGTTCGCGAGCGTGCGTACGCATGATTTGTCGTTCGGATGCGTGGTTGGAGATTTGTGTTATTTGAAATGTGGCTATAAAATGTGACAATTAAAGCCATTGAATTATTATTTGCAAATGTGGTGGCAGTTATAAAGCGATGGTCGCTGTGTTGGTTTATTTCCTAAGAAAGGAAATTGTTAAACGTGAGTGAGAGAAGGGTGAAGATAATTCATATTTGTTTATAGCCTGTTGATTTAATGCAGTCTTTTACCTGCTTCGTGTGAGAAGACTTTAACGAACATTCCTGATTTGATTGGTTTACTGTGTAAAGCTCAGGTCTGTGTTGAGCTGGTGTTGTTGGTGTATTTAGTAGACCTCCCCCTCGCCCATCATGCGAGTGGCTGTTAGGATTTAACAGCATGGGTCAGATTGTACTGACGGCAGGGTTCCAGTGCCCTTCTCCCTCCCTTTCTTCTCTCCTCCCAGCTACGTTTTCCCCCCTCCCGGGGGGCTTTCACCGAGTCTGGACTGGGTTGGTGCCACGCTCTGGTTGGGGCCACGCTCTGGTTGGGACCGCGGACTGGTTGGTGCCACGTGCTGGTTTTAGGCCACGCTCTGGTTGGGACCGCGGACTGGTTGGTGCCACGCGCTGGTTGAGGCCACGCTCTGGTCGGGACCGCGGACTGGTAGAAAAAACCCGCCGGCTTGACTGGCCGGCCCTGATCCCGTCCAGGACCTCCAGTAACAACGCCCCGTCCCCCCCCCCCCCCCCCCCCCCCCCCCCCCCCCGGGACGCGCTCTTCACTGCCTGCTTGTGTGTGTCGAGGTGTCGGCCTTGAACGACACTCCCTCAAGAACCGACCCCGGTTCGGAGCACCTAGTGCGACAGGGTGCTCCCATAGTGACTTGGGAGAGGCAGGGTGTGGAGGCACTCCCATGGTGTAGGAAAGGGATGGATGCTGGGAAAGTTATTTAAATTGGTATATGTCATATGTGTGAAATGCTGTGATTGTGATTGTGTACGTCTATGGTGAAATGTTTATTTATAATTGTGCAAGTTGTGTGTGTTGGAAATGCTTAAATGTGATTGTGCATGTTGTGTGTGTTGGAATGTTTATTTATGACTGAAAGTTGGTGTGAATAAATGGGGTGTTGTATCGTAATCTTTTATTGTGGGTCTCTTGCGGGGCGTGTGAGGTCATCACCCCCTTTCACTCCCACCTAGACCGATCCTGTCAGGGCAGACCTCCAGGGTCGGTCGTGACACCTGCTATTGACTGAATGACCTCGTACGGACAGGTAACACCCCAAACAACCTGCTATTAACTGAATGACCTCTGTACAGACGGGTAACACACAAACAGACCTGCTATTGACTGAATGACCTCTGAAATGACAGGTAACACACAAACAGACCTCTATTGACTGAATGACCTCTGTATGGACAGGCCTGCAAATTGACTGAATGACCTCTGTACAGACAGGAAACACACAAACAGACCTGCTATTGACTGAACAACCTTGAAGATACAGGAAACACATGGACAGATCTGCTAATGACTGAACAATCTTCATAGATACAGGTAACACGTGGACAGACCTGCCAGTGACTGAACATCCTCTATAGGTGTAGGTAACACACAAAAATATCTGCTAGTGACTGAACAACCTCTGCAAGGACAGGTAACACATGGACAGACCTGCTAGAGATTGAACGACCTCTGTAGGTACAGATTATAAGACACAGACAGATCTGCTAGAGTGTGAACGACCCCAGAGATACAGATAACATATGGATGACCGTTAGTGTCTTGACAATCTCTGTAGGTACAGTTTAAACACACAGACAGACATGCTTGTGACTGAACAACCTCTTGAAACAGATATCACATAGACAGACCGCTAGTGACTGAACGACCTTCATCAGTACAGGTAACACATAAACAGACCTGCAATAACAGAACAACCTCTGCAGGTAAAAAACAACACTTGTAAAGACCTGTTAGTGCCCCAACAATCCCTGTAGGTACTGACATCACATGGACAGATCGCTAGTGATGAATGGTCTGTAGGTACAGGTAACACATGCATGAACCTGCTACTACCTGAACAACTTCTGTGGGTCAAGTTAAAGACAATGCATCACACAGTACTCATTAAAATACTGCTGTTGAAGGGTTATTTAGGTCTTAATACACAAGCATAAATTTTGAAATAAAAATCATATATAAATCGAAGCATGTCTGTGCAAGTGCAAAAATGTGTGTGTGTGTGGGGTTTTGTGTGTGTGTGTGTTGTGTGTGTGTGGTTGTGTGTGTGTGTGTGTGTGTGTGCGGTGTGTGCATGTGTGTGTGTGGTGTGAGTGCATAAGTGCATGTGTGTGTGTGTGTGTGTGTGTGTGTGAGTGTGTGTGTGTGTGTGTGTGTGTGTGTGTGTGTGGAATCTTTACATGCTCATGCGTGCATGTGTGTGTACACAGAGAAATGCAGATTGATTTGTGTGTGTGTCTTCAAGTGTGCATATGTGTGTTCATGAACATGTGTCCTTGCATGTGTGTCAATTGCCTCCCTTAGGGACGCAGTAACCGGTGCGGTAGTGGTCCCGGGGCAAAAGAGAAGGGTGGGTCCTGGGGAGAGTGGGATAGTAGTAGTTTAGAGATTAGAGTCCCCCTTTGGGTTGTCCCCTTGTCCCTAGTAGTTAGCCACCACGTGTGCGGGCTATCTTTGCGTCCCTAGGTCGCAGTGATATACCGCAACTGGTGCTTTAAGCATAGGGTTTAAAGGGTTTTCAGGTCGTAGCAGGTAGTGGGTCAGTGAAGAAAATGGGAACCGGTGGTGTGGTTTGTGGATGGACGCGAGTGGTGGCGCCATAGTGTGTGTGTGTGAAATAAAGAAGGCGCATGATTGTAAAGCTGGTTAGTGTGCTGGTTTGTCTGCTCTAGTGTGTAATAGGCGTGGGGAGGGGGGGTAGGGGCCGTCTGGGTTTGCGACCTGACACTTCGGGGAGATCGGTAACTTGTGTTCGGTAGGTGAAGGTAGCTAAAGGAGGGGGGTTGTGTCCGGGGTGTACGTTGTGTGAAATGTAA
>CM031608.1:71862996-71891295 GCA_018398815.1 Conus ventricosus
CAGTGTGCAATGCCTGGAGTGATCGATCGTTCTACCTTCCTACCTACCTACCTTATCTCTCTTTCTGTGTGTGTGTGTTTGTGTGTGTGTGTGTGTGTGTGTGTGTGTATGTGTATGTGTGTGTGTGTGTGTGTGTGTGTGCGTGTTTGTGTGTGCACATGCGTTCATTCTGTGTGTGTGTGTGTGTGTGTGTGTGTGTGTGTGTGTGTGTGTGTGTGTGTGTGTGTGTGTGTGTGTGTGTGTGTGTGCGTGCGTGTGCATGTGTGTATATGTGTGTGTGTGTGTGTGTTTAGAGAGACAGACAGACAGAGAGACAGATGGATAAAGAAAAAGTTTGTAACTAGCGTATTTGTGTGTGTGTGTGTGTGTTTGTGTGTGTGTGTGTGTGTGTGTGTGTGTGTGTGTGTGTGTGTGTATGTGTGTGTGTATGTGAGTGTGTGTGTGTGCCTTTTCTTTCTGGTTGAAGCAGATACATCAATGCTTTTTTTCGGGTCAAAACAAAAAGTAAAAAAAAAAGAAAAGTGTCATCTGACCTCTAAAAGAGATTTGAAGAACAGGTCTATGGTGCGATTTCTTCAAAACAGAATAAAAATCTGTCGACATGTAATGCAATTTGATTAAATTTTATACATACAGATATAAAAACTAAACATAAGAAGTCAGCAAAATGCTTGTTTGGGGTTGGGTAAGTACAGAAGTTATGCCACTTAGCCTGACTGACATTGATGATAATCTGATACTGTATGCCAGACATGTATTTATAACTATTGTGGTAACTAGTCACGGCATTTGCACAGCAACCACAAATACAAAGTCCCGTCCTTTCACTCTGAAAACAATGTTTTGATTTATTTCAGTTCTTCTGTATAACTTGCCAGCAACAGTCCACACTGATGTGTTGTTTCTTCTCTAATTTCCCTAAATAACAGATTTTTTTTTTCAAATATAGAAATAAATCCATACATCTTTTAACTAATCATCCAACACTACGTCATCTCTGAATGTCTCAGCGAGTTTCTTTGTGTAATCATTTTTATTTATATTGGTTTTAGTTCTGTATAGCCTATCAACAACCCACACTGTTCCTTTTTTTTTCATTTGAATGAAATTACCAGATTTTTTTTTTAATCCTAGCATCCTGACACTGTCCAATAGATTTCAACATGTCCTATTAATTTTTCTTGTGGCCTAAGTTGTGACTTTCTAGAGGAAACACTGCACAACTACAAACCAAGTCAACAGTAATGCCTCCTGTGAGTAACCTGAATCTGTTACCTGGCCATTGGCAGTGATCGCTTTCTTGTTTTTCCTTCACTGTGTCTGAGTGTCAGGGTCAGACTCCCAGTTGTCGTCTTGGGGTCGTCAGGGAGCACCTGGGACTCCAGAGCAGCCAGACGGACTTCAGCTTTCCCACCATGGCCAGCAGAACTGTCCGTGGCAGAAGAGATCAGGCGTTGGGCAGTACTTCTGTGAGCTGACAGGTCACCTTTGAGGTCTTCCAGGTCTAATTTGGAGGATTTTCTTTCGGCCAGGAAGGCGTCTTCTCTCTGTTGAATTTCCAAGTTCAGCTTTTGGCGCTGGGCTTCACATGACATTTGGAGGTCATCAAACGTGGCCTTGACTTCATCTTTCATGGCCTTGAACTTGGCCTGGCCATCAGACACTTGGATATCCAGTTGACTGATCTGAACAAAAAGCAGCAAAATAAAATATTCACATTTTCAACTTGATATTCATAACATGAACAACAACACAGTGTAACTACATCTGCACACATGTTCATTTTTTTCCCAACAAATAAAAGATCAGTCTTTTTCTTTAAAGTTATTTGCAAAATTCCTATAAGAGTAGCTGGCCGCTCTGATCTTGTCTTTATTTCACTACACATTAGTCACTATGGACTCAAACAGTAACTAATGATTATAATTAAAAAACAAACAAAAAAAACAAACAGCCATTCAGTTCTATGGTTGTATTTCAGAATTTTGCCTTTAAAAACAGGACAGGCTAGCCCTATAAAAGTTGTTTCTTTTTAGATGTTTTACTTCAGCATATATATCAAGCGGGCCCTCTTTTCTCCACCAAGGAAAATGCAGGAAGATATGTTCTATTTACGTCAACCACTTTAATGACAGTTAACCTTGAGACAGGTAGTTTCTCTTTTGAACAATGGCACTATCTGGGTGAGTCCGTCTTTTGTATAATGGCAATTTAACTCCTTTATCATGACAGGTTCTCTTTTGAATCATGATAGTCTATCTTCTGAATCATGAATTTATCCTCTGAATCAAGACAGTTTAGGTTCTGAACTTAGAAGTTTATCTGCCGAACCAAACATTTTTATCTTCCAAATTTACAACAGCTTAAATTCTGAACTAAGGGACATTTTGAAGCTTATCTGCTAACCCAAAGGGACAGTTATCTTCTTAATTTGACAGCTAAACTTCTGAAACTAAGACAGTTTTCTTCTCAACTATGACAGTTTCTAGATCAAGATCACTGTGTGTATCTCCCTAAATTAGTTTGATTTTAATTTGACTTGTACTAATTGATATAGAGTCAAATTTGTCAACCATTTTAGCCACAGAAGTTTTTGTTGTTACATGATATATATTCCATGAACATTATAGAGAGCAATGACCACAAACATAACACACACAATTTAGAATAATGCCCTGCTGAATCCATCCTCCTCAAACATATCTGGAACACAGCAGAAAAATTTACTCAGCTATATTGTAAATCAGTTTAAAAAACACCAGCTTTCAGAAATGGAGCCCCTGACATGTTTAAAGATCGAACTGTCTGTTTATATCAGTTATAACCCAGCAAAATGTGAAGGCAAATTTTAAAGCAAAAACAAGAACATGGAACATTTTACTGACCTGTCATTAAATAAATCTGAATTTATATTCTTGTGACCTGTAAGAAACATTAACCCTTTCATCACCACACAAGCTGCAGAGGTGCTTGCAATCAGAAAGCCACAGTAGCCATTTGGGACCATGGGAATGCATGTTTTGTTTGGTATGTATTCACTCTCAGATTTACCATGGCCACAATATTAATAGTACGGAAGCATAGCAGTTGGTTTAGTGATTCAAAATTAACAGACTTGAAATGTAGTGCCCCACAGCAGCTCTGCTTGGAGTGGTTTTCAGCTGCTTGGAGCTTGGAGATAGCTGGTGTGAAGTGTTAAGCTGTAAACAGCTCCAAATATCATCAATGGCTGTGCCACTGGGCTGCAGCTGTTTACTTCGACAGGGTGCATTGTCTCCTTTGACAGGTTGCTCCATGATGTCCTTAAGCTTTAATCTCACTGGGACGCTAGTGCTACAGACCTACATGTGCACACACATGCACTACACACATAATGCATACATATACACATGGCCACACTCACACGCACGCACACACACACACACACCACACACACACACACACACACACACGAGTGAGATCCCCAACAACATCCCATCAACACACAGACCCAAATGACCATTTCTATGTGTACAGATACTCCCCCTTTTCCATGACAGCTGCCTCCCTTTCTTCCAGTTTCTTCACTTCAGCCTTCAGCTCTTTCCCTCTTCTCTTTTGGCCACCTCTGAGGATCCCGTTCAACTCTGCACATTTGCGATGTGTTGAAGAAGCGCACGCACACAAACCAGCTCTTCATGGCTTGTGCAGAACAGCTCAGCCTGTTTATCGCTGTGCTGGCGCAGATGACTTTGTGGTGTGTGGCAAGTTGTTCTGCTGACGGGTTTTTCAGCTTTCTGTGACATGATCTCGACTTGAAGGAATTTTGGCGTGGATCTTAGCACAGCTACTGCCAGGAGTATGGATGGCCACACTGAGGCAGAACATAGTTGCCTCTGATCCTCACAACAGCTACACACAATGGCTCGCAACTCAGCCTTTTCTCACTCTCTACCATCGCAGCTGTGGCAAAGTCAGTTGGCATAAGCGTTCCACAGAGAGGCAATGTCTTCTTGACACCTGGCAAGCAAGCAGGAAAGGATTGGTTTCGTACACAGAGGGCAGCCAGCTGGTTGCTTCCTTTTCAATCCAAGCTACCACACATTTGTGACAGACAGGTGAGTGCAGGGAAGCAGTTTGGGAAGAGTCAAAATCATGTGGCAGACAGGGGCCACTCCGTGGGGACCTGGAGTGCAGATGCCATGTCTGAAAAAATACATTTGAAATATGACACAGATCAGAAATTGGAAACAACCTGCACCCCCAGTCCTGCCAAAACTCACCTCATACACTCTCTACCCCCCCTTCTCCTTTCCTTGTTCCTTCCATCCATGTATCTGTTATTCCCCATCTCTGTCAATGTATCTTTCCTCACTCTTCTCCTCCATTCCCTTTCCCTCATTTCCCAACTCCAAGCACACACCACACACACACACACACAACAACACAACACACACACACACAACAACCACCACACAAAACACTACTCACACACACAACTTAACCACCCACACCACACACCACACACCCCACCCCCCACATTTATATACACACACACACACACACACCACAATTTACACACACACACACACACCAACACACACACCAACACACACACACACACACACCCACACACACATTTATTACACACACAACACACACACAACACACCACACCACACCTCACCACATTTATATACAACCACACACACACACACACACACACACACACACCACACACCACAATTTATACACACCACCACAAACACACACACACACACACCCACACACACACACACACACACCACACACACACACAATTTATTACACACACAAACAACTACACACACACCCACACTCACACAGTTCACATTATACCCACTATTTCTTATCCTACTTCAGTCAGATGCTGCTAATTAAATTCCTTTTAGGATACATATATGCTTATAACTGAATCTCTGATTTCACCATGTCTTCTGAGCTGATAGTGAACTACGGAATTAGTGGTAAATGTAAAAATGGTTGGCATCCCATATGTTTCATACAAAAACAGCAAAAGCACTCAACCCCTATGTGGTCATACACTGAAAACTGTCATGGCGGCTGGAAAAGGCTGATTACTCACATGGACTGTATGTTCAACCATTTCATTGGAATTCACTTGTACACTGTTGTCAATTAATTGATTAATATGACACTGTAATGTACCTACCCCCAAAATACAGTAAATTATTTACAGCTAAAGAAAACAAAAAAGCATACAGTTAACTACACTCATAATAGCCGGTTCTCAGGAGGAAATTCTACAGAGTCACAGATCTTGATATGGACAAGAACAATCGAATGGGGCCAGGATTGGCTAATGTTTTACCGACAAGCTCAATAGATTCTATAATATACACACAGTTCTATAGATTTTTTATACAGTTTTCTGCTGAGAGGATATGGGTGGAGGGGTAAGGGGAAGGAGTGTGTTGGGGCAAGATGGGGGGGCGGCGTGGCAGGAAAAAAAAACATGCACAGGCTGCAAACTGGCACCTTTTTGTGTTTTTTAAAAACCTGTCTTCCTTTCTCCAAATGGAACAACAAATGTAATCAACACAATGCTGAACAGAGTCACTGTGATGACTGCCTTGTTCAAGAAAGACATAACTGGGAATGGAGGCTGTGTTTATAAGTCCAGTAAAAGCAGTCGCAGACTCCACAAAGTTCACCAGTCTTGAACCTCATATATGCGACTCAAAGTTCACCAGTCTTGAACCTCATATTTCTAGCTGATTAACAAAGAAAGACAATGACTCTTCATCCACTTGACACTTGTACCAATCATTCATGTTGTTTTATTCTGCCGCTTTGTGGGTTTCTTTAAAGGGAAAAACAAACAATGTTGATTTATTCGCGCTTTGGGGTTTCATTAAGAAAAACAAAAAATGTTTGATTTATTCTGCCGCTTTGTGGGTTTTCTTTAAGAAAACAAAAAAAATGTTGATTTATTCTGCCACTTTGTGGGTTTTCATTAAAGAACAACAAACAATGTTTATTTTTCTGTCACTTTGTGGGGTTTTCTTAAGAAAAACAAACAATGTGATTTAGTCTGCCACTTTGTGGGTTTTCATTGAGAAAAAACAAACAACGGGGAAGAAAAGACCTACAACACTCTGATTAAAACAAGTTGTGCTGTATGTAAAGGTTTAGCAGCTGCTATTTAAGCTGTTCACCACCAAAAGTCTAGCTGATCCCTGAGCAAAATCCTTTTAAAGGAAGTCCTTACCTCTTTTGTTACCTGTACTGAAAAATTCTACACTAACAAGACAGGGAATCTGGAATCTTCTTTCTATTCATTATCAATTGTTTTTCTGATAAGTCTGCTGCTTTGGGATACACAATGCAACAGCAATGCATTCTAATCCTTGATGGTGGTGGGAAAAGAGATGCATCCCAACACTGGCTACATCTTGGATCTACTGTGTTGATGGGAATCACACCTAGATTGCTGGGGGGAAGCTATGGTTGTGTTACGCTTGCTCACAGCTGTTTGGCCCGTTTATGATTTTATGTAGTATGGTCCACTTTGCTACTTTCCTTCACTGTTAAATGAATGGCCTTCCAATCAAAGCTGACATTTTTTAGGTGTTAAAATACCAATCAGTTATAAATGTGTAGCTCTTCTTTGTGGGCTTCAGGCTTGTTAAAGTTGCGTGGGTGTGAGGGTTCCCATACTGTGCAGGCATAATCTAGTAAGAGACAGGCAAGAGATTTGCAAGCAACCTCCTTCAGGTGACCAGCGCTGATCTTTAAACTGATGTATGGAAAAACAAAAGAGGGAAGGAGAAGGAGGGGGGAAGTTAGCTATAAAATAGGACTTTGTCACGGACAAAAAAAGGAAAAAACCGAATCGTGGTCAGTCGCCAGCCAGTCCAATTGGACTTAAGTTTCGAACGCAATAATCTTGGCGCCAGGCAGACGACTTCATGTGTGCCTCACCCAATTAAGCACAGCGAGGGGTATTTTTGTTCTTGCAGAGACGGCAGACAGACAAAGTGGCTGGACCAGCGTCTCAATAGGTCTGGCCAGACGGTCGCTAGTCTGGGCCGGACTGATCCGGCTAATTTACAAGACCAGTGTCCACAGTTAAGCCAGCCCACGCGGCTAAAGTAGGAAGTGGAGAGGTATTGTGTAGGGGGGGTTTTAAACCCAGAAAATTTAAATTTAAGGGACCCGTTTGACCCCACGGAGAGCTAGGCGGGTGGATGTGACTGTCATGATTTGCATGCCCAAATGAAAATGAGGGGAGGTAACAGCGGTACAAGGGGGGAAAAAATTCTTACCAATAGTACTCACCCTTTGACTTATAGGAGAGAAAAAGAAGCTTAAGCAGAGGTGAGGAAGAACAACAGAACGAGAGAGAGAGAGAGAGGGTTCTGAGAGTAGTCTCTGTTTCGAGAGAAAAAAGCGGGAGAGATGGAGGAGTGAAGAGAACTGAGTTAAGCATTAGCACCACATAGAGTTGCAGGGGAAAGGGGACTAGGGAAAGTGTTGAGAGAGGAGATTTTGCTAATCGATGAAGGAAAGGAAAAGGAAAAAAGAAAAGAAGAAAAAAAGCAACTAGTCCATCTGATAGAGCAGATAGAAGAGAGAGAGAGTGCAATGCGTTAATGCAGAGAGAAAGAGGGACCAGTCAATGTCTGTTTTGGTAGTCACTGTTCAAAATTGAACCCGGGGTTCGACTTCATACCTGGCGGCGCACTTTCACCAGGCCAACGCCAGTAACCTGACCAGTGCCAGCAGTCTAACCTGACCAGTGCCAGCAGTCTAACCCGACCAGGGCCAGCAGTCCAACCTGACCAGTGCCAGCGGTCCAAGCTGACCGTGCAGCGTTGTGTCGTGACTGGTGGGTTTTTGAAAGTGACGGGAAAAGAAAGAAAAAAAAAAGAAGAAAAGGGAAGGACAGTGATTCGTAAATAGTTTAGTCACCTGGCCAGGTAAAGTGGAAAATCTATTTATACCCGGGTTAGTTATGATGATTTAGATTAAATGGTTTTGTGAAGTTCAAGGAAAGAGAGAATGTTTTATTTTGTTTGATTCCATGCGCATTGATGTTTTCTATGATTATGTGTAGTATTAGTTATGACTTTACTAGTGGTTTGGGTGTGACGAATGCATGATATATGAATGAGATTGTAAGCAAGCTGTGAGTGTGTTTGGGCTGTGCGCTAGCTTCCTCCACTGACATTTCCCCGAGGTTGACAGACTTAACCAACCCCCAGTATGTCCTAGCACCTGCTCCCAAATCCTGGTTTGGTGGAGGATAGGAGAAGACGAGTCTTCATCTGAAGCGTCTAGTGTGTGCACCTTAGAAACAAGGCTTGCTTCCTCCCCTAGAGTGACCATCATCACTGTATGGGAATCTACAGAAAAAACCCTTTACACAAAAGTGTTGAAGTCTTGGCCTTCACAGCTTGTTGGGGTTGAGTTCCATTCTGTGAGTGTGTGCGGCAAGAAAACTGACCCGTCTGACTGAGTTCTACAACTGATCTGGGCCAATTGAGATGGGTGCAGCACTGGCGTTGTGATACAGGTGTATGTTTTCTTCTTCTTCTTCTTCTTGATATAATGCCCACAATCATCAAGTTGATTATTTTGGCATATTAAACAACAACTGGGTCTGCGCAGCGGGAGGGGAGAATCGGAGGGTGGGTAGGGGAGAGGGGGGGGGGTCTAATGGGGGAGGGGAGAGGGGAGGGTGAAGACGGGATCAGTGGTGGCTCCAGCACCTCGTCCGGCAGATTGTTCCAGTCCCTGATGGTGTTGGTGAGGAAGGCGGCCTGACGATAGTCGGTGTGGCATGCAGCTGGCGGAGTTGTGTTGATTTCCCTATGCTGTCTGACAGGGGCAGGTTGAATCTTGGCTTTGTCGAAGTTGACTTGGTCATTGAGTATTTTATACAGCATGGCCAGTCTGCTGGATCTTTGACGCTGCTGGAATGAAGGCACTGGAGTCGGTCAAGCATGGCGGTGACCTTGCTCTGTTGTGGTATCTATTGACCACAATAGCGGGCTGCTCGTCGTGAACCGCTTCCAGCTGTTTTACATGAGTGTCAGAGGAGGGGTCCCAAAAACTGTGCAGGCGTACTTAAAATGGGGCGGACATGCTTTTGTATGCTGTCTCTTTCAGGTGGATGGCGCTGATCTTCAAGTTGCGCGCAAGAAGCCTAAGGTCTTATTGGCTTTGGCACAGATGATGTCAATGTGCTTGTCCCATGACAGATTGTTCTGAATGGTCACCCGAGATATTTGGCCGACGTCACTGTCTGGAGTGTCTGTCCATGCAGTTGTTTACATGAGACTCTTCATGCTCAGTAGGTTGGCGGGAAACCTACCTGCCAACCAATGTGGCATGAACAGTCTCCAGGTAAAAACATCACCTGTTCACGACGCCAGTGTTTGCCCATCCTGGGTGAGAACTTTACGAATCATAATTAAGTGGCCCGACTCTACTGAGCACTGCAATGATCTTCAGCCTGTTCCATTAGCTTCAGAGCACCCATTTACTTTGAAAAAAATGAAAATGGGCTTAAAAATGTTATCGTGGGTTTTTCTCCCATGATAGTCACTATTTCATTTTACAACTTTCACATTTTCACTTTTTCTTAACATAAATTCCTTTTCAATTGCGAACCGAAAGTTGGTTTTCATCGAATGGGGAAAGTTAAAATGATAAAAATAATTCAGAATATCAAACATTCGGGAAAACAACTGTACCTCCCTACAAAATATATTAGTTAAAGTTGAAGTTTTTAGAGCGATTAAAACTGTCGTCAACACTGCGTGATATTCTTTACTGGACGAAGGGAAAAGTAGAAAAATTCTCACCTGGAAGTTTCTGGCTTCTGTCACTGTCGTATGTCAATAATTATTTTGAGTGTCCCCCTTGGCTTAAAACACGATTGTTCGTAATTACGGAAAATCCCGTAGCAGTAGTAGTAGTAGTAGTAGTAATAGGGACCGGATTTTTTTAGCCTTGGGCCCTTAGGGCCCCTATTTGCATCCCTCATTATTTTTCAATTTAAGTTCGGTCGGGTTGCATGCCTTTTAAATAAAAAAACATTATATTCAACCCACACTAAAAAAAAAAAGCATCTTTCAATTTAGGGTCTTCATCTAGGATTTTTTTAAGTGTTGATATCAGGTGCATTATTTGGTGTTAGAGGCAGTGCATTCCAATAATTAGCAATTCTGAAGGTAAAAAAAGACTTCTTTTGTTAGTATGACAATGCCTAAAAAATCTTGCCTTTTATTATTTCTTGTGCAATCCACTTATGAGAATTTGAAAAGGGGCATGCACATTGACATCATCATAATTATGGAATATTTTAAAAATTGGATCAGGTCTCCCCTTTATCCTCCTTCCCTTTTAAATGAGTGTAAATTTGGGGATAGTGTAAATCTTTCTTTATAGTTTTAAATTCCTACATTCTTTCGAATTTTAGTCGCTCGCCTTTGTACATTTTCTATCATTTTTGACTGTCTCTTGAGATGGGGACTCCAAATTCATTAGCGTATTCGAGATGAGGTCTAACAAATGCTTTAAATAGCTTGTTTAAATGTTCCTTTTTTAGGAAGGTAAAAGTTCTCCTGATGAGTCCCTCATCTGATTTGCTTTGTTCACCCCTCTTGGATTTTGGGATCAAAGGATAGATCTTTATCAAGGTTACTCCCAGATCTGTTTTCATCACTTGTATTTATTTTCTGCATTCGTCATTCACATCATAGTATATTCAAACTGTTTTTCTTTTTGCCAATGTGCATCACCTTATCTTTTTGCTATATTGAAATAAGGTTCCATTCATTGACCATTCTTGTAGCTTGTTTATGTCCTGTTGGATCTTTGTGCTATTTGTTGCCTTATCATATATTTTTGTGTCATCTGCAAATATTTTGCATGGGGTTTTGGGGTCATGTCCGGTAAATCATTAAGAATACAGTGAATAATATGGGCCCTAGGATACTACCTGTATAATCCACTTAGACCTCGATGTCTTGGATTCTCTTCTCCCACTCTCACTAACTGTGACTTCCTTTAAGAAAACCTTGATCCAGTTTAAACCCATTACCAATTTACTCATATGTTTTTAGTTTAGTTAGCACCCTTTCGTGGGGGACAGAATCAAATGCCTTTCTAAATCCAAGTACATTAAAATCAATTGGCTCCCATTATCTCCCAATTCTGTTTGGTTGTCTATTACTTCTAGTAATTGTGTGACACATGATCCCCTCTTCCTAAATCCATTGTTGGCTTTTTAGCATATAAGTCTTTTTCAGTAAAATGAGCAACTACCACATCCCTTACAAAGCTCTCAAAAATCTTACATGCAATCAAGTCAAACTCACCGGCCTGTAATTACCTGGGTCTGGTTTTGGAACCTTTTTTAAAATATAGCTGGTGCCTCTGCAGTTTCCAATTCTAGGCAGGATCTGTTTCTAAGGATTTGTTAAATATATTGGCATAATGGATAGCTATCTCATCACTTACTTCTTTTAACACTCGAATTTCTATTTTTTCTTTCACGTCAGTTTTAATTTACTCACTGATTGCCCCCCCCTTCTCTCTCTCTCTCTCTTCTCTCTCTTTTATTTGCTGCATTCATTACCCCCAAACCAGTAGGGGCCTGTTCATAAAAGAAGACAGAAAAAAAATTGTAACCCCCTTCACTTACAGCAAAACAAGGTGGACAAGGTCGGGTTCGGGACTTTTTATTAGGATCTTTGAATGTATACAAAAAAACAGAACGAGGATAGAACTTAAATGGTTGGCACCCCAAAAGAACAAACAACAACTATAACCAGGTTTGTCAAGTTCAAAGGAGAACCGAAACAGATGGACTTTGACCATAAAAAAAAGGAAACGTGTTCTTGCACACCAAAACAAAAGGAGAACCACATTACCATGCGGTGCAACAAAATTTATTAAAAACCAAAGTCATGTGATAAAATACCGTCATGACTCAATTCAAGATCATTACTCTATGTCATCCTTTTGTTTCACTTACTAGGGCACATGCTGAAGTAGGCCATTAAAAGTCAAATTTTCATCATTACCATGACAGTCATTCCTGTAATACTCCCTAGGGCTGGGCTCTTTCCTCAGTTGTCCTTGGAGGGCATCGAGCGGGCCAAAATAATGATGAAATGGTTTGCATTGACCTTAGTCATTCTTGCGTCGTTTCAACACAGTCAAACTACAAGCGGTTTCCTTTTGGGGGATAGGAAAAAAGGAGTATTTGAAATGCCCCTTTGGGGCTTGGCAAGTAAGCGCTGCAAAATAAAAAACCCACAACTGCGATGTTCAAAAAATGAAAAATGTCTAAAAGCATTCCTTTACAATTTTAGCAATTTTACTTTAGTCCGACCAAAAACAAAAATAAAAGGGAAAAAAAAAAAAAAGGGGGAAAAAATTAAAAAAGCGGGTTTAAATTCCCCCTCTCATGCCTGCAAAAATTCATTTCATGCGAACAGAAAGAAAAAACAAGGGTTTAAAAATCTTTCCCCTTTTCCCTGCACTGCGGGCAACTTCATGGGCAAAGCACTTTCACTAAAGTTATTTTTCTGGTTTGCCTGGGGGGAGCCCTTTCCCCTTTAAAAAGCCCTGACCAAATAAACCCAAAACGCTTCTAGGGAAGTGTGTTTGCAACAGACCCCCAAAACTACCCCAAATTTTACCCGCTTAGTTTGAAAGGGAAAATTTTTTTTTTTTTTTTTTTTTTGTAAAATTTTTTAGTGCCTAAATTTTTGTAAACCCCGTGAAACTTGGAAATCCCTTTTGAAGCTAAGGGTTTTTCAAGGGGACAAATCGCAGGAAAGAGCCCCTTTTGGGGAGGCTTTTCAGGTGGTGTAATTCCCAAAATCATGATTTTCACCAAACAAAAAACTACCTATGTAATTATACCTACCCGCTAAAAAAACCCCTTACCCGAGCTCCTTTTTCATAAGTCTTTGATTTGAACCGTATTTCCATTGAACGTAAAGGGGGCTTGTTTTAGGTGTAACGATTGATGCGGATTGGGGAGGGCCCCAGTCTCTGTCAAAAATCTTGAAAGGAAAAATCCCCCAAAACATGTTTCCCCCCAGTGCCAACTTGGGGGCCCGTGCCAAAGTATGTGTTTTAAGTTTTCTTCCTCGGGACATGCCCCAATTGTCAGATATCAATTATTTTTAAACAGTGTGGGAGGGGTTTTTTCTGCTATCCTCAAAAAAAAACTTCTCAGTATAGAAGGCAGTAGAAAGCTTACAATCCTTTCAGCGTTACTTTTTGAGAAAAAACCCATTTGGTGGTAAAATTTCAAAAAATAGTGGGCGCCCAGCGATACTAAAACAATCCCTCTTTACAAACGACCAGCAATTCTGGTTTGCCGTGATTTACCTTTTCTCACGCTTTGTATACAAACAAAGCGAAAAAATGGCCCTTTTTCTGGAGCTCACCCCCAGGCACAAAACCCGAATTCACCAAAATATTTTAGGAAATTCGACAAAAACCCTTTTCAGTTTTCCACATTGATTTCACTTGGTTGTTTTTTTTTTTAAATTTAAAAAAACAAAAAAACCTCATTCAAATCGTCGGAAATTTCAACACACTGTCTGCTGAACATTGACTGGTACCTCCCTTAACCCTTCCCCCCAACCCCCACTTCTTTCCCCTCTCCCCTTTTCCCCTCTCTTCTCTTCTTCCTTCCCCCTCTCTCTCTCTCTCTTCTAGCTTTCTTTCTGCCTTTTTGATGGCTTAACACTTCTATAACACTAGAAAGTAACAATCCGCATTCAGTGTTTGAATTGAGTTGAATTCTATGCATTGGGGGTGGAAAGTCTCTCTAAAACGGGCATAAAGATCCACCAGAAAAAAAAAGGGGAGGCACAAACAATGGAATAAACAGCACACACCCGAAAGAATTGAGAGTCGGAAAAAAAATAGCATAAGCCCGGGGGTTGACTACCGAGCCAAGACGTTCACGTAATATTCAGTTCAGGTTTTTTAAGGGGGTTCTTTGCCAACCCCAAAAACCCCGAAACCCCATCCACCTGTGCAAAAGGGAAGGGGAAAAACCAGAGAACAAAAAGTCCAAAAACTAAATGCACTGGTGGGAGGGATCACGCTGGATCGCAACTTTTAAACCACATTGGAGACATTGTATATGCAGCAGCCCCTTTGTACCCTTTGGGTGAAACGAAAAAAATTTTAAAGACATTCGCAAAACCCCAGAGCCTGGAAAAAACTGAAAAAGAATGAGACAAGGGGGTTGGATAAGTCTGGGAACACCTAAAGCAAATTTTTTTTTTTTAAACCCCCCCGCCCCACCGGAAACTTCGAGAAAACGAAAATCTGAGAAAATCAAACGGACAAAAAACCTCTTGCGGCATCTATGAAACAATTTCGACCCTCAGAGTATCACTTGAATCCAGGGCTTGGTGCGGTTGCGGGCAGAAAAAAAAAAGTTCAATGACGACACCAGTGGGGTAGGTATAAAAAAAAAAAGGTGATAAAAGAAGAGCCCTTTTTCGCCAGGATCTGAGGAATATCCTTTTTTTGCTTCTGAAATGTCTAAGTGTCTTAAATACTTCACAAAATGACAGCTCAGGATGGGGGGGAAACTTAAAAGATCAGCGCCCCAATGGATGATGCGTGGGTGACATTCCAAAGATCAAGATTCTTTTCTTTCTTTTTTTTCTTTCTGCGTACGCAGGTGATACTCCTGGGACACTCCCTGATGCCAGGCAGGGATTTTTGTGTGTATGCCCTTTTTTTTATCCCGCCTTTAAAGGCAGCCACCCCCATTTGGGGGAAGGGGCCTAGGTCCGTGTCATCCATACCAAGGCCAAAGGGCCCCTTCTCTTCCGAAAGTTGGTGATGGGATTTTAGTGTTGCAAGATGTTATGCTGCGTTCACACACGGAACCTCGGTTTATGTCTCATTCGAAGGCTAAAGGGGGAATGGAGTCAGAACCAATGTTAACTCCGGGGGAAAAATCCCCCATACGAAATCGAACCGCAACCCCGGCACGAGTCCGGGCGTCTCCAACTGGTTTCCCGGCCCCCCTAGATCAAGATTCGAGGCCCAAAAATTTCATTTTGAACGTGAGGTAAAAAATTTTCTGTACTGGAGACAGACTGACTAAATACATGAAAAAAAGATTTTTGGGTTTGTCAGTCCGAGAGGAGTAAGCCTAGGCGACTGCGGAAATGCCACCTGATCTGGGAAGTCATTCAAAGATCTTGGCAGAAAAAAGGGACGTCGAAGTAGAGTGGTTTATCTGGCAAATGATCGGTAAAGCTCTAATAAAAAATTCAGTTGTCCCCGGGAAATGCCTGAAGGAATATCGAGAAATGTGAGGAAGAAGGTATCTGATTCTCAAAGAGCTGCTTACAAAAGAAACACAAAAAAATTGGGTAAAATTTGGAAACTGGCGTAGCAAGGTTTTGCGGACATCTCCAAAACACTGTTCCCGGTTTGGAGACTCTTGACAGCTGCCATGAGCTGTTCGGCCCCCCTCGGGGAATGGTCCCTTTTGCCCCCTCTAAAAGCCCTTTATGGCTGACAAACACCTTTTCCCCCAAGGAAGAGAGACACACAAAACTGAAGCAGTAAGGCAAGTTGTTGCTTTTATACAGGACAAAATTTCCCGCCCTGAAATCACAATGTCTCTGCCTCCCCCCCCCAAAGGTAAAAGGGTTAAAACGTTATCAACCTTGGGAGGTGGGGGTGACGGCTTCTTGAAAGACGCAAAGCAGGAAAGAAAACCCAAACAAAAGTAGAAGAAACTTACAGATAACGAGCAGTGTGGGGTTCCTAAAAAAACAAGGTCGGTGTTGCAGTTCATCGTTCTGAATCTTCTCTGGGCCTCTCGTGATGCGTATCAGCACGGCACGTGGGGAAACAATGGGGCCGAACCAAAAAAATACACCCGGGGAAAGACTTTGTGCCCCACGTGTTGTCAGCGACGTAGGGTAAATTTTTGCGCCAAGCACCTGAAGCTTCCCCTAAAAACCGTTCTCGGGGGGGGGCCCCCCCCCCCCCCCCCCCCCCCCCCCCCCCCCCCCCCCCCCCCCCCCCCCCCCCCCCCCCCAAAGGGGAGTACCCAAAGAAAGGGGCAAAGAACAGGGAAACCCAGAAAATAGCAACGAGGGTGGAGAAAGAAGAGGAAGGGGCAGGAAATCCAAAAACCCTCCAGCAAGGTCAACGAGGGGAATGGGAAGAGTGGGAAAAACCGACCCCCAAAAAGGAGGTGGAAGACTAGGCAAAGATTACGTCAGCTTTTATGCTGAAAGTGGCCGCCCCCGAGTTCCGGTGAAATGGGGAAATGACGTACCCTTAACCTTCATCTGTATGGCCCCCACCAGTGGGAAATAACGTGTTCATTTCGCAGGCAACCAAAGGAAGGTACCGACTGAGGCGGGAACCAAACCCTTTTGTGATCACACATGCTGTTTCCCCTGCTGGGAACCCACGCCACCAGAACCCAGCAAAAGACAAGACCACAGATCAGGGTCTGGAACAGCTGTGACATGAACGCATGGGAAACGGGTTGGCTGGATGGACTGGCTGGCTGAAAAACGCACAGCAGACCTTCCAAATGGGAAAACCGTCCACCTCAGGAAGCAGGGAAAAGTGGGATGGGACCGGGGGTTGCTCCCACTCAGGTCCATCAAAAAAAAATGAATGCTTCTGATCGATACTCTGTCATACGAAAACAGAAAGAGCGAACTACATCTACAACTCTTCTCCCTCTCTGTTTGTTGTCAAGATTAAATCTCTCCCTCTCTCTGTTTCGTCGTTTGTTGTCTGTTCGTCTTTTCTTTTCCCCTCTCCTCTGTCTCTCTCACACACCACAATCCTTCTCATCCCCCCCCTCCTCCTTTTTTCTCTCCCCGTATTTCTGCCCGCAGGACGTCCGGCGTGTGGGCAGCTCCTGGGGAGGGGATTGTGTGTCCAGTGTGACCCCACATGAAGAAATCAGGGGTTGACTCACACAACCTTTCCCCCGGCACAGTTGACTGCCAGCTCGCATGCTGAAAACCCCCTCTCTCTTGCCTTGGAGGATTTTTCAAAGTCGTGCACGTGCCGTGATGTCGTGTGTGTGGTGGTGTGTGTGTGTGTGGTGGGAGAGAGAGAGAGAAAAAGAGAGAGGGGAGAGAGAAGAGGAGACAGAGAGAGAGAGGACAAAGAGGAGAAGGGCAGCGAGAAGAGAGGGTTTCCTTTTTTTTCTTTTCTTTTCTTCGCATATATTCTTGTTTGTTGTTTCAAGTTGTTGTTTTTTCCCTCTAAATTCATCTATGCGTCAATGTTAGATGAAAAAACAACTCATCCACTTTTCTTTTATGTAGATTTGAAGATATGTATAATTATTTCAACATGCTTACTTAGCTGCAGTCGGTCTTAGCGGGGCATAGGGCCAGATATTTGCTTATGTCACCCTTGGAAATGAAAAATTCAGTCAGTCTCTTTCTCTGTCAGGCCTCTCTCTCTCTCTCCTCTCTCTCTCCCCGAATATACGCGCAGTAATGTGTGTATGTCATTTGAGCCTTGGTGTATGTCACAGGGGTGGAAGAGGATGGATGGCTGTGGATGCTGGTTTGACGTACATTTCATTCCTTCCAACTGAAATGTCTATGGGGGGTGGGGTGGGGTGGGGAAGACGAAAGGGAAAGAAAGGGCACGGACTCTCCTCTACACAGTCTAATAACACAGAACTGACACGATTTTTTTTTTTTACCTCAGCAAGGCATTCAGCACATTTCCTCATCAAAACTGTTTAACAAAATGCAGCACTATAGTATTGGGATTACTGTCCTAAAATATACACAAAACTTTCTGACAAAGAGAACATGGAGCTGGTTCGTGTGAGAACGGTCACCCCAATAAAAGGAAATCTGGTGTTCCTCAAAGGTACAGCTCTAGGCCCTTTGCTTTTCTCTGCCATATCAACGAACTGCCAGATTCATTAACATTCGACAGTAGGTCTCTTTGCAGACGTTGCCTGCTCTACTGGGAAATATACTTCTTCTAAGACCACATTTCACTTCAGGAGGACCTGACAGATCGGAGGTAATGATTCAAGAACCGGGACATGTGTATTCAATGCACAAAACGCCATGGCATTGTGACAAAGAACAGGTCTACTACTCGACAAACTGTGCGAGCAATCCTTAATATGGAGTGGTCTTCCAAGGAATTAAGCTGTCATCAGACCTGAAATAGATTCACATCACCAACCTGGCACAAAAGGCCTGAGCTACTCTTGGCTTCCTGCAGGAGCAACAGCACTCAGGGGTGTCGTCCACCCGGATCAGTGGGAAGGCAGGGAGACATGTGTTCTGTTTGTGTCAGCTTGGATCATGGAATGTGAGAGAGGCCGGGGGACGTAGCTGTTGTGTCTGTGACAGCTCGGGGTATAGGCATCTGAAGAGGTAGGGATGCTTTGCTGTGTGCTTGTGTTAGCTCATGGTTAAGGAAAGTGAACAGACAGGGAGAGATGTTGCGTTCCTATTTCAGCACAGGCTACATGCTGTCACAGAACAAATGAAGTATGCTACATGATGTCACAGAAGAAATGAAGTATGCTACATGATGTCACAGGAGAAATGAAGTGTGCTACATGTTGTCACAGGAGAAATGAAGTATGCTACATGATGTCACAGGAGAAATGAAGTATGCTACATGTTGTCACAGAAGAAATGAAGTATGCTACATGTTGTCACAGAAGAAATGAAGTATGCTACATGTTGTCAAAGAAGAAATGAAGTATGCTACATGTTGTCACAGAAGAAATGAAGTATGCTATATGATGTCACAGAAAAAATGAAGTACACTACATGTCACAGAGAAATGAAGTATGCTACATGTTGTCACAGAAGAAATGAAGTATGCTACATGATGTCCCTGAGGAAATGAAGTATGCTACATGTTGTCACAGAAGAAATGAAGTATGCTACATGTTGTCCCAGAGGAAATGAAGTATACTACATGTCACAGAAGAAATGAAGTATGCTATATGTTGCCACAGAAGAAATGAAGTATACTACATGTCACAGAAGAAATGAAGTATGCTACATGTTGTAACAGAAGAAATGAAGTATGCTACATGTTGTCACAGAAGAAATGAAGTATGCTACATGTTGTCACAGAAGAAATGAAGTGTACTACATGTTGTCACAGAAGAAATGAAGTGTACTACATGTTGTCACAGAAGAAATGAAGTGTGCTATATGTTGTCACAGAAGAAATGAAGTATGCTACATGTTGTCACAGAAGAAAATGAAGTGTTGCTACATGTTGTCACAGAAGAAATGAAGTGTACTACATGTTGTCACAGAAGAAATGAAGTGTGCTACATGTTGTCACAGAAGAAATGAAGTATGCTACATGTTGTCACAGAAGAAATGAAGTATACTACATGTTGTCACAGAAGAAATGAAGTGTGCTACATGTTGTCACAGAAGAAATGAAGTATACTACATGTTGTCACAGAAAAATGAAGTATGCTAAATGTTGTCACAGAAGAAATGAAGTATGCTAAATGTTGTCACAGAAGAAATGAAGTATGCTACATGTTGTCACAGAAGAAATGAAGTATGCTACATGTTGTCACAGAAGAAATGAAGTATACTACATGTTGTCACAGAAGAAATGAAGTATGCTACATGCATGTTGTCACAGAAGAAATAAAGTGTACTACATGTTGTCACAGAACAAATGAATTAAGCTCCATATAATCTCAACGGAAATTAAATCTGCTATATGACATTACATGAGAAATGAAATATGCTGTATCATGTCACAAGATAAATGAAGTATGCTCCATGTCGCACGAGAAATGAAATATAGAGTCAAAACCGCTTATAACTAATCATCAGGGACATTCAAAATTGCTTTATTTTATCCGGCTTTCGTTTACAACCAACATGCCAGTAATAACAAATTTCTATCTGGACTAACCATTATGTCTGGCATGACATGATTCTATCTCTCTCTCTCTCACACACACACACATACATACACACAAACACACACTCAAACACATACACGCTGGGGACCCCCAAACCATCTCGTTATAAACGGGATCTCGTTACATCTGACTTTGTTACATCCAACGAATTTTTTTATCTTGTAAAGAAGGCTATTTGCTGGGACCAACTATTTTGCTTCGTTATATCTGGCATCCAATGCTGACCAGTGCTATTCAATGTGAGAACTGTGTTGGTACGACTCATGCACCCACCCACTCTTGTCCTCAGTGCCACCCCAACCACACACACACAGAGCTGTTTGGTGAGAAAATATTTTGATATCTCACACACACACACACACACACACCACACACACACACAACACACAACACACACACACACACACACACACACCAACTCAAGTCAGGAATGTAAAGTATTTTATTCCAGAGCCTAAGGTCTTCTTAAAACACACACACCACACACCCCACACACACACACACACACACACACACACACTGGAATTGACATGAAGATTCTAAGTCTGGTTGTGGACCCACACAGTGAGGAAAGAGACAAGGAAAACCTGTAGACACTCTAACTCTAACACCGCTTCCATAAGAAGTCAGCTACAAGCACCAGCAAGACACCAGCTGTTCTGCTCTGTGAAGAGCTTCTCAGTTATAGTTATTGCAATTTATAGTGATGATGCTAAAGCCCAGCCACCAACAAAAAGCCTTTTCAGGTCTGTTAAAATTCATGCAGGGAAAAGATTAAGTCACACTATAAACACATCAGATAACTGACAAACACACACACACACACACACACACACAACACAACACACCACACCACACACACACACACACACACACACACCAATTTCATGGAGAAATAACAAACAAACAATAAAAGCAGTTAATGGCAGGGTACCTAATTAATAACTTCTAGCAATTTCAATTAGGCTGTGCTGCAGCATCAAGCATTCACACCAATTTTTTTGTAATTGAAAAACTTAATGACAAAGCATTCCAATGTCTTCAAAACAATACACAGAAAATCCATAAGGGGCAAATATGCAGCAGGCAAGATGGACACGGAGTGTCCTACTTTCAGTATTGGTATACAATTGTACATACCTAACTGCCTGATCACAACAACAACAAAAACAATTTGCACAGCCGAGGGACACGGAGTGTCCTTTTCAGTATTGTATACTCAATTGTCACTACCTAACTGCCTGATCACAACAAAAAAGCTGGCATGTCATAAACTGACACAGCACACAAAACGGTTTCCAGAAAAGACAGGAGAAATTGGTGCAAAAACAGGCAGAAAAAACAAACAGTTGAATGACAGGCAACCAAAAGACAAACATGAATTTTCAAACAGGCACAGTCACGAGAGTGACAGAAAAGAGGAAGATATGGCACAGAACGTCCAGAATGCGGGGGAGCTATCTGTAATGAAAGAGCCCCCGCCATCCCCATGGGGAACGCCAGGTTAAAACATCATGGCAACAGGTAAGAAACATTTCAATTAGGAAACAAAAAATCACCCCCTAGCAGGCACGTCTTCTCACTGAATAGAGTTATGCTTGATACTGACTCAAATACTGACACTTCATCAAAGGCACGTCATGTGACCTTTTTAACTGAGAAAAAATTCAGACAGGAAAAAAGAAGTAGAAACAACGCTTCTACTCCACCCTCCCCTGAAAATGATGTGTGGTTTTTTAAAAAAGATATTGGGAGTGTGTATTTGTTTTGATATTGAGTGGTATCATTGTGCATAACACATATACTTAATACAATTAGACAATGTTGCAGATGTGTGGTGCTGTGTGTGTTACTGTTTGACCCTCACTTTCAAAAGTTTGGATGCATGTAACAATTATTCCTACACACCCACACATATGAACAGGATAGCCAGGCAGCACACAGTTAAGTCTTTCATTTATATGCTGCCTGAGCCATCAAACATAAAGACATATCAATGTATCGATTATAATTCATCATAAAATCAATACATGCCATCACATAGCGTGCAAAATCAATTTTTCAAAAAAAACCCAAAGTTTTTATAATAGCAAAGGGGGGAAAACTTAAATCATCGCTTCAAAAAAATTGTCCCCAATCAGGTGATTTTTTTTTTACTTCCCAAAAACCTCGTTCCCCCCTCTACGACACAGTTTACATATTTTGGCCCTGCACAAAAGCCCAAGCAAACAGTTTTTAACCCAAAACCACCCCAATTTATTTACAGAAATCATGTCAAACTCCCAAAACATCAAAAAAGGATAATTCTCAAGCCCACCCCCACATGGCAAGCAGAGCCACCCACAAACACAGTTGAAGTTTAGTTTCACAGTGTACCCGTAAACTACGTTGAAAAACCGACCTGCCCGGGCAGCCCCTCCACTTTTAATGGGGACATGGGCAAAAAAAAAGAAATACAGCCCCGTTTTAAAAGTCTATTGTTATTTGTTTAAAAATTTCCCCCCCAGGGGGGGAGTAGGGGGCCCCCCCCAAAGTGTCTACTTGGGGCAACCCTTCCAAACCTACCTTTTTTTTTGTATTCAGCCGGGGAAAATGGGGCTTTCTGTACCCTACATCATCATTCCCGGGTTTTTCCCTGAAAACTCCCCAGCTAAAAAGAAATTTGGGGTTTTTTAACAAAATTTCAATATTTTATTGTGTTTTGATTTTTCCCCGTGAAACACAGCCTCATTGTTAAATAATGGCTAAAAGGATTTTTTTTCACATTTTTGAGCAGTTTTTATTCCCCAAAATATTCATGTTTAAAGGGAAATTTAAAAATTGCCTGTTGAAAAGCCCCAAAAAACTTTTTCTGCTGTTTTCAGGGGCCCCCTGTTTAAATTTTTACAGTTGGGGGCCCGAAATGTCCCTCAAAGTTTTTCTAACACTTGGCTCACTGTTTTCGTTTTAGTTTCTTTAAGGAAAGCGTCACGGGGTTTCAGACTAGTTCCCCTATTTCTACCTTTCATCCGCTAAAATTTGAGACCCACTAACCCCATTAATTTTTTAATGATGGAAAAATGAATTAACAACAAAGTTTAAGAATTGAAAAAAAGAGGGCTCGTGGGTAGACTCTGCGGATGTCTGAAACCCCATTCATTAACCCAACATATGGGCGCCCGGCATCGGTAACATTAAATACACTGGGCCCATTATTTTGTGATAAAAGAAACGGGTGATTACATAGCAAAATTTCCCTGAAAGTTCCCGGACACATGCATATACAGGGTGGCTCAAAGAAAAGGCTACCCGAAAAGGAGGGAGGAATTTTTTCCCGAAGCGTGGATGGAAAATCCTGGCCGACAAACCCCCCCTGACCGGCAATTTTTTTTTTTCACAAACTTCAAAGCTGAAGGGAGATTTCACCCCCGTCAGCAGCCAAATTCTGTAAAGAAAAAAGGGGGGGAATACATACCCCAAAATCGTCATCTTCTCTGATGCCTTTTTTTGTACTGCGGCCCGTTAAAGACCTCGAAACAAAAATCTTTCCTCCCTTGTTTTCCCCACCCTGGCCATTTTTGAAGCAGTCCATTGTTTAATACTGTCATCCAGTGGAACCCTACCTGCAAATATATTTTGGCAATGAAAGAAGCGCCAAAATTTGGGAAAGGAAAGGGGGACAGCACCCCCAACCCGGAAACAAAGGGAAATCTCCCCTTGAAAAAAAAACAAAAGTATTAAACCAAAAGAACAAAAAAAACCCCAAAAAACCCAAAAAAACTTAAGCAGGGCCCCCGACTTTAAAAAAAGGGGGTGCTACACCTGCTTTCCCCGGTCAACCAATTGAGCAAATTTTGAACAAAGACAGGGGACTCCAGAAAAAGGACATCCATGTTCCCCAAAACTCCTATTGGCGGGGTCTTTAAGTTGCCCATCAGTACAGCCCCAAAGAAAGTGGGGAAAACTTCCTGCAGGACTGTCCCAACACAAAAAGTAAGGGCAAGGCCTGGGCCCGCCCAAAAAACCGAGAGGGAAAAGCTTTTTCGATCACGGAGGGGCCCCCACTGTACAGCCTTCGTCAGTCCTCTCGGGTCCTGGGAGGTTAACAAGAAGAAGAAAAAAAACGGGGAAAAAACATTTGAAAACTTTTGAAGTTCGCTCACTCCGAGCACCACCCACTACAAGATGGCATGGCGTGGACTCCCTTTTCATTCGTTATTCATGCATGGAATAAGGGTTAAACATGCCTGATTTGAACAGAGATTGGTGCCTGACCCTATGGCCTCACGTATTTGTATGTTCTGGCAAGGAAAAGAGCCAAGGCAAGGTATGGTAATGTTGCTCATAGCCCAGCTGAATGCATGGGGTGTCACTATGTTGAAGTCAACTCACAAGTCATTAGTTAAAGAAAAAAATAACAAAAAAAGTTCACACAACTCTTTAAAATACAACTTCCAAAAACACACAGCAAAGTTTGTTAAAAAATCTTTCATCCATAAAATCTTTGATAAGATGGAAAATATCAATCTCCCTCAGAAATTCAAAGATCACATCAGGTGGGGCATCTCTGAACATGGTTTTCATGGAGTCTGCTGTAAAGGGTTTATTTGTGGCTGATGCTTCTTGTTAGGTCCCATGGCAATTGATAACTGTTCTGTTTCATCCTCTCACTCATCTTCCTTCACCCCTGATCAACATGCTTTCTCTTTCACACTCTTCCTGCATACATGCAACACATGACACAAAGATGTTATATTGCGCTTAGGTCCACTCCACGAGGAGTGAAAATATAATTTGTCAGTTCTTCATATACCAACATTATACCCAGTGGGTATCTGGACAGGTACATATAATAGTGACCTGTAAACATCAGATTTCTTTTTATCTTGTAATTTCTTGACTTTATGTCCCATTCTTTCAAGTGTTTTTCTCTGATCACTTTGTTAAGTGAGGAGTTCAACGCATAAATTCAACCTTAGCTTCAATTGGACAATACCTTTTGTTTGTCAGGTAACGGACTTCAACGATTAAACTCACCCATAGCTTCAAAAGGACAATAAATTTGTTTGCCAGGTAACTGAATTCAACATTTACGTCACAAAAAATTCAAAAGGACAATACCATTTGTTTGCCAGGTAACGGTTAATAATCCAGAATGTCTTTCCATTTCTGACCAGCGCTTTGCGCCGATTTCTTTCCAACACTGCTGAAGGGGGTTAAAAACATCAATTCCCCTGGGATCTGAACTTTGAGTTTGACTGAAGGGGGGAAAGCGCCATGAGACACTTCTTGCTCATTTGAGCATGAAGTGTTGACCCCCCGAGTCATAACCGAAAGGTAGTGGACCTAAGCGCATTGACCGTCTAAATTAGGATTACGACATCATAAAATTAATAATAATAATGACAATTACTATAGCACCCACCCTAACCATGTAGGCTGGCGGGCGCTTTACAAGTTTTAACAATCCAACAGCTAAAATTATAAACAGAAGCACACACACGCACCAAATTCTGCGTTCCCAGGTCATCAACATACGTACACCCACACGCACTTGCCCGCACCAGCATGCTCGCGCGCGCACACACATCCACCGCGTACACACGCCCTGGAACATAATGTTGCCTACAAAAGATAAGATAATGTTGCTTATAGCCCAGCCGAACGCAGAGGGCCACATCAGGGCTGTTTGCCTACAAAAACATACTATATAATCATGAACAGCTCCTTTGTACATGAGCAGCTTGTACACATACATAATGTCTTGTGGGGGTTGCAGTGAACAGCTCCTTTGTACACGGGCAACTTGTACACATACGGATTTATATCTCACATCACGCAAGTCCCAACACATTAAAAGAATATGTTTCACTGTGAGTGGCACCTGACATGGAATGCACCACGGAGCATCTTCACCCTTTAAAAGATAAGAATGGGTGTAAAACGAGTGGCCTGTAAAGAGTAACATTAATGTGCATTCAAAAATGAACATGCTGACAATACAGCAGCAGTAAACACCAAGTGCCATGTTCAAGGAAAGTGTCTACACATTCATAATTAGAACATATCCAGAACTTGACAGAAACAATCACTATGTATAATGTGATTAACACAAATGAACATCCATTCATAAACAGCAACACATCAAGATCACGGCAGAAACAAACACTGTGTTTGCTGTGTTCAACAAAAGTGTCTACACATTTATGATGGGAACATACACAGAACATGGCACAAACAAAAAAATATGGGAAATCTGTTTACTCTTCAAGACTTGCACAACAGACATTTAACCATTCATTTATTTGTATACAGTGTAAATTAGATCTTTTAAGTATGATAGTAATTAGTCACAAACACATCAGTAGCAAACACATACTAAATGTGTTATGTTCAAGAATAGAATATTATATATTTACATAAACTGACAAATAGAAACAATTAAGAACAAAACTGTAACACACACATAAGGTCTACCATATTCTGAACAAGCAACACACACATACACACACACGCATGCGCACACACACACACAGACATACACACACACACACACACACACACACAAACACACAAGCAGTGTGTGTGTGTGTGTGTGTGTGTGTGGTGTGTGTGTGTGTGTGTGTGTGCATATATCTGTATGTATACATGTATGTATGTATGTGTGTATAAATGTATGTATGCTCTGAATGGTTGTCGGGCCTTAAAAGGCCTGTACACTCAGAGGCATGATAGGTGTGTGGACATTATTAAAAAGGAACTTCAAAAACATGTGGTGAACAAATTTGTTGAAGTGTTTCACACCTGCATTGTTCCCGTTTACCACAACGCAAATCAGTATAAACCTGACCGTTGTCTCATCAATCACAGCAACTCAAAGGCTTTCATTGTCAAAATTTCCAACCCCTTTGAACCTTTTCTTCAGATATGCTATGAAGAAAAGTTTCAAAAATACATGCCTCTTTGTTTTTCATTGGGTGAGGCAGGGTTTGATACAAAAGTTATCATTATCGTTATTGGGTCATTAGGAATTGTCCACAAACAGGTGGTTCCAGGCCTTTGCCTGCTCGGTTTGTCCAAATATAGGAGCAAAAAACTGACAAAATACTTGAGTATGTCGGTAATGATTGGGTCATGGCGTGTTTGGGTGAGACGACAGTTCCTCGGGAACAGGCAAGAGCCCTAAATCCATGCACAGAAAGGAAGAGAGAAAAATGGACTCACTGACAATGAGAATGTGAGATGAATAGAGAAGAATAAGGTGAAAGAGAGAGAGAGAAAGAGAGAGAGAAGGAGGGAGGGAGAGAGAAGGGGGGGGGGGGGCATGAAACTGAGAAATATCACTCTTTTAAAACATACTTTCTGGACCACGACTGTGTCTGTTGTTGGTGTTTTGAACATTTATGGACAAGGTTGCATAATTGTAGTTGTCACAAAGTTTGCAATAAAAATGATTGATACGTAAATGTATGTATGTATGCATGTATGCATGCATGTATGTATGAATGTATGTATGTATATATGCATGAATGTATGTATGTATACATGTATGTATGTATATATGTATGTATGTATATATACATGTATGTATGCATGTATGTACATATCTCTGTGTGTGTGTGTGTGTGTGTGTGTGTGTGTGTGTGTGTGTGTGTGTGTGGTGTGTGAGTGTGAGTAAGTGTTCTCTAAAAGAAAAAAATTGAAGAAATCATTAAGGTCAACAGGTCAAATCACAAAAAAACATCAAACAAACAAACCGACTCAAACAGTAATAAACAAATGCTCCAAGGTCGCTCTGATAATCAAGTCTGTTGACTGCTATATTCACCATATATAAAAGAGGACACTTAAATCATCGGGGTCAGAGGTCATAGTTGAACACAGGTCAACCTGACGACTACAGCCCATCAATCAGACCACAGCAATTAACCCTTTCTACCCTGAAACATCGGTTTGCTGCGGAACCTTCCCAGCCTGACATGTTCTGGAGGTTTAGTTGAAAAATCAAGGCTGCTTAATTCAAACTGTCATTCACTCAGTATTGGAACACAAAAAGGCACACAGCTACAAAAGTATGATTTTCTATGACGTATAATTTTCATTATATGATACATGGATCCTTGATAAACTATGGGCTAAACAGATCTTTACACAATACTTCTTATTTTCATGGATGTATCAATTCATATGTGATAAATTGCAAATACAAGGAGACTGTGTCATGGTCAAATATATTTTCTGCAACTCAGTACATTTCTATGGGTTTTATATTGATAGTTTCATAATCATTTGGTAGATTCATACACTACGGTTTCATTGAAAACTTGCCTCACTGTTATCTTACTTCCT
>CM031608.1:71891395-71933943 GCA_018398815.1 Conus ventricosus
TGGATCATGGTGTCCGTGAAAAAAAAAGAGAAAAAAATCACCAAATCATTCAAAATTTACTTCCTCAAAGCAACACTTAAATCAAGAATGAAATAGCCCCAAAGTATTCTCCCTCAGCTTGTTGTTTACACGCTGCATAAGAACTGAATGAGCTAAATGTGGTTTTTTACACCCAAGCAGAAGTTGGGTGCCTGGTAAAAAAATGTCAAACCTAAGGTTAGAGATCAAAATGGAGGACGGGTCAACCTGACGACCTCTGTACGGACAGGTAACACACAAACAGACCTGCTACTGACTGAACAACCTTTGCAGATACAGGTAACACATGGACAGACCTTCTAGTGACTGAATGACCTCTGTACAGACAGGTAACACACAAACAGACCTTCTAGTGACTGAATGACCTCTGTACGGACAGGTAACACACAAACAGACCTTCTAGTGACTGAATGACCTCTATACGGACAGGTAAACACACAACAGACCTTCTAGTGACTGAATGACCTCTGTACAGACAGGTGACACACAAACAGACCTGCCAGTTACTGAACAATCTTTGTAGATACAGGTAACACACAAACAGACCTACTATTGACTGAATGACCTGTACAGACAGGTAACACACAAACAGACCTGCTATTGACTGAACAACCTTTGTAGATACAGGTAACACATGGACAGATCTGCCAGTGACTGAACATCCTCTATAGGTGTAGGTAACACACAAGAATATCTGCTAGTGACTGAACAACCTCTGCAAGGACAGGTTACACATGGACAGACCTGCTAGAGATTGAACAACCATCTATAGGTACAGATTATAAGACACAGACAGATCTGCTAGAGTGTGAACGACCTCTGTAGGTACAGATAACATATGGACTGTCTGCTAGAGTGTGAACGACCTCAGTAGGTACAGATAACATATGGACTGACCTGTTAGTGTCTTGACAATCTCTGTAGGTACAGTTAACACACAGACAGACATGTTTGTGACTGAACAACCTCTAGAGTACAGATATCACACAGACAGACCTGCTAGTGACTGAACGACCATCACCATCATCAGTACAGGTAACACATAAACAGACCTGTTAATAACAGAACAACCTCTGTAGGTACAAATAACACTTGTAAAGACCTGTTAGTGCCTCAACGACCCCTGTAGGTGCTGACATCACATGGACAGGTCTGCTAGTGAGTGAATGGTCTGTAGGTACAGGTAACACATGCATGAACCTTCTACTACCTGAACAACCTCTGTGGGTCAAGTTAAAGGACAATGCATCACACAGTACTCATTAAAATACTGCTGTTGAAGGCTCATTTAGGTCTCAATACACTAGCACAATTTTGAAATAAAAATCATAAATAAATCTGAACCATGTCTGTGCATGTGCAGTGTTTGTATGTGCATGTGTGTGTGTGTGTGTGTGTGTGTGTGTGTGTGTGTGTGTGTGTGTGTGTGTGTGTGTGTGCGTGCGTGCGTGCGTGTGTGTGTGTGTGTGCATGTGTGTGTGTGTGTGTGTGTGTGTGTGTGCATGCGTGCGTGCGTGCGTGTGTGTGAATCTTCACATGCTTATGTGTGTGTACACAGACAATGCAGGTTAATTTGTGTATTGTCTTTAAGTGTGTGCTTTTGAGTGTTTATGAACATGTGTCCTTGCATGTGTATGTGTGTGAGTGTAAGTGTGTACCATTGTGGGTGTTGATGTATGTGTAGGAATACATGTTACATACAAGCAGCATAGGTATTATACACACAGATTTAAAACTACTGTTACATTATAGCATTATAGTATATGCACAGAAAGGAAATCAACCAAATGGCACAACAGTGTATTTCTGATGTGAAGAGAAACCTTCAAACTGTTCCAAGTCCTGTTTCCTTCACAAACAGACGTGGCCTCTTTCCCATTCCTTGACTGTGGATTCCTCATCACCAGCCAGTTCTTTCTAATCTCTGCTGACAAACCTCAGATCATAGCGGTTGCCTAGTCCCATGCAAAAACCAATGCACATTGCTGACAGTCCCCACTTCACACCTACAGGTTCATGTTTTCAGGTTGTCTGGAACTTTAGTGACAGTCCCTACACCTGGAGGTGATCCATCCTGAAAGACAAACACAGAAACATCCAGACTGTCAGTGCAAGGAGTCATCAGTTATAACACATGTTTGGTTGCATGGCAACAAAGAGCCGCCTAAAAAATGCAGGATGATGGGGAACACCATGCACAAGGCAGCACCCTCATCTCCTGAATACACTGTGTCTACAACCTGACAGCCACACCTTTTGTTTGTATCAATTTAGTGATTTGTCCCTGGAATTATGATTTGTTTGTGGAATAAAGTTAATGATCTTAAAGGAAAAGGTCTGTTTATGTAAAATGAAATAAACTGCGGAGAGGATAGAGGATGTGGAGAGGATAGAGGATACACACAAACACCCACACACACAAACACACATACACACGCACACACACACACACACACACAACACACACACACACACCACACACACACACGCACACACACACACTAACACAGACAGCCTATATTGCACAGAAAACCTATAGTAGACCAAATAATACACAGTAAGGGAGACAAATCTGGATTGTGGACAGACAACCTGAAGTGGACCATAATCCTGCATAGTGTGCTGTTAGCCTGCAGTGGACTACACAAAAACCTACAAAGGGAGATAATCCTGAAATGTGGACAGACAGCCAATATGGATCAAACAAAACCCATAAAGGGAGACAATCTGGGAAATATGCAGACAGCCTAAAAGTAGATCACACAATAACCCAGCAGGGGACAGACAGAGAGAATGATGCTTATAACCCAGCAACTCTAGGTACTGGACAGACAGCCTACAGTGGATCACTCGCTAACCTAGAAATGGGGATAATCCTGGACAATGGGAAAACAGCATTACGTGAGTCACACATTATCCTGAAAAAGGAGACAACCCTGGTTATGGTCAGGTATCCTGCAGTGAGTCACACACTAGCTGACAAAGGAAACAATCCTGGATAGTGGACAGGTATCCTGCAGTGGGTCACACACTAGCTTAGAAAGGGAAACAATCCTGGATAGTGGACACTCCGACAGGTATCCTGCAGTAGTTCACACACTAGCTGAGAAAGGGGAACAATCCTGGATAGTGGACACGTATCCTGGGGCCAAACTTACATGTCGTCGGTAATGGGAAAGTGACCTACTACCTCGTTGTAAGCTCGAAGGTTCGTTACTTGCAGATCCATATGTCGAGAATAACCTTTGACCTCGCATGGTTTGCAGTGGGTGAGGGGTGGGTAATGTACAATGAGGACAGGGCATGAGTTCGCCGTGGGTTAGATCAAAACAAGCCATTGGACACGTTAAATGATCAGAACTTCACGCAAAGTTAAGTTTTCGTCTCAATCTCCCGACAGACACTCTCCGGAAACATAAATTTGATTTGCACAGACGAGAAGGAATTCGCCCCCTGCTCTACATGTGGTCTGTTTTTCCGAAGTTTCATCTGCTATGAATTTGGCTTAGCTTTGTGGTGTGGTGGTGGCTAACCTATCTTCATCCTTTTGGTGTCACTGTACTTTGTCAGTGTGTGGCGTGTGAGTGTGACTTCATCATTTTTAAAGGGACCTTTTCATAGGTTTAAAAAATTTGTTTTATTTAAGCTCTTTTTCAGTCTTGTGTGTGTGTGTGTGTGTGTGTGTGTGTTGGGTCAGCGGTTTGGGGCATGCGCAAAGGCGGGGGTTTTCAAGACATGCGCAAGGGAGGGAACCCTCTTTTTTCTGCCCTTCACCCTTTACTTTCAATATTTCGTGGAAAAACCGAGACAAAACCCAGAGGAAATAGGTAAAAAGAAAAATGCCAAAACCCACAGGGTTTGTACCCAGAGTTAATCCGTTGTAAAAAAGTTTTCCGCGACAGTAAGAAACCCGAAGTGGTCACACACAGCTGAAAAAGGGGAAACAATCATGGAAAGGGACAGGTAACCTGCAGGGGGTCACACAAAAAGCTGAAAAAGGGGAAACAACAGGGATAGGGGACAGGTAACCTCCATGGGTCACACACTAGCGAGAAAGGGAAACAACCCGGATAGGACGGGTATCTTGCAGGGGGTCCCCACACTAGCTGAGAAAGGGAAACAATCATGGATAGTGACAGGAACCTGCAGTGGGTCACACACAGCAAAAGGGAAACACCGGATAGTGGACAATATCCTGCCGTAGGACCACAAGCTGAAAAGGGGCAACAATCCTGGAAGTGGCAGTATCCTCGTGATCACACACCACTGTAAAAGGGAAACAATCCTGGATAGTGGACGGGTATCCGCAGTGGTCACACACTGCTTAGAAAGGGAAAAAATCCGAATAGTGACAGGTATCCTGCAGTAGGCAACCCACAGGAAAAGGGAAACAACCCGGGAAAGGGGGACATTATCCTGCATGGGTCACACACTAGCTGAGAAAGGGAAAAAAACCTGGATAGTGGACAGATTCCTGCATGGCACACACAGCTGAAAAGGGGAAAACCCATCCGGATAGTGGACAGATACCTGCAGGGGTCACACACAGCTGAAAAAGGGGAAACAACCGGATAGGGACAGGTATCCTGCAGGAGTCACACACTAGCGAAAAAGGGAAAAAATCCTGGATGTGGACATTTATCCGCAGGATCACCACTAGCGAAAAAGGGAAACAATCCGGGATAGGGGACAGGTACCTGCAGTGAGTCACACCAGCGCAAAGGGAAACAATCCGGATTGACAGGAACAAGTGGGATCAACACAACCTGGAATGGGAAACAAATCGCAGGGGGAAAAACAGCCTGTAGGGGATCACAAAAAGGGGGACAAACCGGATAGTGAAAGATAACCACATGGATCACCGGGCACCGGGTATGGACGGTAGCCCGTAGTGCACACACCAAAACCGAAAGGGAAACAGTCCGGGGGGCCGATTCAGAACAGATTTCCCGGAAAGTTAAACCCACTTCCGTGTTAATCCAACCAAGATTAACTCCCCAACCAAACATTCGGGGCCATGGGTTAGGGCAAAACCGGGTGGTCTTGACCGTGCTATTTTAACAGGGGGGGGGCCCTCGCCAAAAACTGCCTAACCAAGGTAAATAGGGTGGCTTTTCAGATGTGCGAAATTTCTGAGGGCGGCTTTGCGAAGGGAAGATGTTCCGCATAGAAAAATCCAATTGAGTCTGATGACGGGAACTGTTCACAAATTCAGTTTTGGTCGTGAGCACATTTTGAGTCTCACAGACGCAATAAACGGGAAAAAACACCCAAATCGAAGGGGACCCTGTTGCCAGGTACACAAGTGTGCTTGCGCTTCTTTTCTATGCAACGGCACTTTCAAGAGCCTTTTTGAGAACTGCTTCAAGTCAGCCCCCAAACTGCTCCCGACAATTCATTCAGTGACAAGAGCTTTTTTTTGTCTCTTGTACCATTTTTGGATACATGGCCAATTCAGGCAGCGGCAGACAGACAAAAAGAAAAACTTTTTGGGCATTGCCACTTCTCCAAGGGTTTTTCGCTTGTGTTGATGGCACACACATTCCCAAATACCGCCCCCCCGGGAAGGGGAAATGACTATTTGAATCGCAAGAATGTCCACCCATAAACTGCGGTAAAGCTATTTTTATGTATTTGTGTATGTGCAGATGTCTTGTGCTTGACAAGAGGGAAAAGGAGAGAGAGAGAGAGAGAGAGGGGTGTTTTATTTGTGTGTTTTGTGTGTGGTGTGTGGGTGGTGGTGGTGTGGGTGTGTGTTTGTGTGTGTGTGTGTTGTGTGCATGTGTGTGTGTTTTGTGTGTGTGTGTGTGTGTGGGTGTGCGAGCTCATGTTCGCGGAAAAGCAGAGACACTGCATTGATCAACAGACCTCAAAGGGAACTGTATTAGTTTGCCAGTATGTTCATTTAAATTTCTAGTTCTAAACTGTTTAAATCCTCCCTGTCATTTAAACACATCTATTTTGTCGTATTTATCATGTATGTGTCCATTTGGTTTCTGAAATATTTTTTTTTTATAACAAGGGGTCAAAATGTAATGTAAGGGCAAACAAAATTCCCTTAAAACAGAAAGTTCATGTTTTAAATGTATTTAAACTGTAAAAACCTGAACATTCTTGGAGTAACCAACAAAGACGATAAAATGGTTCATGAAAAACACGGGAAATGCACACAAACATGTTTCTCAGTTAAAATTTTTTAAAGACAAATGGTGTTCAACTTTTTTCATATAATAATGAACAAAAAAATACAATTTTGGGCAACAACTTGCAAAATAAATTAAGAAAAAAGCGGGAAAAAAAACGACACTTGCATGCATCACTACTCACTGCAAAAAGGGGCATATATCTTACCCTCACAAACAAACAGTCCTGAGCAAAACAACATTTTTTAAAAACCAACTTTAAAATTTTTGAGACTTATTAAACATCTACAAAAATACAGGGCTTTAAACAATTTTCATTCATGTTGTTGACTTTCAAATGGCTACCCCGGGGCCCCCAAAATTTAACTTGTCTTAAATTTAAGCAGTGTTTTGACCCTACAAAAATTGAAACAAAACAAAACAATTTTCCAACAACACACACACCCACACACACACACACACAACACACACACATATGAACACGTGCACACAAGAAGCGGCTCCTCCCCTAGCACAACACACATACACACAAAAAAGTTTTTACCTTTCAGTAAATATTAGAAACAAAAGAAAGGTAATCTAAAACAGCTTCTTTTTGTGGGCGAGGAAAAAAGGGGGGAATGAAAACAATCACTTTCTGTGGAGGGGGTTTTGGCTCTTCTTCCCAATTTTTTTGTTAACCAAACTTCCAACTTGGCTACGCGAAAAAAGTTTTGTTTGTTTCAATTCACTAGGTTTTTTTATTTAAATTTCACTACCATTTTTTTTCAAAAACCTACCATTTTTTTTTAAAATTCATTGGATTTTTTTTAAATTTCACTATGCGGGAAATCATTCCACAATGGGAATCACAGTTTCACCCCGGCCAGCGCCTTCTCTTCACAGGCCCCCTTTGGAAAAAAGTCTTTAGCTTTGTTTTTCAGGGAAAAGGCTTCCCCCGATGGGCTTGCGGGGGTAATGGCGCACATCGGGGGAAACAAGCGGACATCAAGGGCAACATGCCGTACACGGGGGCAACATGCCGCCATCAGGGGAAACTGCGCACATCGGGCAACACCCGCACATAAAGGCTACATCTGCACTGGGGGTCTCATCTTCGGTTTTCGGCGTGAACTTAAACCTGACACACCTGACATTTTGGGGACTTCTGCAAAAAATACAGGCAGTTCATGAATAGAAAATGTCCTTTGTGACTTCAACGGTACCAGCGCTTTTTTTTTCTCAAAAATTAACAGGGGACTTCTGTTTCCCCCACGGACTAACAGTTAGTGACACATAACTAGGAAAGCCCGCATGAAAATAAAACTGCATTGTATCTTGGTGTAAAGATTTCTTCCTTTTCAATCACATGACTGACAACTTTTTTTTCCGATGCATCCGTTGTGGAAAGTTGCTGCATGTTTTTTTACAACTTTTTGGGCTCTTACATAACGGGCAATAGCCCTGATATGGCCTTAGGGGTCAGCCGGCTGACAGCCATATGAAATGAAAATGAAAGTGTGAAGCAACTGATTTTAATTAAAAATGACATAAACCTTTTTAAAAACCCCCCCCCCAAACAAAAATGCAGTACACACACAATGTTTTTTTGTAAAATTTTGTAATGTATCCTTCTTTCTTCCTTGCTCTTTCTCTCTTTTTTCCTTATTTTCCAATTTGTATTTTTCATCCATAAAACATGATACATTTTTACAATTTCAGGCAATGTGCAATGAAGTCAACTTTCAAAAAGAAACCCAAAAGCTTCATAACAGTACAATTAAAAAAAAAAACCTGGGTACAGAAGAGTTGCTGGTTCTTTGGGGCACACACACACCACACACAAACACACACACACACACACACAACACACACCACCAGCACACACACACACACACACACCACAACACACACACACACACACACAACACACACACACACGTGGCCCGGGGCTCACACACACACAAACACACACACACACACACACACACCACATACAACACAACAACAAACAACACACACCCACACACACACACACACACCCACACACACACAAATAAAAAAACACCGCTCACTTTTCAGGTCTAAACGGACACACTAAAAACATGGTTTTTTTTTTTTTTTTTTTCCCTCTGACACACCAGATTTTCCTAAACAGACTACAACCGACATTCATCAGTGCTCAGAACACATTTGGGGAGGAAAAAAAAAAACCCGCATATATGTGATTTTGAATTTTGAACAAAATTTTTAAAAGGGGACCTAATTCACTATGGTCAAGGAAAAATATTTCATTAAAAACCTTTTTATTTTTTAGATAAAATATATTACTGAGGGGGGATTTCAAAATATATTTAATTACAACACCACCAAAAACCAAAACAAACAAAAACATGCATAAAGACAAAAACTTGCATAAGCACAGTGCTTTAAATTTTTGCTGTTGAAACAATGCTATTTTAAAGCCACATACATACTTGACACAACTTGGAAAAAAACCTCCATGCGCAGAATCGATTTTCATGTCAAGGAAAGTTTCATTTGACCTTGGGGCAGTTTGCACCTTTTAGATGTTAGGCTAGAAGCCTTTTTTTTTTCTGCATTGGCCAGTGTGGTTTGAGAAAGGTTAAAATAATGAAATATTCCATTTTCTTTGAGTCGTGGCTTCAATTTTCACCTTTTTTTGGTTTTTTTTTTGGGCTTGGGTGTGTGTGTTGGTAGTGTGGTGTGTGTGGTGTGTGTGTGTGTGTTTGGGGGGTGTGAATTTAAAAAAAAAAAAATTTTTTTCTGAGATTTACCTTTTAGATGAGGATGCCGAGTCCCCAGGGATGGCTGCATTTAGATCAATTCCAAATTTTTCGCTGCTGTTTATTTGAGCTGAAGAGAATGAAACATGTCAAAAAACCCCACTGTCATTGGAGCTAGTGAGTCTCTCATTTCTAAACCGGGGTCCATAACACCCCCAGGAAATATTTTGCCCTCCAGTGTCCGTAAATACAGAACATTTCTTTGCAAAAAAACCATCATACAGTTTTAAAAGTTTCCAGGGGGAAGGTACCACTCTAATGAATCATCCGGGTTTACTGATTACATATCATAACACCATCAATTGTTTTTACAGTAATCAATGTCATAATAACAGAGTTGTAAAAATAACGTCTCTTCTAATGTTTTACTAGAACTTCATGTGTATTTTTGCTCAAGCTTTTTGAAAAAGACACATAATTAGCGCTTCAATTTTTTCTCAAAAAACAGGAAAAGCTAAAATTTCAAAAAATTTGTACTTTTCTAGTGCCCCAAAATCGATTTACTAACTCAAGACTTAAAATCAGAGCTAAAACAGACTACCAAACACGTTTTTTCAACTACGCAGACAAACACATAAACGTGGGTCCGCACTTGAAATGTTTTGTTTTTCAAAAACATGACAAATTAAAGCCTGTTGAGTATTTGTAAAATTGCTCATGTTTTGCTGTACCTAACATCAGTGATCACTTACTGAAAAGAAATTTTTGTAATCACAATTAAATGGAACTTACATGTCTTTCTTGACTTCAGGTTAAAGGGGCTTCAGTAGAAGGGAAACTGCATTTGGAGTTTGGTTTTCATTTTAGAGATATAAATTACATGCAAGTTGCAAAACAACTTTAAAAAAAAACCTTACTTATTTCCAAAAAAATTTTTCCCAAAAAAAAAGGGGTAAAAAATATAAAAACTATCAGCAATACTAAACCACTACACACACACACACTTAAAAACACTCACACACACACCCCACACACACCATACAAAAAAGAAACTTGGGGTAGGGTATACAGAATCTAAATTCAAATTACCAAGCCACTGCAAGGCTGGCTGAAGTGCTCTGTCAAATTTGCATGACCACCATCTGAAAAAGGATATTTCATACAAAACAAAAAATACAATCAAACAAATTACTAATATCATCATCTACAAACATCTATTTAGATGCTTGAGTCAAAAATATTTTTTCATTTTTAAAAATTACAATATTCCCAAAATTTCTCACACATACTTTTTTTCTGTGGCAGTAGAAAACACTCAGGCACTGTGGGGGTTTTTAATTTTAGATCATCATCATCACCACAATATTTTCATAAATTCAAATTAACAGATACTTTCCAACATAAAATTTCTTTTCAATGAATGAAATACAATAAAGAGCGAACTCAAAGCACCTGTTGCATCCCACCAAACAGATCCTCATGAAAATACCTACAAATTCATCACACTGTAAACACACAAACACACACAACACCACACACACCACCACACGCACACACACACACATACAACACGCATGCCGCACACACACTTCCCTCTCAAACAACCAATTGCAAAAAAAAAAAAACCATTCACATACCGCTGCATGAAACTTTTAAAACCACAATAACTCGTCACCTACCCCCCACCCCCACAGACATACACTTCCACACTCAGCTTACACTTCTAATTACCTTACAATACTGCTCAGGAATAACACCCAAAACCCCAAAACAATAAGCACTTCCATGTTTGGGGGGCTAATAATGCACACGCCATCTACCCATTGGATGTTTGTACATGCATCACACCACACACCTCTTTTTCCCCCCACACACAGTGGCACCACATAGAACAACACATTAATGCAGTGAACAACAGCTTTTACTGCGGCTTTCAAATATTCCCATCATGTTTGACTCACCTCTGAACCGGACAGTCACAGTCACCACCAACAATCATGTCGATCAGCTCGCTGTGGGGTTTAGAGGGGCTGCCCCACGCCCGTTTTTTAACGGCCTGCCGTCCCCTTTCCCATGGTCTCTCTTAATTTCCATTTTTCACAGACTTTTCCCTGCTTTGACAAAACGTTTTTACTCCGGAAAAAGCAGGAAAAAAGGTCGCATACCATCATGAGAGCAGATAAGGAATCCCCTTCAGTCTAAAAAAAGACGGCCGGGAAAATAACTGACACAACCGCGGGTCTGAAAGGAGTGCGTTCTAACCAGCGGGTCCTGATTAACTGCTGGTTTCCGTACCCACCGAGGTCAAACTAACCAGAGGTCAACAGCAGGTTGTCCATGAATCCAACCCGGCCATAACAGGCAGTCATTTTGCATCCACACAACCGGGAAAAAGGAAAAAAATTTGGCCGTAGACAGGCGTCTACATCGCATCACCACTAATCTGAAAGGGGGAAAAAAATTCGGCCAGTAGCAGGGAGTCTATAATCCACACAACTAACCTGGAAAAGGGAAACATTTTTTGCCTGTAACAGGCATTTTACATTGCATCACACACTAACCGGGAAAAGGGGAAAAATTTGGCCTGTAGACAGGCATCAAAATCATCCACACAACCGGGAAGGGAAACAATCTGGCCTTTAAAAGGCAGTCTAAAAGTCAAACACTAACCTGGAAAGGGGAAAAAATTCTGGGGCCCGAGACAGGGAGTCTATAATGCCACACACTAACCTGGAAAGGGAAACAATTCTGGCCGTAGACAGGGGTCACATTGCATCACACACTAACCTGGAAAGGGGAAAAAATTCTGGCCCGTGACAGGCATCAAAATTGCATCACACACAACCGGAAAGGGAAACAAATTTTGGCCTGTAGACAGGCAGTCAAAATGCATCACACACTAACCCCGAAAGGGGAAAAAATTCTGGGCCGGAACAGGCAGTCTATATTCATCACCACAACCCGGAAAAAGGAAACAATTCTGGCTCTACGTTCAATTCTGGCTCTGGAAACTTTGGGAGCATTTTTCTTTTTTTTTCTTTTTTGGGTTTGCCCTCTCTCACTACACCTAATCAGGGCTACTTTTTCAAACAAACACACACTGAGGCCTGTCACACACGCATTTTTCATACAAAAGGAATCCATGACGACACAGTGAAATCCCTTTGGGAAACTTTTAAACATGAACTTGGGGCAGCAAACTAAAGTAATGAGATATTTTCAGAAAATTGTCTCCAGGGGTGGCAGACAAATTTTACACAAAACCAATCTTTGTGTCAAGGGAAAAGTAAAGCCATTCAATAAGACATAACCAATGCAATAAAATATTGCTATGATTTGACACACCCTGTCTTTAAAATGAGCCACGTCATGCACTCTCAAAGGCTGTCACGACCGCCCCGGAGGGCTGCCCGACAGGGTCGGTCTGGGGGGATGAAGGGGGTGACTGACCCACAAAGACGCCAAACCCCACAAAAAGATTCGATACAACACCCCATTTATTTCCCCCACAAAATAAACATTCCAACCACACAACATTCACAATCACAAACAAACACTCCAACGCACACAACTGCACAATCACAATCAAGCACCCAAAACCCCCCAAAATGCACATTTAAATAAACATTTTACCATACGACACACAATACAATTTCAGCATTCCAGCACAAAAACAAACCCAATTATAAAGAAACTTTTCCCGCATCGATCCCCTTTTAACACCATGGGGTCCCTCCAACCCCCTGCCCCGTCTCCACTGGGAGCACCCTTCCGACTAGGGCTCCGGCCGGGGCCCTTCTCGCAGGGGTCGCTCAAAGGGGCCACGCCCCCACTCCAAACAGGGAGTGAAGAGGCGTCCCGGAGGGGGGAGGGGGGGGGGGGGGGGGGAAAGGAAAACGAGGCGCTGTTACTGGAGGTCCTGGACGGGGTCAGGGCCGGCCAGTCAAGACGGCGGGCTCCTCTACCAGTCCGCGGTCCCGACCGGGGCGTGTCCTCGACCCGCGCGTGGCACCATCCAGTCCGGGGTCCCAGCCAAGCGTGGCCTCAACCAGCACGTGGCAACCATCCAGTCCGTGGTCTCAGCCAGAGCGTGGCCTCAACCAGCACGTGGCACCATCCAGTCCGTGGTCTCAGCCAGAGCGTGGCCTCAACCAGCACGTACACCATCCAGTCCGTACTCCAGGTGAAGCCCCCGGGAGGGGGGAGGGGAAACGTAGCTGGGAGGAGAGAAGAAAGGGAGGGAAGGAAGAAGGAAGGAGGAAGGAAGAAGGGTACTGGAACCCCGCCGTCAGTACAGTCTGACCCATGCTGTCAAATCTTAACAGCCACTCGCATGATGAGCGAGGGAAGTCTACTAAACGCACACAGTAAACCCATCGAATCAGGGGTGTTCACTAGGGGCTTCCCACACGATGCAGGTAAAAGACTGCATTAAATCGACAGGTTATAAAACAAATATGAATTATCTTCACCCTTCTCTCACTCACATTTAACATTCACCTTTCTTAGGAAATAACCAACACAGCGACCATCGCTTTAATACTGCCACCACATTTGCAAATAATAATTCAATGGCATAATTGTCACATTTCAAAATAACACAAATCTCCAACCACGCATCCGAACGACAAATCATGCGTACGCACGCTCGCGAACATAAAACTCGTTCTCCTTGCACACACAAACAGACGGTGGCCGAAGGATAAGAGTCCGGCGAATGTGACAGGGGCGGACGAGCGAGACCAAGCAAGTTCCAACCCTGAATCACCAGGTTCTCTCCCATCCCCCACCGACTACCGCATCACCAGATGCATAAACAGGAGAAAGAATTTGGAAATAATTTAGAATGGCCAGGTTAAAGATTGAATTAACCAGAGAAAAGGTCTCAAACAATATTTCTCTTACAATTTCGAAAACAAAAGAAAATTGCGCAAAAGAGGAGACTAAGCCGTCTAACAAACCAAAACAAACAAACCACGAAACTGATGCTTACCAGCTACCCGTGGGTGACCCAGAAGAGGCGGGTCAAACGACTCTCTCTGCCCTCTGTCCAGTCGAGAGGACAGAGGCACAGGTGCGGAGAAAGAAGAAGTGATGTCCCTCTCCTACAGGCCGACTGCAGGAATTGAAAGTACCGACTGTACTTTCGATGATACGGTGAAGAACCAAGACCGGAGCAGGCGCTCCCAGAGACATCTTCCGCTCGAGTGAAGAGCTAACCTCCCTCAGCAATGGCGGCCAACATGCCATGCTGCGTCACAGAGTGAGCATACTTCAAACTAAAAGAAATGAAGCACGTGCGACAGGTAAAAAGACAGGCGAGAGGCCGATAGACAGCAAGTTCGAGAGAAAGGTACCAGCCACCCGTGAACCTACAGGATAAATAGCACGGGCAGTGGAATAAGAGAGAGAGAGAGAGAAAACAAACCGAAGTTGAGCTGAACTACACCAAGGTGCAACCGCACCACAAGCCACATCAAGGGACGGATACACGACAACAGCAACGACAATAAACAAATGAACAATTTCCGCCACCCCAGATGGTCAAACGTCGTAGGCCTCGTGACAAACTCGTGACAGAGGCATTCTCAGGTCAAAACTGGATTCCTGGAAGAACACTGCACTTTCCTTCACAATTTCACTGATACTACATGATTGTGACCGGGTGAGAACTAAGGCTGTCAGATGGAACAGGGGCTGGGCAGAATGGGTCACAGGTGATGCAAGGCGCTGTCTCTTCTGTCTCTGAGGTGACTGACACAGTCAGCACACTGTTCACATGTTGAAACCCCAGCCGTACACTGCAAGGTGCTGTCTCTTCTGTCTCTGAGGTGACTGACACAGTCAGCACACTGTTCACATGTTGAAACCCCAGCCTTACACTGTTCTGAAGCATTTCATTCATTCCATCAGTTACACTTATAACATACCTGTGATCTATGGTGCCAATTTCTTCCACGTCTGACACGATCTCCAACTTTGATGACAGCAGCATACTCTGGTCCTTCTAAGAGTATTCCTGTAACATGACATCAATCTCTTCAGAAACTGCTCCCACAACTCCGGGAAAACAAATGAGACTAATCTACAGAACATGTCACATTCTACTTCAACACATGTTTTCAGTATTTAATTAATACTCAAATCACTGACTGACAGACACAGACAAACACAGACACAGACACACACATACACCACTCCTCTTTCACTCTCTCTCTCACACAGACACACACACACAGACACACACACACAGACACACACACATAGACACACACACACACACACAGAGAGACAAACACAGACACACACATACTCTTTCTTTTTTATCTCGCACATACACACAGACACACACAAATGCATATACACATGCACACACATATGTCCATGCAAACACACACACACACACACACACACACACACACACACACACACACACACACACACACACACACAAACACACACACACACACAGAGTGTTATAAGGCTGAATACCAGAGTCAACAACACTTGGAGGTCACACACACACACACACACACACACACACACACACACACACACACACACACACGTGCGCACACACACACACACACACACACACCAACACACACACACATACATATAGACACACACACACACACACACACACACGCACACACACACACACACACACACACACACACACACACACACACACGCACATGCACACACACACCACACATCCACGCACACACACAGAGCACATGTTTGTGCATGCTTGCGTGCATGCTTCATAACATTGATGATCAAAAAGAATAAAACCAAAAGGAAAAGCCACAGCCGATCTTTTCCATTTCTGAACTGAACCTAAGTATAGACTGACCTCCTGAACTATCTGAATACCTTCTGGATGCACACACACATCAATCTAAGTGCCGATTACTCTCCTGAATTATCTGAACACCTGTTTATACACCCAAGTTAACCTAGGTACATACTGACCTCCTAAATTGACTGAAACCTGTTTATACACCCAGGTTAACCTAGAAAAAGATTGACCTGAACTTTCTGAACAATTTTTTTGTGTGTACAATCAGACAGACCTAGGTATAGACTGATCTCCTGAACTGACTGTACACCTTGGGTGTGTATATCCTGATCAATCAAGGTACAGACTGACCTCCTGAACTGTCTGAACAACTTAGTATATACCGGAGACAACATGCCCAAAGACTGACCTGATCTCTATGTATAACTTCTGTGTGTATACAAGGGTCAAACTTTGTACAGACTGACCCTGAACTGTATGAACACCTTCTGGATGTATATCGAGGTAGAACATATGCATGTAAAATAACACATAGTCAGAGACAGCATTTGACTGATGACGAGAAATTTTAGATACTTGATCAACCTACACGCAAAACACAATGGCAGATTTGAAGAGAAATTATTATTTCATTACAGCAGGAAATGGTGATCATGAGAAAAACACTCATAAGTGAATAATCACTAAAATACAACAGGAATGTGTGAAGCAAAGGGAGTTTAGTCAGTGAACAATAAACACCTCATTACAATATAAATTAATGACTAAAAATAAAGCTTTGACAGGAGAAAATAATCATTACAACAGGAGTTAATGGCACAAAAAGGCTTCCTCTTTTAAGAACCAATCACTCACTGTGACAGGAATGAATAAACAAAAACAGAATTTATCAGGAGAAAAAAAAATCACCTCATTACAGCAGGAATTAATAACACAAAGATAGGTTTTATCGGGAGAAAACATACATTTCATTACAACAAAGATTAAACTTTAGCCTGTGACACACCCATAAAAGATATGTGTACTCTGCTCAGATCACTATGCTGTGCCAACATGCTGAGCAGAAGGCTCTCCTTTCATTCCACATACCAAGGAATCTTGATGATTTGTAACTAGAGTTGCTTCTCTTTGAAGCTCTCTTTTGTGAGAATCTGTGAAGTGAAAACTTTTGCCATTTACGCAGGAAATAAATTTGACAGCCAGTATTTCAACTTGTGTCAGGCATTTAAGTCTGAAATTTGCTGTCAAGATGCATCAGATTCCTGGTGACATACAACTGAGAAAGTTGGATGCCAATGATCCCAGATTTGCAGATCTGACTTATATTGATGAAGAGAAGGATTGTCTTTTGTCAGCTAACATAGATGATAATACACTGTAAACAACTCCAATTCTATTTATCTTTGATGATACACATTCTCATGGCTCTAACAGCAAAAAAGTAAAAATAAAGATAAAAGTAGAAAGAAACTCGTGGAGAGCGTGCCAGCAGAGAGTCCTCAGAAGAGAAGCCCCCTTCAAGCAAGTGTTTCGGCCCTTATCTCCTGACACTCTAGGAGGGCTGGGCCACACCCGGTTCATGACTCCGGATGTCCCTCTGCTGCCCCTTTTTTTCCCCATCTTGGGATGAGCCATGGCTGGGATTCGAACCCATGACCCTCTGGACATGCTCATTTTCCACTTAACCCTTTCACCGATAGTCTTGTGCCGAAAGAAAACTGGTGCATCACGAATGTGTTGTGACTATCGCATGTTGAATGCGAGAACCATTCGTGATGCATACAGTTTGCCAAAGGTTAAAGACTTACTGCTGACGTTGAGTGGTGCAAAGTACTTTGCTAGTATGGACTTGTGTAAGGCCTATTATCAGGTGCCCATGTCAGAAAAAGCTAGCAAACTCTCTGCATTCACCACCACAGTTTTTGGAAACTTTGAGTGGGCCAGGTTAGCACAGGGACTAGCGAACGCTCCTGCATGTTTTCAACGTCTCATGGAGACTGTTTTCCGGGATATGAACTTAGTGGAACTGATAATATTTCTTGATGACCTTCTGGTTCATGGAAAGACATTAGATGAGTTGGAAGAGAGAACACTGAAAGTACTTGGACGTTTGAGACAGTTCAATCTGAAGTTAGACCCCACTAAGTGTGTATTTGGAACCACTGAGATCAAACATCTGGGGTACATAATCTCTGAAGGGTGTCTTCGTCCAGATCCTGACAAAGTGTCTTCTGTAACAAATTGGCCTAAACCTGAGACTGTAAAGGATGTCAAGCGCATTGTAGGGTTTGCAAATTTTATAGGCGTTTCATTCCCAACTTTTCTCTAATGATAAAGCCTCTAAATGAGTTGACGGTTGGGTATGCACCCCAACGAACAAACAAATCAACTGCAAAGAAGAAAAAATTAAAGGATTCAGTTCTCACACTGTCATCTGATATCACTCACTGGGGGGTGGAACACAGACCAGGCATTTGAAAGTGTGAAAGCAGCTTGACCAGTGATCTTGTCTTGGGTCTTGCTGACAAGACAAAGACGTTTTATTTACACTGTGATGCAAGTGGGTATGGTCTGGGAGCAGTTTTGTATCAGGAATGTGATGGTGTGATGAGGGTGATTTCATATGCTAGTAGAGGGTTAAACAAATCTGAACAAAACTACCCTACTCACAAGCGTGAATTCCTATCACTGAAATGGCCATGACAGATAAATTTCATGACTATTTGTATGAAAGTCGTGTGGTAGTGGTGACCCGACAATAACCCATTGTGCTATGTTCTGAAAAATGCAAAGTTGGATGCCACAAGTCATGGGTGGCTAACATCTCTTTCATTGTATGATTTTGAACTCAGGTATAAGAAAGGAGCTAGTCATATTCATGCCGACAGTTTGTCGCGAATACCTCAGGGATCAGCAGAGGAAGACACCGAGTATCAAAAGTCAATGGAGAAAATCTCTTTTCTAGTTGAAAAGGCTAAGGCTTTAGAAGGAGATGCAGAAAGAGAAGTTGATATTACTTCAGTAACTAACTGTCATCCAGTGGATACCCTCACACTGCAACATAGCAGGCAATGAGGAAGCAGACCGACTGGCGAAGGAAGGAGGACAGCAGCCACAAGAGGAACAGGAAATCTCCTATGAAGAGGCCAAGACGATCATCAAGGAGAAGCAGAGGAAAAGATGGCTTCAGCTACATCCAGATTATAACCAACAGATCCCTACCACCTCCTACCCAGACCAGACCAAGTGAACATTGTGAGGCTGAGACGGGCCACTCCAGGCTACACCATCACATGTTCACAAGGTTCCGCATTGGCGAATCTGCAGTGTGCCCCTGCGGTACAGCCCCAATGACAGTGGAACACTTCCTACAAGACTGTCCAACTCACCATGACCTGAGAGCAGAGACCTGGCCTGCTGACCAAACCGATGAGGGAGAAACTCTACGGATCTCTGGAGGACCTCCGCCGGACGGCAGCCTTCATCAGTGCATCTGGGGTTCCTGTCTGAGCGAACGAAGAAGAAGAAGAAGAAGATATTACTTCAGTGAATTCGGGAGTCTGTGCGGGCTATTTTGAATGCCCATTGTGTCAAGTATCATTTTTCATTGTGATCGTCGAACTGTTGAAGAACAGCAGGATATAATGGATTGTAATCAGGTCCCAGTTAGGATGATTTTATGCCAGCAGCTGAGCAACTTGTGAAAGACCCTTCTTTGATTTCTGAGGATATGTTTGAACCTGATTTTGGTGAACTGTCAGCTATTTCACAATCTGATTGGAGGAAATTTCAACTGCTGACAGAAGATTGAAAGTTGTCATAGAGAAAATAGAAGCACAGGAAGAGTTGATTGCTGCAGAGTTAGATGATCATGAACTGAGAGCGTTTGCACGAGAGCAAAGCAAACTTGAGATAAAGAATGGGGTCCTGTACCGAAGAGTGGCAAATGAAGGTGAAGCTGTTAGGTGGCAATTGGTTCTCCCAGTGTCACACAGGAGGGAAGCTCTCAAAGAGTGCATAAAGGGATTTATTCCACACTCATTTTGACAATGCCATGAGTCAGCAAGGATGAGATTTTCTGGCCATTCACGGGTTGAGATTTGGAGAAGAAGATCAAAAGGTGTATGAGATGCATAAAACGTGGGGCTGTGCCACAGAAAGCCCCAATGAACAGCATGTTACAACTTTCCCTTTGGAATTGCTGCCATAGATTATTTGACCATAGAAACAGGGGTAAGAAACAAAGTGTATTAGTAGTTGTTGATCACTTCACACAATGTGGAGCAGCATATTGTACACAGGACCAAACTGCCAAAACAGTCGTCAAAACACTCTGGAAGGAGTTTTTCATGGTCTTTGGATTCCCAAAGAAAATTCTTTCTGATCAGGGTCGGGATTTCGAGTCAGAAATAGTACATGAGTTGTGCAAAATGGCAGGCATTCAGAAGATCAGGACCACTCCGTATCATCCATGTTCAAATCCTGTGGAGCGGTGGAAACAGAACTTTGTTGAACCATGTTACGCAGCTTGGAAGAAGAGAAGAAGGTTGAGTGAAGAAGGTGTTGCCTTGTGTAGTGCATGCATACAATTGTCGTCACCATCAGAGCACAGGGTTCAGCCCATACTTCTTATTTTTTGGTTGTAAATCCAAGACTACCCATTGACATTGCATTTGGGGTTGATCTAAACCAAGGAAAGAAGAAGTCTTTAAAACAACATGTGCGAGGTCTCAGAGAGCAACTAAAAAATGCCTATGAGAAAGCAGAAGAGAACATGCAGAAAATGGCAAAGAAGAATAAACTCAGGTATGATGTCTCAGCTCATGCCGCAGAATTAGAGCTTGGTGATCGAGTGCTTGTTAGAAAGCTAGGACATGGGTTGGACTCAAAGCTGTCAGATAAGTGGGAGAAAGATGTTTATGTTATCACTGCCAGGATGCCAGAATTGCCAGTCTATACAGTGCAGAAGGAGAGTGGGGAAAAGTGTAAAGAGGACCTTAAACAGAAACTATTTGTTGCCTATTGGTGTACTGGGTGCGGAACCATCAGGTGATAAACCAGAGAAAAAACTGCCTGCTCAGAAGGAATCCTTAGGAGGGTTCACGATCAGACGATCGGCGTCTGTTGAGGCCGATAAGGATGAGGATGTCCTAGATAAGATGTCTGATACGGAGGGAGAGGTTAGTCACATTGACGTCGAGGTGTTTACCCACCCACCAAGTTATAACTTGAGGGTTGAGCACCTGTTTTTGTACCTGATGTTCCAAGGCAAGATGAAACTGTAGAGTTGGTAAGTCCCCAAACCCCACAGAATGTTAGCAATCCCAGTGTACATGATGAACCTTGAGATAGTGGTGGTGAAACGGGGTCTGATCAGGGGTCAAGGAGATAGGTACAGAGAATGTCGAGTCGTTAAATGACGAGAATGTCAATGTTCCTAGGAGGTCAAGTAGGACACGACGACCTGTGAATCGTTTAAATTTAGTTCATCATGTTTGTGTCCAAAGACTCCAATGCTCGTAGACAGGGTTGGGCAGATTCTGTCAGGGAGGTGTTGCATATTCGTCAGAAGCTCGACAAGTTGCTAAGTCAGAACTGTACCCCAGTCTCACAATACATCCTTTCATGTTGTGGGCTACAAGTGTAAAAGATGTCTGGATGTTGAGATGTTTTTGAGACCCCTTAGGCTTACCTTAAGTCATGATTGATGTGAAGTAAGAGAGACGGGGTTGAATGATACATGTTATTATTACTAGTGCTAGCAGTGTCATTATGTTAAGCTGATTTGATTGTTAACTGGATTATTGTATGTGTGTATGTGTGTGAATTGATTTTGGATTGCTCAAAAGGTGACAAGATTGAAACTTTTCTAGCTGAGGAATGGTTTCTGATGGAGATGGCAATTAGTAATGTGCTATATTAAATATGCTATGTTAGTTGATGAATACTGGTGGATTGTTGTTGTAAAAGATGACAAAGCATCTATCTAAATGAGACAAAAGTTGTTCTCATTCCTTTTGACTGGTTTGGTTTTTGACTATGAAGACAATGTTAATGTTTGATAATTTTTGAATGAGATAAGGGATGAGTTTTCTGAAATCCAGTGCTTACTAGCTTTGGGCTGCATCCGTTTGTGGTTCCATTGTTATATCCACATTGTTATATCCATATTGTTCATAACTGCCTGGTTGTCGTTAGAAAGTATGTGTTGTGTTTTTTTTAGTACCTAATTTTATTGTTTACTCTGTCCTTGTTAGTTAACAAGGGTAAACATTTTTTTTCAAGGAGGGTGATTGTAACCTTCCCAATATCGTAGTTGATTTTGGTAAGTTATGCTAGTTTATTTGGTTGTTTTGGGTAGAAGTCAAAATTGTTAAATCGAAATTATTAAGGTTGTTAATGATCATTTTTTATTAATTCATTATAGGCAGTTAGGATATTTTGTTATTATTCTTATTATGGGTGGTAAATAAGAAATGAAGGAAAACAAATGTAAACGGAAGTGATGATTGATGATAAAACCGAAGTAAGAACAACTTCCATTAAGGACAATCGCATGTCAGGAGTGGCACACCGCGTGGAGAATTGGACCAACGTGGGGGGGCTCAATGCAGAGATTAAATCAGGTATGTTATGTTTATTTTAGGTGTTTGATAAAAGATTAGTATAGTTAATTGAAGAAACAAATTTAATTGAGGAAACAAATGATTAAATGACGTTTTGGGATTAACACATGCAAAACACCATAGTTTCCTTGTTCGATTAAACTTAGCTAGAAACTGGTTTAGCGCCGGTCGTTGTCCGGCCCTTTGTTCTGATTAACATTAGTTGAAATTGGTTTAGCACCCGGGAGATGTCGGACCTTTTTGTTCGGTGTCACTAAGTTTTCTTTTTTACAATTAGTTCATGGCATTTGTGCAGCGGGAAAACTAATTTGGATTGTGTGAGGTTTAATGTTTTGCTTTTGTCATTGCTGATTGAACGGGTAATTGACTTGTTGTGAGGGAAGAACTCTGTTGTAGTTCAGAGTTGCTTCATAACGATTATTTTGTGGTTGGGATGCAAAATTATTTATTGTCTGGTAGATGCAGCGTTTTATAATTACAAGAGATGGTGTAACTGTTGTTAGTAGAGTTGAAGTCTAATTCATTGATCCGGGTTTAGATGACTAGCTTTTTCTCTGTCATTACATGAAATTGGAGGTGTCTCCATGCCGAGTCATGGTAAAATGGCTGATGGGATAGCTTGATTCTTTCTTTTATTAATAGAATGAAAAACGCACAAAAGAATTCTCTTTTTCCCATTCCGTTGAAATGGTGCATTGATGTCTATGGTGTACCCACTCCATGGGACATAAGTTGCATTTGGAAGAAAGAAAAAAAAAAGAAAAATCATATCTAGTCTTTGTAGAAGTATGAGGGCAATGTCGATTCCTATCTCTCTTGGTCACTGAGATAGTGACTGTCAAAGCTGCACAGTATGTCTGCAAAGAGTGGAATATAACAGTGCGTTTATTGTTAAAATGAATGTTATGATTGGTGTGCATATGTTGTGAGTATTGACTTGGAGTAATTCTGTTTTGTTCTAATGTTAGGTTGTAATTGTATTTTTTGAAGAGCCATTGTCTTATGTACTGTATGTCTAATTGTTATGTTAAACAGAAGTTTGTTCTGAGGTTATAATATTTTTGTGATGGTGTAGGTTAGTAAAACATTGTTCTCTGTGTGTGTTGGTTGCAGTGTCTGCCCTTTTTCACGTTTTTCATGATCCAAACGCATTTCTTTTAAGTGTACCAGCAGTTTACAATTGAAAATATTGTGTACTAGTAATTGACGTGTTTACTTGTGCTAAAAAGATAAGATAAGATAAGATAATTTTTGCTTATAGCCCAGCGACCGCAAAGGGGCCCCATCAGGGGTGTTGTGCTAAAAAGAAAGAAGTAATAAAAGGAAATAAAATATAGTAAAACTCAAAATCTCTTTTTAGTTTTAATTATTGAGTGAGAACATTGTTCGTCCTTGTTCATGTGAACTCGGGATAACTCACACACACTGACTTTTCGGGTGTGGGGTTACAACCGCCAGACATTCTATTTAGCATAAATCCCCATCGCCAGACATTTTTTCCAAAAAAGCTTTTTATTTCATACCAGCATATTGAAATGCGGATATTTTCTGAATAAACAACCAATTCTCATGCTATTTTTGTAAAATGGAGGAGATACACTGTACTTTTATTATATCATAACATGTAAGTACTGTAAGTCAACAACAATTTCAAATTTTTAGACTTTCAAGTGCAAAAAAAATGCAAAATAAAAATGAAAGTTATGTTCCTTCTAAACGTAAAAAATGAAGAAAGAAGCCAACAACTCTCAACAAGGAGGAAAAATACGTCCACTCACAATTGAAGACCAGAAAGTATGATATTTCCAACAGAAATGTGGAAGAAAACAGCCACAAATACAACTACTCCAATAGCAGGGAAAACACACACACACACACACACACACGTCCCTTTCACTCTCAACAGTAATATTTTTTTATGAACACAAAGTCATTCATGTGCCTGTAGGTCTCTGAACCTTTGAGAGCCCTTCAGCTATTCATAAAACCCACCCAACACGTCTCTGTGGCTCGCCTCTCATGTGTCAGTCGGCCACGCCCCCTTCAACCTCGACCAGCAAGTGTGGGCCCACAGTGTGTGTGAAGTTCACTGCCTAATAGTGCCGTCAGTCATTGTATTTCCCAAAGAACAAAAAGCAATAGTTTTCAAACTTGTACCTACGGCTAGAGAAAAATATGACAAATAACATATCAAAAAGTAGAAGAAAGTAAACGTCGCGAGGTACCGAAAACTTCGAAATTAAATCATTTTTGACGCATTATTTTGCACTCCGACGCTGACCGTCTGCTGTAGCCGGATTCTGCTGCTCGCGCTGTGCGCGCTACGTCATCTTCCTTACATGGCGTGGCGCCACCCCACATTTTCAACTGCGAAGTGATGGCGGCAACTGTTTCCGACACCGGCGAATCCCACTTTGGTGAATAGAACTGATTTCGATGTGTAAGTTTAACATATAACAACATACATAACAAAGTGAATACATACCAGACTGTTTGTCATCTGTGTCTTGTATATCAGTGGTTTTTATATTCGTCCTACTGCATCAACACAACTTTCCCTCCACGCAGTCCTCACTGGAATGTATGGTCAGCAACCATCGTCAAAATACACACACACACACACACACACACCACACACACACACGCACGTCAGATGAGAATAAAATTAAAGAAATATTTACGTAGAAGTTACAACTTAGGTCGTCTATCTTTGTTTTCCGCGGAACAAGTTGTGAGTCCGCGTGTGTGCTGTGGGAGAAGCACTTCATCATAACTGTCAAGAAACAGTGAAGCAGACTGAAAAAGGTGTTGCAGGTTTCCTTAATGCATGCCGTTTGAAAATTGAGAAAAAAAATAACATTTTTACGTTGGACAAACTGTACATAAAGTGTGTCGTCAGGCGTATTGCAAACTCGAACGTTATCAAGCGAGATTTAAAACGACAGAGAGAGGCTCTGGACATTGAAGATCCAAATAACCTAGTACTTAGATCCAAACAGATGAAGTTTGATATTTCCAATGATTGCCTTCTTTTGTGCACAGCCTGTTAAAGATGTAAGAAAGGAAACATCTCCGTTTACTACATCACGACATTTAGTTTCCAGTAAAATGTTGAAGACATTTGTTTGCATTGAGGACCAGAAGACAAGTGGGCTCACACTGCACTTGGAAGAATAAAAGCTGTCAATGATCTTCATGCTGCAGATGTTGTATATCATATGCAGTGCAGTGTAAATTTCAGAACACTGAAAGAAATCCCACAGGCGTTCCTGAGTTCTTCAGAGGAAGAAACCGCAGATACTGCATGTGCCAACAAAGGGAGACCTGGAGATACACATCGTGTCGAAGCCTTCACACGTGTCATTCTTTTTTCTTTTCTTTTTTTAAGAAAATGATGATGAGCAGATTCACAATCACTGACTTGTGTAAATAGATGGAAGGGCACTTTATAGATGGGGGCACTTCTTACACAGACATAAATACATGCGGCAGAAAATCACAAACCACTTTGGAGATGAAGAAAATAATTATCTGCATCAGAGGTAAACAAAATGTCGTCACCTTAAGATCAACTTAGGGGAAATCCTTGAGCAGTTTGCAAAGTCCAACAGAGAAAAAGACACTGAGAAAGAATGAGAAAAAAAAACAAAAACAGAATAATCAAAACAGCAGCAAGATTACTTCTGTCAGGTTAATAAAAAAAAACCGCTGACAACCTCAAAAACAGAATATCCATCAGCATCAGAGATTTCAGACATTACAAGAAATTTAGACTATCTACCATCCTCATCGCTTCTTTTTTCTTAGAACCGTGCTGGAAAGGGAAAAAGATCCTAACTTGAAAATTGCTTCTCTAGGTCAGGCACTGATGCAAGCAGCTCGGCCAAAAGTACTCATCCCGACCCCTTCAGATTGCACTTGAAGTTGCCATGCACCACCTGACTAGCTCCAGAGACATTGTTGAACAAATTCACAGACTTGGTTTTTGGTTCTTCATACACCGAGATTAATTTGCTTGAAATGTGTGCTGCTGCCGAGCAGGGAAGAGATTTGGGGGCGTCAACCCTAACAGCTTAATCCAGTTTGTGGCTGACAATGTGGACCATCAGGTCAGGACGCTTGATGGGACTAGTACCTTTCATGGCATGGGCATTATTGGCGCCGTGACCCCTGGTACAAAACAAAACAAAGCTGTCCATCGTGATGTAAACATATCGCCAGAAAAAAATTTCAGCAATTGGCAAAATTCCCATTCGCTATTTTGAAGCCTCTGCGCCTAGTCTTCATTGGCATATGAAGTATTGCAAAAGTTCGGTATTGATGACAGAACCAGGCAACTGGATCTTCTGTGGAAAATTTCCTAGTCTTTCCGTTCCCCACGTCCAGGTTGGTCTGGGATGATGCAAACTGTAAGTAACGGAAACTACCTGGTCAGAGCAGCTTCACAGTCACCTGATTATAGACATGGACCCAACAAATACGAGCTGCACATTCTCCACACCGCACTTTGTCTCATCACTGGCTAGCGTTTACAACTGCACACCAGTTCTGACCTTCGGCCAACCACTCTGGTGGAAATCAACGATGATCACTAATCATGAGCCAGCTAGCAGTGCACTGTATTCCATCGTCCTTCGCCTGGGAGGATTCCACTGTGAAATGAGTTACCTTGGTTGCATTGGAAAACTCATGGCAGGATCTGGACTTGAGCAAGTTTTGGAAGTGGTGTATGCTCAAAATTCGGTCATCCATATGGTAAGCGGCAAGTCTGTTTCAAGAGCTGTCTGTGGACACTTCCTCGTAGATGCTGTGCTCAACGCACTGATTCTATCTAGAACCTTCAACTTACCCTTGAACACACTCAGTGTCAGCAGCACTGAAGACGCAAACAATGGAGAAATACCTTCATTGGCATCACCAATCCATGACGATGACTCACCACAGGAACAAGAAGATGAAGAACTGCAACAATGAAAGAAGGACCCAGTAGCAGCATTTCAGAGCACCAAGGCCTTCATAGTGTCTTGTCTTTGTATGACCGTGTCACCAAGAAGGAACATACTGCAGAGACGAAAAAAAAGTGCTGACATAAAAGCAGTGGAAAGCAAACTTCTTGATACAAAAGCTGACCTTGAAGGAAGCCACCTGTCCCGCCTTTGGCTTCAGTATATGCATATGATGGACACACTCCGGCAGTTTTTGAAGGCAGAAAGAACAGGCAATTGTATGCTGCATCTCCATGTCTTAGAAAGAATGCTGCCCTACCTGGCTGCGGCAGGTCACTCTCAGTATACCACATCAGTGCACATATACCTTCAGCAAATGCAGCAACTGAGAGATCGCCATCCAGATATCCTCTATGCCTTTCAGTATGGAAAGAATGTCCTGCGCAGGAGTGACAGGTACTGGGCTGGGCTGAGCACTGATATGGTCATTGAGCAAATCCTGATGAAGTGTGCTGATTACACGGGCTGATCGGACTTGCAAGACTACCCAAGTTGGATTACATCTGAAGGTGTTCATTTCTTCCTGGATTTTTAAAAATCAGTTTGTGGTGATTTCACTGTCTAGAACTGACCGCTGTGTCTATGTGTCTAGGGCAATGCAGCGGTAAGTGAATCACTTGTGTTCACGTCCAGGCAAAATGATGCATGTGGCTGCAGATGTTCGTAAGCTGTAAAACCCAAAACCGCTTCCAGGTTCAGTACATTTTCAGCAATATTTGCTCAGCCTTGCTTCTCTCTATGATTTTCTTATCTAAACTTCATTCAGTACCTTGAGATATTTCGAATGATATGCTACATGACTATATTTTACAAATTTGTGAAGAAATGCTAAAAATAGATTTATGATGACGTCATAACCTTATGAAACGTGACCTCGCGACATTTTGAACGTTGTACTTTTTTGATATGTTAAAAGTTCACTATTTCCCTACCCATTCCACATGAAATCATTACTATTGCAATTAGTTCCTTTCTTCACTCTTTTTTTACATTGGCTTACCGCACTATAAAGTCTTAGCTGGCCCCCTCACATAACCCATCAGTCAGTCAGTGAACAGTCAGTCAGTGCTGGCTGGCTCAACACAAAAACATGGCGCACAGAGGTAGTAAGTGGGCGTCTAGTCTTATCTCTCGTCAGCATGCCTCCTCTCCCAACTATTTGGCCACGGTCCAACGCTTCATGCTGCAATAATTCGGTCAAGCCCTCACTATCGTTGTTTCCTTGTAACTATCTGGGTCTTCTTCATCTGTATTAGGAACAACTGACCGTCTATTCAATATTCCCAGCACTTGATCTGTGGTAAATGTACAGCAAGGTCGAGTACGTAAAGTGCTTGGTGGTGACGTCATAGTGAATGGAAAAACAATCGGAATAAAGTCGACAAACACTGAACTGAATAGTATTCTGACAAAGCAAATGGCTGTGAGCACGGGCCAGACCATCCCCCAACTATGACGTTTATTGCTGGCTTTTTATCTCATGAACTAGGATCGTGAGAGTATCGGGAGTTAGGTCACCCTACTTTGTCACCAAATGGCGATGTCGGCGCTCTGCCATTGCTTTCAGGGCTCTGGTTTTTTCCCTCCCTGCAACTGAGAGCTGTTTCATAAAGCTGTATGCAGACATTCCTACAAACCCCCTAGCTCCAATTTCTGCAGTGAGGACTTTGACCTGATAGGCTTCTCTCCTCAGGCTGTTTGCCAGATCAGCATACTTTCCAGTCTTGTAGATTTGAGCTGCCTCCATTCTGTTCTCATATGGCACCGTGAGCTCGATCATGATCAGCTGCTTGGTTGACTGAGAGTGGACTACTATGTCTGGTCCCATGCCACTCTTGCTGATGATCTCTGGGTGACTCTTCCATTCTGGGAGGTCTGCAGTGCACTCCCAGTCATCTGCCCTGTCCAGCAGACTCTGCCTGCATGTTCCGAGTGGCACTGCTGTTCTTGGCCATGATTTGCTGCCTCCTGCTGTGAAGAATGTTGTGGGTGCTTTTGGAGTCCTGATTTTCCCTTTTGTTGTGTTGGTACTAGCCCAGACTACTTGTACAATCTCTTTGAGCACTTGGTTTTGCCTCCAGATGTACCTTCCTTGAGCCTGGGCTACTTTACATGAGCTTAGAACATGCTCCACTGTTTGTTTTTCATGGCAAGGGGGCATGCAGGATCGTCTGTTTTCCCCCACTTCACAAGGTTTGCATTTGAGGGCAGAAGGTCATATGCACATCTGAGAATGAAGCTGATCCTGAGAGGGGCCATGTGCCAAATGTCATTCCAAGTGAGACTTCTTTGGAGTGCATTCTCCCACGTTGTCCATTGCCCTTGCTGGCTCTGCTGGACTGCTTTTTGGAGTCTTTTTTGGTCTTCTTCTTTTCTCATCTCCTGAATCATCATGTCTCGTTTGGCTTTTCCTTTGGCCTTTGACCACCATTCAGTTTTGGTCACCCCCAGTCCTTGTCTGTTGGTCTGTGTGTGTCCTGTTATTTCTCTGATCTTGAGACTTTCTTTTGCAGAATCCATCGCCTCTCGAACTTTCCATTTTCTGCCTGTCTTCAGCTGGGGCTTGATTGCTTCTACCAGCTCGTCTCCTGAGTCCTCCAGCATATATTTTAGAAAAGAAAACAGTGCCAGTAAACAGACTAGAAAAACCACGAGTAGACTAAGGGTTATAGTCACAAATAAAGGCTTTGTCAGGAGAGATAACCACCTCAATACAACAGGACCTGATGACAAAGAAAGGCTTTGTTGCTAATGTTTGGAAAAAGATTTCCAGCAGGAGCTATTAACAGAAAGAAAAGCCTTGTCAGGAGAAGCTAATCACTTCAATACAACAGGTATTACTGGCACAAATAAAGACTTTGTCAGGAGGCAATAAACACCCAGTACAACATGAACTGATGATGCAGAGGATTTGTGAAAGAACAAAAGTCATAACAAGATCACGTGAAGGAATGCAAGGCCCTGTCTACCAAAAATAGTCATTGCATATATACATACAAAAATGCATACCCACCAACACACACACACACACACACACACAAATGCATGCCCACCAACACACACACACGCGCGCGCACGCACGCACGCACGCACGCACGCACACACACACACACACACACACAGCGTTGATTATACAAGTAACAACATAATTCTAATGAATATCACAATTTTCAGATCAGAAAATGAATCCATTTTCATTATATTTCTTGATATGAAATGAGACTACAAGCAAAGTATAATAAGAACTGTTACTAGACACACTATAACCAACATTTGTATTCATAAAGGGGGACAACTCCTCACAAATCATTGGTGCATGTTCACTGAAGAACATTGAAGTACCCATTAACTTGTCAGCACCAGATTCCTTGCTCAGGAAAGAGGAGAGTGATTCTGAAACTGACCAGAGAAACAGAGATGGGCAACAGGTGACACAGGAGCAGGGAGGAGGGAGACAGAGGGTCATGACAGTGACAGTACTCACCACACCAACAGGAGCAGGGAGGAGGGAGACAGAGGGTCATGACAGTGACAGTACTCACCACACAAAAGACACTTTCCTGGAACATCACTGTCCTGCACACAGTCCACAATGAAAAGAATGTCTTCACTTACCAAAAAATATTCATGGACATTTTCAAATATTGATGTTCTTCATTTCAAATGGCAAAATAGGAATTATGAAAGGGGCCAGAATAGCTCGGTGGTAGAGCGCCAGACTCGCAATCTTGGTGATCCTGGGGTTGCGGGTTCGAATCTCCGCCAGGCCGTTTCGGTACAGGGGGATTTTTCCCTCGGAGTTAACATTGGTTCTGACTCCATTTCCCATCAGTCCTTCGAATAAGACAATTAAGATTGTAAAGCGCTTAGAGCTTGGTCTCTAGCTGAGGATAGGCGCTATATAAGTATTCATAATAATAATAATAATAATAATTTCTCTCTATCTCATATCCTGTTACAATATCTAGAGATTAACTGGTAATGAATTATCCAAATCTGTTGACAAAAAATATCTTTGAAAGACAATGCATCAAGGGATAAAAAAAAATCCAGGAACAAAAACATCTGAAGGCTGGAGTCATATTTAAAGATAAAACATGTGGATCTGGTTTTAAATATCTTTCTGTGTTAAAATGACTCAACAAAAACAGAAATAATCATATAGAGGCAGAGTCACATACAGACAGAGAGAGGAGATAAAGGGGCCAGGTACAGACAGTCACATACAGACAGAGATGGAAGATAAAGGGGCCAGGTACAGACAGTCACATAGGTACAGACAGAGAGGGGAGATAAAGGGGTCAGGTACAGACAGTCACATACAGACAGTGGAGATAAAGGGTCAGGTACAGACAGTCACATACAGACAGAGAGGGGAGATAAAGGGGCAGGTACAGACAGTCACATACAGACAGAGAGGGAGATAAAGGGGCCAGGTACAGACAGTCACATACAGACAGTCACATACAGACAGGGGAGATAAAGGGGCCAGGTACAGACAGTCACATACAGACAGAGAGAGGAGATAAAGGGGCCAGGTACAGACAGTCACATACAGACAGAGAGGGGAGATAAAGGGGTCAGGTACAGACAGTCACATACAGACAGAGGAGATAAAGGGGCCAGGTACAGACAGTCACATACAGACAGAGAGAGGAGATAAAGGGGTCAGGTACAGACAGTCACATACAGACAGGGGAGATAAAGGGGTCAGGTACAGATAGTCACATACAGACAGAGAGGGGAGATAAAGGGGCCAGGTACAGACAGTCACATACAGACAGAGAGGGAGATAAAGGGGCCAGGTACAGACAGTCACATACAGACAGAGAGAGGAGATAAAGGGGCCAGGTACAGACAGTCACATACAGACAGAGAGGGGAGATAAAGGGGCCAGGTACAGACAGTCACATACAGACAGAGAGGGGAGATAAAGGGGCCAGGTACAGACAGTCACATACAGACAGAGAGGGGAGATAAAGGGGCCAGGTACAGACAGTCACATACAGAGAGAGAGGGGAGATAAAGGGGCCAGGTACAGACAGTCACATACAGGGGAGAGGGGAGATAAAGGGGCCAGGTACAGACAGTCACATACAGAGAGGGGAGATAAAGGGGCCAGGTACAGACAGTCACATACAGAGAGGGGAGATAAAGGGGCCAGGTACAGACAGTCACATACAGAGAGAGGAGATAAAGGGGCCAGGTACAGACAGTCACATACAGACAGAGAGGGGAGATAAAGGGGCCAGGTACAGACAGTCACATACAGACAGAGAGGGGAAATAAAGGGGCCAGGTACAGACAGTCACATACAGAGAGAGAGGGGAGATAAAGGGGCCAGGTACAGACAGTCACATACAGAGAGGGGAGATAAAGGGGCCAGGTACAGACAGTCACATACAGACAGAGAGAGGAGATAAAGGGGCCAGGTACAGACAGTCACATACAGAGAGGGGAGATAAAGGGGCCAGGTACAGACAGTCACATACAGAGAGGGGAGATAAAGGGGCCAGGTACAGACAGTCACATACAGAGAGAGAGGGAGATAAAGAGTCAGGTACAGACAGTCACATACAGAGAGGGGAGATAAAGGGGCCAGGTACAGACAGTCACATACAGAGAGAGAGGGGAGATAAAGAGTCAGGTACAGACAGTCACATACAGAGAGGGGAGATAAAGGGGCCAGGTACAGACAGTCACATACAGACAGAGAGAGGGGAGATAAAGAGTCAGGTACAGACAGTCACATACAGAGAGGGGAGATAAAGGGGTCAGGTACAGACAGTCACATACAGAGAGGGGAGATAAAGGGGCCAGGTACAGACAGTCACATACAGAGAGAGAGGGGAGATAAAGAGTCAGGGACAGACAGTCACATACAGAGAGGGGAGATAAAGGGGCCAGGTACAGACAGTCACATACAGAGAGAGAGGGGAGATAAAGGGGCCCGGTACAGACAGTCACATACAGAGAGGGGAGATAAAGGGACCAGGTACAGACAGTCACATACAGAGAGGGGAGATAAAGGGGCCAGGTACAGACAGTCACATACAGAGAGGGGAGATAAAGTGGCCAGGTACAGACAGTCACATACAGACAGAGAGGGGAGACAAAGGGGTCAGGTACAGACAGAACATCAAACACCTCGCATCATAATCTACCTGACCTCAACAAAAAAAAAGCATCACATGGAGCAGTGTGTGCAGGAAGATATAAGGAATGGGGAGTGGAGAGGACAGGTGACAGGGGAAGGGAGAGAATACTGTTGGGGAGGATGGTGGAGGGCATGGAGATATAAGGAATGGGGAGTGGGGGATGACAGGTGAGAGGGGAAGGGAGAGAATACTGTTGGGGAGGATGGAGGAGGGCATGGAGATATAAGGAATGGGGGGTGGAGAGGACAGTTGAGAGGGGAAGGGAGAGAATACTGTTGGGGAGGATGGAGGAGGGCATGGAGATATAAGGAATGGGGAGTGGAGAGGACAGGTGAGAGGGGAAGGGAGAGAAATACTGTTGGGGAGGATGGAGGAGGGCATGGAGATATAAGGAATGGGGGAGAGGGGTTTTTAACGGTCAAATTTTAAGTTTCGGTTCGTGTAAGTTGTATATCATTGTTCAGCATTTAAAACTACACCTGTATACCAATTTTCATCAAGAAAGGTCTAAGTTTAGAAAATAATGCTTTTAACGGTGATACCATCTCTAAATTTAGAAATTAACGGGTTTTAACAGTCAATTTAAGTTTCTGTTCATATTAGTTGTCTATCATTGATTTAGCGTGTAAAACTGCACCTGTATACCAAATTTCATCAAGAAAGGTCTAAATTTAGAAAATAACGGATCTTAACGGTTTTTAACGGTCAATTTTAAGTTTCTGTTCGTGTAAGTTGTATACCATTGTTCAGCGTGTAAAACTGCATCTGTATACCGAATTTCATCAAGAACGGTCTAAAGTTATATAATAACGGTTTTTAACGGTCATTTTTAAGTTTCGGTTCTTGTAAGTTGTATATCATTGTTCAGCATTTAAAACTACACCTGTATACCAAATTTCATCAAGAAAGGTCTAAATTTAGAAAATGACGTTTTTAACGGTGATAAATAACGGTCATAAAAACTATCGAATGACCTAATGTTATCCACAGTATGTCCCTCTAGACTCATGCCAAGTTTGGTGGCGATCCGACGACTCCCTTTGCCGCCAACATCAGAAAAGATTGTATTTTTGTTGGTTTTTAGGGGGGTACGTGTTGTTAACGGTTTTTAACGGTCATAAATAACTGTCGTAGGAACTGTCCAATGACCCTATGTTACTTGGGAGATGTCCCTCTAGGTTCGATGTACCTGTGCAATGTCACAACGACCATTTGATGAAAAGCAGAGGAAAAAAGATGTCTTTGAAACCGTTATAGCAGTTTTTTAACGGTTTTTAACGGTTTTATTTTTTTAGAGATTAACCCAAAACCATCCTTGGGTCACAACAGACGTACCTGCTAAATTTCAAGAAGATCGGGTTTTAAACAGTTTCTTTTATAGGGTTTGGTGTTTTTAACGGTTTTTAACTGTTATAAATAACGTTTTTTAACTGCCAAATAACGGTCCTAATTTTAGAGAAGTAGTCCTGTACCTGTGCAATGTCACAACGGCTATTTGAAGAAAAGCAGAGGAAAAAGATGTCTCTGAAACCGTTATAACAGTTTTTTAACGGTTTTTAATGGTTTTATTTTTTTTTAGAGATTAGCCCAAAACCATCCTCGGTCACAACAGACGTACCTGCCAAATTTCATTACAATCGGTTGAGCCGTTTTTGAGTCTATAGCGTACACAGACACACACAGACAGAATTTGCCATTTATATATTAGACTAGCCGTGTACCCGGCTTCGCTCGGGTATATCTGTACAATAAATTTCTGCCCACCCCTCTCTCTCACCACTTAAAAGACAATACAATAAAATTCAGTTTTGGTTTGTTTCGTTTTTCCCATGCTGAACCAATTGCCCCAGCCTCCTCCTATCTACTTCACCCAATTTCTTTGGACGCCCACTCCCTTCTTGCCTCTCAATCTGTTTTCCCTCACGATTTTTTTTTCGTAATGCGATACACAGTCCATAGAGGGATGCCTGTACTTTGTGAACTTACCGATGCATTCTCAATTCCTTGATTGAAGTGCTCCAAAATGACAACTCTGTAGGGGCCGCCATAACCTATGGATAAGGTGCTGGACTCATGATCCAAAGGTCGTGGTTTCGAATCCCGGTTTGGTCTTGGAAATTTTAACGTGGAATGTTTCCAGCTAAAATGACCGTAGTTCACCCCGATGTCCACCCTGACCCCGCAGGTGTCAGGCTAATGTGACGGACCAGCCGTCTGCATATCCTTGATTTGGGCACGGACGTTAAATCCAACTCAAACATGACAACTCTGTGAAAAGATTGCATTTTCACGATGTATCATGTCTATTGGAGGGCCTCTGGGTTGACAACATTTCTGGTCTCCCTGTTTGGCGCAAGTATAGTCAGTGTTTCTGCGTTTCCAGTTCGTGATGCTGCAACGTACAACATTCCATGTGTAAAACACGGAACGGTCAGATCTGCCCCACGGGATGAAAATGTCTGACCATGGCTCTTGTTGACAGACAAAAATCAGAGGGTATTGCAGAGCATCATAACTTCGGTGTATTTCTGAAATCCTCTGCAGACTACCATCTCTAAATTTAGAAATAACGGTTTTTAACGGTCAATTTTAAGATTCTGTTCATATTAGTTTGTCTATCATTGATCAGCGTGTAAAACTGCACCTGTATACCAAATTTCATCAAGAAAGTCTAAATTTAGAAAATAATGCTTTTTAACGAATACCATCTCTAAATTTAGAAATTAACGGTTTTAACAGTCAATTTTAAGTTTCTGTTCATATTAGTTGTCTATCATTGATCAGCGTGTAAAACTGCACCTGCATACCAAATTTCATCAAGAAAGGTCTAAATTTAGAAAATAACGGATCTTAACGGTTTTTAACGGTCAATTTTAAGTTTCTGTTCGTGTAAGTTGTATATCATTGTTCAGCGTGTAAAACTGCATCTGTACACCGAATTTCATCAAGAACGGTCTAAATTTATATAATAACGGTTTTTTAACGGTCAATTTTAAGTTTCGGTTCGTGTAAGTTGTATATCATTGTTCAGCATTTAAAACTACACCTGTATACCAAATTTCATCAAGAAAGGTCTAAATTTAGAAAATAACGTTTTTTAAACGGTGATAAATAACGGTCATAAAAACTATCGAATGACCCAATGTTATCCACAGTATGTCCCTCTAGACTCATGCCAAGTTTGGTGGCGATCCGACGACTCCCTTTGCCGCCAACATCAGAAAAGATTGTATTTTTGTTGGTTTTTAGGGGGGTATGTGTTGTTAACGGTTTTAAACGGTCATAAATAACTGTCGTAGAAACTGTCCAATGACCCTATGTTACTTGGGAGATGTCCTCTAGGTTCGATGTACCTGTGCAATGTCACAACGACCAATTTGATGAAAAGCAGAGGAAAAAGATGTCTTTGAAACCGTTATAGCAGTTTTTTTAACGGTTTTTAACGGTTTTATTTTTTTTAGAGATTAACCCAAAACCATCCTTGGTCACAACAGACGTACCTGCTAAATTTCAAGAAGATCGGGTTTTAAACAGTTTCTTTTATAGGGTTTGGTGTTTTAACGGTTTTTAACTGTTATAAATAACGTTTTTTAACTGCCAAATAACGGTCCTAATTTTAGAGAAGTAGTCCTGTACCTGTGCAATGTCACAACGGCTATTTGAAGAAAAGCAGAGGAAAAAGATGTCTCTGAAACCGTTACAACAGTTTTTTAACGGTTTTTAAACGGTTTTATTTTTTTTAGAGATTAGCCCAAAACCATCCTCGGGTCACAACAGACGTACCTGCCAAATTTCATTACAATCGGCTGAGCCGTTTTTGAGTCTATAGCGTACACAGACACACACACACAGACAGAATTTGCCATTTATATATTAGATATATATCATACACAAGAAAACAAAACAACAACACTTTTCCGGACTGCAAATATTTTGGCGATTGCCTTTATCAACGCTTATTGACAGTGACGCATTGCAGAGATCATCATCAGTATAATGACGTTTTTCTATAAACCCTACAATGACGTCAAGCTCACAACGATAACCACGTTCGCAAATTTTCAATTTCTTTCTAAAGCTGGAAGGAGAAGAGGAAAGGGGGGGGGGGGGGGGGAGGAGAAAAAAAAAATTCTTGGGGGTGTCGGGCCCCTCACCATCACCCCAACCCACCCAGCCCCCCAGATCACCCGACTCCACACCCCCATCCAACTTCCCATCTCACCCCACACCCATTCTCCCACCTAACCCCAAGAATACCCACCCCCATCCTAGCCCCCAAGTCACGCACCCCCAGTCCCTCGCCCCCCCCCCCTCCCCCCCCTTTTTTAATTATTTGTATCCCCCGATCCCTGGGGACCCAAGCACCCAAGACCCTTAAACTCCCCCACCCCCTAACACCCAGGGACCCCACCTCCTGCCCCCCAAGATCCCCAACCCATTCCCCAGGCCCCCTACTCTTGGGTCCCTGACCCCAGCCCCTGGGCCATCTCTTATTCTCCCCTCACTCATCTCCCTCTCTGACCCAAGGATAGAGTTTGTCACTTGCACATGGGGCCGTCTGCCTCAAAACCTCCCCTTCCAACCCTATCGCCATCTCTGTCCTATCTCCCCTCTCTCTCCCCTCACCATACCCCCCACTATCTGCCCTTTTCACCTATATATATATATATGTGTGTGTGTGTGTGTGTGTGTGTGTGTGTGTGTGTGTGTGTGTGTGTGTGTGTGTATTTAGAGAGACAGACAGGCAGGCAGACAAAGATAGACATGTAGAAGAAAAATTTTGTAACTAGCATATTTGTGCCTGCATGCGTTCATGCATGCGTAGGAGTGGTTTTTTTTTTTTTTTCATTTCTGGTCAAGCAGCTAAGAAAGAAAAATAAAGAAAAAGAAAAGTACTATCGGCTTTGACCACAAAAACAGATTTGAAGAACAGGTCTATGGAGTGATTTTTCAAATCAGAATAAATTCCATCAATATGTAACGCAATACGATTAAATTATACACAACAAACAAACAAAAGTACCTTACATATAAGAAGTCGGACACAGAAAAATCCTTGTTTAGGGTTGGGTGAACACAGAAGTTATGCCACTTAGCCTGACTGATATTGATGATAATCTGATACTGTATGCCAGATATGTATCTATAACTATTGATAACTAGTCATGACATTTGCACAGCAACCACAAACACAAAGTCCAGTCCCTTTCACTCTGAAAAAAATGTTTTGATCTATTTCAGTTCTGTATAACTTGCCAGCAACAATCCACACTGATATGTTTCCTTCTCTTTTTTCCCTAAATAAAAGTAATCCACAAAAAAAACAGAAATAAATCCATACATCTTTTTATCTAATCATCCCAACACTTTGTAATCTCTGAATGTCTCACTGATTTTCTTTGTGTAATCATTTTTGTTGATATTGATTTTAGTTCTGTATAGCGTGTCAGCAACAACCCATACTGTTCCTTTTCTCTCTTTTTTAATCAAATTACCAGATTTTTTAAAATCCTAAGCATCCTGACACTGTCCAATACATCTCAACATGTCCTATTGATTTTTCTTGAGTCAGGACAGGTGTGACCGAAGTGTGTGACTTTCTAGAGGAAACACTGCAGAACTACAACCAAGTCAACAGTAATGCCTCCTGTGAGTAACCTGAATCTGTTACCTGGCCATTGGCAGTGATCGCTTCCTTTGTTTTCTTCACTGTGTCTGAGTTCAGGGTCAGACTCCCAGTTGTCGTCTTGGGATCGTCAGGGAGCACCTGGGACTCCAGAGCAGCCAGACGTGACTTCAGCTTTCCCACCATGGCCAGCAGAGAACTGTCCATGACAGAGGAGATCAGGCGTTGGGCAGTACTTCTGTGAGCTGACAGGTCACCTTTGAGGTCTTCCAGGTCTAATTTGGAGGATTTCCTTTCGGCCAGGAAGGTGTCTTCTCTCTGTTGAATTTCCAAGTTCAGCTTTTGGCGCTGGACCTCCACTGACATTTGGAGGTCATCAAACGTGGCCCTGACTTCATCTTTCATGGCCTTGAACTTGGCCTGGGCATCAGACACCTGGATATCCAGTTGACTGATCTGAACAAGAAGCAGCAAAATAAAATATTCACATTTTCAACTTGATATTCATAACATGAACAACAATGCAGAGTAACTACATCTGCACACATGTTTGTTTTCTTTCCAACAAATAAAAGATCAGTTATTTTGTTCTCTAAAGTTATTCACAAATTCCTAGAAAGAACGGCTGGCCGCTCTGAATCTTGTCTTCATTTCACTACATAACCAGTCACTATGGACTCAAACAATAACCTAATAATCATAACTAAAGAATATGACAAACAAATAAATAAAATGATTAACCAGCCATTCCAGTTCTATGGTTGCATTTCAGAATGTCAACCATTATACAGGGATGACTAGCCCTACAAAAGCTTTTCTTTTCAGATGTTTTACTTATGCCTGTATATCAAAGCAGGCCTCTTTTCCACCGAGGAAAAATACAGGAAGATATGTTCTGTTTACTTCAACCACTTTAAGAACCGAGCCAAGGCAGTTTATTTTCTGAAACATGGTAGTATATCTTCTGAACAAAGACACTATCACGTGGCAGTCTATCTTCTGTATTATGGCAGTTTGTCATGACACATTCTCTTTTAAATCATGATAGTTTATCTTCTGAACCAAGACAGTTAAATCTATGAACTAAGAAGTTTATCTCCTGAACCAAGATACTTATCTTCTGAACCAAGACAGTTTATCTTCTGAGTCATGACAGCTTACCTTCTAAACTGAGAGAGTTTCCAGATCAAGATCACCGCAGTGCATCTCCATGATCTAATTTAATAATTTTACTTCAATTTGTACTTCTTGAAATCAAGTCAACTTTGTCAGCAATTTTAAGCCACAATGTTTTTATTGCTACAGTCTACATTATATATACTTTATGAATATAGAGAAAGAGCAATGACCACTTCTATCTCACACACAATTTGGAATATGTACCCTGCTAAATTCATCCTCCATCAAACATATTTAGAACATCAGCAGGATAATTGCACTCAGCCATATTTCATATCAAAGAACTACCAGCTTTCAGACAATGAAGCCCATGACAAGTTTGAAAGATCAGAACTGTCTGTTCATATCAATTATAACCCAGCAAAGTGTGATTAGGCTACATTTCAAAGCAAAGCAAGAAAATGGAACATGTATTGACAGTCATTAAAACAACATAAATCAGAGCATTTCAATACTAAGTAGCAGGCTGCAAGTGGATAAGCAATTTATATGCTTGTGACTATGAGAAACATTAACCCTTTCATTCCATACTAATGTAACAGGCTGCAAGTAGGTATGACACTCAGCAGTTTTCATGCTTGTGACTATGAGAACATTAACCCTTTCATCGCCACATAAGTCGCAGAGCTATTTACAATCACAGTGCCCCTGTGGCCACTTGGGACCATGGGAATGCATGTTTTTGTTTGTGTCATTATTACTTTCAGATTCACTGTGGGCACTACAGTTAGTTGAAAAGTACATGGAATGAATTTGACTTTTTTCTTTCAAATGGTGTACAGCAGTTGGTTTGGTGGTTCAACATTTACAGTTTTTATAATGTAGTGCGCCCACAGTAGCTCTGCTGCAAAACTGGTTTTCAGCTGCTTGGAGCTTGTCGGTGATGAAAGTGTTAAGCTGTAAATAGCAACAACTATCATCAATGGCGGTGCCACTGACTGCACCTCCATCAATTCTGACATGTGACTGTGTCTTCTTTGTTGGGTTGCTCCATGATGTTCTAATGCTGGTATTTCCTATGAATCATCAACACTGGCACTGCAACAGACACACACACACACACACACACACACACACAACCACACACACACACACACACACACACACATACCTACAAAACACAGACTCAGATCCCCAAGCAACATCCCAACAGACACACAGACCCACTGAATTCTGTGTGTACTCCACCTTTTCCATGATAGCTGTCTCCCTGTCTTCTAGTTTCTTCACTTCAACCTTCAGCTCTTCCCTCTTCTCTTTGGCCAACTCCACGATCCCTGCTGAGAGAGAACACTTGCAATGTGTTGAAGAAGCACACAGCATGCAATTCAGCTCCTCATGATTTGTGCAGTACAGCTCAGCCTGTTTACTGCTGTGACTGGCGCATGTAACTTGGTGTGTGTGGCCAGCTGTTCTGCTGACAGGTTGCTCAGCTTCTCTGTGACATGATCTCGACTTGAAGGGATCTTAGCATGTGTTTTAGCACAGCTACTGCAAAGTTTGATGGCACACTGCAGGCAGAACACAGTGCCCTCTGCATCCTCACAACAGCCGCACACAAGCCTGCCATTCAGCCTTTTCTCACTCTCTACCATCGCTGCTGTGGCAAAGTCAGTTGGCAAGGCGTCCACCAGAGAGGCAATGTCGTCTTGACCCTGGCAAGAAGCAGGAAGGATTTGTTTTCGACACAGAGGGCAGCCAGCCTGGTTGCCTTCCTTTTCAATCCAAGCCACCACACATTTGTGACAGACAAGGTGAGTGCAGGGAAGCAGTTTGGGATGAGTAAAGCCATCGTGGCAGACAGGGCACTCCATAGGGCCTGGAGCTGCAGTCGCCATGTCTGAAAAAATACATTTGGAATATGACCACAGCTCAGAATTGGAAACAAACTGCACCCCCCAGTCCTCCACAACTCACCCCTTCCCTATACACACATGCTCATTGACACACTCATACACTGTCTATCCCCCTTCCCTATACACACACGCTCATTGACACACTCATACACTGTCTATCCCCCTTCCCTATACACACATGCTCATTGACACGCTCATACACTGTCTATCCCCCTTCCCTATACACACACACTCATTGACACACTCATACACTCTCTATCCCCTTCCCTATACACACACACTCATTGACACACTCATACACTGTCTATCCCCTTCCATACACACACGCACATTACACACACTGTCTATCCCCTTCCCTACCAACCAACAAAACATTCCCCTTCC
>CM031608.1:71944482-71981982 GCA_018398815.1 Conus ventricosus
ATGGCAGCCATGTGTGCTGCTGTTGTGAGGAGGCAGAGGGCACTGTGTTCTGCCTGCATGTGCCTTCACACGCTGCAATACATGTTCCAAGTTCCATGCCATGATGCCCACAATCGATGATCATATCACGGAGAACTGATGATCCTAACGGCTGAGCAAAACTGGCAACACACCACAGGTCACCATGCACCAGTCACAGAGATGAACAGGCCAACAGTACTGCACGATCATAAAGAGACTAATTTGCGTGCTGTGCGCTTCTCCACACATCGCAAATGTGAAGAGTGAACGGGTTCACAGACAATGGCCAAAGAGAAGAGAAGAGCTGATGGCTGAAGTGAAAAGCTGAAGACAGGAGACAGCGGTCATGGTAAAAGGTTGAGTATCTGTAACACATAGAAATGTCATTTGTCTGCGTGTCTGATGGGAGGTTTGTTTGGGCGGATCGGACTCTGTCTGTGTGTGTGGTGTGTGTGTGTGTATGGTGTGTGTTGAGTGGTGTGGGGTGTCGTGCGTGTGAGTGCGCCCATGTTATATGTATGCAATCGGTGTGTGTAATGTGCACGTGTGTGCATAAATAGGCTCTAACCTCCCAGTGAGATTCCAAGCTTTAGGACAGCATGAGCAACCTGTCAAAGGAAGACAATGCAGCATGCAAAGTAATAATAGCTGCAGTCAGGCACAAGCCATTGATGATAATTGAAGCTTTTGGTGTTGTATATGTTACAGCTTAACACTCATTCACCAGCTATTCTCCAACTGTCCAAGCTCCAACAAGCTGAAAACCAGCTCCAAGCAGACTGCGTGGGCACTAATTTACAAGTCTTTAATTTTGATCACTAAACAACTGCCTAATGCTCCGTAACAAAAATGACATAAGGCAAAATTATTCCCTGTACTGTTAAATATTGTGCCATGGTGAATCTAGAAAGTTAAGCCATACACAAACTAAAACTTCATTCCCATGTCACTCAAATGGCACTGTGGCATTCTGAATGCAACCACCACTGCAAGCTTGTGTGGTGATGACAGGGGTAATGGTTTCTTACGCAGTCACAAAGCATATCAATTCAATTTATTTAATGACAAGGTCATAAACATGTTTCTTGCTTTGCTTTAAAATGTTGCCTTCCACATTTTCTGGGGTTATAATGCTATGAACAGACGGTTCTGATCTGTCAAAACTGTCATGGCTCCATTTTCTGAAATGCTGGAAGTTTTTAAACTGATTTACAATATAGCCTAGTAAGTAATCTGCTGGGATGTTCCAGATATGTTTGATGTAGGATGGATTCAGCAGCACTTATTCTAAATTGTGTGTGTTAACGTTTGTGTACATTGCTCTCATATACATGTCATGGAATATATATCATTAACAACAAAAACTTCTGTGCATAAATGGTTGACAAATTTGACTATATATCAAATTAGTACAAGTCAAATAGAAAAATCAAACTACTTTATGGAGATCACTTAAGTGATCTTGATCTAGAAATACGGTCATATTGAGAAGACAAACTGTCTTATTCAGAAGATAATGCTGTCATAATTAAAGATAAAACTGATCTTGTTCACCATAAGCTTCAAAACTGTCTTGTTCAAAGTTAAGCTGTCGTAATTGAAGATAAACTGGTTTGGTAATGGCGATAAACATCTAAGTTCAGAACCTAACTATCCTTATTCAGAGATATAAACTGTCAAGTATTCAAAATAGACTATCATGATTCAAAAGAAACCTTTCATGATAAAGAGTTAAATTGCCATAATACAAAAGACGGACTCACTCAAGATATGCCATTGTTCATAAAGAGAAACTACCATGTTTAAGAAGATTTAACTGTCATTCCAGTGGTTTACTAAACTAGAACGTATCTTCCTCCTGCATTTTTTCCTTGTGGAGAAAAGAGGCCTGCTTTGCTAGATATGCTGTAGTAAAAACATCTAAAAAGACACCTGTTCAGGGCTAGCTGTACCTGTTTAATGGTCAAAATTCTGAACTACAACCATAGACTAGAATGGCTGTTTTGTTTGTTCTTTGTTTGTTTGTTTTTTTAATTATATCCTTTAGTTACAGTTTGAGTCCATAGTGAACTAATTGTGTATGAAATAAAGACAAATTCTGAGCAGCCAGCTACTCTTTATAGGAATTGCAAATAACTTTAAAGAAAAAAAGACTGATCTTTTTTTGTTGGAAAAAAAAATGAACATGTGTCAAATGTAGTGACCTGTTGTTGTTCCATGTTATGAATAATCAAGTTGAAAATGGGAATATTTTATTTTGCGCATTTTTGTTCAATCAGTCACTGATAGCCAATGTCTGAGGGCCAGCCAAGTTCAAGCCAGAAAGGATGGAAAAGTCAAGGCCACGTTTGAATGACCTCCAAATGTCAGTGAGGCCCACCGCCAAAAGCTAACTTGGAAATTCAACAAAGAGACATGCCTCTGGCCGAAAGAAAATCCTCCAAATTAGACCTGAAAACTCAAAGTGACCCGGTCAGCTCACAAATACTGCCCCAAAGCCTTGATCTCTTCTGCCACGTACATTCTCTGCTGCCAAGGTGTCAACTGAGTCACGTCTGGCTGCTCTCTTGAGTCCCAGTGCTTCCCTGACGACCCCCAAGACGACAACGGAGTCTGACCCTGAACTCTGAATGGTGATGAAAACGAAGGAAGCGAGCGCTGCCAATGGCCAGGTAACAATCAGATTACTCACAGAGGCCATTACTGTTACTTGGTTTTGTAGTTTCTGCAGTGTTTCCCTCTAAAGTAACAAACTTAGTCACACCTGCCCGGACTCAAGAAAAATTAAATAGGACGTTTGAAATCTATTGACATGTCAGGATCAACGATTTTTCTATTAAACACAGTATTTTCATTAAAAAAAATAAAGGAACAGCTTGGTTGGTTGTTTAACATGCGGTACAACTAAAATCAGTATCAACAAATAGATGACACTTAGAAACCACTGAGACATTCAGGATTACAAAGTGTTGGAATGATTAGATAAAAAGAATGTAGGGATTTATTTCTGTAGAAAAAATTACTTTATTTTGTAAAAAAAAGAGAAGAAAACACATATCAGTGTGGATTGTTGCTGGCATCAAATTATACAGAGGTACTGAAAATAAAATCAAACATTGTGTTCAGAGTGAAAGGGACAGGACTTTGTATTTGTGGTTATGTGCAAATGTCCAGGACTATTACCAATATTTATAAAATACATGACTGGCATAACAGTATCAGATATCATCAATATCAGTCCGGGCTAAGTGCATAACTTCTGTACACCACACACACACACACACAACACGCACGCAGCACAGCAACGCACGCACATATGCCACACACACAAAAACACACCAACCCACACACACACACACACACACACAAATAGCAGTTTACAAACTTTTTCCTTTTACCTTCTAATAGTCTGTCTCTGTCGGTCTGTCAGTCTCTTCTAAACACACACAACCACACACACACACACATACACACACACACACACACACACACACACACACTCACGCGACGAGACACAACGCACACACGGACACACACACATAACACACACACACACACAGAGACACAGATAAGCGCGTGCACACACACAACACACACACACACACACACCACACACACACACACACACAACTAACAACTCTCAGCACACCCACACACACACACACACACCACACGGACACACACACAACACACAACACACACACACACAACACACACCACACCCACACAGAGATAGCAGGTAGGGAGGATTGTAGAATGATCGATCAGTCCAGGCATTAGTGCACACTATGTACTGATGCTCAAAAATTCACGCCATGAACCAGCGTCTCGGAACGGGTTTTGCTCTGTTGTTCTTCTCCATGCCCTCCTCCATCCTCCCCCAACAGCCTATTCTCACCCCTTCCCTCTCAACTGTCCCTCATCCACTCCCCATTTCCTTATATCTCCATGCCCTCCTCTATCCTCCCCAACAGTATTCTCTCCCTTCCCCTCTTAACTGTCCTCTCCACTCATCATTCCTTATATCTCCATGCCCTCCTCCATCCTCCCCAACAGTATTCTCTCCCTTCCCCTCTCACCTGTCCTCTCCACTCCCCATTCCTTATATCTCCATGCCCTCCCCTCCGGGGGTTGCGACCTTGTCGTGGTCGGAGGGCTTGCGCGGTCCAGTGATCCCTTAGGCTTGCTGGCGGGGCATCAATACTTGGGAGATAGGCTGGGTTTTTTCACACTGCTTGTAGGCCTGAGAGGTGAAGATGCTGTATGGCCTAAGCGAAACGTGGTAAGGAGTTGATGCCCCTGGTAGGGCTTCCTATGTCAGATAGGCTAAGGGTGAGGATCCTGACTAAGAGTAACCCGCCTTTCTCCTTTTCTTTTTTCTGCCTTCCTTATTTGGTCCTTTTCTATCTTCGTCTCCCCTTCAAGTCTTCTTTTTCACACTCCTTTTCTCTCTGTGGTCTCCTTAAGATCCGCCGCGTTGGCCGTGCGGTGCGACCTGTGTTGGAGGGGAATGAGATCCTGGTGATTGAGAGGGCCAGCGCTCTCAACACATCACTTTGGCTCGGACCTCTCCTAGACAGGAAGTACACTTTGGCCCGGTGTACTAATCGGCTCCCTTTTTGGGGCTGGGTCAAGACAGGCAGTTTCCCTGCTGGCCAAGTAAACCCCTGCAGTGCTCAGCTCTCTGTTCCCGGGAGTTGAGCATGATCAGGGGGGATAGGGTTGGTAGTTTCTGTTTGTCGTATATCTCTCACCGAAGCCTGGAAGGGGTCAAGACATTGGTTTCTTGGCCCTGGCCCCTTAGTTGGACTCCAAGGTGGGTGGGTAAGGGGGAGATGAAGCATAACAAACAAAATATGGCTTTTTCAAAAAACATTCCCCCCAAAAGGAAGAGGAAGGCAGCATCCCCTATTTCAGGGATTTTCAAACAGACAGTGATTCTGATAGTGAGGAAAGACAGAGGACAGGTTTCTGGGCTTCCTGGCTCGTGATGGAGGGGACGGAGCAGGAAAGACCCCTTTCAGCTCTGAGCCCTTTTGCTATCCAAAAGGGCTTTCAAGGTATAGCAGGTGACCCTCGGTCCATCAAGAGGTTGAGGAATGGCTCATTTCTCATTCAATCTAAATCACAAAAACAATCTGAACAGCTGCAGAAGGCAACGAAACTTGTGGACAGGGGGATCAGGGTAACTCCCACAAACAATTGAATTCATCGAAAGGCGTGATTCGTTGCGGGATTTATCTGGTGTTTCAGAGGCAGAAATTAAGACGGAGCTGGCGTCCAGGGTGTGACGGAGGTGCGCAGGGTGACGGTAAAGAAAGGTTCAGAGAGAGTGGCCACCAACACCCTCTTTCTGACCTTCTGCAACCCTGTGCTGCCCCCAGTCATCAAGTTGGTTTACCTGAATGTTCGTGTTCAGCTGTATGTGCCGTCCCCATTAAGGTGCTTCAGGTGCCAGAGGTTGGCCATGTCGGGACCACTGTTCTGGGCAGGAGGTGTGCGGTGTTTGCTGCAAGGCGACCCATGATGGGCCGTGCAAAGATCCGGCACATTGTGCTAACTGCGGTGGCGACCATCCCTCCTCTTCACGAAACTGCCCTCCCCTCTCCCTCTCAACTGTCCTCTCCACTCCCATTCCTTATATCTCCATGCCCTCCTCTCCTCCCCAACAGTATTCTCTCCCTTCCCCCTCACCTGTCCTCTCCACTCCCCATTCCTTATATCTCCATGCCCTCCTCCATCCTCCCCAACAGTATTCTCTCCTTCCCTCTCACCTGTCCTCTCCCTCCCCATTCCTTATATCTCCATGCCTCCTCCATCCTCCCAACAGTATTCTCCCCCTTCCCCTCTCACTGTCCTCTCCACTCCCCATTCCTTATATCTCCATGCCCTCCTCCATCCTCCCAACAGTATTCTCTCCCTTCCCCTCTCACCTGTCCTCTCCACTCCCCATTCCTTATATCTCCATGCCCTCCTCCATCCTCCCCAACAGTATTCTCCCTTCCCCTCTCACCTGTCCTCTCCACTCCCCATTCTTATATCTTCCCTGCACACTCCGCTCCATGTCATGCTTTTTTCTTTTTTTGAGGTCAGGTAGATTATGATGTGAGGTATTTGATGTACAGTCTGTACCTGGCCCCTTTATCTCCCCTCTCTGTCTGTATGTGACGTCTGTACCTGGCCCTTTATCTCCCCTCTCTGTCTGTAATGTGACTGTCTGTACTGCCCCTTTATCTTCCCTCTCTGTCTGTATGTGACTGTCTGTACCTGGCCCCTTTGTCTCCCCTCTCTGTCTGTATGTGACTGTCTGTACCTGGCCCCTTTGTCTCCCCTCTCTGTCTGTATGTGACTGTCTGATCCCTGGCCCCTTTGTCTCCCCTCTATGTCTGTATGTGACTGTCTGTACCTGGCCCCTTTGTCCCCCCTCTCTGTCTGTATGTGACTGTCTGTACCTGGCCCCTTTGTTCCCTCTCTTGTCTGTATGTGACTGTCTGTACCTGGCCCCTTTATTTCCCCTCTCTGTCTGTATGTGACTGTCTGTACCTGGCCCCTTTATCTCCCCTCTCTGTCTATATGGACTGTCTGTCCCTGGCCCCTTTGTCTCCCCTCCCTGTCTGTATGTATCTGTCTGAAGATGATTTTTGGTATTTTTGTTAAACATAAATTTGTTTTTGTTATATCAGATCCACATGTAATATCTTTATATATGACTCCAGCTCTCAGATTATTTTTTGTTCCTGTTCCTTTTTTAATCCTTTTTGTGTAATATTTCAAAGATATTTTTGTCAACAGATTTGGATAATTCACTACCAGTTATTCACTAGATATTGTAACTGATATGAGATACAGAGAAATGAAGAACATCAATATTTGAATATGTCCATAATATTTTTTGGTAAGTGAAGACATTTGTTTTATTGTGGACTGTGTGCAGGACAGTGATGTTAAGTGTCTTTGGTGTGGTGAGTACTGTCACTGTCATGACCCTCTGTCTCCCTCCTCCCTGCTCCTGTTTCACCTGTTGCCCATCTCTGTTTCTCTGGTCATTTTCAGAATCACTCCTCTTTCCTGAGCAAGGAATCTGGTGCTGACAAATTAATGGGTACTTCAAAGTTCTTCTGTGAAAATGCCTCAATGATTTGTGATGAGTTGCCTCACTTTATAGATACCAATATTGGTGATAGTGTGTGTAGTAACAATTCTTGTTATTCCATATCTGTATTCTCATGCATAAAGAAATATAAAAAGTGTGGATTCATTTTCAGATTTGAATGTTGTGATAGTCGTTAGAATGGGTAGGGTTTTACTAGTCCCAGGGTTCACTAGTCGAGGGTTTATAGTCCGAGGGTAGGGTTCTAACCCTAACCCTAACCCCCGGACTAGTGAACCCTCGGACTACTCTAACCCTAACCCTAACCCTCGGAATAGTGAACCCTCGGACTAGTGGGACGTTCCGTTAGAATTATGTTATTACTTGTACAGTCAGTGCTCTGTGTGTATGGTGTGTGTCTATGTGTGTGGTGGGGGTGGGGTGAGGGAAAGGGGAGGGGGGGGCATGCAGTATGTTTATGTATGTATGCAGTGACTATTTTTCTTAGACGGGGCGCTTCTTTGCTTCACTTGATCTTGTTATGACTTTTGTTCTTTTACAAATCCTCAGCATCATTACTTCATGTTGTACTGGGGTGTTTATTGTCTCCCGACAAAGTCTTTATTTGTGCCAGTAATACCTGTTATATTGAAGTGATTAGCTTTTCCTGACAAGGCTTTTCTTTCTGTTAATTTGCTCCTGCTGGAACTGTTTTCCTTAACATTAGCAACAAAGCCTTTCTTTGTCATCAGGTCTGTTGTACTGAGGTGGTTATCTTCTCCTGACAAAGCCTTTATTTGTGCCTATAACCCTTAGTCTGCACAGGTTTTTCTAATCTGTTTACTGACAAAAAAAAACACAAAAAAAAAACAAAGAAAGAAAGAAAAAAAAAAAAGAATTGCCTGAGCCAGAAGTTCATTTGCACTGTTTTCTTTTCATCTTAATTTTCACTTTTTTGCTGTTAGAGCCATAAGAATGTGTATCATCAAAGATAAATAGAATTTGAGTTGTTTACAATGTATCATCATCTGCGTTAGCTTACAAAAGACGGTCCTTCTCTTCATCAATATAAGTCAGATCTGCAAATCTGGCACCGTTTGCATCCAACTTTCTCAGTTGTATGTCACCAGGAATCTGGTGCGCCTTGACAGCAAATTTCAGACTTGGATGCCTGACACAAGTTGAAATACTGGCTGTCAAATCCATTTCCTGCATTAATGGCAATGTTATCACTTCACAGATTCACACAAAAGAGAGCTTCAAAGAGAAGCAACTCTTGTTATAAATCATCAAGATTTCTTGGTATGTGGAATGAAAGCGAGAGCCTTCTGCTCAGCACATACACTGTACGTTGGCACAGCATAGTGATCTGAGCAGAGTGGGACATATCTTTTATGGTGTGTCACAGGCTAAAGTTTAATCTTTGTTGTGTAATGAAATGTATGTTTTTTTCTCCGATAAAACCTATCTTTGTGTCATTAATTCCTGCCATTATGAAGTGATTTTTTTTCCCTGATAAATTATTTTTGTTTCATTCATTCCTGTTGCAGTGAGTGATTGGTTCTTAAAGAGGAAGACTTTTTGTGCCATTAACTCCTGTTGTAATGATTTATTTTCTCCTGTCAAAGCTTTGTATTTGGTTATTATTTTACATTGTAATGAGGTGTTTATTGTTCACTGACTAAACCTTCCTTCATTTCACACATTCCTGTTGTATTTTGTGATTATTCACTTATGAGTGTTTTTCTCATGATCACCATTTCTGCTGTAATGAAATGATAATTTCTCTTCAAATCTGATCAAGTATTTAAAATTTCTCATCATCAGTCAAATGCTGTCTCTGACTATGTGTTACTTTACATGCATATGTTCTGCCTTGATATACATCCAGAAGGTGTTCATACAGTTCAGGGGTCAGTCTGTACAAAGTTTGACCCTTGTATACACACAGAAGTTATACGTATAGATCAGATCAGTCTTTGGGCATGTTGTCTCCGGTATATACTTAGGTGTTCAGACAGTTCAGGAGGTCAGTCTGTACCTTGATTGATCAGGATATACACACACAAGGTGTACAGTCAGTTCAGGAGGTCAGTCTGTACCTAGGTTTATCTGATTGTACACACAAAAAGTGTTCAGAGAGTTCAGGTCATTCTTTTCCTAGGTTGACCTGGGTATATAAACAGGTGATCAGTCAGTTCAGGAGGTCAGTGTGTACCTAGGTTAACTTGGGTATATTAAGCAGGTGTTCAGATAATTCAGGAGATGAGTCTGTATCCATGTTGACGTGGATATAAGCAGGTGTTCAGATTAATTCAGGAGATGAGTCTGTATCCATGTTGACCTGGGTATATAAACAGGTGTTCAGTCCATTTAGGAGGTCTGTATGTACTAGGTTAACTTGGGTACATAAACAGGTGTTCAGCTAATTCAGGAAGGAGTCTGGATCCATGTTGACGTGGGTATATGAACAGGTGTTCAAATAATTCAGGAGATCAGTTTGTATCCATGTTGACGTGGGTATTGAACAGGTGTTCAAATAATTCAGGGGATCAGTTGTATCCATGTTGACCTGGGTATATAAACAGATAATTCAGGAGAGTAATCTGCACTTAGATTGCCTTGAGTGTGCACCCAGAAGGTATTCAGATTGTTCAGGTCAGTCTATACTTAGGTTGACTTTGGAGATGGAAAAGATCAGCTGTGGCTTTCCCTCTAGGTTTTATTCTCTTTGATCATCCATGTTATGAAGCATGTACGCAGACATGCGCAAATATGTACTCTGTGTGCGTGTGTGTGTGTGTGTGTGTGTGTGTGTGTGTGTGTGTGTGTTTGTGTGTGTGTGTGTGTGTCTGTGTCTGTGTGTGTCTGTGTCTGTGTGTGTCTGTGTCTGTGTGTGACCTCAGGTGTTCTTGACTCTGATCGTCAGCATTATAAACAGTGTGTGTGTGTGTGTGTGTGTGTGTGTGTGTGTGTGTGTGTGGTTTGTTTGTGTGTGTGTGTGTGTGGTGTGTGTGTGTGTGTGTGTGTGTGTGTGTGTGTGTATGCACATGTGTGTGTGCATGTGTGTATGCATGTGTGTATGTGTGTGTTTTGTGTGTGTGTGTGTTTGTGTGTGTATCACGTTGTGTGTGTATGCGCATGTGTGTGTGTGTGTGCTTGTGTGTGTGTGTGTGTGTGTGTGTTTGTGTGTGTGTAAGAAGTAGAAAAAGAAAGAGGTGTGTGTGTGTGTGTGTGTGTGTGTGTGTGTGTGTGTGTGTGTGTGTATGCACATGTGTGTGTGTGCATGTGTACATACAGTCATGTGTTTGTGTTTTGTGTGTGTGTGTGTGTGTGTGTGTGTGTGCACATATGTATATACATGTGTGTGTGTGTCTGTGTGTGTGTGAGCGAGAAAGAGAGAAAGAGGAGTGGTGTGTGTGTGTCTGTGTCTGTCAGTCAGTGATTTGAGTATGAATTAAATACTAAAAAGTTGTGTTGAAGTAGAATGTGACATGTTCTGTGGATTATAGTCTTGTTTGTGTTCCTCTTGAGTTGTGGGGGCCAACCCCTCCATTCATCACTTGAAACTTTCTGATGCTCTGATCACTGAAACAAGCTGTTGCCAATCTGTTGGCCTCCACCATCCAACAGAACTCCTCATCTTCAAATAATCTGCAGTCTTTTTAAGAAACAAAGAGATTAGAGAGAAATCTTCATACAATTTCACATCAGACAACTCTGAAACCTATAATCTTCCATTTTCAATCGTTGAACTCAAATTAGCTTTACAAACCTGTACTGATTCTGCCCCTGGTCTGGATGACATTCATTATCATGTTGTGAAACATTTTCCAGAAAGCTGTCTCCAGACTCTTCTCCAAGTCTATAACCATATCTGGACCACAGGGTCCTTTCCGCCCTCCTGGCGGAAAGCCTGATCATTCCCATTCCAAAGCCTGGAAAGGACCTTACCAACCCTTCTAACTATCGCCCAATCGCTCTGACCAGCTGCCTCTGTAAGCTGATGGAAAAGATGGTCAACTCCCGTCTGATGTGGAAGCTGGAAACCGATGGTCTTTTGGCCAGTGAACAGTGCGGTTTCCGGAAGTACCACTCGACGGTTGACCATCTAATCCGTCTGGAAACCACCATCCGCAACGCCTTGTTAACAAACAGCATGTGGTCGCTATCTTTTTCGACCTCGAAAAGGCGTACAACACCACGTGGAAAGCAGGAGTCCTCATGGACCTGCACAGACTTGGTTTTCGGGGTCACCTGCCTCTGTTCATTCAGAACTTTTTAGCCGATCGACAGTTCCAGGTGCGTGTTGGCACCACACTCTCTGACATCCATGGGCAGGAGTTGGGTGTTCCTCAGGGGAGCATCCTTTCTCCCGCCCTTTTCAGCATTAAAATTAATGACAATTTGTCCAATCAGTAAGCCTGGGCACGAGTCCTCTCTGTTTGTTGATGACTTTGCGCTGTATGCAGTTGGAGCTTCTTACGCCAGTGTACAGCGTCGACTGCAACTTTGTGTCAACAGAATCCAAAGTGGGCTGAGGAAAACGGGTTTACCTTCTCCGTACCAAAACTCAGTCAATTCATTTCCACAATTTTCGTCGATTCTTTGCTGATCCTGAAATTCGTCTGGACAAGTCCACCATTCCAGTTGTAAAAGAAGCCAAATTCCTGGGAGTTATTTTTGACCAAAACTCAACTTTCTCAGCCACATCAAAAACCTCAAAACTTCTTGCCAGAAAGCTCTGAATATTCTGCGGGTCGTAGGCACACCGACTGGGGCGTGATAAGAAAACTTTGCTGCACCTCTACAGAGCCCTGGTCCATTCCAACTGGACTACGGTTGTGTTGTCTACGGCTCCGCAAGATCGTCTTACCTCAAACTCTTGGACCCTATCCACATCAAGGGCTTCGTCTCTGTCTTGGAGTGTTCCGCACCACCCTGTGTACAGCCCGTACGCAGAGGCAGGTGAACCTTCACTATCCAACCGCAGGCTTAAATTGTCATTGAATTATTACATCCGACTGTTCTCGGAACCAAAAAACCCTGCCTATGACTGTGTCTTTGACCCTCCGTTCCAAAGTAAGTTTGAAAACAACCCTAAATGTATTCCGCCGTTTGGTCTTCGTATGCAGCCTCACGTGCGGAATGCAGGTCTAGACCTAGGAGTTGTGTCAGATTTTTCCTAGTTTCCGGATCAACCTCCGTGGACTTCTTCACGCCAGAGATTCGTTTCGATCTTGCAGCTTTTCGCAAAGAGACTACCAGCTCTCTGGCGTACAAGGCATTGTATGCTGAGCTCTGTTCCAAATTCCCATCCTATCAAAAAGTTTTCACTGATGGTTCCAAGTCTGAAGATGGAGTGGCCTGTGCAGCCTACTGCCCTGGGGCTCCTTCTCAGATACTGTTGGAACATATTCATTCAGATGCTTCTGTCTATTCTGCTGAACTTACTGCTCTGGTACTGGCTTTGAAGATAATCTCACATTCTTCAAGAGGGACTTTCTGGTTCTGTCGGATTCGCTGTCAGCTTTGGAGGCCATAGCTGGCCGCAACCTTCAGCATCCAGAACTTTTACTTTTTTTAAAAACTTTTAGCAAGTTGAAGGCGGACGGTTACAACATTACTCTTGCTTGGGTTCCTGGTCATGTTGGCATCGGCGGGAACGAAATGGTTGATCGTTTAGCCAAAAAACGCCACAAGAGAGAAACTGTCCAACACTTATATCCCTGCTCAGATGTGAAACCCAAAATTAACGATTATGTGAGAGACCTCTGGCAGGAGGACTGGAACACACAGACGAATAACAAACTCTTTCAGATCTGTCCAAACCTTAAGGACTTCCTCCCATCTACGTCGGGTGGTCGTAAAGAGGAAACGGTTCTGTGCCGGCTGCACACCGGCCATTCGTATTTTACCCATTCTTACCTTTTAAAGAGTGAAGAAGCTCCGTGGTGCATTCCATGTCATGCGCCACTCACAATGAAACATGTTCTTTTAGAGTGTTGGGACTTGCACGATGTGAGACACAAACATTTTACAGCGGAGTCCATGAAGATCCTGTTCAGGGATGTCCCGCCTGACGTGATCCTTGAGTTTTTGAAAGAGATTAACATTTTTCATCTGATTTAAGATTTTACGGCAGAAAGATTTTTAACAAAGGTTTCTGGTGCGTTTGTAGACGATGTCATTTAACGAGATGTGTGAAATTTGGTGGTTTTTTTTTTTTTTTTTTTTTTAATGACTGGTGAGTTGATTTTAACGTGGTGACAGCCTGATATGGCCCTTTGCGGTCGGCTTGGCTATAAGCAACATTATCTTATCTCCTGAGTTGTGGGGGCAGTTTGTGAAGAGACTGTGGTCATGTTACAGGAGGATGGGTCCCCTTAGAAGGACCAGAGTATGCTGCTGTCATCAAAGTTGGAGATCGTGTCAGACGTGGAAGAGACTGGATCTATGGATCACTGGTATGTTATTTGTGTAACTGATGGAATGAATGAAATGCTTCAGAACAGTGTACGGCTGGAGTTTCAACATGTGAACAGTATGCTGACTGTGTTAGTCACCTCAGAGACAGAAGAGACAGCACCTTGCAGCACCTGTGACCCATTCTGCCCAGCCCCTGTTCCATCTGACAGCATTAGTTCTCACCCGATCACAATCATGTAGTATCAGTGAAATTGTGAAGGAAAGTGCAGTGTTCTTCCAGGAATCCAGTTTTGACCTGAGAATGCCTCTGTAGACTGAGCTGCACTGACGTGGCTCATCTTTAAGACAGGGTGTGTCACAATCATGAACAATATCATATTGCATTGTGTTATGTCTTATTGAATGGGACTTTTCATTTCCTTGACACAACAGATTGGTCTGCGTGAAATTTAGTCTGCCATCCCTGGTAGACAATCTTTCTTTATCTATCATCATATACTTTAACTTGCTGACCACAGTTAATATTTCAACAGATTTGTTCAAGGACAACACTGTCGTAGTCACAGATTCCTTTCTGTGTGCTAATTGCATGCTGATGGACAGGACCCAGTGTGTGTTTGATCTGAAAAAGTAGCCTCTGATTAGATGTTGTGAAGAGAGGCGGACCAAAAACCACAAAACCCCAAACAAGAAATTAAGTTCCCAATGCTTCATGAGCCAGAAGTGAACTGTAGAGCCAGTATTGTTTCCTTCCAGGTTAGTGTGGTGATGCAATGTAGGACTGACCTGTCTACAGGCCAGAATTGTTTCCCTTCCAGGTTGGTGTGTTGTTGAATGTAGACTGCTGCTCTACAGGCCAGAATTGTTCCCCTTTCCAGGTTAGTGTGTGATGCAGTTAGACTGCCTGTTCTACTGGCCGGGAATTGTTTCCCTTCCAGGTTAGTGTGTGACGCATGTAGATGCCTGTCTTCAGGCTGAATTGTTCCCTTTACTGGGTAGTGTGTCCATGCAATATAGATGCTGCTTAAGGCCAGAATTGTTCCTTTCAGGTTAGTGTGTGATGCAATTTAGAATGCCTGTCTACAGGCCCCAGAATTGGTTCCCCTTTCCAGGTTTAGTTTGTGATGCAATTTAGACTGGCTGCTACTGGCCAGATTTGCTTTCCCTTTCCAGGTTATGGGGGTGATGCATTATAGACTGGCTGTCTATGGCCAAGATTGTTTCCCTTTCCAGGTTAGTGTGTGATGCAGTGTAGACTGCCTGTCTACCTGGTAGAATGGTTAATGTTGCCCTGTCCAGGTTAGTGTGTGTCGCAATATAGACTGTCTGTCTACAGGCCAGATTTGTTTCACCCTTTCCAGGTTAGTGTGTGTGTGATGCAATATGATGCCTGTCTACTGGCCGGGTTGGTATTATGGAACCTGCTGTTGACCTTCCGGTTTGTTTGTCCTCGGTGTGGGTACAGATAACCAGTGTTAATCAGGGACCCGCTGGTTAGATCGCAACTCCTATTAATGAGCTGCGGTCTGTCGGTCAGTTACTCCGGCCGTCTATTTTTAGACTTAACAGGGATTCCCCTTTATCTCGCTCTCAGGCATGCGCATGTGTACCTTTTTCCACTGCATTTTCGGAGTAAACAACGTTGTTGAAGACAGAAAGTAAGTCCGTGATAAAATTGGACAATCTATAGAGAGACCCATGGGAAAGGAGCGGCAGGCCGTATGAATACAGGCAGTGGGGGGCAGTGGCTGTGCCCTCTAAACCACAGACGACGTGATCGACATTGTATTGTTGGTGGTGTGACAGGGACCTGATCCATGTATCAGAGGTGAGTCAAACATGATGGGATACTTGAAACAGCCTGAAGTAAATGCTGTGTGTATTCGATTACATGTGTATGTTACTATGTGTGTCCACTGTTGTGTGAGGGAGAAAGAGTGTGTGTTGTGTGCTGCATGTACAAACCATCCAAATGGTAGATGTGCATGTGCATTTATCTTGCTTAGCCCATATGTGGAAGTGCATATCTCATGTATGTGGTTTGGTGTTATTCCTGAGCAGTATTGTAAGGCACTTAGCAGTGTATTGCTGAGTAGGGAAGTGTTGGTCTGTTGGGGGTGGGGGGTTGGTGACTGGGTTAATGTGTGTTTAAGTTTCATGCAGCCAGTCATGTGAGTGGATTTTTTTTTTTGTTGCAATGGTTGTTTTGAGTGGGAAGTTTCGTGGTGCGTTGCATGTGATGTGTGTGTGTGTGTGTGTGTGTGTGTGTGTGTGTGTGTGTGTGTGTCTTTAACAGTGTGTGAATTTGTAGTACTTTTGTTCATATAAGGATCTGTTTATGTAGAGTTGGAACAGATAGCATTTGAGTTCGCTCATTATTGTACTTTCCAGTCATTGTAAAGCAATTTCTAATATTGGAAAGTACTCTGTTATTTGATATTATGATGATACTATGATGATGATGATGATGTTATGAAATAAAAAAAAAAACCTCCCACAGTCCCTGAGCTGTTTTCTACCTGTCCAACAGAATAATAAGTATTTGTGAAGTATTTGTAGAATATTGTAACTTTCTATAATTGAAAAAAAAACACTTATTGAGTCAAGCAACTAAATAGCTGTTTGTAGATGATGACTATTATGTCATTTGTTTGCCCCCCCCCCCCCCTCCTCGTCCCCCCCCACCAACCCCCCTGCCCCCTATCCCCCCCCCCCCCCCCCCCCCCCCCCCTGTTATATGAATATACCTTTTTTCAGGTGGGGGTCAGGACTCATTTGACAGCGGGCATTATGCAGCCTGCACTTGCAGTGAGCTTGGTAATTTGAATTCTAGGGGATTCCATGATATACCCTACCCCACGTTTCTTTGTTTGATCATGGTGTTGTGTGTGTGTGTGTGAGTGTGTGGGTGTGTGTGTGTCGTGTGTGTGTAGTATGCTGATAGTGTTATAAAGTGCCTTGGGGTAATTGAGATGTAATTTAATGTCTTTAGGTGTTTTTGCACACATTACATGTAATTATTATATCTCTCAAATGAACCATAAACTCCAACCACATTGCTGCTTCCTTCTACATGTAAGCTCGTTTAACCTTGAAGGGATCCACCAGTAATGACATGTATTGGTTCACATGTATTTGTGGATTCCAGATAAATTTCTTTTTAGTAAGTGATCACTGTTGTTAGGTGCAGTATTGTGAAGCTAATTTTACATAAAATACTCAATCTGTGCATTAAGTTGTCATGTCTTGATATACTGAACATTTCAAGGACTGGATCCACGCTTTATTGTGTATTGTCGTTAAGTGTTTATCGTGTTTGGTTGTCTGGTTTCATGCTCCAGATTTTAAACCTTGAGCATTATGTGAATCGATTTTGTGGCACTAGGGAAAAAGTACAATACATTTGTAACTAACTTTTGCTTTCCTGTTGTTTGAGGAAAAAGATGAAAGCTAATTATGTTTCTTCTTCAGAAAGCTTGCAGCACAAAATTACACATGAAGATTCTAGTACAACAATTAGAGATAACAGATTATTGTACATAAATCGGATGGCTTTTATGACATTGTTTACGTACAACAATTGATGGCTGTTATGACATGTAATACTGTAAATCCTGTGATGTATGTCTTTGTGAGTGGATTACATCCCCCCTGTGAACATGTTTCAATCTGTATGAAATGGTTGTATTGCAAAGAAAATGGTTCATGTATTTACAGGACATGGCCACATGGCAAAATATTTCCTGAGGGATGTTATGTGTTCACAGGATTTGAAATTGCCCATGAAACTTTCTTACTAGCTCCCAGCAGTGTGGGTTTTCTGACATTGTATCAGTCTCTTGCAGCTCAAATGAACAGCAGCCGACATATAAGGAATGTGATCTGGAGGCTCATCCTTGTCTGTGGACTCAGGCATCCTCATCCTAGAAGGTAAATCACATCGAGCAAAATTAAAATATATTCTGAATTGAAAAGGAAAATGGGAAATAGTTAAGTTTGTGCTTGACCAAAGGAATTCTCAAATAGCACACACCACACACACATCAACACACCCAAATATACCAAACACACACACACTACATCACACACCACATAAGCCAAAAAACATAAAACCAAAAAAAAGGTGAAAAATTGAAGCCACTTGACTCACCAAAATGATATTGGCAATATGTCAGTTTATTTTATCCTTTTCAAATCCACACTGGCCTACTGTCTGAAAAGAAAAAAAGGCATTTCTCATGCTAACATCTATAAACGGTTGCACAACATGTCCAAGGTCAGAGAGAACTTTTCACCTTGACACTGATAATATGATTCTGAGCTGGATGTCTTTTTCCAGATTGTGGTCACTGATGATCCATGTGACTTTATATAGCATTTGCTATCTAACAGCTATAAATTAACATCTGTGTTACTTATGCTAAGTCTTGTTTGTCTTGAGGCATATTTTTGTTTTGTATGGTATTTCAGGATGGTGTGTTGTCATATAAACATATTTTGAAATCAACTCAGTAATATATTTCATCTAAATAAATTATATGGGCATTTTAATTAAATATATGTATCCTTGACCCACATCTACACAGTGAATTTAGGTCCCTTTAAAAATGTGTGTTCAAATTCTAATTTATCATACATGCAAGGTGTGTTTTTTTCCTAAGTCGTGTTCTAGAGACACTGATGAATGTCGGTTTGTAGTCTGTTGAGGACATTTGGTGTGATTCAGAGGGAAAGCCATGTTTTATAGTGTGTCACAGTTTATGACCTGAAAGTTGAGCGTTGTCTTCTTCCTTTGTGTGTGTGTGTGTGTGTGTGTGTGTGTGTGGCGTGTGTGTGGTGTGAGTAGGTGGTGGGTGTGTGTGCGGTATGTGTGTGTGTGCGCGCGCACGCTCCGGGTGCGTGTGTGTGTGTGTGTGTGTGTGTGTGTGTGTTGTGTGTGTGTGTGTGTGGCCATGACCACAAGAAAGCAAATCTCATTCTTACACCAGGTATTTTGTTAATGGTTATGCCTTACTGTATGATCTTTGGTACATTTTTTGAACAGTGTTGTACTTCATTGACACATTGCCCTCTGAACATTGTTAAAAACGTATTCATGGATATTTCAATGGTTAGAAAATGAAAATTTGAAATTAATGAAGTAGAGAGAAAGAGCAAAGAAAGAAGTACAGAAGCTGACCTGTATCACTAAAATTATACGAATACCGTTGGGTGTGTCACTGCACATTTTTGTTTGTGTGTTGTTGTTTTTTAAAGGTTTGTGTCATTTGTTATTAAATATCAGTAAGCATTCACATTCATTTTCTTTGCATATGGCTGTCAGCCCAGGCTGACCTCCTAAGCGGCATATCAGGTGTATTGCCATGTTGTGCCAAGAGCCAGAGTTGTACAAATTATGCAGCAACTTTCACAGCTTGGATGCATCTGGAAAAAAGTTGTCATGTCATGTGATATGAAAGAAGAAATCTTACAACAAGATACAACGCAAGACATTTTATTTGCATGCAGCCTTTCAGTAGATGTGGTACTATACTGTTAGTCCCAGCTGAGAGAGCAACAGAAGTCGCACTGACTACATTTGTGAGAATAATAAATGCAGTTTAGTACCGTTGAAAGTCTCTAAAGGATCATTTTCATATTCATAAATTCGCCATGTTGATTGTCTGTTGCAGATGGTCCACAAAATGTTCAGGTGTGTAGGTTTCTTGTTTCATGCCGAAAACATGACAGTGAGACCTCTGGTGCAGATGTAGACCTTGATGTGTGGCATGTTGCCCCTGATGTGCAGGCTTGCGTGCCCCATGATGGGGCTGCTTGTTTGCCCCTGATGTGTGGCTTGTTGCCTCCTGATGTGGCGGCTATGTTGCCTGATGTGTGGCATGTTGCCTGATTGTGTGCGCTTGTTGCCATGATATGCAGGAGCTTGTTGACCCTGATGTTGCGGCATGTGGCCCCTGATGGTGCGGATGTTGCCCCTGATGTGTCCCACTTGTTGCCCTGATGTGCAGCCAGGTACCCCAGCACAGCCACCACCGGAGGGAAGCCAGTGCCTGAAAGACAAAGCTAAAGACTTTGGCCAAGGAGACCCCTGTGAAGAGAAGGCGCTAGGTAAACTGTGATTCCCATTGTGGAATGATTTCTGGCCTTAGTGAAATTGAAAAAAAAATTGCAATTAAATATTGAAAAAAAATGGTAGTCGTTTTTGAAAATATGGTAGTGAAATTGAAAAAAATAATAGTGACATTGAAAGCAAACAAGACATTTTTGCTGTAGCACGGTGGCAAGAGTATGGTTGACACAAAATCTGGGAACTGAAAGAGCCAACCTCCTCCACAGAAAGTGATTAGTTTTCTTTCCCTCCCTTCCTCTTCCTTGCCCACATTTACCATGGAAGCTGTGTGCTACTTTACCTCTCGTTCTGTTTCTGATATTGACCTGAAAAGGTCCATACTTTCTCTGTGTGTATGTGTGATTGTGACTGAGGGGAGGAGCCCTCTTACTTGTGTGCGCATGTATTCATAGTTTGGGTGTGTGTGTGTGTTGTGTGCATGTGTGTGTGTGTGTGTGTGGTGTGTGTGTGTGTGGAATATTTGTTCTTCGTTTGTTTCCAAAAATTTTTGTATGGTCTCAAAAACTCTGTACTATAATTCAAGACAAGGTTAAATGGTGGGTCCCCAAGAGGAGTAGCCACTTTTGAAAGTCTACAACATGAAATGAAGCATGTGAATGCCATGAATTTTGTAGAGGTGTTTCATATGTCTCAAAATTTAACAGTTGGTGTAAAAACAATGTTGTTTTGTTTTCTCAGGACTGTTGTTTGTTGGGGTATGATATACGCCAATTTTGCGTGAGTTAGTGATGGCATGAAGTGTCCTTTTTATCCCATCAGCATTTTTTTCTTAATATATTTTGCAATGTTGGTGCCAATAAATTGTATTTGTTGTTTGATATATTTTTTTATGAAAAAAAATTTGACTCACCATTTGTCTAATAAACATTTCAACTGAGTACATGGTTTGTGGCATTTCCGGTGGGTTGGTTGGGGTGTTGGTGGTGGTGTCTGGGTTGTCGGGGTTGGTTAGTGTTTTGGGGGGGTTTATGGTTCAGGTGTAGTAGGGGGGTTGGGTGGGTGTGTGTTGTTGGCTTGGGGTGTTGGTTTGTTTATGGGTTGGGTGTGTAAGTTTCGGTTGTGGGTCTTGTGGGTTTTTGGTGAACGTGGTGTGGTGTAGTTGGGTTAGTGGTTGTAAGGGTGTATGGTGTAAGTGGTGTGTAAAACCATTTCAACTGAGAACATTGTTTGTGTGTATTGCTGTGGTAAAGTTTTCAACTGAGAACATGTTTGTGGTTGCATTTCCTTGTTGTGGTAAACATTCAATGAGAAACATGTTTGTGTGATTTTACTGTATAAAATTCAATGGAGATTCATGTGGTTGAGGCCATTCAGGTACTGTTTCTTTTTTCTTTTATGTTTGTGTGTTCTTTTTCCATTGCATAGGAGTGTGTTGTTACTGTGGGGAAATTATTAGCTGAGGTACATGTTTGTGTGGATTTCCTGTCGGTTTTCATACGGAACCATTCTCTCGGTCTTCTGTTGTTGACCTCCAAGCATGGTCAGGTTTTTATACATTTTGTAATATACATGACCAACATGGAACTTATTATTTTACAGATATATCTTTTGTTTGCCACTGTCATGTACTGTATTGAACACCTTGGTTCATTATAAAAAATAATGCAGAATCCAACATGGTCCACATCTTGATAAATACCGACAATTAATACTTGATGTGTATTATATGACAGAGGCAGGGAAGCAAACAGTTTAGAACTTGAAGTTAAAATGAAAACACACTGGCAAACTAATACAGGACCTTAGTGGGTCTTGTTGATCATTCGGCTGTGTCTCTGCTTGTACCTGCAGCAACAGGAGCTTCGGCACACCTCGCACACACACACACATCAAACACTCACACGATGCTCACACACACAAACACTTGCACACACACACACACACACACACACACACACACACACACTCACACAACACACAACACATTTATTTTATGCACACTCTCTCTCTTCTTCTCTAGCTCTCTCTCTCTCTCTCTCTCCTCTCTTCTCTGACTCTCAAACACGTAGGCACACAGACCATTGCACAGACATACATTATACATATATATATTAGATATAACTTCACCTGCCACGTTTGATGGAGTGGACATTCTTGCGTATTCCATAGTCGTTCTCGATGTCCTGGGGAGGGCGTGCTATTGGAATGGGCGTGCGACCATCAACACAAGCGAACACTTGGGAGAAGATGTTGGCTATTGCCATAGAGTTTTTTCTTTTTGCCTTGTCTGCCGCTGCCTAATCTTGGCCACTGTATCCAAATGGTACAGAGACAACAATGCTCTTGTACTGTATGAAATTGTCTGGGAATGCAGTTGGTGGCTGACTTGAAAGCAGTTCTCCAATGGCGTCTTGAAATGTGCCAGTTGCATAGAAACGATGCGCTAGCGCACTTGCAGTACCTGGCAACTGTGTTCCCGCGATTCGGATGTGTTTCAGTTTCCTCGTTTATTGCGTCTGTGAGACTCAAAATGTGCTCACGACGTAATCGAACTTAGTTGAACAGTTCCACGTCATTTTCAGGATCAGTCAATTTGGATTTTTTCTATCGCGAAAACTCATTTCCCTTCGCAAAGCACGCCCCCTCAGAAATTTCGCTTGTATGCAAATGCCACCATATTTGGACCTCTGGTTAGGCCCTGTTTGATTGGGAGGGCCCCCCTCTGTTAAAATAACCACGGTCAAGACCACGGGGTTAGCGTAAACGATGGCCTATGAATGTACGGTTGTGGGAGTTAACTCCGGTTAGAGAGTTAACCTGCGGAAGTCAGGTTTTTTTAAAAACTTCCAGTTCGGTCTGTTCATGAATATGGCCCCAGGATGTTTCAGTTCCAGGTAGTGTGATTGATGCTCTACGGGCTACTGTCCACACTACAACAGGTGCCTGTGTGATCTACTTTAGGTTATCTATGCACGGTCCTGTTCTCTCAGCTTAGTAGGTGTGACACTGCTGATTACTGTTCACTTTCTCAGTTTTGTTGCCCTTCCTCAGACTAGGGTGTGACCACTCAGGATACTGTCCACTATTCAGATTGTTTCCTTTCTGATAGTGTGTGACCTCTCTGCCAGGGAACCTGTTCTCTATCCGGATCTGTTTCCCCCTCAGATTGTTATGTGTGACCATACAGAATACCTGTCTCCACTATTCAGGTTTTGTTTCCCTTTCGGTACTAGTGTGTGACCACTGCAGGGATACCTGTACACTATCCGGTTTGTTCCCTGCCTCGCTTTGGGTGGACCAGAGGAAAAGAATACCTGTCCTACTATTCAGGATAGTTTTCCCTTTCTGACTAGTGTGTGTCCACTGCAGGATACCTGTTCACTATCCAGTATTGTTTCCATTCCTCAGCTAGTGTGTGACCCAGTACAGAATACCGGTCACTATCAGGATTGTTTCCCCTTTCTGTAGTGTGTGAACCACTGCGGATACCTGTCCTCTATCTAGGATTGTTTCCCCTTCTCAGCGAGGTGTGTGACCCACTGCAGGATACCTTTCACTATCCAAGATTGTTTCCCTTTCTCAGCTAGTGTGTGACCCACTGCAGGAGTCCTGAATTTCCACTATCCTGGATTGTTTCCCTTTGTCAGTAGTGTGTGACCACTGCAGGATACCTATCCACTATTCAGGTATTGTTTTCCTTTCTGACTGTGTTGTGACCCACTGCAGGATGCCTGTCCACTATCCAGGATTGTTTCCCCTTTCTCAGCTAGTGTGTGACCCATACTGCTAGGATTACATTGTCCACCTATCCAGGATTGATTTCCCTCCTCAGCTAGTGTGTGACCCACTGCAGGAATCGGTTCATATCCAGGATGTTTCCCTTCCTCAGCTAGTGTGTGACCCACTGCAGGATAACCTATCACTATCCAGGATTGTTTTCCCCTTCCTCAAGCTAGTGTGTGACCGCTGCAGGATCTCCTGCCCCATATCCAGGGTTGTCTCCTTTTCAGGTTAATGGGAGACTCACGAGTATGCTGTCTTCCCATTGTCAGGATTATCCCCATTTCTGGTTATGCGAGTGATCCACTGTAGGCTGTCTGTCCCAGTACCTAGAGTTGCTGGGTTATAAGCATATTCTCTCTCTGTCCCACTGCTGGGTTATTGTGTGATCTACTTTCGGCTGTTGCTATTTCCAGGTATTGTCTCACTTTTGGGTTTTGGTGTGAATCGTATTGATCTGTCCGCTTGTTTCATGGTTATCTCCTTTGTAGGTTTTTATGTAGTCCATTACAGGCTATCAGCAACACTTTGCAGGATTATGGTCCACTTCAGGTGTCTGTCCACAATACAGATTTGTTCCCTTCCTGGTGTAATGTCGTGGTCCTCTGTAGGCTGCCTGGGACACTTCCAGGGTTGTCTTCTTTCCAGGGATAGTTTGAGATCAGTGCCAGGCCAGTGTGTTTGTGTCCTGGTATTGTTTCATTTTCCAAATTTAGGGTGTAGTTTGGTGCAGGCACGAAGTTGGTGTCCTGGTGTATTGTTTCATTTTCAAATTTGTGTGTATTTTGGTGCAGGCCACGAGTTGCGGTGTCCTGGTATTGTTTCATTTTCCACATTAGTGTGTATTTTGGTTGCAGGCTCGAGTTGGTTCCTGTATCGTTTCATTTTTCCTAATTAGTGTGTATTTTGGTTGCAGGCCACTTGTTGGTGTCCTGGTATTGTTTCAATTTTCCAATTTTTGTGTATTTTGGTGCCAGACCACGAGTTGTGTCATGGTTAGTGTTTCATTTTCCACATAGTGTGTATTTTGGATGCAGGCCACGAGTTGGTGTCCTGGGATTGTTTCCATTTCCAGATTAGTGTGTATGTTGGTTCTGGCCCCCCCCCCCCCCCCCCCCCCCCCCCCCCCCCCCCCCCCCAATAGAGGCCATGAAGTTTGGTGTCTGTATTGTTTCATTTTCATAAATTAGTGTGTTTTTTGGTGCAGGCCATGAGTTGGTAGTCATGGTATTGTTTCATTTCCAATTTGTGTGTATTTGGGGGCAGGCCACGAGTTGGTGTCCGGTATTGTCGTTCATTTTCTCATTAGTAGTGTATTTTGGGCAGGGCCCGGTTGGTTGTCCTGGTATTGTTTCATGATCCACATTAGTGTTGTTTTTGGTGTAGGCCACGAGTTTGTAGGCCCTGGTATTGTTTCATTTTCCACATTTGTGTGTGTTTGTTGGTTGCAGACACGAGTAGGTGGTCCTGGTATTGTTTCATTTGCCACTTTTGTGTGTATTTTGGTGCAGGCCACGAGTTGGTGTCATGGAATTGGTCATTTTCCACATTAGTGTGTAATCAGTGTTGGCCATGTGTTGGTGTCCTGGTATTGTTTCATTATTCACATTAGTGTGTATTTTTGGTTTGCAGGCCATGAGGGGGGTCCTGGTATTGTTTCATTTTCCACATTAGGTGGATTTTGGTGCAGGCTGAAGTGTAACCTGCTCTAGCCTTTCCTTCGTCAACCAGCATCTTCAGTGATTCTTCGCTCATGACTAACCGGTTGACCCAAAAAATCTCAGTTAGTTATCTCCCTTATGTAACATGCGCATGCGCAAGTCCTGGCATATTAAATTTTCATTCCTTCAAAACACGGCAAGTCCATCAATATATTTTCTGGTAACGTTAAGAATCTCCCCCTTTCTTTGAAAGTTTTCACAGGTGGATCAATTCTTCTATTTGTCTTGTTTACTATATTATTGAGGAACATCAAAAAAAAAAAAAAAAAATCAATAGTCTCTTATAATTTTTACTAGATCCCTTTTTCAAGAAACTTCTAGCAGCTCCGTTTGGAGAGTCCAGTTTTGGTCAAACGTAGCAATTGTGTCTAGTGTTTGTCCACTGCCACAGTTTGAACAATCCTTTTTTACTATTTCTTGAATCAATGTCTCCAAACGCAGTGTCTTCTCCGATCACACATTTGTTGGATGGATGCATCATGCAAGGATGACAGTCAGTGATCGCTCACAAGTGCTTGGGATTTTGTTGTCCACTGCATTCTCCATACCATGTTGACAGAAAACTCTGTGTCTATTTCTGTCAGCCATTGCCAGGGTTTCACCAGCCAGGGCATGGTACAATGTGGCATTTTTTATTTAAAATCTCTTTTTTATTGCCTTCTCTACAGTTAACATAAAATATGATCATTCTTCAATCCATCATGCAGTTATGAAGGGTTTTTTTAATGCACAAACAAACACATTACTATAACGATGAAGAATTGTTAACCTGCACTTGTTTTCTCCACTACTTAATTGTTCAGCATTCTATATATATATATATATATATATATATATGTGTGTGTGTGTGTGTGTGTGTGTGTGTGTGTGTGTTGTGTGTGTGTGTAAAACCAAAAAGCAGAAAACCATTCAGTAATTCCAAACATTCAAACACAAAAACAAAAAACAAAAAGAAGAAAAAAAACCCCACACTTTCCTATACCATACAAATATGCCAAACAAGCAATAAAACAGACATTAAGACAAGCAAGTCTGCAGTAGAGAGAAAATAATTTATAAATAATAAATAATAATACATCAATAAATTGATAGATAAATAAATAAATAGATAAATTAAAATATGTACAAAAACAACCAGGAAGATTAATCATAATAGAATAATAAGTAAGCAAATGAAAGACGACCCTACAAGTTACACAAATTAGACTAGCAATTGACAAAATCAGGCAAGTCAGTATTTTACCAATTTTTTAGGAGATACAAAACATTAAGTGGTATTTTAAGATACATTCTGAGTATTTCAAGCTCCTCATTTCACACACACACACACACAACACACACAACACACACACACACACACACACACACACACACACACACACCATGTGACTTTCGTCACCCTTTTTCTCCCATGCCCTCTGTCAAATGAACATGCACTGTGGCAGTTACTGTAGAGGAGAAGTAGATTTTAATGAGATGCGGCCCATTCTTCGGCCAAGAAGAAGGAGGATACCTCCAAATCGATTGACAAGCCTTATTATAGAAAAGAAAAAAAAAGTTCACTGCACAAACCTCCCCTGGATGGTTTCTGCCCTTGTGCATACGAAAGCAAAAGTGCACAAGGGCTGAAGACAGAGGAGAAAAATGGACGTGAAGATAAACTTTGCAGGTTGGCCTCTTCCTCAACCAAGAAGAAGAAGCAAACCTGCACACACACACACACACACAACACACAACACAACACACACACCACACACACACACACAGAGTCTGTTATTGCTTAAAGTAACCATTCACATGTATCGACATAGGGGAATGCAAAAATTTAAAATAAACTTGGTATCCCACCATTGTTCACAGAATTGAGAATATGTACTCTCTAATGAATGCATAAATTTAAGGTCAGAATATATGTTTTTCATAACACAAAGGAAACCTTGCACACTGGGTGCATCATTTGCCATGCATGATTTAAATACATAGAATTTTGCCGTTAATAAAATGTAATTAAGTCCAAAATCTGTTTTAACACCATCTTTATATCCAAACAAAATCAGTTCTTCTGGGCAGAATCCATTTTTTCACAGTATTCACATGTTGTGGACAGAACATGCATTAGATCAAGCCAGAAGTTCTGTACACTTGTACATTTCCATAACCGATGTTGGATGGTTCGAATCTCTTCCTGGCAAAACTTACAAATTGGGTTTTCAACAAACTTGCAGTCGTATAAATATCTTTTTGTTGGCAAAAGACAATGTAGTAAACGCAGCTGAAACCATTTCAGTTTTGTGTCATGAAAAATTTTACAATGTATAAAAATCTTGAACCATTTCAAATATTCAAAACTAAGATTCCATTCATAGAACCGCTGCAGCAACACTTCAGATTTCAAAAGTAGTCCCTGTATGCTCTTGCTTCCTTCTTTTACAGCTTTCCAAATGTTTGTTTCTATGACCTGATATCTATCTACCAACTGAATATTACATTTCCGTTGATGCTTGGTGATAGCGTTAATACCAGTATATAAACGAAAATTAGTTCTGTTAATGTTTGGATGAAGATCTTGGAATTCATGAAAGGTAAGAATCTGTTATCAGTAACACTGTATTTCTTCTTCTTCTTCTGCATACGCAGGCTGATACTCCTGCGGACACTCCCATAGGGACAGGCAAGGATTAACCTTTACCAGCCGAGTCGTCCAATAGTGGACGACAGATTTCTCTCCCTTGAGCCAGTCGTCCAATAGTGGACGACAGGATTTCTCTCCCTTGACCGAGTCGTCCAATAGTGGACGACGGAACATAAAAAATTCCTACACTTTGCATGAAATGGTCCAAGGAAAAACCTCTGTAACTAGTCTTGGGATGTTGGAACGAGTTGTCGACCATACTTTCAGTGGCCTAGTGTGAACTTGGGCTGACTCCACACCTTTGGAACAAAGCACCGAGAGCCCGCCCAAACGCGGCACGCGGCACGTTTCCTGTGTCGGAAGAAATATCGGTCAGGCGAAGGGATGCTAAAAATTTCTCGTGCAATGAAGTGCTTGAAATCGATTACAAAGTGGATCTGGTGATGATTGGAGTTGAGTGTTTGTTCTTCCTGTGACACCTAACACAAGACCGTCAGTTGTTGTAGAGCTACCGTAAAAATAAATTAAAAAGTGGCCAAATGTGTGCGTCAGCAGGGAATTATCGCTGTGCACGGCGCACGGCGCCACGGAATGAGCGCGTGCGTGCGCGCTCGTCTGGAAAGAATTAATCCCATCTGTCCAACAAAGGGAGTGGAGTTTTGTGTGTATGGCTGTTTCCATCCCGCCTTTAAAGGCAGCCATACTCCATCTTGGGGGAAAGTAACACTGTATAACTGGTGAATAAACAAGATGTTCCCATCAACCCATTCCTGTACAAAAACAACATGTCTGCCTCATATTGTGTGTTTGTTGTAGTGAATACATTCAGCCAGGACCGTCGCAGGTTCGGGGGAAGGCATTTTGCATACAAACACTTGAAATGTTTTAGTACATCTGTCCAAAAATCTTTTAGGCTTTGCTGACGGGGCATCAATACTCAGCTAGATGGTTAGTTGTTATGAACGCTTCTAGGCCTGTATAGCCATGTTGCTGACTGGCCAAGCATTACGTGGTAGGAATTGATGCCCCTGGTAGGGTCTCCCATGTCAGAAAGGTTAGGATGAGGGCCCAGACAAATAGTAACCCACCTTTTTCCTATTCTGTCTTGTTTTCTGCCTTCCTTATTTGGCCCTTTTCTATCTTCGTCTCCCCTTCAAGTCTTCTTTTACACACTCCTTTTCTCTCTGTGGTCTCCTTAAGATCCGCCGCGTTTGCCGTGGGGTGCGACCTGTGTCGGAGGGGGATTGAGATCCTGGTGATTGAGAGGGCCAGCGCTCTCAACACATCACTTTGGCTCGGACCTCTCCTAGACAGGAAGTACACTTTGGCCCGGGTGTACTAATCGGCTCCCCTTTTTTGGGGGCTGGGTCAAGACAGACAGTTCCCCTGCGGGCCAAGGAAACCCTGCAGTGCTCAGCTCTCTGTCCCCGGGAGTTGAGCATGATCAGGGGGATAAGGTTGGTAGTTTCTGTTTGTCGTATATCCTCTCCGAAGCCTGGAAGGGGTCAAGACTTTGGTTTCTTGGCCCTGGCCCCTTAGTTGGACTCCAAGGTGGGTGGGTAAGGGAGAGATGAATCACAATAAACTAAATATGACTTCATTAAAAAACTACCCCCCCCAAAAGGAAGAGGAAGGCAGTCTCCCCTATTTCAGGGGAATTTGAAACAGACAGTGATTCTGACAGTGAGTAAGACAGAAGACAGGTTTCTGGCTTCCTGGCTCGTGGTGGAAGGGACAGAGCGGGAAAGACCCCTTTCAGCTCTGAGCCCTTTTGCTGCCCAAAAAGGGGCTTTCATGGTATAGCAGCTGAACCTAGGTCCATAAAACGGTTGAGGAATGGTTCGTTTCTTCTTCAGTGTCGATCACAGAAGCAATCCGAACAGCTGCAGAAGGCAAAAAAGCTTGTGGATAGGGAGATCAGGGTGACTCCCCAAAAGCAATTAAATTCATCCAAAGTGTGATTCGATGCAGAGATCTGGCGGGTGTTTCAGAGCGGAAATAAAAACGGAAGCTGGCTTCCCAGGGTGTGACGGAGGTGCGCAGGGTGACGGTAAAGAAGGTTTCAGAGAGAGGGGCCACCAACACCCCTCTTCTGACCTTCTGCAACCCTGTGCTGCCTCCGGTCATCAAGGTTGGTTACCTAAATGTTCATGTTCAGCTATATGTGCCGTCCCCATTGAGGTGCTTCAGGTGCCAGAAGTTTGGCCATGTCAGGGACCGCTGTTCAGGGCAAGAGGTATGCGGTGTTTGCTGCAAGGCAACCCATGATGGGCCGTGTCAAGATCCGGCACATTGTGCTAACTGCGGTGGCGACCATCCCTCCTCTTCAAGAAACTGTCCTCTTTGGATTCAGGAATCCGCAATTCAAAGACTAAAGACTGAAAAAAAATTTCCTTTTTTGAAGCCCGCAAGCAGGTTGTGGGCAGTCAGACGCCGACAGCCTCTTCCTATGCTTCGGCTGTACGGAAAGTTCCCACAGTTTCCACTCGATCAGTCTGCGTCAGACTGATGACTTTACGTTTTCGAAGACACTGCAAGTCCGAACTGTCAACTCGGGTGAAGCAGGTCCACCACCTCTCAACCCAAAATGATTGCCCCGGGTGGAGGCAAAAAAATCCGCCACCCCTCAGACTGCCCAGCATCTACAACTTCTGCTGCTGGGCAGTTTAAAAAAAAACCAGCAGTTCCCCTCGAACTCCTCTGTCCAGTGCCCGTGCGGGCAAGGGAGTTCACCCAGTGTGGAGATGGTGGAGATAAGGAAAAACCCTCCACCATCTCCCAAATCCAGACCTCCACCTTCTCCAAACTCCAGGCCTTTGTCACCTGCGGGCAAGTCTGCCAGCAGGGCCAAAGACCAACACAGTCCAGTGAAACTACAAAATAAATTCACTCCATTAGCGGCAGATGTCGATGAGGGAATGACCTGATCTCTCTCCTTTTCGCCCTCTGCACCATGGATAGTACAATATTCCATTGGAAATTTCCCTGATTAAATTCCAACTTTTGAGGAGCTGCAGCTTCTGTGTCAGTCTATAAAACCCTCCGTCGTGGCTCTTCAGGAAACTCAAATTCAAAACCAGAAGACCTTTACTCTTTCTGCTTTAATATTCTTTCAATACCTGCACAACCATCCATGTTGGGACTGTCGGCGTGTTGCCCTTCTCCTACACAAAACTTTGCTGTATATCCTGTCGCTCTGTCTACCTCGCTTCAGGCTGTAGCTGCGAGAGTCACTCTCCACAAGACTGTGACCATCTGTTCTCTTTATCTACCTCCTTCTGTCCCGGTTTGTCGTCAGGACCTTGTCAGTCTGATAGGAGAACTTCCTCGACCTTTTTTGCTGTTGGGTGACTTTAACAGTCACAATCCTCTTTGGGGTAGTGCCGGTACGTCACCCAGAGGGCTGCTGATTGAGGATGTCCTTTCAGACTTGGATTTGTGTTGTCTGAACGACGGATCTGCAACTTACCTCCACTCTTCCACAGGTTCACTTTCGGTTTAGATTTGTCGGTTTGTGACCCCTCGCTGGTCCTGGACTATGAGTGGTCTGTCCATGACGATCTGCACGGAAGTGACCATTTCCCTGTCCTTCTACAACCTGTATTAACTGAACACGTCTCTGTCTCTCAACATCTCAATTATAAAAAAGCAAACTGGGATCTATTTGCAGCCACTATTTCAAAAGAATTCCAGGACACTGATTTTTTCAGAGTCCAGACCCAGCAGAATCTCTGACTAACACTGTAATCAAGTGTGCTAAAGCCTGTATTCCATGTCTTCCGTAAAAATTCAAATGCCAAAACACCCTGGTTTGATTCGGACTGCCAACAAATTTCCAAAATTCGAAAACGGCTCAGCGTCAGGTGTACCAACGACCTTCGGGTCCCAACGCTCGAGCCCATCAGAAACTCCGTGCTAAATCAAGACACACTTTTAAAATCAGTAAACGTCGGTCCCGGAGAAGCTTCTGCTCCAGCTGACATCAAAACTTCCAAGAAAAAAGTGTGGAACTTAAGAAAATCAAAGGGAAGAACACCTGTCCCACTGTGAACCATCTCAAGTTTTCGGACCCTTTTAAAAACAGAGAAAAAAGCAGTGCTAATCTGCTTGCTTCTACCATTGAAAAGAATTCCTCCTCTTCTAACAAATCAGCCACTTTTGTCAAAAACAAAGCCCTTAAAGAAAAATCACCCTGCAACTTTTTGTCCGACAACATGGAAGACTATAATCTTCCTTTCACGTTAAACGAGCTGAAGTCTGCCTTACTTCTTGCAGCGATTCCTCTCTAGGTATAGATGAAATCCATTATCAGCTGTTGAAACATCTTCCGCTAGAAGGTCTGAACATACTGCTACAGGTCTACAACCATGTATGGACTACGGGTTTTTTTCCACCCTCTTTGCGCAAAGCCCTCATTATTCCCATCCCCAAACCTGGAAAAGATCTTTCTAACCCTTCAAACTACCGTCCAATAGCTTTGACCAGCTGTTTTCTGTAAACTGATGGAGAAAATGGTCAATGCTAGGCTCATGTGGAAACTCGAAACCGATGGCCTTTTGGCGAAAGAACAGTGTGTTTCCGCAAACATCGGTCTACAGTTGACCATTTGATTCGTCTGGAATCTACACTTCAGAACGCTTTTTGAACAGACAGCATGCAGTGGCAATTTCTTCGACTTGGAGAAGGCCTACGATACCACCTGGAAGTCGGGGATACTTCATGATCTCCACGATCTGGTTTTCGAGGTCATCTTCCGCTTTTTATTCAAAATTTTTTGGCAGAACGACAGTTTCAGGTCCGGGTTGGCACACTCTCTCTGATGTCCACGAGCAGGAGTGGGTGTTCCACAGGGAGCATACTATCGCCTGCCCTCTTAGTATTAAGATCAACAACATTGTTCAATCAGTTCAGCAGGGTTCAGACTGCTCATTGTTTGTGGATGATTTTGCTGTCTACGCAACTGGAAGCCTGTACCCGAGTGTCCAGCGCAGGCTCCAGCTTTGTGTAGATAAAAACCATCGGTGGCGGATGAAAACGGTTTCACCTTTTCTGCTACAAAAACCCAGTGTATTCACTTCCATAATTTTCCGTCAGTTTTTCCCGATCCGGAACTTCAAGTAGGGAAATCTCCCATTCCAGCTGTTAAAGAGGCCAAATTTCTGGGAGTCATTTTGACCAAAAACTTAACTTTCTCAGCCATATTAAAAACCTCAAAACTGCTTGCCAAAGGCACTGAATATTCTGCGGGTCGTAGCACACACCGACTGGGGCGCTGATAAGAAAACTTTGTTGCACCTCTACAGAGCCCTGGTCCGTTCCAAACTGGACTACGGTTGTGCTGTGTACGGCTCCGCAAGATCATCTTACCTCAAACTCATGGACCCTATCCACCATCAAGGGCTTCGTCTCTGTCTTGGAGCGTTCCGCACCACCCCTGTGTACAGCCGTTACGCAGAGGCAGGTGAAACCTTCACTGTCCAACCGCAGGCTGAAACTGCTTTGAATTATTACATCCGACTGTTCTCAGAACCGCAGAATCCTGCCTATGACTGTGTTTTTGACCCTCCGTTCCAAAGTAAGTTTGAAAATAACCCGAAATGTATTCCGCCGTTTGGGCTTCGTATGCAGCCTCACGTGCGGAATGCAGGTATAGACCTGGGAGGTTTCCGATTTTTCCAAGTTTCCGATCACCCTCCATGGACCTTTTTCACACCAGAGATTCGTTTTGATCTCGCAGCTTTCCGTAAGGAGTCTAACCAGCTCTCTGGCGTACAAGGCATTGTATGCTGACCTCTGTTCGAAATTCCCATCCTATCAAAAAGTTTTCACTGACGTTCCAAGTCTGAGGATGGAGTGGCCTGTGCAGCCTACTGCCCTGGGGCTCCTTCTCAGATACTGTTGGAACATATCCATTCCGATGCTTCTGTCCTATCTGCTGAACTACTGCTCTGGTACTGGGCTTTGAAGATAATCTCACATTCTTCAAAGAGGGACTTTCTGGTTCTGTCGGATTCGCTGTCAGCTTTGAAGCCATAGCTGGCCGCAACCTTCAGCATCCAGAACTTTTGCATTTCTTTGAACTTTTAGCAAGTTGAAAGCGGACGGTTACAACATTACTCTTGCTTGGGTTCCTGGTCATGTTGGCATTGGCGGGAACGAAATGGTTGATCGTTTAGCCAAGAACGCCACAAGAGAGAAACTGTCCAACATTTATACCCCTGTTCAGATGTGAAACCCAAAATTAACGATTATGTGAAGACCTCTGGCAGGAGGATTGGAACACACAGACGAGTAACAAACTCTTTCAGATCCGTCCAAACCTTAAGGACTTCCTCCCATCCACGTCGGGAGTCGTAAAGAGGAAACGGTTCTGTGCCGCTGCACACCGGCCATTCGTATTTTACCCATGCTTACCTTTTAAAGAGTGAAGAAGTTCCTGGTGCTTCCATGTCATGCGCCACTCACCATGTAAACATGTTCTTTTAGAGTGTTGGGACTTGCCGATGTGAGACACAAACATTTTACAGCGGATCCATGAAGATCCTGTCAGGGGTGTCCCCCCCTGATGTGATCCTTGAGTTTTTGAGAGAGATTAACATTTTTCATCTGATTTAAGATTTTACGGAAGAAAGATTTTTAACAGAGTTTCTGGTGCGTTTGTAACGATGTCATTTAATGAGATGTAAAGAAAGTGGGGTTTTTTTATTTTAATTTTTTTTATGACTGGGGATTGATTTAACGTGGTGACAGCCCTGATATGGCCCTTTTGCCCGGTCGGCTGGGCTATAAGCAACATTATCTTATCTTATCTTATCTGTCCAAAATAGGTTGTTACATGACCTCAAACAAACATGCACATATTCCTCACCTAGTTTTGGCAGGTTCACAAAGTTGGGAAATAATGCATATATAAATCTTTGCAAGCTTCCCTCAAAGTTAAGTCTTTTTAACCATGACAATTTCAATGAAGCAATATAAGCATGCAGATCAATCATTTGTAACCCACCCTCAGTATATGGTTTACACACAATGCTTCTTTTTATCTTTGCGGGCTTATCACTCCATAAAAAGAATACAACACAACTTGTAGTTAATTGACAAAAATTAGTGGGGGATCTGGCAAGTTTGATAAGAAGTATGTTGTTTTGATACAACAAGAGTTTTCATAACCGTTATGTTACCTAGAGGAGAGAGATCTCTCTTGCTCCACCTCCCTAATAGTCTTTTAAGATGTAAATTTTATTCCAAGGACAAATCACTAAATGCATTTGATGCAAACAAGGTGTGGCTGTCAGGTTGTAGACACAGTGTATTCAGGAGATGAGGTGCTGCCTTGTGCATGGTGTTCCCATCATCCTGCATTTTTCAGGCGGCTCTTTGTTGCCATGCAACCACACATGTGTTATAACTGATGACTCCTTGCACTGACAGTCTGGATGTTTCTGTGTTTGTCTTTCAGGATGGATCACCTCCAGGTGAAGGGACTGTCACTAAAGTTCCAGACGACCTGAAAACTGGATGTGTAAGTGTGAAGTGGGACTGTCAACAACGTAAATATGGTTTTCGCATGGGACAATACAACCTCTATCATCTGAGGTTTGTCAGCAGAAATTAGAAAGGACTGGGTGGTGACGAGGAATCCACATTCAAGGAATGGGAAAGAGGCCACATCTGTTTGTGAAGGAAACAGGACTTGGAACAGTTTGAAGGTTTCTCTTGACATCAGAAATACACTGTTGTGCCATTTGGTTGATCTCCTTTCTGTGTATATACTATAATGCTGTAATGTAGCAGTGGTTTTAAATCTGTGTGTGTAATACTTATGCTGCTCGTATGTACACATGTATTCCTACACATACATCAACACCCAAAATCTTACACACTTACACTCGCACTCATATGCATGCAAGGACGCGTGTTCATAAACACACATGTACACACACTTAAAGACACATACACAAATTAACCTGCATTCTCTGTGTACACACACATGCATGCATAAGCTTGTGAAGATTTACACACACACACACATGCACGCATGCGCTCTCACCACACACACACACACACTCACACACACTGCAAATGCACAGACATGCTTAAGATTTTTGCATGATTTTTATTTCAAAATTGTGCAAGTGTATTGAGACCTAAATAAGCCTTCAACAGCAGTATTTTAATGAGTACTGTGTGATGCATTGTCCTTTAACGTGACCCACAGAGGTTGTTCAGTTAGTAGCAGGTTCATGCATGTGTTACCTGTACCTACAGTTAGTAGCAGATTCATGCATGTGTTACCTGTACCTACAGACCATTCACTCACTAGCAGACCTGTCCATGTGATGTCAGCACCTACAGGGGGCGTTGAGGCACTAACAGGTCTTTACAAGTGTTATTTGTACCTGCAGAGGTTGTTCTGTTATTGACAGGTCTGTTTATGTGTTACCTGTACTGATGAAGGTCGTTCAGTCACTAGCAGGTCTGTCTATGTGATATCTGTACACAAGAGGTTGTTCAGTCACAAACAGGTCTGTCTGTGTGTTAACTGTACCTACAGAGATTGTCAAGACACTAAAAGGTCAGTCCATATGCTATCTGTACCTACTGAGGTCGTTCACGCACTAACAGATCTGTCTGTGTCTTATAATCTGTACCTACAGAGGTCGTTCAATCACTGGGAGATCTGTCTGTGTCTTATAATCTGTATCTACAGAGATTGTTCATGCACTAGCAGATTTGTCTGTGTCTTATAATCTGTATCTACAGAGATTGTTCATGCACTAGCAGATCTGTCTGTGTTTATAATCTGTACCTAAAGAGGTTGTTCAGTGACTAGCAAATCTTCTTGTGTGTTACTTACACCAGTAGAGGTTGTTCAGTCACCAGCAGGTCTGTCCATGTGTTACCTGTATCTATAAGGTTGTTTAGTCACTAGCAAGTCTGTCTGTGTGTTACCTGTCTGTACAGAGGTCATTCAGCCACTAGCGGTCTGTTTGTGTGTTACCAGTCCGTACAGAGGTCATTCAGTCAATAGCATGTCTGTTTGTGTGTTACCTGTCCATACAGAGGTCATTCAGTCAATAGCAGGTCTGTTTGTACGTTACCTGTCCGTACAGAGGTCATTCAGTCAATAGCAGGTCTGTTTGTGTGTTACCTGTCCATACAGAGGTCATTCAGTCAATAGCAGGTCTGTTTGTGTGTTACCTGTCCGTACAGAGGTCATTCAGTCTACAGCAGGTCTGTCCATGTGTTGACCAGGGAGAGGGGAAAATCCATTGGACACTTTACCTGTCAGACACTGCTGGGAATCAAACCGCTGACATCAGGATTAAGATCCTGTGTTCTGACCACTTGGCCACTGTGTCTGTCGGGATTCTGACCCGTCTTCCTCTGTTACCTCTAATCTTAGGATTAAGAGTGCTATGTTCAAATTGCTAGGCTATAGTCGTCAGGTTGACCCATCCTCCGTTTTGATCTCTGACCTTAGGTTTAACGCTTTTCACCTGGCACCCATCTTCTGCTGGGGTGTAAAAAAAAAAACATTTAGCTCATTCAGTTCTTATGCAGTGTGTAAACAACAAGCACAGGGAGAATACTTTGTGGAGTTATTTCATTCTTACATTATGTGTCGCTTTGAGTGAGCACATTTTGAATGATTTGGTGATTTTTTTCTCTTTTTTTTTCCACGGAAACCATGATCCAAGGAAGTAAGATAACAGTGAGGCAAGTTTTCAATGAAACCATAGTGTATGAAGTAAGA
>CM031608.1:71986982-71988438 GCA_018398815.1 Conus ventricosus
TGACCTCAGCTTTTCATGTGTGGGACAGTCCTGCAGGAAGTGTTCCACTGTCATTGGGGCTGTACTGCATGGGCAACTTGAAGACTCGCCAATGTGGAGTTTTGTGAACATGCGATGTCTCAGTCTGGAGTGCCTGTCCTCAGTCTCGCAATGCTCAGCTTGGTCTGATCTGGGCAGCAGGTAGTACGCATCCCTCTTGTTGAAGTCTGGGTGCTGCTTAAGCTATCTTTGTTTTTTTTTGGTTTTTTTTGCTTCTCCTTGATGATACTTTTGATTTCTTCAAAAGAGACTTCCTGCTCCAGTTGGGGCTGCTGTCCTCCTTCCTTTGCCAGTTGGTCAGCTTTCTTCATTGCCGTGTATATTGCAGTGTGAGGGTATCCACTGGATGACAGTATTCACAATGGACTGCTTCAGAATGGCCAGGGTAGATACAAGGGAGGTAAGTTTTTTTTGTTTCGAGATCTTTAACAGCCTGCAGTACTGATAAAGCATCAGAGAAGATGAAGACTGGTAGTATAGCCCCTCAATTCTCAATACAACGTTCTGGCTGCTGACTGTAGTGCATCTGCCTCAGCTTTGAAGTTTGTGGAGAACTTGCCGGTCGGGGTGGTTTGTCGGACAGGAGTTCCATCCATCAGCTTCAGGAAAATTCCTCCACCTCCGTTTCTGGTAGCCTCTTCTGCTGAGCCATCTGTATATGCATGTGTCCAGAACTCTTCAGGGTAATGTTTGCTCATGTAATCATCAGTTCTTTTCATCACAACATAATGGGCCAGTGTAGTAATGTTACAGCGAGGTCAGGGTCTGACCAGCATGTTGGGTTAATGCATAGGTCAGACATCCACGGAGTCGTAGCCATGAGACCCTCTTCTTCAATTCTCTCATCTTAGTTGTTAATTCATTTATCCATCAGCTTAAAAATTATGCGTAGTGTGGTCTCAAAACTTAGCGGATGTAGCGTAGCATATATGGACTAGTCTGCACACAGTGACGCTTCCTTGATGAAACTGAAACTGAAAACAGTGAGCCAAGTGTTAGATGAACTTTAGTGGACAGTCTTGGCCAGCAACTGTACAATTTTAAACAGAGGGCCATGTAACAGCAGAAAAGATATTTGGCTATGCAACAGGCAAGTTTTATTTGCATTTCATCATGAATATCCTTTGGAATAAGAACAGCTCATGATGTGATGAAAATTCTCTTTAGACACTATTTATCAAGGAGCTGTGTCACTGGATAATCAGAATACAATGAAAATATTGTATGTTGTTGAAAAATCATATTTCTCTTGCTGTGAGTTCTCATGTAACAATCCAGAATGATGATAGTATGAGTACAGCAGCTCCGATATTCCTGCTGAATCACAAACACAGGCTAGGCTGGAAGGGTTGCACAGGTAGACACTATACTGGGGCTGAAAGGGTTAATCACGTACACTATAGACATTATACTGGGA